>OX155897.1:65378706-65978706 GCA_944588485.1 Phosphuga atrata | reverse complement strand
ACGAACAATTGTAAAAAATCGCTTTGTTTCACTTTTCACTCCATCAATTTTGCTGTGGTTCTTTGAATTCCGTGTAATTTCGGTATTAATTACGGATGCGAAATTAGCATAAAATTTAAGAAAACTCTTCATAATCATGACACAACAGCTATTAACTATTCATGTGTGATGATGAGTTTTAGAAACCCTCTTCTTTTCTTAACTGCTGTTTCAATTTTTGTTTGGATTTTGCAACTTTACAAACTTCATCCCACTAATATGGAAACAAACAAGAAATCTTATACTTCGTCAGTCTGAATGAAAATGATTTCAAGACATAAATGCTGAACAGACTTATTTTTACATATTTTTTTACTATCCATGAAACAATTACTCCTATTATGTTAGTGTTCATGTATTTATAAGACAAAAATAACAACTTCTATTCCTCTTCTTTCAAAAATAATATGCGCTGTAATATACACTGAGATACTCTGTACTCTTGTGAGTGGCATCATGTAACCAGTTCAAATACTGAAAAAGTGTCGTAATAGAGCTTGAAACCAATAAATGGTGTAAGATAGTACGTTGTAAGATAGTACGTGGTAAGATAGTAAGTGGAAAGATAGTGCAGTACAATAAAATCTATAAACCCACTAATCAAGTTAGTTAATCAACTTAAATTTGATAGAACAGACCAAAATTGCAATTCTCTCAGCATTTATGCTGAGAATGCAGCATATATACTTGGAAGAAAAGCAATGGTGAGTTGTTATTATGTTATGTTGTTAAAAGTCTGCAGATTGTTCAATTACAGTGAAATAGTTTAATTTAATATCTATAATAAACCCCGTACTCAAGTAAATAACATTCTAAATCTAAAACGATAGAAAGAGAAACTCTATTACTCAGCATTTATGGAAAAGGAGTAATGGTGAGCTGTCAACTTGTCTCTACAAATCTGCTGATTGTTCAATCACAGTGAGATAGTTTGCTACAATAATGTCTATAATAAGCATAATGTCTATAATATAACTATTCAAGTAAATTACGTTTCAAACCTAAAACTTATTTATTACTAACAGAAATTTGAATCTACTCAGCATCTATAGCAGCAAGAGTAACGATCAGCTGTTAAAACTATTATAGATATTCTTTAACATCTTACAACAACAACAAAAATCGGTTCTGTCTACTCTTCTGTATTTATTATTTACTCTTGTCTAAGTAGTTGTTTTGTTGGGTATAGACCCAATAGTCTTGACTGTCTAAGCTTGTCTGACCAGTTTTGTCTGCTCTGTCTTGCCTGTCCAGATTTATCTGTCCAATCTTGTCTGCCAGATTTTGTCTGTCTAGTCTTGTCTGCCTAATCTTTTCCGCCTAGACTTGTTTGTCTAGGCACCGAAACGAGAAATGATGATACGCTTACTCAGGTAGTGGAGTACTGCTCGTTACCGAAGAAAAGAGGACCAACCAGAAGGAAGCAAGTATACCGATGGACCAACGAAATATCTGACATGAGGGCCTTATGCGTGTCAGCCAGAAGAAAACTCCAACGGCAGAAAAACAAAAAAAGATGAGCACGACACGCTCAAAAGATTAATGAACGCATATAAACTAAAAAAAAAGAGTTACGACAAGCAATAAGCAAGGCCAAAGAAGCCCACTGGGAAAAATGGTGGAAGACCAAACATATGGGGAGATGCCTTTCAGCTATGTAAAAAGAAACTAAAAGCCCATGCCCCTAATACACTACCTATGGAAGACCTGAAAAAAAGTGGTGGATGCACTTTTCCCAGAACACGAACCCTTTGCCTGGGAGCAGCCAGAGGTAAAGGATATACCATTATCTTGCAGAGGAGGAGCTCGCCATAGCTGAAAAGCATATCCACATCGGAAAAGCATCAGCGCCAAATGGTATACCACCCGAGATAACAAAAATTTTAGCTCGCCACCACCCACAATTTGTATTGGAGACAATGAACTGTTGTGGGGCTGCCACCAATGTTGTGAAGGGGGTTATGGTGTGAACCACAGCCGACTTCAATGTTGAGAGGAAAGGATTGCTGGCCAACAATACTTCGGACTCTGAGATATATCTAAATATCTCGGGATCTTGTAATGTAATGTTCACCGGGATTCGCAAGGCACGTAGTTTGTCGAATAATAGTCGAGTTGGTTTTAATATTTTAATTAAATAATAATACAACGAAATAACTTAAGACTTATAGCTTAAAAATTATAGCTTACCACTCCACTCTCTTTTCTCTTACTTCTTACTGACAACTGGGGAATGGTATTTATACCATTCATAGTATAATATATCTGAAAGAGGGGTTAAATCATCCCTCTAATTCAAATAAGGGGGAGATTGAATTTTCTTGGCTCCTCCCATGAACAATCGAGGCTTAAATTCTCTAAATACCCGAAAATGTCTGGTCCTCTGGTTAATCTTTATAAGAAGGTTTTTATAGGCCTTCGCACGTTTTCTAATATGTTTGGGGGAGGTAGATTTTAGCGTGGTAATAAAAACTCTTAGTTTCTGGACAAACTATAAAACAATTGCATTTATCCAAAACGTGGGACAAAGGGCACGTTTTGGAATGTGCGCTAATGGCACAGATGTCCAGTCCTGGTTTTTATTACAACAGAACTCTGAACTAATTGCTGCAAATTTCCCAATGAAATGGAAAAGAGCGAGGCTAGTCCTGTTACGCAAGGGCAATAAACCAATGGGCGAACCAACGTCATATAGGCCGCTGTGCATCCTAGACACACCGGTAAAACTCCTAGAACCATTGCTGCTGGGCAGATTAAAAAGAGAACTTGAGACTGGAACCGGGTTGTCTAAAAGACAATACGGCTTCAGAGAGGGCAGATCCATAATCAGTGGGATAAATGCTGTATTAAAACTCGGCGAGGAGACAAGGTACTAAAAGGACGAGAAAGATATGCGCATTAATCACCATCGACGTGCGAAATGCTTTTAATAGTGCAAGCTGGAAGATTATAATGCATGAACTGACAAGAAGAGGCGTGGCTCCTAATCTACTACGCATACTGAAGAGCTACCTCAGTGAGAGAACCCTATTATTAGAAGGAGAGCGAAGTACAGAGGAGAGGAAACTAAGTAGTGGTGTCCCGCAGGGTTCATTTATGGGCGCAACTCTGTGGAACATCCTATCTGACGGTGTCCTAAGACTCAGACTCCCAGACGGTGACAAGACAACCTGCCGCTCAGTCTCAGTTAGAACGGAAACTACTATAATGCAAAGGGTGCATCCATTCAGGGTAATGCAATTGTAACAGAGTGTATGACAAACAATAACTTAACGCTTGCACCAGAAAAGTCCGAAGCTGTGTTACTTACTGGGCTTAGGAGACTAAAGCGAATAATTCTCAAATACAATAGACCCGCATCGTCATACCAGATATGTCGACATGGCTGAACAGGAAGCACGGTGCGACATACTATTATCTAACACAACTCCTCTCAGGTCACGGCTGCTTCCGAGACTACCTGCATCCAATACGAGCCGCCGCGGACAACCTTTGCGAATATTGTGGATATAGATACCATACCATATTTGACTGCTATAGATGGGACACTGAAAGAGAAAAACAAACCGGTAGTGTGCAGATGCCGTTCGAATCAGGAACGATAATGAGGTACATGATGGATAACAAAATAAATTGGGAGATGGACGACAAGCTTGTCAAAAACATTATGTCCTCCAAAGAAGATGACGAGAGGCTGAAACGCCACAGAAACAATCGGATAGTGCAACCAAGCTAAATCACTAGCTAACGAGCAAAAACACTAGTCAAATTTACAACCATTATTCTAAAGAAATGCTAAATGCGGTTCCGGAAGGATTGGTGGAGTTCCTAAGGGTCACTTATCTGCACAGCTCCCAGGTGACAGCTACGCCAAAAAAAAGTTTTGTTAGTCATGTCTGTCTAGTCTTGCCTGCCAAGTCTTGTCTGCTCTGTCTATTTAGTCTTGTTTGTCTAGTCTTATCTGTCTAGTCTTGTATGTCTCTCCTTGGTGGTGTAGTTGACAACATACCCGCCTTTCAATGCCGGAGACCCGGATTCGAATCCTGGTCGCGGAGACAACAACTACAGCGGTTTTTCAGTAAACCGTCCGGGCTGCCCACCGTGAATGAATGGAAAATATGCGATACCAGGGTGGCGCAAACTAAAAGCCAAGGTGGAATAGGGGGTTTAGTGAGGGCTTCCCCCGAACCACTTTTTAAAAAAAGTCTTGTATGTCTAGTCTTCTCTGTCTACTCTTGTCTGTCTAGTCTTGTCTGTTTGTCCTCCTCGGTGGTGTAGTTGACATCATACCCGCCTTTCAATGCGTGAGACCCGGCTTCGAATCCTGGTAGGGGAGACAACAACTAGTACGGTTTTCACTAATCGTCCGGGCTGCCCACCCTGAATGAATGCAAAATATGGGATAACGAGATGGCGCATACCTAAAGCCAAAGTGGAATAGGGGGTTTAGTGAGAACTTACCCCAAACTTCGACAAAAAAGTCTTGCCTGTCTAGTTTTGTCTATAAGAAGAGAGTACTTTCGCTGCGCCCGCAAGGTAAAACACGATGAAAGCCTAGAGGAGATAAAACGGTCATACCACGATGCAAAAAAGGATTTATGTGGAGAAATAAACCTCTCCAAAAAACATTGGGAAAAGCTCTGCGAAAGCATCGACGAATATACTTGGGGGATGCCTACAAAATAGCTACGAGGAACCTGCGCATCCGAGAGGCTAACCAACAACTACCAATGGGGCAAAAGTTTAGAGATTGCTAAAGAGGCATTTCCTACCCATCCTCAACCAACCTTTTCTTTTGGAAGACGTAGCAAGCACTTTCAGTTAACTTGACAAGTGGCCCTCCTGAAATCACGAGCATCTTGGTACCGCTGCAAGCATAACCTCAAGATGTCGTTGTATATTTTATATCCATACATCCCCCATTCACTATGAGTGTTTAGGGGTTCTGGAACTTAATTATTGTTTTTTTCTGTTTATTTTGCCACTGCATCCGTCGTTGTTCGTCGAGTTCTTTTTGTGTAATAATCTCTCTTATCATGTTTTCCGTATATGACCAGTATTGTGCTGATTTAAGCATTACGTCCACTAGTGTATGTACTTCGAGCGTCGAATTTGTCTGTTTCATCCACTTTTCTCTTTCTGGGGTCCACCTTTCGCATTAGAAAATGGTATGTTGTGCGGTGGCTGCGTTCCCACAGTACACACAATAGTCGTCAGAGGCCCTGCCGATCCTATGCAAGTACTCCCGGAAACATCCGTGGCCGCTGACAGCATGTGTTAGGTGATAGGAAACATCTCCATGCTGGCGTGTTGCCTATAATTTCACACAGGGTATTAGGAGTACTCGTCCAGGGTCCTTTTTCAGATGAGCTCCAGTTCTTTTGCCAAAGTGCAAACATTTGGTCCTTTGCGCTTCTTCTGTAGTGTTCTCTGTTTGTGGAGTTTCTGGTCGTGAACAATTTCACTCTTTCCTATATTTGATATTCTATCGGTGCAACTCCAGCGACGACTAGTACGGCGTCCCTAGATATTGTTCTGTATGCGCTGCATACTCGAATGGCCATTTTTCTTTGTACAGAAGCGAGCATGTTTTTAATGTTTGTTTTAGTAACGGGTTGTATCCTCAACCAACCTGGGAACAACCGCAAGTCAGAGAAATTCCGCTATTCACTGAGGAAGAGCTAAACGTGCCAAGGAAGCGCCTAAAAAATAACAGAGCGCCCGGACTCCAAACAATGGGCGCACTCCAAACAATGGGCGCACTACCAAACAACACTACAAGCGTTTTAATCTATACCGATGGTTCGAAATCCGAAGTTGGCGTAGGAGCAGCATTTGTGGTATATGCTGAAGAGGTCAGGGTGCATTATGACATTATGAACAATGAACTACAGAAGTACTGTTCCATTTTCTAGGCGGAACTCCTTGCCATCAACAGAGCACTAAGGTACATTAGATGGGAGCATAGATCAATCCATGAATGTTCAATCCTCTCGGATAGCAGAGCCACTCTCGATGCCTTAAAATATATGACAAAACCAACCGCGCTTCTTTTGGAGACACGGCTACTAATCTACACAGAACTAATCTTCCGCTGCGTTGGGTTAAGGCTCACGTAGGTCATAAAGGAAAAGAAAAAGCGGATTATCTTGCAAGGCAGGCTTCAGGAACAGAAAATACCAGCGACGAAATAAACCAATAGACTTTTTTACGGTTAGTTAGGCGCATGCGCATCTGCCAAGTTTGAAAGACGGGAATATGAAAGTTTCGGGCAAATAATAAGGTTATACGTTAAAAAGTTCAGGCAAAACATGGCGGAAATTGACACATGTGCACAAAAATTTTCAACTATGAAAAGGTCTATTGCCAATCACGACCAATAAAGTACCTGGTCAGGCAATCAATATGGGACTATCTGTTAAGTTCCAAAGAGGAAGAGCGATGGGATAAGGACACAACTGAACTTTGGACCAAAAAATTTATTCCTGTAATCGAGAAGTGGAAGAACACTGATATAAGCCCTACACATCACATGGTTCAACTGATTGAAGCCATTGTAATTTAACGCTTATCTACATAGATTCGTGAAGAGGCTGTCTCCGCTCTGCACATGCGGAGAGCAAGATACAGCCGCTCATGTACTCTTTAGATGCGCACTTACAGAGAACTGGTGACAACAAACCGAAATTAGCATGACTAATGCAGGATGTCCCTGGTCAATGGGCGAGGAGGACCTCAACATAATTGATAAAAATAGCGATTGGTTGCGGAGATTTTATGCAAACTGCGCAAAATTAAAAAGACTAGATCATGACATTTAGAATTTAAAACTAAATTACTATTACTACTAGAAGAAACCCCCATACATCTGTTCAAAGACTGCGGAGTATTACTCTGCAAGAGACAGATGTACCTTGGGGCTCACTGCTTGAACACAGAGGAGCTGCAGGCCTTGAATCCCACCCAGATCCTGAAATTCCTAAAGGAATCAGGATTAGAGGAGGCGCTCTAAATGGGTAAGTACACCAACACTTGGAGGAGGAGGGTGGGGTACAATAGATCTATAAAGGTCGCAGTACAAGTCGTCACCGCCATATCTACAATCTACAATCAATCTACAAATTACTATTAAGATAGAATTGGTGAAACCATCCTACGTTATAGATAATTATACAAACTTAAAGCAAGCCTTTCCGGAGCTCTATAACAATTATTGAGTCTTTTTAGGACTACCAAAACAAAACTCACATGAAATTTATGTTATTTTATAGCTTTCAGTCCACCTTCGTGGCACTCAACAAAAACCATAAAAATACCATTGTTTTTAAAAACATGTCTTTGGATAGCCATCTGTGTTTGGATAGCCATCTGTTCATGACGCGTTTCGAGATTTATCTCTCATCAGCACAGCTTTGCTTCCATAAACCATAATTTGTAAATCACTAACTTGAAAACCCATGTGGTGTCTAGGGTTAGATGTTTATAATTTTGACATTATGTGAGAGAGACATCCACTTAGCTAAACTAAATATAGAATTGGTGAAACCATCCTACATTATAGCTAATCATACAAACTTAAAACAAACGGAACACAGCCTTTGGTAGTTGTAAAAAGACTCAATAATTGTTATAGAGCTCCGGAAAGGCTGAATATATTTATATATTCAGGCTGTGTTCCGTTTGTTTTAAATTTTTTAAATTACTATTAAACTGTAAACTATTATTGTAATTGATAACCAGCATAGTGTCCATCTGGATGGAGTGCTGGCCACATAAGTTATGCTTATGAATAAACAAATAAGCTGTCTAGGCTTGTCTCACTACTCTTGTCTGTCTAGTTTTATCTGTAAGGTCCTGTCTGTCTATTCTTGTCCGACGAGGCAGAGAAGACAAGCAAGACACACAGAAATTGTAATATTCTTAGTAATTTTTTTTAAAATTAATAGTAGGTTGTTAACTTGTCATTACAAGTCACTTTGTTCAATAACAGATAAATAGTGTGGTACAATAATATCTATAATAAACCTATTATTCAAGTAAATTACATTATAAATCTGTGGGTAAATGAGTGATAGAACAGATTTTTTAATTTGTCAATACAAATTTGTCATGCCCTGAATCAAAGATAGTTTGGTACTATAATATCTATAATAAACCCACACAATATTCAAATAAGTTACATTCAAAATATAAATATTATTTTGGCAAAGATATAGCCGACATAAACATTGGTTAGTTTCAATTGTGAACCGATGCAGAAGAAACTGTTGATATCTTGATTTGAAACATTAGAAAAGAAAGCGTTAATCATTTTATGAAATGAATTGAAATGATAGATTTAAATATTAATCTGTAATTTAGTTAAAAAAATTAAAACTTTAACTTTAATTACAGAACTGACTTTTATTGAGAATAAACATTATGTTTATTGGCAAAGGCAAAATATGAATTGGTTAGTTTCAATCATGAATCAATGCGAAAGAAAACATTTGTTCTTGATTTGGAATATTAGTAACAAAAGTGTCAATCTTAAAACTGTACTTGCATACTCCATGACGAGAAACCGAAAGGTGGTTGTGATCTTTGTTGATTTTAGGAATGCCATTGATAGAGAAACGCTTAACAAAGAACTAGGGCTAGACCTCATAAACCGCAGACTCATCCTAGAAACTTTGATCAACACCTATTCCAAAGTTAAATTTAGGGGTGAGATTTCAGAAAGCTTCGAAATAAAAACTAGAGTGAGACAAGGAGATGGACTTTCCCCACTTCTCACTAACAGTGTCCTTGAAAAGGTTATGAGAGAATGGCGCAAGGAACTGATCAATTTGTGTGCTCAGAGTGGTATCTACCTGGGACGTAAAAACGATGGACTGGTTGCCTGGCCCTTGTAGATGACAAGGCACTGTTTGCTGATTCTCTTGAGATGGCAACAATGTAAGTAAATTGCCTCAGAAAACAGGCTGCCAAAGTGGGTCTTCAAGTATCGCTGGAGAAAACAGAATTCTTCACCAACATCAGAGAAGCAACCAGAGAGATATTACTAGAGCAGGGAAACATTAAGAGGACTGAGAAATTCAAGTATCTCGGAGAATGGATTGAACCCAACATATCAGAAAGAGCATCATTATCCAAGAGAGTCAACAAGTTAGAAGTAGCCTATCGACTGACGAAGAACACATACAACAAGAAATGCCTGTCATGTAACCTGAAACTTAAGCACTACACATCAGTCTTACGACTAGAAGCTCTGTATGCCATGGAGTGTCTTTCATTGAACCAAAGAGGTATGGTAGAGAAATTGGAAATCAGAGAGAGGAGAATCCTCAGGAAGATCCTAGGCCCGGTAAAGGAAGATGGGGAATTCCAAAGGCGGCATAACGCTGAGCTCTACGAACATATTGAGATGCTCTCTGTGCCAGGAAAAGAATCGTAGCTTTCTATGGCCACATTGCAAGATTGCCTCCAAACCGACTAACCAACCGTCTGTTCACTTTCTGGCAAAACAAGAAGGTTCGTAGCACTTGGTTGACAAAAACTGAGAAGGATATTAAAGAACTGGGAATAACAGATCTCCAAAACAGACAGTCTGTGAGACGCACCCTGAAGAAAGTCTGTGGATTTCAGGAATAACCCTGAAGGAAAGGTGCCCACTGGACAGAAGAGAAAAGAGTTACACCGGCAGAAGATGCGACAATACTGGGCAAAGATCAAAGCCCAACAGTTGAACAGGCGTGGTCCAAAGAAGGACTATTTGAAACAAGAAGAAGATTATGTTCATTGACAAAAGCAAAATAAAAATTGGTTAGTTTCAATCATGAATCAATGCGAAAGAAAACCTTTCTTCCTGAATTGGAATATTAGCAAGGAAAGTGTCAATCGTTTAATTACAAATATTATAATGATTGATTTATATATTAATTTGTAACTTTGGTGAAAGTAAACGGATTAACTTGAATTAAGAAACTGTCATTTATTGAGAATAAACATTAAGTTTATTGGTTATGATTCAATACAAATGTGTTAATTCAATTTACGATATTCAATTTAATGTCTTCATACAGCAACATAAATTTTCATTGGAAAATCTGGATTTTAAATCGATAACAGACTTTTCTTAAAGTTTTTTTTTTCCTAAATTATTAATAAGAATATCGGAAGATACTTTTGAAATGAATATAAACTAAACAATTTGTTGTAACAACTTGGTATTTTAAAAATATGAATATGCAAATTAAATGGAAAAAGGAAAACTTTTTAAATATTTGAAATGATATAATAACAAAGTAAGAATTATATATGGATATGTGAAGAGTTAAGATTACAGGTGTCAAGAGATGGAATGAATGGTAAAGTACCTTGTAGAAGTGGTTGCTGGTGGTGAAGTAGTCATCCCTGTGTTGTTCTCGTTGATCATTGGGGCACTGGAGCACCTCTTTAAGGTCCCCGCTGGGGAATCAACATCCATAGCCGTGGTGCCTTGACTTGAAGACATGAATACTTCCAGTCCGGGACATTGACACGACGTGTAAATTCCCACCGAACGCGTTGAACAATAAAGCGAAGAATCGGAAATCACGGAATCAATCAGCTGGGGAACCAACGCACTTTTTATTCGAGTCCGTTTGACTCTCTTGTCATAAGCTTGGATACGCGCATGTGCTTGCCCACCGCGTTCGGCTCCGGGTTCCATGTATATTTAGCTACGCGCTATTCTCATTTCATCCCCACCCAAAAACCAACATTACACTATATCAATTTAAATTTACAACGTTCTTTTTCAAAACACGCAAACAATTTAAAATATATAAAATGTATTAAAAGATGTTTTCTTCACCATCTATTTAATTCTAATCAACTTATAAAATTTGTAATATTTTTAAAACATTTTATTTCGTTTAAATGATTTTTAAACAAAAAAATATACAGTGTGGTGTTAAAGTTTGGAAGCAAACCAATAATTTCTTTATTTCATGTTTTTGGGATAATCGCTCGGACACGTCAATATTATTTTCCAAAATGCAATGTTGTCGTGACGTCATCGACATTTTTTTTTATATGTCAACCCCCATTTTTTGTTATCGATTTGGATAAATCTTTCAATTATCTAAATGGAGTTGTAAAAATTTTGATATGTCACATTAGAAAATTTTCGAAAAAAACTGATGTGAATTATAAGATGACCAACATTAGAAAATTTATTTTTTATTTTTTTATTTTGATAGTATTTATGCAATCTGTTTCGAGCGAACATTCAGCATAAGGTTAGGAATTTATCAGTTGACTTGGAGGGCAGTCAGTCCAGCGACGTGCGCCCTTTATGTATAATATTCCCTATAAATCTCTAGGGGACTTTCTTTTTAGCCTTTTGAATGTTGAATTATCATTCATTAAGTGTGTAGCCAGTATGTTTGGATGATTATCAAGTCTGTTCCTGTACGACTTCATTGAGTGTTTAATCTCTTCTTGAATTGTTGTGATTTCAAGGTCATGGTGTAATTGTTGGTTTGTTACGAACCATGGAGCATTAACAATTATCCTCAGAATTTTGGACTGAAACCTATGTAATATTTCCAAGTTTGAATTGGAGGCTGTGCCCCAGAGTTGAACTCCGTAAGTCCAGATTGGTTTAAGAATTCATTTGTATAACAGCAGTTTGTTTGCCAGTGACAACTGTGATTTTTTGCCGAGCAACCAGTACAGTTTCCTTAGTTGGATCCCTAGTGCTTTTCGTTTTGTGAATATATGTTTTTTCCATGTAAGACGACCATCCAAAGAGTCCAAGGTATCTGACTTCGCTCGCTTGGGGAATCAGTACTCTATTGAGCGACACAGAGGGGCATGTTGCGCGTCGCGTCGTAAAGGTCACCTGAACCGACTTAGTCTCGTTTGCTTTTATCCGCCAAGTAGTTAGCCATTCCGTCATGTTGTCTAAGGAGCGTTGAAGCATTATACTTGCTTGTGCCTGTTCGTCATGGACAGCTAATGCTGCTGTGTTATCAGCGAAAGTGCCGATCACGACTCCGTCTGTCATGGGCAGGTCTGAGCAGTAGTGTATTGGTAAAATAAGAAGTGAGGGAACGCATGGTGAGAGCTCAAAAATAGTCCGCGACTTTCCACATGCAGCTTCCTGAAAGTTTTTCGGAGATTATCTTATTTTAAGCAAACTATTGTTTTCCTTGTAAGTTTTTTATTATTAGGGTTCCGTACCGAAAACGGAACCCTTATAGGATCACTTTGTTGTCTGTCTGTCTGTCAAGACCATTTTTCTAAGGAACGCGTAGAGGTAAGAAGTTGAAATTTGTATCAAATACTCGGCTATAGGGTACTTCCCGTTGACCTAGAATCATGAAATTTGGCAAGAAGTGGTGTCTTACAGCACATGTAAAGGGAAAAATCTGAAAACCGTAAATATGTAGTTTAATTACAAGAAAAATGCGAATTTACTATTAGAAACTTATGAAAATACGCTAATGTGTTGCGTGGTATTGTCAGGCACAAGAAGCATATGGGTTGCATACAGTTAGGTCCTCCTAAAGATACCTTACTTACAAGTTTGTACGGAACCCTCGGTTCGCGAGTCACAACTCGCACTTGGCCGGTTTTTTTTTTATTCATACTACACAAAATATTAACAAACAAAACAAAACAAACAAAAATAAGAAATTTGAAAAAAGATAAAAATAAGAATCTTAAATATATTATTTTTATGTAGTACACTTATAGTGCACCAAAAACTCTACAAAAAACAAAATTTTCTTCTACAAAAACTCCCAAATAGGATCACACACAATTTCATTTTCCCCTGCTGTTTTAGTTTGCTGGTCCGTAGCGGATCGATGAGATCGCAATCAGGTTTTTACGTATAACATTGGATTCCAAGGGAAGTCCATGAAGTTTTATAAACAATAAATTTGCAACATGATCAATTAAAATGCGTGATTTTTTCCGTTACAATTAAATTCATGCCGCTGAAACCACGCTCGCCTTCTGAAGAACTGCAAGCTATAATTTTAGAATATTTTTTTAACATTTCCAAATCGTCGGGAATGTTACGACCACCACAAGCCAAGTAATCTCTAAAGGCATTTAAAATTTTCCCTAAAGGTAAATTAAAACGTTGGCAGAGAGATTCTACTTCTTTTACTTCAAATTCCATATTAATTGCAGATGGCCATTCGGTTGCTTCAAGAATTCGCAATTCTTTAACAATGTTGGAAGTCAAAATGCCGTCTGAACCTGAACAATTTGCAGATGTAGTGTTTAGCCTATTCCTCAATATTATTAATAATACTAATTAAGAATTGATTTCTGTGAATCAATTTTGAATCCATTTTATTATCCTTTAAAGAAATTGAAGATAATTGCATTATTTCACCAGCAGAAACTACTTCCAACGACTTTTTTCCTTTCTGAGGTTCTTTTAAATATTCTAAATAAGTGATTGTGCGGCTAATCAATTTATTGAAGTTTCTCTTTTTTGCAATGCTTCTGAAAGAATAGATATCTCGAATAGAACATCATACATTAAGGCCAAATCTTGAATAAATTGTTTCGATGATGTTCTTTTATATAATCCATTGAACACGGATTGTTCCGTTTTTGTGCGGTTGTTGTCTTTACTCGCATTTTCGAAATGATGGCATAAAGGTGACCAATTCTGCCAAACTGCTGATACAGTCCTACAGGAGCAGGCCATCCATCTGGCGTTAAATATACGTCCAATACGTTTAAGTTCTACACCGAGAGCAGTTGCGCATGTTTCAATTTCTCTTTGATTTTTCGGAGATTGACTACATAAGGAGTATAACTTGTCTATAAATATTTGAAAATGATTAAGCCCATTAACCTCAGAAATAGAATCTCCTACCGACAATTCGAACCTATGGTTTAGACCAGTGTTCTTCAACCGGTGTTCCATGGAACCCTAGGGTTCCACTAAAACATCCAGGGGTTCCGCGAATCAATGCTAAGAAAATCTGAACTTTAACTGGCGCGGCGTTTACAACTAGAGACGATGCGTTGCGCCGCTCTCTGGCACACGTGTGTCGATTGGAGTTTCATATTAGTACTATTCATTTCAAGTCTTACAAATGCAAACGGTAGTAAGTTAATTATTTAGAAATCCTTTAGAAATACAATGCAGAATCGACTTAAAACTGGGAAATTGGAATCAAAATCCAAAGAACAAGCAATTTCTCTTAAAAATTCCACCAGTTTTCCGCCAATCTTGAAGCTGACGGATAATATTGAAGAATAAAATAAATCATGATCTACTAGCCGAAAAATACGAAAGTATGATGAAGATTATTTGAATTTTCGATTAACCTGAATGATAAAAATGAGCCAAATGGGTTTTTTGTGGTATGTGAGCAACAACAGCAGTTTAAATCCTACAAAGTTAAAGCGTCATTTGGAAAATAAACATCCGACTTAAAACTCCGACTAAAAGGTAAAAGCGAATATTTCTAAAGAAAATGTCTTGAACTACAGCAGAAAAATCATTTGAAAGGTATTTTCGCGATGATAATAAAAATGTTCAATCATATTATCATATCATCATATTATGATTACGATCATAAAATGATCGTAATTCATTTCTTGTCAGATTACTGCGAAGTGGAACTAGTAAGTCGTTTGAAAAATCCTAAAGATGGATTCACTCTGCAAATGGACGAATCCACAGATGTGGCTGGATTAGCAATTTTGTTAGTTTTCGTGATATACATACACGAACCCAATTTTCAAGAAGATATGCTTTTTTGCGCAAAGCTCTGCCAACTCAAACAACAGGTGAAGAAATATTTAATTTATTTAATGCATATTTTGAAAAACATTCAATTTCTTGGAATTTATGTCATCATATATGCACTGATGGAGCTAAAGCTATGGTTAGCATTATAAAGGGCATAATAGCACCTTTAAAGAAGAAACTAGTTTCTTACTTTTCTTCTACTTTAGAAGCTAGTTTCAGACATCAAAGCCAGCCATTGCTGTCTTCATCGTCATGCTCTCGCTGTTAAATGGACATCAAAAGCATTGCAGAAGTTCACAATGAGGCCGTTAAGATGGTTAATTTTATCAAAATCCAGACCCCTAAAACCAGGGTATTTGCCCTATTGTACGATAAACTCACATAAATCTCCTTCTTCATAGTGAAGTAAGATGGTTATCCAGTGGAAAGGTTTTGACCAGACTGTGGGAATTGCATGATGAAATTCGAATCTTATCTGATCGAATTTATCTGAACCTGAATTTTCTGGAAAACTTAATAACACTAATTGGCTTAAAAATCTAGCCTACCTTGCAGATATTCTGCCTTCTTATTTGCGTACATGAACGAAGTTAATCTTTCACTTCAAGGACCAAATACTGCTGTTTTTAAGGTCAATAGCAAAGTAAACTCGATCAAATCGAAAACTAAGCATTGGGAGGAATGCATCACCAAAAGTAATACAGAATGTTTTTCTAATTTAAATGATTTGCTGGCAAACAATAATATCGCATTCGGCCAGAATTAAAAAAATCATATTTTGGATCATTCAACGGGATTGCAAAAGATAAAAGAAAATTCAATATGAGATAAAAAGATATTCGAATATTTCCCCCCCATCTGCAATAATTTACGTTAAATCGAAAATCTTGCGTCTGTAATGGACTCAGCAGCACCAATATGCGTGCGGCTATGTGCGCACTCGCCGAGTGCGATACAATTTTCTTGTATCGGCGATTGTTTTATTTAGAAATGGCATAAGAGGGAAAATAGAAAAAAATACTATGAAAAACTCGTTCTTAAGGCGTTTTTCATCAATTGTCCATTAGAAAACTCCTCGCTTCGCTCGTCGTTTTCCAAACTTGGACGCATGCTGTACAATCGCGCTTAATGAACTCGTCCTTTAATATACTATTAATGAGTATTGTGATGTGGATACCTTGCCAATTAAGGAAAGAGATCAATTTCTAGATATATGTACCGACACTGCATTACAATTTACATTTGGACCGGGTGGCATTGGCCCGTTTTGGATAAAATTAAGGGAAGAATAGCCGGAAATTTCCAAGCGCGCGGTTAAGGAATTGATGCCTTTCGAATCAACCTATCTCTTTCCAAACAACCAATCGACTTGATGCCGAAAATGATATGTGTCTCCAATTAGCACCGATCCAACCAGATACTGATAAATTATGCAGTCATAAACAAGCACAACGAAGTCATTAATTTTTGTAAGAAGTTAAAATTTTGTTTGAATAAATGCAAATTTATTTATTAGGAGACTTTTACAAAAATTTTATAAGAAATGCAGGGACGAACCTTGTTCATGACATGTAACGCGATTCCCCCCTCAACCAAAGTGCTACTAAACAGGGTTCCATAAAAAGAAAATTCTCAAAAAAGGGTTCCGCGGGATGACAAAGGTTGAAGAACACTGGTTTAGACAATGCCATGTAATTAAATTCGGATATTTCTGTGTAAGTCTTGTTCCAACTCCAGATTTTCTTCCTGACATAACACTGGCCCCATCGCTTGTAAATGAAATTATCATCAAAACCATTTTTGTCCAAACATTTTAGAGAGAACCTCTGTTATGGTGTTAGCTGTTTAATCCTGCAATTCAATTAAAAATCAAGAAACAAGAAATGAGGATCTTTCATTTGATCGGTTTCGCATTTTAAATAAATAATAAGACCAGACTTTTTACTTAAAGTGGTAGATTCATCTATGATAATAGATAAGTTTCCCTGAACTTTTACTATTTGTTGACAAATTTTGGATTTCATTTGAATTCCAATATGATCAATTATTTATGTAGCACTGAATCTAGATCGTAATTCATTTCTTGAAGTTTTAATAAATGAAAATGATCAGAATATGGACGATCATGTTTAGCAATATAATAAGCAGTTCTAAAAAGCTTACTGGTGCTACAAATTTCAGAATCTTTCAACTTATCTACTATAATTTCAAGCTTTTGTTTGTCTGATTCTTTTAAGATTCGCTCAGCTGTTGTATGTGAAAAACTTTTACAATGTATGTACATTTTTTTCGTAAAGAAGTTAGTTGTGCGGTTTTATCCTTTCCATAAGCTGATACCTGAGTGCCTCTCCATTCTTTTGAGATGCTTACTCCCTGCATCTTTAAAGGTCCTAAATTTTGAATAGCCGAGCAACTCAGACATCCCAATTTTCCGGAATCGCATTTTAGCCAAGCATATTTTTCTTTCTTTTCGAACTACATATCTGCAGTCCAAATACTCGGCCATTTTATTAATGGGGATTCTGCTTCTTTTTGAACATTTTCTATTGATGTTAATGGAATATCCATTTGGTTTTCCTTAGTTTCCAGCACTTTTTCACTTTTTCTCCTTGTTGCATTTTAAGTATTTTTCCAAAGAAACTGTCCAAAGCGGGTTGTTTACGTTTTTTGCTCATTTAAAATTTTTAATATAAAAATTTATTTTGGTTGTAAATTTTTCGAAATATTACTGCAATAATAAAAATTAATATGCATTATATTTAATCCATTAAAAAATAATTAAAATACCTTATAATTTATAATGGAAATAGAAACTACCAAACTACCAACAAACTACCCACTACAACAAACTACCCAAAACAACGTTGGCGTTATACACAATAACACAATCTAAACAACAACGTTACTGGCACAGATTAACTGGTTACCGGCGCAATTCGCAATGAAATATTCATGGGTGGGATTCGAACTTCCGCAGACTTGCACATCGCACTATTGTTGAAGTTTATAGTTTAGTAGTATGGTATGAAGAATAGGCAATATAGAACACATGATGTTTATTTTATTTAAAAGGGAAAAAGAAACAAGACACAAAAAGCAAGATAAATCCTCCATTAATTAGCAAATTAAATGTTTTTGCAAATTCGCCAATGTTAAATATATTTTTCATTTGAAATTTAAAAAAATAATACTACTAAAAAAAAGTACCGGAACGCGTTCCGTTTGTGAAAAAAGGTGCCGGAACGTCGTTCCGCCACGTTCCCTCCCCAATACACCACTGGGTCTGAGGTAAAAATCAGATAGATGATCGGACCAAGCACGCTTCCCTGTGGGACTTCTGCGTGAACCCTGTGAAGTTTGGCTATGTCTTCTCCTTGCTTAACATAGAAAAACCTGTCGGCAAGATATGACTTTAAGAATATGTAATAGTTTGTCGGGAGTTGGTTTTTTATTTTGTACAATAAGCCCTCATGCCAGACTCTGTCAAAGGCCTGCGAAATGTCGAGAAATGCCGCGCAACAATATTTTTTGTTTTCAAAAGCTTTATGTATTTCTTCTACTAGCGTATGCACCTGCTCTATGGTGCCATGATTTTTTCTAAAGCCAAATTGGTGGTTAGGTATGATCTGATTTTCTGCTATTACTGCGTTTAATCGCTTAAAAAAAAAGTACTTCCAAAACCTTTAAAAGAATGGGCAGAAGGCTGATCGGTCTGTAGGAGGTCACATCTTGTGGAATTTTACCGGGTTTGAGGATCATTTTTATTTGAGCAACCTTCCATTGGGGTGGGAAGATGCCTCTGATTAGTATGCAATTAAGCAGGTGTTTCAAAAAATGTACTGCTATTTCAGGTATTTCACGAAGTATTTTTGCAGTAATTAGATCATATCCTGGGGCTTTATTTTAATTCATGTTTCTAATTGCTTGCATGCCCTCGCGTATCTTGATCCTTTCAATTGGCAGGTCTAGTTGGTAAGTTTCATTAAAGGAGTTGATGAGTCGTTCACTGTCCGTTTCCGACGCATTCTGGGCAGTGTTTGGTACGAAGACATTAACAAGACGAGAAGCAAAGGCTTCCCCTTTCTCTGGGTTACTTTTTGCCCAGGAACCGTCCTTCCTGCGTATCGGCGGATTAGAGGCAATGGGTCTTTTGAGTCTTTCGGTTGCTTTCCAAAGGGAATAGTCACTAGCAGCAGTAGTAGTTCTGTACATTTTCATTTCTTTCAGTTTGTAGTAGTTTCTTAAATTTAGCCGTTAGGTAGTTCAGCCGTGTTTTGTCCCCTGGGAATCTAGTAGTTTGACACAATTTACGAGCCTGTCTTTTTTCGACTACTAGTTCACGGATGGGCTTCGAGCAGTCTGGTTTCGTGTATTTATTGACAGCAGGAGTGCTATCCCAAGCAGAATTTTGGACACACTCGTTGAAATGTTCGACCGCTGTCATAATGTCCTCTTCGGTTTTAAGAGGCAGGTCGGTATTAATCGCAGACTCTACTATGGAGCGGAACTTGTCCCAGTTAGTTCTACGGTTATATAGCCTTGCTGTAGATTTAAAATTAACGAACTCTAGGGAAACCTCTAATAGAACTACACTATGGTCAGATGAGAGTTCCTGAAGGGAAGTACATTTGAAACAATTAGTAGGAATCCCCTTTATGACACTGAAGTCTACCAAGTCTGGGAGTTTTTTTGGGTCAGTAGGCCAGTACGTTGGTTCCCCGTTCGTTATTGTATCTAGGTGTAGATCATTTGTAGCTGCCTGTAATTGTCGACCTTTGGGAGTTGTTAGACGAGAGCCCCATTGGGTATTTTTGGAATTATAATCTCCACCTGCTATGAACCTAGGTCCTAGCATTTTTAAGAACTTGGCGTAGTCTTCTTTTTTACTTGTATGTTTTGGGGGAGAATATAGTGCAGTTATAGTCAAGTGTCCCCGCCAATCCTCAAAAACAACACTTGTGGCTTGTATCTCAGGAGTTTTAAATTGCTCGGTCTCATGATGTTTGATATTATTCTTAATGAGAATTGCGGATCCTCCGTGTGCCGTGCCATCCGGATGCATTGTTTGGTAGAATTTGCAATTGAAGCTGTTTAGGTAATTCTTTTTTGTAAAATGTGTTTCAGATACAAGTAAGATATCAATTTTGTTGATTTTTAAAAATGTCTCCACTTCTGGGACATGGTGTGAGAGCCCATTAGCATTCCGCAGGGCTATTTTTATTTGAACCGAATATTATATGAACCGAATGTGTCAGTTTGGTCATGATTTCCATTAGAAGGTTTGTTACTGAAGTTAATTGTTGCATTAGTTGCGTCATAGTATTCATGATTTCTTTCATGTCATTGTTATTTGTTTAGATTTTTGGTAATTTATTTGAACTTTGCTCGCCAGCTGGACCATGCGAAGGTTTATTGGGTTTTAATGCTTGCTTATGTGAAGGTTGGTTTTGTTGCCTTGAAGTGCCAGGCTTGTCTGGTTGCTGTTTGATATGCATTATCTGTGGGGGGTTTGCCGTTTGTGTAGGATATTTGATTTTCTGAAGCTCCTTATATATTTGGCAACCTTTATAGTTTGCAGGATGGTTGCCATTGCAAAGTACACATGTAACTGAGGCCGACCTTTCTTTACGTTCGCACTTGGACGATGCATGATCTCCAGCACATTTTATACATTTCGGTTGCCCAAAACAGTATTTTATTGTGTGTCCATATTGTTGGCAATTGCCACATTGTGGAATTTAGGTCTTGGTGGTTCGAAGATGACTCTGCAGTGCAATAGGCTTTTGATATCATAGATATGTTTGTTGTTGCTATTAGGTTCTACTTCTATAAAGTATATTGGTAACGGTTTTTTGGTACTTCTTTGTTTGACGTTCCAAACATTAGTGACTTTATGTCCGTGTATTTCTAATTCAGCTTTTATTTCTTCTATATCAGTGGAGGGGTGAAGATTTTTGAGGACTACTTTTAAACAGCGACAACAGGACTACTTAGAAAGTTTAGATAAAAAAAAACTGTAAGAAAATCTTAATCATTTTAAGACATATCCTCAAGCAAGTCGGTTTTTATTTTCAAAATACAGTATAATCTCGATAATCCGACATATATGGGACCAGACAACCGCCGGATTATCGGAAAGTTCCGGATTATCGGGAGTTAATCGAAAAAATATCAATTTTACATATATTTTGTACAATTGTGTTTCAAAAAGAATAAAATATGTACCTATGTAGGTAATTGTGTACATATAAAAAAATATGTATATACTAAGAACACATAGTATCTATTAAATATATATAACTAAAAACATATTATACAAAATAATCATTTATTGTTTGTTTCTTTGCCTTAAACATTTTATCAAAAACGCACTCTTGCAACTTTTTTATCACTAACACATCAGCACTTGCTATGGCATTATCTACTGCCCATTTCGTAAAAACATTGAGTACGTTGAATACGTTACCGTTGATTACAGTTTGCTGAGTTGAAACATTAAAGTCATCGTTAGCTTCATCGTCATCCGTGGAACAAATTTGCCTGAGGATTTCTTCGTCAGAAAGGGACTGCAAATTTTCCTCGTTTGTGACTTGAAGCCCATCTTTTATGTCGTTGTCGGGTAACATCCACTTCACATTTGCTGGAAAGCTCTTGTAAAAAATTTGAAGACAATTGTATCGTGCAGTTAGCTTGCTTACAATTGTTGGTCAGGTTTTCAGAGTTAAAAGCAGGGTGTGTTGGCCAGACCTTTTTCCAAGAACACTGAATGGTGTCGCTTTTGACTTTATTCCAGCTGTGCACGAGATTAATAAACGACGTCTCTAATGTTTGTTTTTTTCAAAAAATTATTGATCACATCAATTTTTTTATTATATCTGAAAGTGGAGATTTTCTGAATTACATTTTGATCCATGGGCTGCATTAGTGGTGTCGTATTTGGAGGCATATAGTGGACTTGAATTTGTTGGTCTTTGGAGTAAAGTTCCTCTTCTTTAGGGTGTCCAGGAGTGTTATCCAGAAGATGCAAAGCGTTTGCAGGCAAGTTGTGAACTTTTGAGAAAACTTTTACCGCCCGAATAAAATCTTGCTAGAACCATTCTTTAAACACATCTCGGGTAACCCATTCTTTGGCTTGATTTTTATATGTAACTGGTAAGTTACGTTTTTAAAAGCCCGCGGATGTTTAGCTTTTCCTAAAACCAATAAAAAAGTTGGTGTGTGCCCGTGGAATTTGCACAGACCATGCATGTCAGTCTGTCACATATTGACATTTTTCTTCCTGGGGCACTTCCTTTGGAACAGTGTAAAAAGGTCTTATGCGGAAGCTTCTTCCAGAATAAACCACTTTCATCTGCGAAATATGTAGAAAGTAATAGAAACTGCAAAGATATGCGTTATCCCGCGCGCGAATACGTGTCCATTCAATAGGGCAACAAAAAAAAAATCGCAACCAGTTGCAACCAATTCTTAGCCATTTTAATTCATTGTGTCATTATCTTTATGTTGCAGTGAAAGCCAGGGCAGGCAGTAGTGGGCGTTTTTTTATTCTCATGATTTTCACCTCAATATATATGCCCTCCCCGGGCATATATATTGAGGTGGGGCCCCCAGTAAATAAAATACGGCGAGTTTGGGCGGGCGTCACGACGGTTGAAAACGACGCAGCGCGATGCCGCTTGCAGTAAAAGATGAAACGTTCAATTCCGAAAACGAAAATTCGCGAAACCGTTCCCGCAGAGTTCAAGTTGGCGGTTCCGTGGGACTTTTCCTGGATGTCCAAAAAACGTCGTTTTAATGGCGTCGCGACGCCATCTTGGGCGCAATCGGGATTAAACTCCCAAACAAACTAAAAGGTTCTATGGCCGATCGAACGGCACCGGTCCGGTTCCGATCCGTTAATTGGTTCCGCAGTTCTAGGTACCTCTGCAAAACGCCTCTGGTTTTTCTCACTTTTTGCGCATTTTTCTCTTCAAACTGCCGCAGATTCACAAAAAGTCGTCGAAGTTTAAAAATTTTTGCCGGAATGGGCGCGAGTGTTCTGGAGAGAACGAACCCAACCGGCGACCTGGAGCCCATCAAATAAGTCCTGGGCATCCGTGGAAGTGATTGCAAAATCAGCAAAAAAAATAATTTATTTGCTCTTACACTAGGTGAACGGGACGTCGCAGGACGGCGAGTGAGGGC
Organism: Phosphuga atrata; assembly: GCA_944588485.1. NCBI lineage: Eukaryota > Metazoa > Arthropoda > Insecta > Coleoptera > Silphidae > Phosphuga > Phosphuga atrata. The sequence goes on along the minus strand of OX155897.1, from coordinate 65,955,728 downwards.
TCTAAAAACGTGGCGCGGCGGCGGCTAGAGGATTCGGGAAAAAAATCCCGAATCCAACCAAAAATGCGCCTCAAAAGTAAAATATCGTGATTTTAGTTTTCGGTCTGGTGCGTCCGAACCTGGGGGAGTTGAGTCGCGAAAACGGCACCGCTCGACGGGGATCTCGGTTCTACACCGGAAAAATGTACATTCCCGTTTTGCACCGCCGCCGCCGCTTGCGCGCCCCTCCGGGGTTTTGCATCCCCGGAGGGGCGCGGCAGGACGGAGGACGAAACTTGAGGATGCGCAACGTGCGGACGGACATTCACAGTTAAGTCATCGAAGACGCGTCTCAGAATCGATCTGCAGCCACTGTAGGGGCCCCCTATTCCGTGGGCCCAGGGCATTCGCACGATTGACCGACGCTAGCGACGCTACTGGTTTTAAACACATGAAGATAATTTTTAAATACTATAATTTTACACTAAAATATTCTACATAGCTTCAGTATCATCTGACATTTCACAAATTTTAACACAAGCGGAGTGAATTTTTAATACGTGCTCTGCGTAGCACGAGATACTCTAGAGTGGTGATTTCGACAGTACTTATTGTTAAAACCCACAGGGTAAAGATTAAAGCGGGTTATTCTTATCAGGGTAGATGTAGAAATACTTCTAATACAAAACCTAATCATTTGAACCAACGAATTAAAACTTTTATTTTTTTTAATATTTTTTTTTAGATTTTTTTCAAATAAACCCTTTTTTAAGAATTAATAAAACTATAACAATTATTATTGTGGAAAATACAAATTATATATATTTTTTTTAATCTTGAAGATAATTTTGAAAGGAAAAGAGTAAAATTTGCAAATTTTCCGGTTCAAAATACTGCCGGGGCTAGTTTTTTCGAAGGCAATTTTCCAAATTCCTGTTTTTCCGAGGGTTTTTTTTGAGGAATTTTCTGTTCCTTTGGTCAGGATCCAAATCTTAAATCCAACCGTCAGCAGTTCCCAAACACTCATTTCCTTCCTAGTTTCGCGATTTCCTTTCCAAAACGCCTAGGAAAAAGCCATTTTCAAAAAATTCTTTAGTTTTGCAAGGCTCGTTATAGAAAAAGAAAAATTATGAATTTTCCGACAATCTCTTCAGTCCCCATCGTCCAAAATCTAAGCAGCAAATTTTCCGAAAATCGAGGGGAAACTGTTCCAACAACTTTTTCAGTTCCCCAAGGTATGATCCATAATCCATATAACGATATTTCTGAAAATCTAGTAAAAACTTCACTTTCTTTAGTTTGGTCCAAAATCAAGGAAAAACTTCTTTCTACTAACTTAACTAACCGAAACTTTAAAAAACCTCATAAATTTATTTATTTTGATATTTATAATAGTTTATATGTAATAAATTTTATATTCTCTCATTTTTTGTCTAAAATGCGTTCGGAGGTGCCACGATATTTTATTTTTGAGTCAGGGGTGCCCCATGATTTTTTTTTCATCAGGGGTGCCACTCAATGAAAATGGTTATAAAACACTGGGTTAGAGCGGTGATGCGTCAAAGATCACAGAACATGGGTCGTAATCTCGCCAGATTCATATTGTTTTTCAAGTAATTCTTACAGACAGCGCCGTCGTTTGGATTTTGAGGCCCCGGGGATATATATTGAGGTGAGCCCCCAGTCAATAAAGAAAGGTAATAAACAAATAAATTCTTGAATTTTTAATAAATACAAGAAAGGAACATATGTATAGAAGAAATATAATAATCAAAATTGAACTTTTTTAAATCATTTAAATTTCAGCAAAATAGGGGGGGGGGGCTCCTCAAAATGGGGGGGGGGGGGCTTTAATTTCAGCAAAATAGGAGGGGGTCCTCAAAATGGGGGGGGAGGCACAGCCTCTTTGGGGCCCCCCTGGCCCGTGGGCCCCGGGCATTCGCCCGATTGACCGACACTAGCGACGCTACTGCTTACATAAGAATAACTGGTAATGATTGCGTCTTGATTACACTTACTAGTTAGAGCTGTTAGTTCTAAGCTGAATCAATCGGAATAAAATAGATCTAGGGTTTCTGAATATCCGCACTTTTTCAAAACCGCGGTTTTCGGTTTTTGAAAATTAAAAACCGCGGTTTCGGTTTCGTTTTTTAAGAACTCTTGGTAGTAGTGCCTGATATTTCAACGAGATCTTAGTTTTGTACAAAAGTTGCCGCTAAGTGAAAATGATCTTTCGGAGTAGGTGGATGTAGCTTCAATTGTAGAGAGTACTTGAAGCAAAATATTTAATCTTTTTGTTCTCTCAGAAGTTCTTTTATATTTAGCAAACTCCTTTTTCATAGAATTAGGATTGCCATTTGTTTGCATATAAGTATTTTTATTTAATTCTTCTTGAATAGCTTTTTGTACTCCGTCTTACAGGAATAGTTTGGATTGGCCACGTCTTCTAATTCTTCTGAATTTGCCGAACATTCACCTTCAACTTTAACATTATTGTTGTCTGGATAAAATCGTTCAAAAATATTTTCCGCCAATATTAAAACAGACTTTGTTGGAACTGTCGAAGGATCTAGCCAATTCTGATAATTCCAGATTTTCACGGGTCTTCAAACGTTCCATGATATTTTTCATTGAAGCTTTGCTTATATCAGAACCAATTAATTTCGATTCCAAGAATCCTATTACAACTTATGCCGTAAATATGTTAGAATCATCGCTGCTTAATGTTGTGACTGCTACGCTTACTGGAGATAAATTTTCACAACAATTGAAAATTAACATTTTCAATTAAATGCACTGAATTTAAATCTGTTAGAATCTGTAATATTACTACTTTTAGAAAAATATTTTTTTTTAATATTGGTTTAATAGAAGACCACCTTGTCCTTGATGTCCATTGGTAATTCAAATTCCTTTTCAAAAAGAGCTTTTCCGTTTCGTTGTAGGAAACTGATTTTATCGGAGAAAAACAAAAATAAATTACAAGTTTTCTTACCATGTTGTAAATTACTTTTAATTTCATCAACTTCTTCGACGTAATACTCATTATGCACATCTTCTTTGTGCGATTTGTCAGGAAATAAATCTTCATCTTCACTGCTGCAGCTGTTTTCTACCTGAGATAATTTATTGTAAAAAGTGACGCACACAGCGAGATGTGTGCGAGATGTGAATTGTATGCTTAATGCAAATTTTTGGTTCAGAAGGACAATCTGTACCATTTTTTTAATTACCCGGTCATCGTCATGTGTAGTATCTTAAATTATTCAATAATAATTCCACGGCAATAAATCCCAGACTCAATCAAACTTGAAGTAAAAAGAAAATTGAAGAAAACAAAAGTTTTTTCGACCAGATATTGAAAACCGCGTTGAAATCGCTCAATAACTAACGCCGCGACGGCCCGTCAAAGTTAGATCTACCGAAGATTGGTAGCATTGGTTGCAAATTCGATGTTTTATTACAGCAAAATGGGGTAGGAAAGCGAGACTGAAAACCGCGTTACGAAATCTTTGACAGAGGCGTCGCGACACCACCGCAAAGTTCAATTTGCTAATTCAAGCTGGCTAAACAAGTATGACGTTATGTTGAAGGGAAAGCTTGTCAGGAAGCGGTTGCAAAATCCTTGATATCGGCGTCGCGACGTCGCCGCATAGTACAACTTGCTAATGTAGGTCGAATTTCGGGAACTCGCGGTGATTTTTCCGCTGTAGTTTTCGCAATTTTGCAGATAGCGAAACAAATTTGATGTTTTGGTGAAGGGAAAGCTTGTGGTAAAGCGCGACTAAAAACTGCAGCGCGAAATTTTTGACAACGGCGTCTCGACGTCACCGCGAACTTCAATTTTCTAATCCAAGTCACCCACAATATCATTTCTGAAACCGATACTAAATGAATCTAAATGTTTTTCAACAGATATTACGATATTATTTGCAGAACAAGTTCCTTCAATTCACAGAAAGCATAAATTGCAATGAAAATTGTTTTCTCCGTGATGTCCATGAATATTAATGTTAAAGTATCTTCTGCGTAACTAGTCCACTAATCTAGCGTAGTACTAATTTTTTGTCCATTTGCTTTTAATTCTTGAAACTTTAAAATAATTTCTTTCTTTCTTTCTTCGTATTCCTTTTGAATTAAGGTGATAGATAACATCTGAAGAACATTTTGGCAAGATTTAGTTGAGACACCTGCCAGCATTTGCTTTCTGAATAAATGCAGATTTCGAAAATGCTCGAACACATATACCATCGATGGTTGCCATTTTTGCAACAACTGTTTGCAATGTTTTAAGGAGCACTAATTCAATGTACTATATTTTTATTTATCTTTAGACAAAACCGAAAACCGCGTTTTTTTATGACGGTTATGCGGTTTCGGTTTTTGCACAGAAAACCGCGGTTTTGCGGTTCGGATATATCCGAACCAGAAACCATAAATAGATTCCATTATAACGGTTGCCGAACACTTTGGATCAATCAATATCATTTCATTTGAAAAACGAAATTCAAATTTTCATAAGAAATGTCCGAAAACGATGTATAATTGAATGTAAATAAGTATGGATATCCATGATTACATAGATGATCCATAATAGTAGTTTATAATACAAGTGTGCACAAAAGCCTTTCGCGTGTTACGCACGGCGTGTTACGCACGATTTAGATACTTGTACACACGATTATAATAATGGCAACCTTTACATACAATAATGTATTTTTTATTACTCATACACGAGAAGTACTTCTTGACGCACGTTTTTTAATACGAGAAATCCCACTTCTTGTTGTGATTATGTGGAAATCATAACCTGGCTCATGCACGCAAATATTCAATATCGCTAGGTTACATTAAAAAAAAACAATAAATACAAATAAATAAAATAAACACAATCAAGACCTCAATATTCAAAAATTGACGTGACATTTTATTCCAATAAATAAATTAATAATAAAAATTAAAGAAAACGTTTTAAAATGAGTGTAAATTCTATGGTGATTTCGAAGTCTGTATTCGGAGAGTTCTTATGACAAATGTACACCACCGGAGATAATTGAAAAAGCAAATTCTTTATTATTGATTTCATTTTTTTTATGGCACCATGATTTTTTTTATGGCCCCGTGATGTAAGATACATTAGGCCCCTCGCATGAGTAATAAAAAATATTGTTTGTAACTAGGGCAGTATTGTCAATTGCCCTCTCGAGCGAATGTTGCGCACTCACTTCGTTCGTGCGCCCAATTCCGCTCTCGCGTCAAATTGACAACTTAAGGCCCTAGTTACAAAATATACTATATTAATCTGTTCATTTTGGTGTGTGAGTAGATAAAATATTATATAATTATAAACTTTGAAATTGCTAAAGCCGTCATTTTGACAGGTCTTGGTATAAATAGATATAGGTCATACTGATTATGGAAGTTAAAATGGCTGGGTGGAAATTGAATATCTAATTGTTCTTATATTTCATTAAGTTGTCATAAAATTCTAGAATAATACATAAATTATATCAAAATTTTTAAGAATGAAATTTGAAAACCGTCAAAATGACGGTATTGGTAGTTCTAGTGTCAAACTAAAATTTAATACTTTGGCAAAATTTATATATATTTTTTATTTATAAACAGAATTTTATGAAAATTTCAAATGTTATTATTAGTAACAATTAAATTATTAGATATCAATCAATTATGTTATGTAAACTAGATATGCAAGAAAATATTATAGGGAGATAAGAAGATGCACATTAAACTAGATAGACGAGATTAGTTTTAATTTTGTTTGCTCTTTGACTTTGAATATCGATGAGGATTTAATTTGAAGATTATTATCCTTGCTCGGGAATTTATGAACTTGATTTCAATTACTTATATACGATAGAACTCGTACGATAGAACTCGTACTCGTAAGTGCCCAAGCCGCTCACGCCAAAATTGGCTAAGAAAAATGTAAGTTGTTTTTACATTGCGATTTCTTCCTTGGCAAACTGTTATGACCAACATGAGATCACCTAAAAATTGAAAAAAAGAGAAGAAGAAAACCTCGCTTAAGTTGTCTTATACAACGTATAAATAATTATGCGAGGTATAAAATAAAGGGTGACAAATTAAGAGTGTCTTGATTTTAAACTGCAATTATGAAAACACGAAATAAATTGTTGACGAAATAATTTGTTGAACATTGTAGAGTAAAATCTAAAGTTTAATAACAAAAACTATTAATGCTTATAGGGGTATTAATGCTTAATCCTAAATTATCAAATAATATTTAAAAATTACAACGACATGCTTCGAAGCATAACTGGGCACATTGCTGGCAAAATCTCACCAATATTTTGTAGAATGTTTCGTTTTAAGACTTCCAGGGTTTCAAGTCGGTTCTGATAAACTCTGGATTTAACATGGCACCATAAGAAATAATCCAAAGCCGACAAAACTGGAGAACGAGGAGGACACAACTGATCTCCACGCTGGGAAATCAGACGACCAGGTAAGAACTCTCGTAACACTCTCATAGACATGTTGGTGCCTTGCACCATATTGCTGATATCAAATGTTTATTACATTAAAAATGTTTATTACATTAAAAACGTTTGTAGCATCTCCACATAACGTTCACTATTAATAACTACTGCGTTTCCCATTTCATCTTCGGACCAGTAACGTAAATTTTGTTTGTTCCTCTCACTATGCAATTGAAAATGTTCCTAGTCACTCATAATTATTTTGTTGACAAAATTATCCCCTCTACCCAAAATCCATCGACTGAATACAAAACGTGGGTTTCGGTCTTTTTGGAAGAAGTTTTTGGGCTTTTTGCCGTTTGTAAGGCCGAAAGAGCAAATCTTTCTTTAAAATTGTTCTGACCAACTCACGTGAAATTCCAACTTGCTGCGATAAAAGTCGGACGGATTGATTGGAATTTTCTTCTTCTTCTTCTAAGGGTGCCTTCTCCTAACGGAGCTTGGTTATCATAATGGCAATTCTTATTTTTGAGACTGCTGGTCTAAACAGGTCTATAGCAATCAAACCACTCCCTTAAATTCTTGAGCCAGGAGGTCCGTCGTTTTCCCGGGCTCCTTCAATTTTCTTCAATTCTGTTTCTAACTTGCAAAGTATTCACTTCTATTCTAGCAGTTTTTTTTTCTTCTCTGCGAGATCTTAAGATTTTCCTGCAATTTGACGACGCTTTTAAAAATGTTGCCGAAACCACCTCTGATTTTGAATAATGGAGTCCGTTCTAATAAAATGGTCTACTCAAGCAATCATTTGTTCAATCGGCCACCGCTCTATTTTCTTAAAGCTTAAAGGTTCACTGACTATATTAGACAGTTTAAATTACGGTAAATAAGTCATTACTTTTGTTCAGTGGCGTAGCTAGCATGGGTGACACCCGGGGCGGATTTCCATGGTGTCACCCCTCGAAAATGGTTAAAATCAATATTATGTAAAAGAAAAAAAATCAGATAAGCGTGAAGTATGATTTTAATACAGCAATTTAAATAAGCATTTGAAAAATTATAAGTCATTTGATCATCAAATTACAAAACTATCAATAAAATATCATAAACATAATTATATAGAAGAAACTGACAAAAAAATTAAAAAATAATCTATTTAAGTTTTATAACTTATAATCAAAGCTAGATAGAAAGGATTATAATTTAAAATCTCTTCTTTCTAGCTTTGACAGCTGCAAACTCGGAAATCACATCTTCAAAATTAATACTTTGTGTTGTCTCATGTTCGATTGTTAACATTGCAAGATTGTTTAGCCTCGTGTTGCTCATTGTTGACCGTAAGTAGTTTTTGATTAATTTTAATTTACTAAAGCTCCTCTCGCACGAAGCAACAGATACGCAAATTGTCATAAATAACTTTAGTGCAACGATAAGATTTGGAAGGGATTCTGTAAAATCCCATTCCACGATGAATTTCAAAAAGTCTACGGATACCCAATCAGACACTGTAACATTAGCTGCTTTTAAATGTCTTCACAACCTTGGTATCTCTAGGAGTAGCTCTGCTTCTGATACCTCATCATAAAAACCAGTAAATTTTGAAACAGCTAATTTCAACTCCTCGATGTTCGCCGAAAGCAAAGTATTTGTCTGGCCAACCTCGAACGATGAAGCTACATCTTCAATGGACGTTGATCTAGTTCGAAGTTCCGTACTGAATCGGTCGAGACATTCCAGCATATCTTTTTGATTTTCAGCTGTCAGTGTGAGTCCTGCATCGGTGACCAACTCACCGGCCATTCGTTTTTTACGACGAATTCGTTTTTCAATTGGAATGTCGTATTCCTCTGATTTTTTCGTAGCAAGACCTATTGCTTCTTCTACAATATGATCCCGTTTTTCTTGAATATAGAGACGAAGTGCCTGTATTTTTATAGCTAACTGATCAAGACTCAAGCCTTTACTTTGAAATGCAATCTGAGCGCAATTTATTTCCCTTAGTGCATCATTCCAAAAGAAAAGGTAACAAAGAAAAGTGAAATTACATACAGCAGGTATAAGGTTCTGCGCAGCACCTCTGGTGTCTACATTTTCTTGTTGATCACATAATTCCCAAATTGCAGCTACAACCTCATCAAAATTTTCTGCTAGTATTTTTACTGCTGCATAATGAGCACTCCAACGCGTTGTTGAAAGTCTTTTAACAGATGCTTTGCTGTGTTTAATAAGCACGTGCCAGCGGATAGTGGAAGCGGAGAAAAATGTAAAAATTGACTCTACTGTTCCAAAAAATGATACACAAGATACAGTTTGTGCAAATGAGTGTTGGCCACATAAATTAATTGAATGATCAATACATCCAACAAAAACTGCTTTTTTGTTTTTTGCTTTTATAATGGCTTGTACTCCTCCATGTACGCCGCTCATAACAGTCATAGCCTTGAGAACGACACATCATAATATCTAAACCGTCACTTTCAAGCTTCTTAAGAATTTCATCACTTAGATCAGTGGCTCTTTTTCCTTTTAAGGGAAAAAATCCAAGGAATACTTCTTTCACTTCCACTTTTCTATTATCAATTTTCACAAAACTAATCACTGCAGACATTTGATCAACATGTGAAATGTCGGGTGTGCTTTCAAACATGACACCAATATATTTTGCCAATTTAATTTCGTTGACAAGTTTAGATTTTACGTTGTTCGATAAAACACTTATGAATTCATTTTATATATCTGGCGACAGGTATGATACTTTTGATGATTTACCATGCTCCAAATTCAGAATGTGTTCTTTCAGTACTACATCATACTTTGAAAGTAGTTTGACTAGTTCTAAGAAGTTGCCTTTATTTGTAGAACCTTCTCCTTCATCATGTCCACGAAATGGTAGGTTTTGTTTAGCCAGGAACAAAGTTATATCTAATAATCTAGATAAAAGACCCTTCCACTTCTGTTTTTCAGTATCAATTAATTGCAAGGCTGCGTCATCTATTGTTTGGTGCAATTTTAGCCTCATTTCTAAAGTTTTCCACTTTTCAAAATTTTCCAGATGTTCATTTGAAGTTTCATGGTCGGCCACTTTAGGATTTAGTTTACACCACTTCTGAAATCCAGTCACAAATGTTGATCTTGTATTAGTGCTATTGGTGGTAGCAAACAAACGACAACAGAAGCAGTACAGGTTCTTAGTGATAGGAGAGAGAACCATCCACGATCGCAGAATATTTTCACCATTAGGCATCTTCTTATAAAACCATTCTTTTGAAAGATATCGAACATCGCCTTTGGGATTTAACCCGTCCCTAGATACAGTGCCAAAAGTCCTTCTCTGTTTTGGAAATGTGCACTTTTTTTATGATCTCAATGTAAACATTATCAGGAATGGGTATACTCTAATGTGAGACGTCTGTCAAGTCCTGCATAGTTAATGATTTATTCGTATTATTACCGTTTTCGACAGTATCAGTATTATCACTGTCATTGTCAGCAGTTTCTTCTGATTCGTCTTCTTCGTCGATTGTCGTCATTTTTGCAATGTAGCTGTTATCTAAATCATTCCTAACATCAACATCAGAATCAGAATCTATTTCTTTTAGTGAACCTTGACCAATATCAGTTTTTATAACATATTTGAAGATGGATCCAGATATGCTCTGAACTGCATCAATTTTAGCCCGTTTTTCTTTTCTCTGCTGACACCCACTTTTCCTCTTAGATGTAAGAACTCCTCGAGGTATATTTATCCGTTGGTGTATTTGATATACGTTTACACATACGTTGCTAAAAAAAATATTCTCCATCAGTATCATGGACGCATAATTACAATTCTAAGAATCAAAAATGTTTGGTATATTTTATTACAAATTATTGAACTATCCACTTACCTTGGTGTTGTTAGTTTTTAGATATCTTTTCAAGACTTTTATAAACCCAATGATTGTTACAATCCAGCGTCACGGTTACCGTCGCGATATTTTCTTATCACAATATCCAATACGAAATGAAATGAGCAGCCGACAGCCGAGCCATCTTAAATGACAAAGTTTCGTGCGCATCTATTCTCTAGACTACGCAGAGGCAGTCAGCAGTGTCACAGCTCACAGCGTACAAATGTAGCGCTGGTGTCACAGATTTAGAATAACTAGATAGATCATTCCATAAGAAACCGCGCACAGAAATGAAAAACCTATTATTTTTTTAGAATTCTAGCGGTTATTTCATTTCATGGAGTTTTTGTAAGATATTTATTTTTATTTTCAATCGTGGCAGGGTGTCACCCCCCAAACGGGTGACACCCGGTGCGGACCGCCGCCCCCCATGGCTACGCCGCTGCTTCTGTTTGTTTTTATTTTATAAAAACAGGACACTCTTAATTTGTCACCCTTTATATAGTAAATTATAGACGAAACCAGAGATGGGACATTTTTACCAAGGAAAGACACTTCTAAGCGGCCTTCAGAGTACTGGTAGATCCAAAATCGATAAAATGATGTCAATAATAGGCTGATAACACAGTCCAACAAAATTTAATGTTTGTCTTGCAGCTAGAAAAGTAAAAATTGATTTTGGATATTTGACATATTTTCATTCCTAAAAAGCCTCTTTTGTTTTTCGTAAAACAGAGCTTTTTGAGATACACGCTAATTGATTTTAATTTACTTGCATTTTCCGCGGTTTACACCATGTGGTAACTTGTGGACGGTTTATCGCAGACTATTTTTTACAATTCGATTCACCATTACAAAATTAATCGGAAAATTAATAGGATGGTTGCTAATTGTAAGAGGTAATCCATACACTGAATTGATAAATATCGAAAACAAAGTTTGAAACTGTATAATATATACTAGGCAATATTAGATTTCTATATCGGTGGTGACTTGTACTGCGTAGTTTCATAGATCTATTGTACCACACCCTCTTCCTCTAATCGTTGATATACTTACCCATTTAGGGCGCCTCCTCTAGTCCTGATTCCTTTAGGAAGCATTGTTAACCCAATGAGTGTATTATTAGATTTTATTAATGGTGAGTGTGTTTAAGCATTTCGTGTGGCGGGAATTTTGAAAAGAATTAGTTGGCACGAGATGTTGCTATGCGCGCATTGAAACCGAGAAAAACAACTTGCGAGAAAAACAAAAATTATTTTTAGGAATACTCGAATTAAGTTCAGGTTTATATCGTTTGACGAAATCCATATAAATTAGTTTAAATATAAAACATGTGTTTTTAGTTCATTTGGAATGTTTTCGCTGTTAAAAATTGTCTTGTAATTAAAAGTTAATTCCGAATTACAAAGAAATCAAAATTATCGCAATTTGCATTGTAAATGTTTTTTTTTTTCTAGTTATCTACTACATTCATTATACCACGAATATTTTTCTCATAGAAACTTTATTATCACAAATAAATATATAATAATAAATATTATATAAATAAATAATAATTTTCGCTTCGATTACCTATATTAAATATTTTTCCTAAAAACATCATTAAATTTTAAAAACAAAAAATCCTGTTTTAATTTTTTTTCCTCTTGCAAATTGTTTTAATCAAAATCATCAACTGTCGCAAGATTTTCAAAACAAATTGTGGAATTTCACAAATTTATAAATATAATTTTTCAATTTACGATTTCCATACAAGTTTATTACTTCCTCTGTCCCATAAAACTTGATAGTTTTTTTTTTCATGGTGGCGGCTTATCAAAATATATTTCCCAATTTCAATATTTTTTTCTAATGAGTTTAATTGATCACACTTCTTCATAAAAAAAAAACATCATGTACCATAAATATAACCAAATCTTCTTGCTTTACCTCCACATTACTGGATAGTTTACTCAAAAAGGTTAAAGTGCTCTATAGAGCTGTTCCGAACACTGAGATTTAAACGCATTAGTATTGTCCTTGCATTTTTATATTCCTATTTATTCAGTCTTTAGTCGTAAGAGGAAAAGCTTAATTGTCAAATTCCTACCCATAAATATCTTCTTCTTAGAGTGCCTATCCGTTCCGGATGTTGGCTATCATGTTGGCTATTCGAACTTTGTTAACAGCAGCGCGGAAAAGCTGAGTGGTTAAACCACGTTCTTAAATTTTCCAACCACGATATTCTCTTCTGCCCGCTCCTCTAGCTCCATATACCTTGCCTTAGAGCAGTGTTCTTCAACCGGTGTTCCATGGAACCCTAGGGTTCCACTAAAACATCCACGGGTTCCGCGAATCAATGCTAAAAAAATCTGAACTTTAACCGGCGCGGCGTTTACAACTAGAGACGATGCGTTGCGCCGCTCTCTGGAACACGTGTGTCGAGTGGAGTTTCATTTTGGAACTATTCATTTCAAGTCCAGTAAGTTAATTATTTTATAATAAATTGAGTTTTGTTTTAACTTATCCTAAAATTCTTTAGAAATATAATACAGAATTGACTTAAAACTGGGAAATTGGAATCAATATCCAAAGAACAAGCTTCTTGCTCTATTTAAAATTCCACCAGTTTTCCGCCAACATTGGAGCTGACGGATAATATTGAAGAAGAAAATTAATCAGGATCTACTAGCCGAAAAATACGAAAGTATTATGAAGATTATTTGAATTTTGGATTTACCTGGATTGGTGATAAAAATGAGCAAAATGGGTTTTGTGTCGTATTTGAGCAAGTAGTCAACAACAGCAGTTTAAATCCTGCAAAGTTAAAGCGTCATTTAGAAAATAAACATGCGACTTTAAAAATGTAAAAGCGAATATTTTCACAGAAAAAGAATGCATTTGAAAGGTATATTCGTGATGATAATAAAAATGTTTCAAAAGCATCTTATTTAGTAAGTTTACTCGAAGCTCATACGATTGCAGAAAAATTAATTAAACCTTGTACAAAAGATTTAATCAAATGGATAATCGGTGAAAAAATTTCAAACAAAATTGACCTCGTCCCATTGTCTGATACGACGATTTCATGACGAATTAAAGATATGTCAGGTTACTGCGAAGTGGAACTAGTACGTCGTTTGAAAAATCCTAAATATGGATTCACTCTGCAAATGGACGAATCTACAGATGTGGCTGGATTAGCAATTTTGTTAGTTTTCGTTGAGATACATACACGAATCCAATTTTCAGGAAGATATGCTTTTTTGCGCAAAGCTCTGCCAAATCAAACAACAGGTGAAGAAGTATTTAATTTACTTACTGCATATTTTGAAAAACATTCAAAATGTTGGAATTTATGTCATCGTATATGCACTGATATAGTTATATAGTTTCATATATAGTTTCAGACATCAAAGCCAGCCATTGCTGTCTTCATCGTCATACTCTCGCTGTTAAACGGATACCAAAAGCATTGCAGAAGTTTCTATGAGGCCGTTAAGATGGTAAATTTTATCATAATTCAGACCCCTAAATACAAAGGTATTTGCGCTATTGTACGATGATCTGGGAAACTCACATAAAAATCTTCTTCTTCATACTGAAGTAAGATGGTTATCCAGTGGAAAGGTTCTGACCAGACTCTGGGAATTACATAATGAAATTCGAATCTTTTTATCTGAACGTGAATTTTCTGGAAAACATAATGACACTAATTGGATTCAAAATGTAGCTTACCTTGCAGATATATTTTCTTACATGAACGAAGTTAATCTTTCCCTTCAAGGACCAAATACTGCTGTTTTTAAGGTCAATAGCAAAGTAAACTCAATCAAATCGAAAATCAAGCATTGGGAGGAATGCATCACCAAAAGTAGTACACAATGTTTTTCTAATTTAAATTATTTTCTGGCAAACAATAATATCGCATTAGGCCAGAATATAAAAAATCATATTTTGGAACATTTATCGGGATTGCAAAATAAATTTTTCGAGTCTTAACTGTGCTCAGGACTTCTTTTTCCTTTCCCATCCTTCTCAGCACCTCTATTGGTTATTCTCTCTGTCCAAGATATTCGTTGGATTCTTCGGTACATCCACATTTCAAATGCCTCAAGTTTTTTGGAGGAGACCTCCGTAAGCGTCCACGATTCGACTCCATAAAAAAGGGTCGAAAACACGTAGCATCGCAGTAGATATCGCAGTCAAATAAAATCAAAAATAAAATTAAAATCAAATATAAAAACAATATACCACATATTGTCACTTATAAAATCACTTATATTATAAACTTATATTATCAAAATGCGCGTGGTTTAAGATCTAAGACACATAATTCTCTAACTTCTCTAAATTCTCTAACTCTAACTCATCTGACCCTCATCTTGATGTTATCATAATTACTGAAACATGGTTAAACGATTCACTTAATAACTCCGAACTTTTCTCATTACATTATAATGCTATCAGATGCGACAGAAAATGTTCTTTAGTCAATCGCAAGACTGGCGGTGGTGTTCTAATTGCACTATCTAACAAAATTATTTATGATGTTGTTGATACTTCCGTAATTACGGAACTCGTTCCTATAATTGATCTAGTTGTTTGTCGATGCAGCTTAGTCTCATTAAATTTTTATTTAGTGGCGGTTTATGTATCTGTCAATGATTTTCAACTGTTCTTTGAGGCTCTTGAAGCTTATTTGGTTTTGAACAACCCTCTTATACTCATTAGAGACTTCAATCTTCCCAACTATCATAACAGTGTAACCTCTTCTATGACCATTTCTGCGTGTTCTAAAATGCACAGATTCTTAGTCTTTTCCAAAACACTTGATCTCATTCAACATAACAATATTCTAAATTGTGATAATCGTCTATTGGATCTCGTGTTGTCAAGTAATGAATTTACATTCAATATAGCACAAGACATTCATCCGTTAGTTCCGGAAGACCCGTACCATCCTGCATTATCTATTTCAGTCGAAGCATTATCAGCGTCGAAATCCTCCAGTTTTCCATCGGCGAATAATATAAGATACAACTTCCGCAAAGCCAACTACCTTAAACTATATGATGATCTTGTAACCACAGACTGGTCGATCTTAGATTTAATAAATTAAAGATAAATTTTATGATAAGCTTTATGCTATTTTAAATACATCAGTACCCCAGTGTTCCTCAGACAAGCAAAATACGTATCCTGCCTGGTTTACTCCTCATATAATTGCGACATTAAAGTTAAAAGACCGATACAGGAAGAAATGCAGAGCTCATCCAAGTCCGTTTTACCTTCTAGAATACAAAAACCTACGGTCGTATTGTAAAAAGCTCATTACTTCTACGTATAATACGTACTTATAGAGGACTCCCTTTATTCAACTCCAAATAATCTTTGGAAATATGTTCATGCTAAGCAAGGCTCGGCACGTATTCCGGGTAAATTGACATAAGACAACAAACAGTATGACAATCCTCAAGATATCGTCAATGCATTTGGCTCCTTGTTTTCTAATGCGTTTCATTCCATACCTAACTATAATATTCCCGATGCTGACTCTAATTATTCATCGTTCAGTATTCAGTCTATTACAGAAGAACAGCTGCTAACAATAATGTCGTCCTTCGACAACAAACTTACGGCAGGCGATGATTTAATCCCGAGTTTTCTAATACAAGATGCTAGACATTGTCTTGCCAAGCCACTGGTTACTATCTTCAACTTAGCAAACGTGCTAGGATAATACCAATCTTCAAACAGTGTAAGAACAATCACCTAGAGAATTACAGGCCTATTGCGATACTTTCAAACTTTGCAAAAGTATTTGAAGAAGCTATCTATAAAAACATATTTCTCAATGTTCGCAGCCTCATTTCTGAGTATCAGCATGGCTTTCTACCCGGACGCTCAACTGTTTCGAACCCGGCCGTAATCACTCAATATATAAGTGAAAAACTTGATAACCGTGGACAAGTTGACGTAGTATACATTGATTTTTCTAGTGCCTTTGATTCTATAAATCATGAGCTACTTTTAAATAAGCTTAGTTCCCTAGGTTTTGCTCCATCTTTTTTTAAAATTAATTGCTCCGTACTTATCTGACAGAGTGAACTACGTTTTCTATAATGGTTTTAAATCTAATTCTTTCATATCCTCGTCAGGGGTTCCACAAGGTTCAAATCTGGGTCCTCTTTTCTTTGTGCTGTTTATCGATAATCTGTTAACTGCCTTAAAATGTCCAGCATTGGCCTTTGCTGATGATGTAAAACTGTATTCCTCCATTAATAACATTTCTGACACAATAACCCTTCAAAACAACATCGATCTACTGGTTGCTTGGTCTCAACAAAATCAGCTGAAACTAAATATTTCCAAATGCTGTACTGTGACTTATACTAGAAAAAAACAGCCTATATATTCTTCTTATACAGTAACTGGTCAATTACTGGAAAAGAAAGAGGGCGTTAAAGATCTTGGGATTTTATTTGATTCTCAGCTGTCGTTTTCACAGCACATAAGCAACGTGTCGTTATCCGCATCTAAAATGCTAGGCTTTATATTACGCATTTCTGCATCCTTCAGAGATTCTACTTTGCTTAAAAAACTGTACTTTTCTTTCATTGTTAGTAAGCTCGAGTATGGAGCGCTGATATGGTACCCATATTATGCTTCTCAAGATCTACCTATTGAAAGGGTACAGCGTCGTTTTCTGAAATATCTTTCCTTCAAAATCAATGATCACTATCCCGTCCGAAACATCGCATGTGATTCCCTTTTACAGCGGCATGATGTTCAATCCCTTCTGGTGCGCAGACAACAGCAGAGTGCTCGATTTGCTTGGAAGCTGCTTCATGGTAAGATTGACAGTCCATCTCTGATGTCCAGTGTCTACTTCCACGTCCCGAGAGCTGCTTCTCGATATGTAGCCACCTTTTGACCTTTTGAAAAGCACCTCTTATCCACATGTGCCACAACGCTGATAAGCTCCACGAAGATATATTTTTTTGTAATCTATAGTAGCGTGTTCACTTTCATACATATGTGCTTTCGTACTTTCGTACATATTTTATCACTGTTTATTTTTGAAATGTAACTTATTTATGAGGAATATGTTTATATTTTAATTCTCATTGTATCTTGATTTAACTTTAATATTATTATTAGTATTTTTTATATTTTTGTGTAAATATTATTTGTCCTGTTAAAAGGTTTTCCTGTTGGGCAATAAAGTTTATTATTATTATTAGTAGGCGAATTTTCGTTGACAGAAGTAAGTCGGGGCTGGTAAAGACTTTCTTCATCCTCATAAATACCTTGCTGGCTTTTTCAATACGCGTTCTGATCTCCACAGAATGGTCCCAGTTATCATTTATGTTCGTGCCCAAGTATGTGTATTTGTTGACTTTTTCTAAAGGAGTTCCGTCTACCAATAAAACACCGCGGGTGTTTTGGTCTTTATTGATTAACTTGAACTTTATCTTATTGGTGTTTATTTCCAAACCATATTGTCGACTGTATGACCCATAAATATGGAACGACATAAACTTACCGATGAACCGTGAACTTACTGATCAACAAAGAAGGCTAATATATGACGATTTGCTAAGTGTAAGTGACAATAACATTCTTAAGAGAGGTGCATATAAGTCAGTTGCAGCTAAATATAGTGTCAGTATTCAAACTATAGTCAGAATCTGGAAGCGATGCAAAGAAATCAGTTCATCGAATGTGAGTTCGTCAGTACATCTAATGTGAAAACGCGGTCTAGTTGGTCCAAAGAAAAAGTATGCATTAAATGGCCGGTTTCGCAATATGCAATTAAACAAAAGAAAAACTATCAGATCACTTGCGCCTAGGCGCCTTGAATATACCAAAAATGTCTCTGGTTTGTCGGATAAAAACTGGAGATTTGCGCACGGCAACCTTAAAGCCTCTGTCAACGGATGCAAATAAAGAAGAGCGAATTGTGTTTATATTCCGTCATTTGCATTTTTTTGAAGATGGAAATATTCGATTCCTGGACTCATTGGTTCACATTGATGATAAATGGTTCTATCTAACTGAGGAACAAAGCCGTTATTACCTTGAACCAAACGAGGTTTGATGGAAAAATTGGAATTTGGCCATTCATAAAAATGGAACCTTCAAAACGGAATAGCAGAAATCGTAGTAGAGGCAGTTTCGTTTTTACACCGGTTGTTGTTGTTGATAAAAATGGGTTCCTCAAGGTGGTGATTGAAAAGTACTTCCAGCTATTAAGTCTAAGTGGCCTGGAAATCGTATAGAATGAAGTAAAACGATTTTTATTCAACAAGACAACGCTAGACCTCATATTTTACCAAACGATTCAGAGTTTGTCCAACACGAAGCAAAGGATAAATTTGATATTCGCTTGATCTTTCAGCCGACTAATAGCCCCGATATGAATATCTTGGATTTGGTGCCTAGACAATGTGCTTATTATTCAAATAATCCGTATATTATTGACGACAATATCAAATTTGCATACAATCTTTTAATGACATGCCTTGTGATACATTAAATAAACTTTATCTCTTCAAGATTATATGATTGAAACAATCAAAGAAAATGGAGGAAATAATTACAAGCAACCACATATGGCCAAGCATCGTCAAATCAACAATGGCACATTTAAATAAATAAAAATTTTCATTTTCACAAAATGGATAAAAAGCCATTACCAGCCCTAGCTCCTTACCAGACGAGTGCTTTTATGGCTGCATTCAATGGTATCTAGTAGTTCAATGGTATAGGTATATGTAGAATAGACTGGAGACTTAGAAGGTGGGGAATATATACATTCATACCGAAGGTGGGGAAGACACCACTCAACCGAAGTCATTTAGACCCATTAGTATAACTTGTTTTATGTTAAAGACAATGAAGAAGATAAGCAATTGACAATTACGTTCGAATAACAGTGCTGGTAGGTGCACCACTACACAACTGTCAGCATGCATACAGAGCAGGAAAATCCACATACACCGTCCTGTATCAGCTGACAAATGAAATAGAATCAGCACTAGATACAAAGGAAGTAGCGATATGCGCCTTCTTGGACATTGAATGAGCCTTTGACAACACCTCGCACGAGGTAATCAAATCGTCTCTTGAAAGAAGGAATATGGACAGCATTACCTCAAAGTGGATGGGAGAAATGCTGAGAACTAGAACGGCGGGGGCACAAGTGCGAAAAGACACCATCAACATCTCCACAACTCCAGGGTGCGCACAGGGAGGTGTGTTATCACCACTGATGTAGAGCCTGGTAGTTGATGAAATCCTACATAGGCTGAATACGACCTAGACATTAATTGTCAATATTACGCTGATGACATAGTCATCATAGCCAGAGGGAAGTTTGAGGGAACGCTCTATGAAATCTAATAGTGTGGCCTCAGAATAAGTAATAGATGGTGTAGGCAGTTTATTCTTCTCCATCTATTACTTATTCTGAGGCCACACTGTACGATTTCACAGAGCCTTCCCTCAAACTTCCCTCTGGCTATGATGACTATGTCATCAGCGTAACCTTGGCATTTAATGTCTAGGTCGTATTCAGCCTATGTAGGATTTCATCAACTACCAGGCTCTACATCAGTGATGATAACACACCTCCCTGTGGGCACCCTCGAGTTGTACAGTGGGACTGTAACTCAACCCGATCAAAACCATAGTGATACCATTTACTAGAAACAGAAGACTAAACTGTCTACAGGGTAGTAAAATACAAACAGGAGATAAGGTATCTGGGAATAACAGTAGATAGCAAACTCGTATGGAACAGGCACGCTGAAGGGCGTCCTCTGAAAAAGTGGTAGGAAAAGCCAAACGCGCTATAATGGTGTGCAAAAATCTGTCAGGATTTCCCCAAACTCACGTGAGAAGATTTCACGTGGGGTTGTAACCCCACAATCCTACGATGGATGTACACCATGATAGTGAGAGCTGCCATCACTTACGGGACTGTTGCGTGGGGAAGTTAAACCAAGCTGGTCTTTATGAAGGAGCAGCTTGAGACGATTCAAAGACTGACGTGTGCTTGCATCACGAGGGCGATGGGGTCATGCCCGACAGCAGCAATGGAACTGGAGAGCAAAGACTTAACAAAGACTAATTTTATGAGTTCGGTAATTTTGTTGCGCAAAAATCGTGCCTGCATAATTGATCTAATCTTATGAGTCCAGTTTTATTTGTCAAGTCTTGTCTGCCTGTCTTGGCTTGTATATAGATTTGATAGTTACATAGATATAGATAGATAGTGTGTATATAGTATTTGTCTGCCCGGTTTTATCTGTCTAGTTTACATAGACAAAGATTAATGAGACAAAGATATATTGTCTTGTTTGATAATTGTCTTGTTTGTATATTTATATCTGTTTGGTTCTTAGGTTAGAAATAACTGTAGTAATTCCAAAAATAAGTGAATTATAAAATCTGTTGATTTGTTTATTTGGAGAAACAGGTATCTAGTCAAGTTAGGGTAAGTATTAGTACTTGCATGGAAGTACATATTGTAGAGTGAAAGTGTCGGAACGTTTCATGTTGAAGAAAGGGCTAAGTCAGGGGTGTCCACTAAGTTCGCTGCTGTTCAACATCTACATAGCAGATATTGAAAATTTGTTACGCAAGGAGCAGGCAGGTAGAGTAGTCATTGGGAACAAACTGTGGAGTGTGGCTTATGCTGACGACATCGTTGTTTGGGTAAGCAATTATGCAGAAATGAGGGAGGTGATTGGAAGGATGAAAATGTTCGCGGTACATAGTGCAGGAAGAAACAAATGCGTTGCAAAATTGCCAGCCGGGCTGCAGCGCGGTTTGCGAAGTTGATGAATGTAAGATAGAAAGAATGGGAGAAGAAAGCATGGCGAAGGAAGGCTAGAAAAGAAGGTATGGGTAATTCTAGGCAAACTAAATGGGGGAGTGAGAGAAAGAGAATGTATGAGAGGGGAAACTGGTTGGGTGTGGAACAATTAAGTGACACAGTAATTTAGAAATGATGGTAGGGCAAAGTAGAGATAGAGAAGCAGGTAAGGTTAAAGGGTATAGAAGAGGGAACGTACAACCCCGGATATCAAAAAATACTTTTTTTGGAAAGGTACCAGAGTAACTCCGAAAATCTGAAGTTCTCCAAATGTTGATCGCTAGATTCAGCTGCGTATATGCATGTGGGGCGGAGAACGAGGCCGAGTCCGAGAAGTTCGAGCTGGAAAAGGGATACGACGCTATAATGGACGAAAGCAGTCAGGGTTGGTCGCTCATGAGTAAAATTGTTCACAGGAAAGACAGCAAAGTTGTACGAGTGCAGAGTAGTGCAGGGTTTCCCAAACTATGTTCCACGGATCATTACTGCGACGTGATGAAACTTGCGTTGGTTCTGAGGGACTGCAATTTGAACAACTATTGTCAATTAAATATTACGTGTATGTGCTAATTCAAATCTGAAATAAAGATATCATTCCCAAATGTAATACTTATTTCTCTCGAAAACAGTTTTCTTGAGCGACAGAAACAAGGAGTACCTTTTCAGTTTTTAATTGCGAACAATTTCATCTAGTTAAGCATTTGGTAAATGTGTAAAATATTTGCAAAAATACAAAGGTCGTTCCCCGTACATACCGCCACTGGTTGGATATCAAGACGAAAAAAAGCACAAACGGTAGTACGGCACCAGTAACGAGTATATGTTACCGTGAATGAACGAAATTGGAGAATGTAGACTTTCACCGGTGAATGTCAACACATACGTCGGTGAAAGATCGAATATTTCATTACTTTGTTGTACATTCGGACCCTCACCGGTGTATGTCGACAATCACAGATACGCTCTGGTGGAGGTCCAAAATGGAGATGCCGACAGAGAGGCGACTGGCTCTCTCCCGCCAAATCCTTTGTTCTGCTGGGAGTCAATCAGCTTCATCAGTCTTACGTAAAAGTAATTTTTTTTTACCATTATTTTCGTTTCTCATTTAGAATGTACTCTGGGTTTTAAGCAAATATTTCAGACTTACACCAAGCGACTGTGAATGTTGACATTCACCGGTGAAAGTCGTCATTCCCCAAATTTTCGGTACGTATATATATATATATATATATATATATATATATATATATATATATATATATATAAATATATATATAGATATATAGATATATATATATATATATATATATATATATATATATATATATATAATTTGTTTTAAAAATCCCAAAAAATGATGTGAAAATTTTACTCGGTGATTTCAGTGCACAGATTGGCAAGGAACACAAATACAAGAGGACAGTGGGAGACTATCCGGCTCACAGGTTCACCAATAAAAATGGCACACGTCTCACTGAGTTATGCCAACAAAACAACCTCAAAATTATGTCAACATCACTCCAGAAGAATCCCAAAAAAACAAAAAACCTGGCGATGACCCATCCATTATTTAGGAGAATTTCAGATTGATCATGTGGCAATATCATACGACCACCAAAAGGAAATACACGATGTGCAACTGCACAGAAGTGCTGATATCAATTCAGATTAGTGATGGGTCAACTCGATTTTTTAAACCGGGTTAACTCGAGTTAAGGATAATTCGAGTCAACTCGATTTTCGATTTACCAACTCGAGTTGATACGCTGTATCACCGACCGACTAATCGGTTCGGCTCCTTTACGATCATGGTCAACGGCGTAAACGCTACGTGTAGTGTAAAGTAAATATTTTCTACATATTGTTGGAGAAGTTTACCGGAATAATTCCAGGTCCTAGAAAAAGATCAGTGGTGTGGGAAGTGTTTAGTTTACCAATTGACGGAAATCGTATTAAAAAGAAACATCCCAGTGAACACATTGGCTTGATGGTGCTCGATAGTAAGTAATACAATAAAATCAACAAGTCAATTTCAAAAATCAATTTTAGATGAATCGCCGATGCCGGCGATGCCTGTTTAGGTTTCGTCAAATGATGTCGAACCTCCAACAAAAAAATTAAAACAAAGCCGTTTAAATTTGAATATATACAATAAATCAGTGCAGAAATATGGGGACGATGCCATAATGCATATGATCAAAGATTACCAGCCATTACAAATCGTTGAAAATGAAGGTTTTCGCAAATTTACCAAATCATTAAACTCCGAGTACGAAATTACATCTAGAAAAAAACTTCAGAGAAACTTCTTAGATTCAAAAATAGTCTGCATAGTCACTGATATCGCTGCACCTATGAAAAAGGCAATAGGTGAGATTCTTAAAAAACAAAACCATTTATGTGTTGCTCATACACTTAACCTTGCTGTCAAAGACTGTATAGATAAAGAAAGGGCTGATTTAGAAAAGAATCTGGATAACAGTCAAATATTACAAGTATTAAAAATGTGCCGTTCGATTGTTTCCCACTTCAAGCATAGCAGCAACTCGTCCTATGCTTTACTTGACATGCAAAAACAAATGAATATGGATTTACTAAAAGTAAAGCAAGATGTTCGTACCAGGTGGAACAGTACTTTCTGCATGCTGCAGCGCTTAATCAAATTGAAGGTACCGCTTTCTGCTGTTTTACCTACATTGAATTTACCACCATCAAATTTAGAGTCTCATGAGTGGTTATTGGCTGAAGAAATGGTGGCGCTTTTACATCCTTTTGAACAGGTAACTGTCATTTTATCTGGAGAAAAATACCCATCCCTGTCTTCTGTTATACCTCTTGTATTTGGTCTCAGGAAGGCTGTAAACAGCAAAAATCTACTGGCAGAGTCAGGCAAGTTTTTACAACAAATTCTTGACAATGTAGTAGAAAAACGACTTGGAATTTATGAAAATAATAGAACAGCAGCCATAGCTACCTTTCTTGACCCTCGATTTAAGAAAAGAGCATTATTATTAGAAAGTAATGCTAAGAATGCACAAATGTGGGTAATAAATGAATTACAGGACATAATATCAGTTTCAACAAATACCTCACATTTACGAGAACAACCATCAACTTCTACTGCTACTGTATGTGATTTGACCTGCTCAGATGATGACATTTGGGCTGTTTTGGAAAAAAAAATAACAAAATCGAACGAAAAGTGTACTCCATATTCTTCAGCTGCTATGATAGTAAAACAGTACGTTGAAATGCCATATTTAGATCGCAAAAATCCACTTCAATTTTGGAGTGAAAGAGAAGTTTATTTCCAGCATTGTTTAAAATGGCGAAAAAATACCTTTGTATACCGGCTACATCAGTTCCCTCATAAAGATTATTTTCATTAAGTGCCAATTAAGACCAGGGGCGTCCAGAATCTAATTTATAATAAATTTCATATTTTTCTGCTAACTCGGTTTGGATAACTCGGTTTGAAATCGGGTTACGCAAATTTTTAACCGGGTTAACTCGAGTTAACAAAAATACGAGTTTGCCCATCATTAATTCAGATCATTATTTAACAATCAAAATTAAATTCACACCCAAAAGGAAATTCATTAGGAAAGCACCGGTGATTCCAAAATTTGATCTACACAAAATCAAGGACTCCAAAATAACAGAAGAATGGGAAGAACAACCTGCAGAGAACTGGGAAAATTTTCAAACTAAAATCATCGAGACTGCGAAAAAACTAATCCCTCTTAGCAAGAAACCAAAACATCCTTGGTGGAATCAAGAATGTGAGAAAGCACTAGAAGAAAAGAAAAAGGCGTTGCAAAACTACAATTGTAACAAATCAGAAGAAACACAGAGAAAATTTTTCGAAGTTCACAAGCATGTATCTAAGATTTTAAAACAAAATAAACGGAAATACATAAACGACCAACTGAGTCAATCGAAGACAACTTCAAAAATTACTAACACACACGCTTTCTACAAAAGCTTTGCGAACCAAATTAAAGAGTATTCCCCACAGAACCTTTGCTTTCGAAAGCAAAATGGTAAACTAGCCTTCCTAGAAAATAAGGAAAATTGCAAAGAATTAGCTACATATTTTTCACAGCTTTTAAATTGTCCAGAACCCAAAGAGAGATTCCAGAAAGTACAATCAGAAATCACACCAGAAAATTCGTCACCATCACCAACGCAAGAAGAAATTTATTCACACATCAAGATACTTAAAAACAATAAAGCATCAGGGGAGGACGGGATTGTTGCTGAACTTCTGAAAAATTTAGGCCCAAATTCACTTAAAGAAATTACACAAATAATTCAAAACATATTTGGCAAACCGATAAGCTACCAGATGACTGGAAGATTGCTCTAATCCATCCACTACATAAAAAAGGCAGCAAGTTAGATGCAAACAACTATAGAAGTATCTCTCTTTTATCTGTCACCTACAAAATACTATCAGCCTGTCTCTTGAGGAGAACACAAAAGCAATTAGAACCCAAACTATCAGAATACCAAGCAGGATTCAGACCAAACAGGTCCTGCCCAGAACAAATTATCATCCTCAAAACCATACTCAAATTACGAGCCCTCAGACAAAAGGCCACAGTATGTACATTTGTAGACTTCAAAAAGGCATACAATTCGATAGACAGATCGTCACTATTCCAAATTCTAGAAGAGAGAGGACTAGATCCGAAAACCCTAGAACTCACAAAACAAACACTCACAAAATCTAAAGTGAAATTTTTGGGGGAAATTTCCGAACCCTTTGACAATCGAACAGGTGTGAGACAAGGTGATGGACTCTCTCCTATTCTGTTCAATATTGTGCTATGACAAGGTTATAGAAGAATGGGAGAAGGAACTCAAGAAATGTGAGTCTTGGAAACCGATTCGACTGGGCTTTCCCATGAACAACCTCTATGTACCATACCTCGCTTTTGCTGATGATCAAGCGATACTAACAGAGGATGAGGAGACTGCTGTCAAACAGCTTGGAATGTGCAGAAAAATTGGGACTACAGATCTCATTTGAGAAAACTAAATTCTTTTGTTCAAAAACTGATATCGCGAGCCTGAGAACAAATTACGGTAAACTTAATAAAGACGGAACAAAGCTTGAATATATAAATATACTCAACCTTTCCGGAACTCTATAATACTAATGAGTCTTTTTAGGACTACCAAAAACAAATCTCGTATGAAATTTGTCAGTTATTCTATAGCTCTCACAAAATGTCAAAATTAAAAACATCTAACCCTAATCAACACATGGGTTTTCAAGTGAGTGATTTACAAAATATTGTTCATGGAAGCAAAGCTGTGCTGATGAGAGATAAATCTCGAAACGCGTCCACAGATAGCTATCCACTCAAGGTATCGGAAAGACATGATCTTAAAAATCAATGTTATTTTTATGGTTTTTGTTGAGTGCCACGAAGGTGGACTGAAAGCTATAGAATAACTGACAAATTTCATACGAGATTTGTTTTTGGTAGTCCTAAAAAGACTCATTAGTTTTATAGAGTTCCGGAAAGGTTGAGTATATTTATATATTCAAGCTTTGTTCCGTCTTTATTAAGTTTATCTGATTATCTATAATGTATGGTTTTACCAATTCAAATTACGGTAAAATCGACAAAGTCCCGTACTTTAAATACTTTGGAGAATTCCTCGAACCGACAGGCATTGAGAAGATCTCACAGCAAAACCGTCTCCAAAAAATCTAGAAGACATTATGGTTAGTCCAAGACAT
Source organism: Phosphuga atrata (assembly GCA_944588485.1). Lineage (NCBI taxonomy): Eukaryota > Metazoa > Arthropoda > Insecta > Coleoptera > Silphidae > Phosphuga > Phosphuga atrata. The sequence goes on along the minus strand of OX155897.1, from coordinate 65,928,776 downwards.
CTATAATAAAAAATCTATGTCAAGACAGACAAAAATTCGGCATTACAACACGGTTATAAAACGAACAGTCCTTTACGCAAGCGAAACATTGACACTTAACAGAAAACAAGAACTAGAAAAAATCAAAAAGGAAGAGAGGATCAAAAAAATCCTAGGATCAAGAAATATCCAAGACGGCTACAGGCTACAATCAATCAAAAAAACAGAAAAGTAGTCAAACATTGAAATTGACATGAAGAAAAGACGAATGAAATTCTTTGGACATCTAACGAGACTACCAGCAAATCGACTGCCAAAATGGATATCAGATTATGTTAGCTCACTAAAGAATTCGACACCTTGCTTAGACGAACTTCGAAAGGACATCAGAAATGCAAACATATGTATAACAGACATTTTAGAAAGAGACACCTTCAGACACAAAGTAGACAAATGGGAAGTTACATTAGAGCAACCAAAGCAATACAGACCGAAGTGGTCGGAAGAACGTAAACAAGCCTTTTCGGAAAGAATGAAAGCTTATTGGAGGAACAAAAAGAACGCCAAAAAAAATCGATTAAGTTGTTTACTTAACCTTTTCCATTATTGGGAGAATACGATAATAATAATATATAATTTGTTTTGCATATTTTTCACTAGAAACTATTTTCAAATTGAAATGTTTTTCCTTGACTTTTCAATTAGTTTATTTTTAGATTTCCAATTACACAAAACAAAATATTTTCTGTACTCCTTTTCAAAAATAGATTTTAATAAATACGGTATTGGTAATCCAAACTTACTTTTCAGCAAATGTTAATGCGCTTTAAAACTTAATTTATATAGTCCTAGTTTACAGTGTTAATATTAATGGATACATTTATGGAATGTTCTTGCTTTTCAGCAAGTATTAATGAGCTTTAAAACTTAATTCATATACTTTTTCTATTTTGAGTCTTTAATAAAGCAATTAAAGCACTCATAAGGGCTCGTTAATGGTGGCTGAGAACGAAACAATTTTCTAAATATGTATCGGCGATTTTTTTATTTAGAAATGGCATAAAAGGACGCAAAATTGAAAAAATAGAATACAAAACTCGTTCATAAGACGTTTTTCGCACCATTAGAAAATTCCTCGGTACGCTCGCTTTCTAAACATGGACACGTGCTGAAAAACCGCGCTTATTGCACTCGTTCGTTAATATATTATTAGTGTTAATGTGAATGAATACATTCAAGAAATTTTTCCAATGAAAATACAGAGTGCTGCAGCCAAATCGCCCAAATCCGCATTTTTTTAAATAACTGTGAGAAAAAAAAACTTTTTTTTTAATTTTAATGACATCATGTTAATCTACGCTAAAAAGCATTTAAGAAATATTAATCATTTGTTTATAAAATAACATTATTAAGGTGTCGTCAATCTCAATCGATGCATTCTTGCAGGCGATGTCTAAAATTGGTCATTACATCACGGAGCATCTGATGAGGGATTTTTTAGATTTGCGGACGGATTCTCGCCTTCATTTCTTCAAGAGTACGTGGCCGTTCTTGTTAAACTTTGCTCTTTAGGTAACCCCACAAGAAAAAATCGCATGCGGTAAGATCGGCCAAGGAATCGCTCCGTTCCAGGATATCACCAAATTTGGGAAAACTTCATTGAGGAGACTCATGCTCACACTGGCCATGTGTCTTATGGCTTCATCTTGTTAAAATAAGGTGCTATCATTCAGTCCATGTTGACGAACGCAAGGAATGTAGAGTGTTGGTTATCGTACGTAACAATTCCGAGAAGCGCTCCGCATTCATGCTAACAGCTTGATCTCTTTGATTTAAAAAAAATGATTGGTCTATGATTCCCATGGAAGATATTGCGCACCAAACGCTTACCCTGGCCGAATGGAGAGGTTTTTGATGGAGTTCTTGAGGGTTTTCTTCACTCCAGTACCTAAAATTCTGTTTGTTCACATTGCCCGGAAAGATGGAAATGCGCTCGTCGTCGCTCATCCAGAGCAAGTGGACAAGTTCTTGGTTTTCTTCATTCTTCATCATTTCCGAAAACGTCTCACAAAACCGCCGTTGAGCAGCGGAATGACTTTCAGTCATAGCCTGGACCACTTGAATTTTGTAGGGGTGATAGTGTAAATCTAACGTCAATATCCTTTGGACAGTCAAAACTTTCCTCTTCTGAAATTTCTAGCCCAAGCACTATGTCGACGCGACAAGTTTTTGGTTTTCTTCAATCATTTCCGAAAACGCCTGACAAAACCGCCGTCGAGCAGCGAAATCGTTTTCAGTCATAGCCTGAACCACTTGAATTTTGTAGGGCTGATGGTATAAATCTAACCTCAATATCCTTTGGACAGAGTTAAATTTCGAGTTTAACAATCTTAGAACTTTTAAAAGGGGTGAAGTCAATAAACAAAAGTGATTAAATAAAACAATACATTATTAACACATTTTGAGCGAGTATCCCAAGATATGAAACTGTGCTGCGTAGCGGGTGTAATTTTCGAGGCCTTTTTTATCAAAAGTTGGGTATTTGAACGATTGCACCCTGAGAAAGGACTTCTGATTGCACCCTGAGATACTTTTTTCTAAAAAAAACGATGAAATAGGGGATGTATGAGGAACCGATCATTTTTCAAGTTAGGGAGATGAAAATTAATATTTAGGCTTTTGGTAAAAAATACGTATTTCATTGTTTTTTTGCAATATCATCCCTGAAGGGGGTAAAATAGGGGATGATTTAGGTTCTTTGTAAGCTACAATACAAATTTTTGAAAAGCAAAGTTTGTGAAGGTAAAACTGGCTATATTTTCAAAATTTTGAAGACAAATTTTAGGAGGTTGAGTCAGGATCGCTGATCCTGATGGTGGATGCTCCGGATGGATTCGTAATGGTGCATGCGCAGGTGAACGTAAAGTTGTTGACTGTTGACGGAAGGGAAAAAAATTTATAAACAAATAAAATGTTTTGTCGTTTTTAAACTTATCTAATAAAACCAGTTAGTAATATTTTTCTAAAGTGTGGAATTTAAAAAAACAATCTCCCATGTGAAGAGGCACTTTTTAATTTATGCTTTCTGGTATCCTTTGACAACCTTCCTGGAGGGTCATCCCTTCTGGGTGTAGCTGATGTACCAGGAACAGGATGCTCTGCATTCACATTTTCCGTAGTCGGTTCGCTTATCCACTCTTTTGCCACATTATGTAAAAATATTTTGTAATTTTTATTACAATGAGGATTTAATGTTGTATACACTCTAAAAGCAATAAATAGTGCACAGTTGACAATAAACAACACAGCTCTCTTTGTCCATTTCTTCGTACAACGTACAATCGAATAATATGATAAATATTGATCGGCGCGATCTACACCTTTCATATCAAAATCAAAAAATATTTATTTCATTAATAAAGCTATGTATACATGAAATATAAAAGCTAAATGAAATATGTCATAAAGAGATACAAATAATTTACTATTCTTTTTAGGCATTAGATTGATTCAAATACTCCTGTATGGTATATGGCTCCAAATTATTGATATGTTCGAAGATTTTTTGTTTAAAGGTCCTTATGCCTGGAATTACTTTAAGTTCTTTTGGTAGAGCATTAAACACTTTTATTCCGCTATATATAGGGCTTCTTTCACTCATCGTCAGTTTGCGGTGTGTTGTAATATATCTGTTTTTGTCTGGTGTTTTGGGCTGCTAGGTATATATTACTTACTAGGTATATATTACTAGGTATTTACTTCTGTTTTTAAACATAAAAACAAGTAGATCGTGAATATAAATACCTGCAACTGTTAAGATTTTTGCTTTTCTAAATATCCCTCTACAAGATTCCCTGTATTTTAGCTTGTAGATTATTCTCATAGCCTGCTTCTGTGCTTTAAATAGGTCCCCGCAATCTTTACCACTTCCCCAGCATATAACTCCGAAATGCAGGTGTGATTGGAAGTTGGCAAAGTAGACTGTCCTTAGGACTTCTAATCCCACAAAGCCTTGCAGAATTATTAGCGCATATATTGCTTTATTTAATTCTGGCAGCACGCTAGCAATATGGGTAGACAGACCAATCTATGATATTATCCACATGTATTCCTAGGAGTCTAACGGTTTGTCTTATTTCGAAAATCTCTCCTTCTATGTCGATGTTTTTGGGGTATACTTTTAGACTTCTATTGGTTTTAAAGATGATTATGTTTGTTTTCTTTTTGTTCATGATTAGGAGATTTGTATTGAACCAATTTTTAATAGAAAATATTGCTGACGCTGCGTTACTCTCAATGTCATCGACGGACTGGTTTTCTAGTAAAAGAGTGGTGTCGTCAGCATAATTTATCATTTGGAAGGAATTGTTTAGACATAGATTTGGTAAATCATTTATATAGATAGTAAAAATAAGAGGTCCCAGGATGCTTCCTTGTGGTATCCCCATCTTCACGGTTCTCATGTGTGACCTCGTAGTGGCATTTGATGTCTGAATTTTGGTACATTGCGTCCGATGAGTTAGGTACGATTTGATCCAAATTAAAGGGATTCCTCTGATTCCACATTTCTCCAGTTTTATTAAAAGAATATTATGATCTACCGTATCGTAAGCTTTCGATAGGTCAATCAATAATCCCGATGGAACGGATAAGTTTTCAAGCTGCCTAAAAATATTTGTTATAAACTGGAAACATATACTTTTCCCGTTAACAAAGCCGTGTTGGTTATCATTGAGGATATGATGTCGTTGGAGAAAACCTTCTATCCTAGTGCAAAATACCTTCTCAAATATTTTGGCAAAGGATGAGAGGATATTTATGGGTCTATAGTTCTCTAAGTTGTACTTATCTCCGTTTTTGTAGATGGGAATTATTTCTGAGATTTTTAACAGATCTGGAAAGATGCCGCTTGACATAGAGTTGTTAATTATGAACTTTAATGGTAATGCTATATGTTCAAAAGTATCATTTATAATATGTATTGGCACCTCATCGTATCCAGTGCTCTTTTTATTTTTCAGGGCCATAACTATATTAAACAAATCATTATCTCTTAGAGGATTCGCAAACATTGAGTAATTGAAATGCGACGTTATATTATCTTGGTATGGACTGTTTGGTAGAGTTTATAAAAAGTTCGGCATTATCCGTGAAAATGTCGTTAAAATTTCTGGCAAAATCTATTGGATTTAAATCTGTTTGTATGTGGTACCCCTTCGTTCTTGGTTTTAGTCGTGTTATTTGGTTGACTGCTTCCCAGGTTGTCTTGCTCAAGTTATCCGTTTCTAGTTGGTATGCAATATTTTTTGATTTTTGCTTTCTGATTAGTGAATTATATTCTCTACGCTTGTTATTATATTGTTGTTTAAAGTTACTGTTATATTTACCCAATGTTTGTAAGATTTCCATTTGCCTTCTCATCATATAGTATAGTATATAGATAGTATATCTCCTGAATATTATATAAACAATGGGAATTATTTCGGAGTTTAGTGGGGATATTCGGGAAACTTTCATTAAAGTATTTTAAGAAAATGCTCATGAATGAGTTCCATTGCTTATTGACTTCTGATTCGCCACAATTCCAAACATCGGGCCAGGTTTCTTCCTCTAGTTGCGGTTTAAAATGGGTAACATTCTCTTGATTGAAATGGCGCTGGTATTTGACAGTTGTTCGCTGATTTGTTCTTTCGAATGTGATTAGTTGGGCGTTGTGGTCCGATATGTGATATTCCAGCGTTGTTGTGTGAAATCTCATTCCTTTCTTAACTATGACATTATCAATACAAGAACCTGTCGCAGGGTGACTGGATTCTTTAAATGTGAGGGTACAATGGAATTGGTCTAGAATAGAGTTAAATTCTCTACTGCTCCTTGTGTTTTTCAACACGTCTATATTAAAATCGCCGGCAATGACGTACTTTTTTTTTCGAGTTCAATCCTGGACAAGAGGTGATGAAGTTTTTCTAGAAAAATATTGTAGGAAGTAAGGGGCGCTCGGTATATAACAATAACAAGTACAGGTTTTGTGTCAAGCCTGGTTTCAATTGCTGCACATTCAAAGGTATATTCTACCGCTAATTTATTTATGTCAGCCCTTTCCCTGCACATAATCTCGTCTTGCCTACAGTAAATAGCAACACCTCCATGCATTCACTTTTTCCTACAGTAACTAGCCATTAGGGTAAATTGTTTTAATTTGTATATATCTAATTGGTCCTTACTCTTCCAATGTTCTGTGAGTGAAAGGTATCTACAGTATCGATTTTCCTCCAGATATTCAATTTTGTCTATTGAGTTCCCTATGGACTGTACATTTAGGTTTATTAAACTAACTGTTAAACGTCACTTATGATATATGTTAGCATTTTCCTTTTTTCGTTGTTCATTTAAAGTATCTGTGCGGCTGAGGATGTTCATAGAAAGGGGTTTAATACGACTAATCATAAATTTATTGTAATCCACTACGCATATTGGTTTCACAATCTTTAAAATAAAAATTACGCAATCAATATTATGGCTTTCTACAATATCAACTGAATGTATAGTCGAAATCATACGCACAGGCCTTTTTGATTGGCAACATTGTAACAAAATGTTTTGTCGCCGACGAAACATAGATTCCCCCCTATTCAATTTCGCGTTTTTTGAACAGAGAGGAAGGCCTCTGTTTATGCGAATAGTGCCACAACTCCGAAATCTATATTGTAGAAGTATTTCATAAGTGTCCACAATATTGTAATAATTGTCCATATATATGTGATGCCATAAGTTTACATATGGCTGAAGAAGATTCAAAATTGTGTGTTGCAGTCGATTTCTTTCACCACAGTATATTCGGAAATATATAAGCCGGTTTTCGCTTCACAAACCATTCTTATGAAAATACCATATTTCGTTATTTTTGAAGCATTGTAGACTTTGAATGCTAGACGACCTCTCCATGGCATGATGCTTTCATCTAAGGACAATTCTCTCTGTGGTTTATAATCTTCTTGAAATTTGGGTAATATGTATGAAATAATGGGGCGGATTTTTTTAAGGCGATCTCTATCATCTTTGTCATCGTTATTGGAAAAATGTCATAAATACCATATTTGCCTAAATGGATCCCTGCTCATTATTTGAGGAATTTGAGATCCAATTGTTTCATCTGTCGACCAGTATTCATCCCTCGTATCCTTACGAACTCTTCCCATTAGTAGAAGCAATCCGAGCATTTTTTTTAGTTCTATCACAGATGCATCTTTCCTCTTTACGAACTTAGCACGATCTGTAAATAAATGTTCATTCTGTGCATGATAGCGGTTTGTTTCTGCCACCATATATTCAAATAAATCGTCTCCAATAAATAACTGAACCACAATTATCAAACAATTACATTTTCTGAATTATTTGGCATCACGAAAACCCCACTTTGTCCTAAGAAATCTTCGATAATTGGCACATTATCACTTTCCGACCAGTCCAATACTTCACCATCACTTTCTTCGTCGCTGGAAGGTATTGGCAAGGATTTGTTTCTTCTTGGTCGAATCAATTCTTCCTCGTCACTTTCGCTATCAAATTCGGGAATCTCTGCATCGCTTGAAATTTGCGACAAATCATCTGCATAGACATCACTATCGTAATCCATTGCAAATAAAATTATTCAATTTGTATATATATATATATATATATATATATATATATATGTGCTTTTTTAAAACTTTTAATGAAATATTGTTGCATTGAAATAGTGGTACTATTTTATATACAGATAAATGGGGAGGGTGAGAATAACAAATTGGTTTAAGACCTAAAATATGACAAACAATAAACCTTAAATACTGTGTAAGTTGTAAAATGAAATAATTTAACAAATGTTTATGGAACACAAAGAATGAGTGGTAATAATTTATTGCAGGGCGATATCCGGATTAAATATGCTAAATAATCAATAATCTCGAAAATAAATACTAAATTCATTACTCCTTTATGGCCATATGCCCTTTTTAAGCAGGTAATAATATCTTGTCCCGTTTTTAACGCACGTACCTTTAAACGGGTAATAATACCCGGCCCGCTGATAGACAGCAGTCGGCGAAACGGGTACTAATACCTGCACCCGCCTTTAATGTGTTAATAAGAGCGACGATACGTATTGTATGTTGTAAAACTACATTCTAACATCATTTTTAGTTCTTCGGGTATTTATACATAAAACTAATGGTGGGGAAATAAGTACCTAAAGGGTGGTCGACGGTCCATAATAAATAGTAGATAAGATAAATAAATAGAAACAACAGATATTATTCCGAGAAGCCTGCGTCCTCTGAAATGTGTAGACAGCTGCGAGTGGTATACGACCCTTTATATAAACAGAATAAAATGTTGTACTAAGAAACTCGCATCTTTTTGGGCGCGTATATAACTACAGTCAAAATTTTGCTCTTCTGAAATTCCTAGCACAGCACTAGGTCGACGCGCTGACCTCAAAGGGCTTCTTGTCACAGCGATTCCTACGCGTTCAACATTCGCGGGAGTTCGCAATATTCTCGCACTGCCACCTCTTTTGTTTCTCGTTTCACGGATGTTTTCAAAAATTTGTACTCATAACTTTATTGAGTTAACACAAGGCCAGATTACGATTAATCTTGAAATGCGTCCGGAAACGACGTTGCGCAGCTGCACAACTATCGTTTTGATAAAATGCTTTTACGGCGAACGACCGTTCTTGCTTCGACCACTGCTCCATGGCTACTGAAATGCTTTGAAGGGAGGAACGCAACGGCTATATTTTGCCAAGTGGCCCCGCGCAACCGTTTATTTCTTATAAATTCAGAACAAACGGAACACAGCCTGAATATATAAATATATTCAGCATTTCCGGAGCTCTATCCGAGATTTGTTTTGGTAGTCCTAAAAAGACTCAGTACTTATTATAGAGCTCAGGAAAGGCTGAACATATTTATATATTCAGGCTGTTCCGTTTGTTTTAAATTTGTATGACTATCTATAGCGTGGGATGGTTTTACCAATTCTTTCTTATCAGTTTATTTCTTAGTTATTTCAAAAATGCAGGTTTGGCGGCCGCACCCTGTATTTGAATTAACATTTCATTGAAACATCGGTCAATTTTTCAATGAGTTTATAGAAACTAGAATCTATTTATCCATAGAGAGAGAATATATTTATTGTATACTTTATGCATTATATAAAGGGCTATCGACCACAAGGTCCTTCTGCCCTATTTATCAATATTAATCTATTTTATTCTATTATTCATACTTTCGACATTGAATAGAATTTGTAATCTATTATTTTAATAAGAAACATAACATAACAAAACATATTTGTGACATTTTTCTAGTTATGGTAAGAATGGATAAATCTGTGGGAAATTTGGAAAATGAACAAAATGTAATTTACCTAGCGTTTCAAAACAAAATCTAATAAATATCTTACGACAATCACAACCTATTATATATTTATAGAGGATAATTCAATTTCATTTTTATTAGATAAAAAAAGTAGGTTTTCTATAGTAAAACGAACTATAAAAAAATTGTACATAGCATTATAGTTTAACATTATCCATGCATAAATAGCAATAAAATTAAAAAGTAACTTTATAACTACTTAGTTTTATTCTTATTAAATAACGTTCCTCTACCACCTTGGTTTCCAGGTTTGCTACCACCACGTCCACCAGCTCCTCCCCCTCCTCCTCCTCCTCCTCCACCCCCAAAATTGCCTAAAAAACAGAATTCAATACACATTGCCTAACTACAAGATAAGATTGAAGGACAATGTATAATAGGAAGGGAAAATAGAGTACAGAGAGAAGCGCCAACAGAATATGGATAATCCGCAGTTGCGGATTATTCATAAGGCAAACTAGGCACGTGCCTACGGGCGGGAGTTTACAAAGAGGCCGGCGAGTGAATGCATCTCGTCTCTGACGCATTTTTCTGCGCATACCCCCACATTATTCCGAGGGCGCGGTGGTGTTTAGTTGTCCGTGTTTGAAAAACTGACGCATATTTCTTAACTCAAACTAACCTGCGCGTACCTCGCCCCTCATACCTCGGTGCAGTACAGCTGCATTTTCTCACCGGTCCGAGTATACTTACTTACTTTAAATTAAAAAAACATACTTTGTACAGAGCTTTCGAAACGCGGCCGTCTGCTTGACTTTACCTACTGACCATTAACTATTACGGCCAGTTCTAGGGGATTTCTAAGAATTTGTTAAATTGAGGAAATCGTTATATTGAGGTTCGTTATACTAAGGTTTCACTGTATAATTTATAATACCTCATGATCACCTGAAGGGTGCCGATAAGGTACTTGCCTAGACCGACAGTTAAAAAAAGGAATGTCCAAAAATCATCAAGGTTTAATAGACCTTTTCATGGATGATTTTTTTCTATGCGCATGCGACAATTTCCGCCATGTTTTATATCGTTTTTTGACGTAAACCACTGAAAATAACAAAATGTGTCCGAAACTTTCACATTCCCGCCTTTTAAACAAGGCGGACGCACATGCGCTTAACTAACCGTAGAAAGGTCTATTGGAAAGAAAATTTTGAAATTCTCTCATCGTTAAGAGCTAATGAAATTTAAGGAGAGATGACATAAAATTGTGTTAAATAGACGGAGAAGACATTATATTTTAAGACTGTCATGATGTTACCTCTGGCGGCAGGTCTGTTCCTTTGATTTTGTCCACCTCTTCCACCTTTGTTGTCTCTGCCTCTGTTTTTAATAGATTCTTCTTTAACCATATCTATAACTTCATCTGGAATACGTAGATATTTAATGGTGCTACCACGAATGTAACATTCTGGCATCCTCCAAAACTTGTCGCCATCCTATAAATAAAACATATACAATGGTTAATTCAACATCTTTATATAATTTCATAATAGGGAATATGCTTGAAATTTATTGACCGGACATTTGAACTAATGGTTTTTTTTATAATCAATATCTCTTTAAATTGTTAAAATTAATAAATAAGATTGCAAATTAAGCGAGGGAAATTCATAATTGTGAAAGGCAACACCATTGGTTAAAACGCAAGTGACGTAACAAACTATATAAACAAGTTCGAATTGTTTACATTTGTATGTCATTGCAGTCTTTAAAACAAATGTCAAAAATGTGAAGTTAAAAATGACAACAGCTGTAGTAAACAATGGACTGAACTGTCAATAGTAATTGACGTCATCAATAGACCGCGCGAAAATGGCGGCGTTTAAACAGCTCAAAATTTTTCTCTATTTTAAATAGAGTTAATAATTAAATTAATTAAATCCTCATTTAATCCTAACCACTGGGTGAGGAGGAAATGCCAATCCAGAACCATGAACATCAGGTGTTGTGCCTCTGTGGTTAACAACCATAGTTGTAACTCAGTACCTAGTCCCACCACAGGTGACCCCTTGACAGTTCATCATGGAAAGTCTTTTAAGGAATACTCCACAGGCTGAACCAAGAAGGCGCGTGGTCTACCAGGTAGTGTTGGATTTAGGACCTCTTGGCCGAGCCTACCAACTAAAACCCCTCCCTCATGTTGTGTGAACCCAACGGGACTGCTCTTCTCATAACTTCATTGGGTCAGCCGCTAAGATCTTTCTTGTATCAACATTTGCCTGCCTGCCTCTATTTCTTCTGGCGGGCCCTTTCGTCCTTCTCTTTCTGGGTTAGTAATAGCCGAATTACACTCTCTATTACTACTCTCTACTCTTCTGGTAGCTCTTTTCTGGCCTCTTCCCAATGTATACATTCAAATATGGTATAAATCACGTTGTCCTGGGCTCCGCAGTATTCGCACATAGCGTCCGTGGCTTTTCCAATCCTATGTAGGTAGTTTCGGAAACAGCCGTGGCCAGTGAGTACTTGTGTGACGTATAATTCACCTCCCCGTGTTTTTCTTCATTCGTCCTGTCAGGTCTTATACACCGTATCGATCGATCTGTTTCTAGCTTCATTCTTTGACATTTCCTTTTCTTCCTTTCCGTTCTCTCCGTTACCAGATGTTCGATGGGCGGCATGCCAGAGATCACAAGAATGGCTTCCTTTGATACTGTCCTGTATGCGCTACTGACTCTTAGAGCCAGTTTCTGTTGTACTTTTGCCTGTTTGTTCTTTATTGTTTGCCTCCTCATTGCTTTTCCCCATACTGCCGCTCCGTAGAGCATCACTGAGTGGGCCACCGAACACAGTAGCCTCCTTTTACTAGCAGTGGGACCCCCACGTTCGGCATTGGCCGCTCCAGCGCAGCGGTCGTTTTCTGCGCTTTCACCGCCGCTTTAGATACGTGGTCGCTGAATGATAAGACTTTTATCGATGATTACTCCTAGGTACTTCACCGCGTTTTTGGGCGTTATTGTGACATCTTTAATCTTTAGGACTATCGGGTACAACTGTCTCTTGCCTGCAATTTCGACAGCCTCAGTATTTTCAGGGGCTAGTTTCAGCCGTTTTCTCTCCAGCCACTCATCTACCTACTTCATTGCTTCGTTAGCCTTGCACGAAACTATATTTTCAATTTTCCCGCTGATTATTATAGCCAGGTCGCCAGCAAAACCAACTATCTCGGCTCCTTTGGGCAGTTTTAGCCTGAGCACTCCATCATAGAGGATGTTTCATAGAGGATGTTGGGCCCATTACTGAGCCCTGTGGGACCATAGCAAACCATAGCTGATTTCGTGCTCTACTCTTCTATTTTCTGCCTCTATAACAATTTTCCTGTTTCTCAGGTAGCTTCGGATTATAAGGAGAAGGTGGGGTGGTAGCCCTGCCTCTGTCGCCTCGTCCATGATGTTCTGCCACCCTGCGGAGTTGAACGCATTTCTCATGTCGAGCGTTATTAGAAGAAAGATCTTCCTTATGCCCCGTGTTCCGGTTTTGGCCGCCTCCGCTACCTCCACCACCTTTCTTATGGCGTCAATGGTTGATCTACCTGGTCTAAAATCGAACTGTTTCTCCGACAGATTAATTTCCTGCCTGATTCTTCCTACTAATCATTGTTCAAGGAGCTTGCCTCCTACGTCCAGAAGACAGACAGACTGGTCTGAATCCAGCAGCTTCATTCGTCAGATCTTTGTGTTTGCTGAGTAGCACTAGTTTTGCCACCTTTCATTTCTCGGGAAAGATACCCCTTTTGAGGCATCCGTTCATGACCTCTAATACATACTTGGGTGCCTTGCTTGCTACGATTTTAGCCCTGGGGCCCTCCCGTTTTTTATTCAGCCTGTCGCTGTTTCTAGCTCTTCCAGCGTAAACTCCGGTATATTATTGACCGTTGGCTGCTCCCATATTGGATCTTGCTGTGTGGGGAAGAATATGTCGACTGCTTCTTTGATTTTTGCCAGCAGCAGTCTTGGTGGGGGATATCTGTCCTTTAGGCCTCAAGTGGCAATAGCGTAGGCGTCCCCCCCATGGATCCTCGTCCACCATCTGACAAAGTTTTTGCCAATGTTTCCTTTTTGGGGTGCCACCTAGAAGATACAATGTGGTCGGGGAGACATTGAAATATGCTAACACCCAGACGGACAAGAAACTAACAAAATCAAAAATAATTCCAAAGCAAATAAACTACTTTTCCACACAATCTAAACTCACTAATGCTAATAAACTAAAAGTGATGACAGACTTAATGGACCAGCACAAAATTCTCATCATGGGACTGCAAGAAATAAGAAACACGGACTACAAAGGTATACCAGGGAAGAGAGCAATAAAGCATACCCCACAGTGTGGAACAGGCATTTTGGTTTGTCTAAAATCACAGACTCTATACAAGATTTTAAGTCACAATTCCCTCTAGAACCACAACACTCACGTGTTGACCTGGACACCTGGGGTGAGAGTTGACAACCTGCCCGTGGTTCACCCTGCATATGTCTATATGTAACTAACAGTCAACAATCTGGTGCTGCCACACAGCGGATTATAACAAGAAAAAAAACTTAAACCGACATAAAACATTGCATTGTCCTGTCGTAAACATGTCATTCCTGACAGGTTAAGGTCAAGAAATCCATTCTGGAATGAAGCAAGAGAATTACTTGACGGTAATTTCTGCATCGATACGATGTGGAGGCGCAATTGGGATAGTGCACATAACAACCAACTGATATCCGACTATTGCTACGCCGATCAGCTTCATGTTTAAACGACGCGAATGGAGAATCATTAACCGAATTCGAACCGGGGCACAGTGGTCTGAATCTGAAAAAAGTTGGCCAAAAATCGAAAAAATGATAGTCATTGAATGAGTTTATTTCAAAAGAGTCTTGTAGAGGATGCTTCAGTGTATGTTATTCTAAAATAAAAGTGCAATATCTTTTATGGTTGAGACGCTACGCGAGTTCAAAGTTACCCTGGTCGGCTCAGCGCGCACACGTGTAGCGGGTCAGAAATATCTTTGTTTATTTAAGTGCGTGTAACTTTTTACTGGAGTGTGCCTTTTCGTTTTTGTTTGATGGAGGGTGTTAAGGAAAGGTATGTAGTTTTAACATATATAACGTTTTAATTAATTTGTACTAGCGTGTGTTAGAAATCATGTCAAAGATGTGTCTCCATAACGGTTTTTTTATCACCACAGCGGTTATCACCACAGCGGGGCATAAGAAGTTGAGATATAGAACATATAGATTACGATGTTTTGTAATAGAAACGTTGCCCGGCGCGTTTCTTGAAAAAGAAAAAAAAACTGTTTCTTAGTTTAGGATCTACGCAGACACAGTTGGGGTGCGGGACTACCTGCTATTGCAAGATTTGTTTGATAATTTATATATATATATATATATATATATATATATATATATATATATAAGATAGTTTTTATTAATGACTAGATATGACTAGATCCAAGATATATATATATATATATATATATATATATATATATATATAAACTATATATATATATATATATAAACTATATATATATATATATATATATATATATATATATATATATATATCTTGGATCCGCCATTTTGATTTTTTTATTTAAACAATGAAATTCATAATCAGTGAACTCGAAAACACTTATATACCAATTTATATGAAATTCTGAAGTGTTCAGTCATATTGGATTCGCCATTTTTAATTATAATATTATACTATGAAATTCGTTTTCAGTGACCTCGAAAACCCTTATATACCAATTTATATGAAATTCCGATAAAATTTTAATGAAGTCACGGCCATAATGGATCCGCCATTTTGAATTTTAAAATTATACTATGAAATTCGTAATCAGGTGCCTGGAAAACCCCCATATACCAATTTATGTTTAAATCTGAAACTTATTTCTATTTTTGGCCAATTTTTTGGAATCCAGACCACCGTGCGGGGTGAGCAGATGTGCCCAACTGATGCACCGCTGGGGTATACGATCCGACCCAATATGTGACTGTGGAGTGGCTGAACAAACAATAGCTCACATCATAGATGAATGTCCACTACGACAGTTCACTGGCGGCATTGGTCAATTATCGGAATTGACTCCAGAAGCAATATGTTGGCTGATCAATTTTGACATATATTTGTGACGGTGCTAAATGTATTATATTAGCTAGAAAATTAAAGGAATGTTTATATCCGATGTATATGAAACCTTGTTATATGTACGTGCCATACGATAATAATAATAATAATAATAACACTCACACTACAGGCATATAATAAAATCTACACCATAATAACGCCCCCACTAATCACAAAAACAATTCTTCTAAAGACCATAAAGAAACATAAGAATTCTGGGACCTACTCCACCAGACCATCAATAAAATCCCCAAAAATCACGTAAAAATATTAATAGGAGACTTCAACGCTCAACTAGGCAGAGAAAGAAGATATCTTGACATCATCGGAAAATGACCCGCACAAAAAAGAACAAACAAAAATGGACAGAGACTCATCGATATCTGTAGAAATCATGGACTAATCTCCAAATCCACATATTTCAAGAGAAAACCTCACAAACCCAAAACATAGAAACATCCTGACTACACTAAAGAAGAGTTGCCAAACTGGATCATGTCTTCATGGACAAAAAACAACACAGAGAGATCTATAATGTCAAAGTCCTCAGAGGAGTAGACACAGGTTCGGATCACTATGTAGTTAAAAATAAAATTAAGATAACTTCCCAAAGTAAACAACAAAATCAAGCTCCTAAACCTAAAAGAAAAATAGATCCACTCAGCTAATCAAAATGAAAATTACCAAAAAGCAACTGAAAAAATAACAGATAAACTTGTAGACCTAGTTAAGAAGCTTAAACAAATTGCAGAGGCATTAGCCTAAAGTGACCACACGTCCCGATTTTGGCGGGACAGTCCCGCTTTTTGGAGGACAGTCCCGCGTCCCGCCGATTTTTAAAAATGTTCCGTTTTTTAGAAAATATCTGCATTTTGTTCTAAATGTACTCTAATATATAAAATAAGATTTTGTTCACATATTCCCATAAAATCTTCTTTTTTCTAGTGTCACCCAATGAAATTTTTTAATATGCTCGAATTGAACTGTCCATTCTTCAAGATATTCCAAGGTGTTATTATAAAAAGTTCATAGTTCTTTCAGAAAATCCAGTCGATTAATTTATGTCTCATCATTACCGCTTAGATTTTATGTATAACAAGTAAATGGTTTACAAATTGTTGTTCATAAAAGCAAAGCTGTGCTGATGAGAAAAAAAATAATTTGTCCAATTCATGTGAGAAATTTTACGACATTTGTACATAAAATATGTAAAATTGTTATTGTTTTGTTTTAATTCCGATAATCCGGAATTTTTTGGATAATCCGGCGGAAATTGTCTCACTAATGAGTCGGATTATTAAGATTATACTGTGATTGCAGAGGTAGAGGAAGACCCAAAAGCAGATGGGAGGATCAGGTACTAGAGGACATTAAGAACCTAAAGATAGAGGCATGGACGAGCAAGATTTTAGACCGAGCCACATGGAGGAAATTAACAGAAGAGGCAAAGACAAGTGACTGGATAGAGAAACATATACACTGTCATTGAGAATTATTTTGTTACATTGATAACATATTTGAATTCTTTAGTTGGCAAAATCATTGGCATGACACACACAATTTGCAAAATTCCAAACTTTAAAAAAAATTAAAATTGAGAGTTAAAGATAATTGAATTATTAATTGCACCCGTCATTTCGAAAAGGGCACGAGTCACACTTTTGTGAAATATCACTTTTTTACGCCATTTTATTCATTGAAGCGTTTTACATATTCCATGCGAAAAGAGCACATGTGTATACACCACAAGTCAACTTAAAAAGCAATTAAAAGATCACGAGTCCTGGACGTATGCCCCTTTCAAGTGAAACGAAACGCATCTGTCTTTATACTTTATCGTGAGCTTGCCGAAAATGCTTTTAAACCTAGAAAAAGAGTCTCTGGTGGCAGGAATAGTGAAAACTATAAACATAATAAAATAAAAAAAGCCAAAATTGCTGGAAAATGTTGATTAACTAACTAATATTTTTGGTCATTTCGAAAAAGGCATAAGTCCAAAATTTTTAATTCAAAATATCTTGATGAAAATTGTTCTTTTTTAATAAATAAATAAATAAAAAATTCCAAGAACCGTGTATGTTTTTTATTTAACAATCTCTATATTCAGTTTCTTTGGCATCAATGACTTTTTTAACAAAAAACATATTTTTGTTGATTCTGAAAAGTTTTAATTCATGGACTCATGCCCTTTTCGAAATGACAGGTTCAATTAATGTTTCCAATAATTTATCAAGGAGTTCAACGTTGCTTACAGCAAGAAGGTCAACACCGAGCATATTCTTTAGATTTATTTGTAATAATTTGTGTTATCTAATAAAGTTGTCGATTATTTTGCAATCGTTTTTACAACGTTCGTGAAATAACCTAAATAAAGATGATTGACTAGTGACAGGTTGCACAACCAATACAGAAAACTGCTACCAACTTGCTCAGTGTTGCCAATGTACTATTTTGCTACAATCATTTATAATCACTCAGTATTTGCTATATAGTTAAATAATTATTATTGTGGATAGCAGTACTGATTTGTTAGATAAATAATGGAACTCAACTTTCAACAGAATCCTTCAAATCAAATAGCTCTGTACCACTCCAATAAACATATGCAATACAAATGCAATACAAATTTCAAACTAATAATTTTAAAATTCATTGTCCCTGATAAAATTAGAAAAAAGAGAACAATTTGGGTATATGTAACAAAAGATAGAGAAATAATTGTAAAAAAAGAGAACATGTTCTCTTTAAAAGAGACCTGTTTGCAAAAAACCTAACCTAGCTATAAAGCCTTCAACTTACTAGGATCTGACCTAAAAAAAGTTATACATTGAAGAAATGGAATCTAAAAAGCCTAATAAGATAGAATTGGTGAAACCATCCTACGTTACAGATAATCATACAAACTTAAAACAAACGGAACACAGCCTGAATATATATATATATATATTCAGCCTTTCCGGAGCTCTATAACAATTACAGTCTTTTTACGACTACCAAAACAAATCTCATGTGAAATTTGGTTATTTTACATTTTTTTCATTAGATTTTATGCCTAAATCACTAGAAAGCTATAAAGTTCAGTAAAGTTCAGTAGCTTTCAGTCCACCTTCGTGGCACTCAACAAAAACCATTAAAATAACATTGTTTTTAAGATCATGTCTTTCCGATACCTTAAGTGGATAGCCATCTGTAGACGCGTTTCGAGATTTATCTCCCATCAGCACAGCTTTGCTTCCATGAACAACAATTTGTAAACCACTTACTTGAAAACCCATGTGGTGATTAGGGTTAGATATGATCTTAAAAACAATGTTATTTTTATGGTTTTTTGTTGAGTGCCACGAAGGTATAAAATAACACAAATTTCACATGAGATTTGTTTTGGTAGTCCTAAAAAGCCTTAGTAATTGTTATGGAGCTCTGGAAAGGTTGAATATATTTATATATTGGATCATCACCCTTGATGACAATGATTTAAGACATAAAATCATAATATAAAGGCACATAAAGGCATAAAATCTAATGACAAAAATGTATTAATAATATTATGAGCAAATAATGTAACTGGAATTATAAACCATCTTTGTCATAGTAGGTTCACACACAGGAGTATTCCTCTGTGAATTAATTTTATAAAGTTACATATAATTATACATGTTAAATAAATAAATAAATTGTTCAAAGTAACAAATCGAAACCTCCAAGTGAATTCATACTTTTTCCCACATTACCAGTATTTTTAAAAGGATGACCAAAGAGCTCCACATGATTATAATTTGATACAACCTGCAGTCCTCGTTAAATAAAAAGTTATGAAACAACCTGCATTTCTAGTCATGGAAAAGTTTGAAATTTTATTCATAAAATGTCATTGAACATCTAAAAATTATTGAAAATTCTTACTCGAGACGTGCAAATAACTTCTCTAAGATTAATATTCATCCAATTATCACAACTGACTAAATGTCCATTGTAGGTTTCACCATTTTTTAGCTCCACCAGCTAGAAAAAATATTTTTTTATTTAAAAATCCCTCAACACTTTCCAAGTTTTATATACCATGGGATGGTTTTGAGCAGTCCTTAATAAGGATAATGGCAACTGTAAGGTAAGATTATTCGATTAATTAAAGTGAAAATGTTGAGAATTCAAAGATTTTTACCATTCTGTGTGATTCGAAAACTTAACCTTACAAATTACGTTAAATATACAACATTAACCTTCAATTCTACCAACATACTAAACAAAAACAAATATCTAAAAATAAATGATACTAAAAACACATCTTACAGGGTGGTATTCAAAAAAACAAAACTGCAAAAAACAAAAACACTTTCAAGAATTGGTTGTTTATGAACAGACCATACGCACGTTCTGCAATTTAAAAATTAACTTATATAAATTAAATATGACATAGCTGAAAACTTTTGTCAAAATCTAGAATAACTAATTGAGGCAATTCCTCAACAATCTAGGGACTGAGGGTGATTAGGGACGAAATGGAAATATTTTAAAGACATGCCCAGGAAGTAAAAAGAAGCTCATCTGTTTAAGTTCGATTTTCATTTGTTTCATAGATATTTTGAACAATAGTGATTTATAAATTTAAAGGAAAATGTATTACTGAACTTCTTAACCCCCCTAAATATGCAAAATATAACATAAATATTATATTTAAATAAGGAGAGACGACTCTCTTTAAGAGAGCATGGTAGATGTGGAGTTTAGGAACCCTTGTGTGTCAGTTTTAGAAAGTAAATTGGCGCATATCTATAATTGTATTTTCTTCAAACCACCCACAAATGGACCTGGTAGCCAGTTTCAGTGAACGAGGATTCGCTCTTATTGACGCCGCCGCATTAAGAATGCGATCTAGTTGCGAATCCCTTGTGTTCACTTTCATAACATAAACTAACGACTTAATCCATCCCCAAAGATAGGGGAGTCAGATCCGGTGATCTCGGTGGCCAAGTGTCCTCTGCCAATCCAACGATCGCCGAATTGGGTAGGTATTTAGAAAATTTCTCACAATATTTGCATAATGAGGAGGTGCTCCATCATGTTAACATAGGCATACCTAGGTTAAATGGCACCTATGCAAACACCGAACTTGCGTCCCTCTCGGGCGATAGGTTGCTTACGTTTTATTTTCTAAAGAAAACAACTTTCAAATTGGATTGCAATGCGCCTTGTACTTTTCACTTACTTATAGATAAACGTAGACCATATATCGCGCGGTAGCGCGACCTCTCGATCCAAAATAAGAAAAAATAATTCAAATAATTTACCTTAAGACTTACATGCCCTCCTTACATGCACGATTCTCCAGTTTTACCGAATATCTTTTCAGAAACAATACTTGCACTTGGGAACATTCCAGTTTCGCTAACAAGTATAAAAACAGTTTGAAACACTTGCCTATTAGGAATTCTTCGATTCGGAAAACTACGTCGATACTCTTCTACTGAACGAACAGAATTACCATTACAAAATCCATCTACAAACACGATATCTGTATATTCTCTATGATTGAAAATAAGGCATTTTTATAATCTCGTCAAACTACAACTTTCATTTCTTATGACATTTACCTGATAGATCTTTTATAGTTGATTTTTTTTGTGCGCCTGCGTCAATTTTCGCCATGTTATACGTCAAAATGTGCCCGAACTTTTTGACGCATAACCAGTGAAAATTACATAGTGTGCCCGAAACTTTCATACTCCCGCCTTTCAAACTTGGCGGATTCGCATGCGCTTAACTAACCGTAAAAAGGTCTATTAATTATTTGTTTCAAATTGGCATTTAGGACAAAGTTGTCAAATTTAACTTGATTAACTTTTTAAAAAGAAAAACCTAATTATCTCTGAAACAAATGAAAACGGATATGAACATATGAGCGTATTTTGCTAATTTTTGCTTCCTGGACATGTCTTTAAAATATTTCCATTTCCTCCCGAATCACCCTGTATAGCCATAGCTAGTTTGTAGATTTCGGTGGTGACTTGTACTGCGACCTTCATAGATCTATTGTACCCCACCCTCTTCCTCTAATCCAGCGTTTTCCAAAACTGGGAGGCACGCTTGCCTAGGGAGGCGCGGACTACTCTAAGGGGAGGCGCGAATATTAGTCACAGTGAGTAATTTTCCAAATTGTTACTAAAGTTTTATCTGTAAGAAATGAAATTTTTAATATAATGGACAAATTTTTTAATGAGAACGACATAATGTACTGACATAATCAATGTCGGAAAACAAATCTGATCTTCAAACACTAGTTAAAAGGAAAACATCTCTCTGGACGCACTGCATGTTCTAGAGAGCAGCTCTCGTATCAAAAAATATAAGCGCGGAACAGAAGTAACGAAAGTTATAAATTACATAACTAATAGTCCATCAAAAGTTAGGTTGTTCCCAAAGCTGTGTTAAGATATGGGAGCTAATTACACTTTAGACTTTCTCGAGTACGCAAATGAAAAGCAGAGGTGAGAGCCCATCTCCCTGCCTTACGCCTATCCTGATTTCGAAGGCATCTGAAATCTTTCCTCTAAATTTCACTCTGGATTTTGTGCTACTTAAGGTCTGCTGAATTATCGATCTTGTTTTGTTGTCCAAACCCTGTTCCTTCAAGATTTGTATTAAGGTACATCGATCGATTGAGTGATCGATTGAGTGCTTTCCTGAAATCGACAAAGGTTACCACAAAGTGTTTGTTCCTGAGCTTTTTTTTCTTGGAAAATTTAAATTTATGAATCAAAATATAATTCGGCGCGAATTCTCCCAGTTTCCAAACTTGACACAGGCAGGAAGGTCTTGCTGAGGATATTCAGACATACGTTCAACATTTAAATGCCCTGCATGATGACTTGAAAAATAGATTTGAAGATATTCTGACGATGGAAATACCACCACGAATCATAAATCTATGCGATGAAACGGAAGTGGCGAATGTCGTATTACAAGAAGAGCTAATCGAGCTTGGCATGGTAGGAATGCCTGCCTTAGCTGCTTGTGTTTGTAGTAGGTTGATTTACTCCACAGCTCTATCCAGGGAATCTGAATATAAATACAGCAAGATCATCTGCGAAGACTAGGCAGTCTACTGTTAGTTCCATGTTTCTGTATCCCAATCTGACCTCATTTTCCACTCCATTGCGCGCTTACGGATGACTTTCTCGAGTACGTAGCTGAAAAGCAGAGGTGAGAGCCCATTTCCCTGCACTACGCCTGTCTGGATTTCGAAGGAATCTTAAATCTCTCCTCTAAATTTCACTCTGGATCTTGTGCTACTTAAGGTCTGCTGAATTATCCATCTTGTTTTGTTGTCCAAACACAGTTCTTTCAAGATTTGTATTAAGATAAATCGATCGATTGAGTCGTACGCTTTCCTCAAATTGACTAAGGTTACCACAAATTGTTTGTTCCTGAGCTTGCGATATGAAAAGATAGATTTTAAGTTCATAATATGTGTACATAATGACATGTGTTCATAATGTCTGTTCAGATGAATTCACATGAACGCCCTTTCCTGAATCCACCTTGGTATTCTCCCAATTGTGGATCTAGTTGCTCTTCGGCCCCATTTTGTAGAGCCTTAGAAAGGATCTTGTAATTTATTGAGGAGAGATTCCACGGTAATTGTTCACGTCCGTTCTGTCCCCTTTCTTGTGAAGAGGATGGATCAAAGCTGAGGTCCAGTCTCCTGGAAGTTTTTCGGTTTTTCATATCTCGCAGATTATCTCTGTAAGCTTTGCAACTGCCTTGTTCCCAGCTTGTTTCCAAAGTTCAGCAAGAATTGAATCATCATCTAGTCCTTTGTTGTTTTTGTGCCTGGATGATCTGTTTGATTTCTTCCTTTGTAGATGGGGATGAGTCGGGATTGTTAGTTGCACAGTAATGACCAAAATCAAGATTTGCACTTCTCAAAACCTTCACAATCTAAATCTCTCGGTGTGCTTTCCGTGCGATAGCGACGTATTTGGTAGTGACCAGGTTTCCTGCTTCTTGGGCAGATGTTTGAAAGCAGTTGATTTCATTACCAGATTGAAGATCTTGCAGAGCTGCATGAGCCACTCTCCATTCCGATTGGTTCTCTGATGCGCTGGGAAATTACCAATGATATTTCGATTGACTTTCTTTCCTTTCCTAATTGGACATTGAAGTCCCCTAACACGATGGTCGTGTGTTTGTTAGGAATCTTACTCAGGATATCCTTAGTTCTTCCCAGAAATTGTCTGTTTCTTCCAGGTCTTTCTTGTTTGCCTGATTAGTTGGAGCGTGTACATTAACCAGCGCCGTCGTTTGGATTTCGAGGCCCCGGGCATCTATATTGAAGTGGGGCCCCCAGTAAACAAAAAAGTGAATAAACAAATAAATTCTTTAATTTTAAATACATACAAGAAAGGAACACATGGATAGAAGAAATAAAATATAATAATGTATTAATATAAAAGAAAAACACAACTTTTTTTCCTTGCTTTAATTTCAGAAAATTTATCTATTATCTTACTTGTCTTTATCTCTATCGCATAATTCATTTTCTATTGAAAACAAAAATTACGGGCCTCTGTGGGGCCCCCCCTAGCCCGTGGGCCCCGTGCTTTCGCCCGATTGACCGACGCTAGCGACGCTACTGACATTAACGGTAGTGTATATCTTGTTCATGCTTCGGAAGGAGAGAGTAGAGTGACTATTAAGAGAGCTGAAATCCGTCACATAATCTAGAATCTTCTTGTCTACGATGAATACTGTGCTGAGATGTGGTATGGTTTTAACTGGTCTTGCTTTTGAAGATCCTGTAACCCCCTGACTCAAAGGCATGTCCATCCGTATTTCTCGTTTCCTGAATCGCAGCAATTAATATTTCATGATGGAAAAGAGTGTCGGTGAGTTGTTTTAACTTGCCTAGTTTAGTTCCTGGAGTCTCCGATACCTCCAAGCATGTCGGTGTAGGCTCCCCAGGATCCAAATGCCTACTTGCATCGTCCAAGGTGACGGTGGATTGGTTACCTCCTGAGGTAGTAGTTTCCGCTGAACTTTCCGCCATGCTTTGAACAGTTGAAAAACTGTAGATTGGGACTGATCTTCGGATACTCATCCGCAGATCAGTCTCCGATCAGTCCCAAAAGCTGCGGATACCCATCGCGCGGGCCAAAGAAACAAAGTGGAAGGAAATCTGCGAAGACGTAGATAGAGACGTTTGGGGATTTTGTTACAGAATCGTGACGGACAAGCTAAAATAGCCGCAGCTACAGCTAGACCAAGAACTCAAGAAAAGGGTGGTGGAGAGCCTTTTTGTGACGCACGAAAAAAACGAATTGATGCGAGCGCGGCAATAAGACGCTCCGGAAATATCGTCTGAGCAACTAGAAGAGGCAGTGGCGAAAATAAATACCAAAAAAGCGCCAAGTGCCTGACGGTTTATCAGCGAAAATCTTAAAGTTCGTGTGCGAGCGATTTTCCGAAACCGTGCGGCGCGTGCTGAACAAAGAGCTAAAAGAGGTGGAAAACAGCAAGACTGGTGCTCATCCCGAAACCCAATAAACCTCTGACAAGTCCAGATGCCTATCGACCGATATGGATGCTGGACAATTTTGGTAAACTGTTTGAGAGAATCATGTCAAACAGGATCTCCAACGAACTGACAGGGAGCAGCACTCTCAGCGAGACAACATGGCTTTAGGAAGGGAAAGTCCACAATCACGGCCGCAAGACACATTCTAAATCTGGCGGAGGAAGAAAGAAGAAGACCTCGAAAAATCTGAAAACTTGTCGCTCTCGTGACGATAGACGTGAAGAATGCATTCAATTCGGCACCGTGGAGGATTATAGTGGAGGAGATGGAACTCAAGAAGATGCCCGAATACCTGGTCGGCCTGACAATGAGTAATTTCTGCGACAGGCGGCTCTCGGTGGAGGGGCAGGGCGATATAGAAGTAACGGCCGGGGTCCCCCAAGGGTCCGTTTTGGTACCGCTTTTGTGGAACTTTCTGTGCGACGGAGTCTTGAATGTGGCCTTACCGGACGGTGCGGAAGCCGTCGCCTATGCGGATGATCTGGCCCTAGTGGTCAAAGCAAAAGCTCTGGCCTAGTGCGAGAGGAGGAGTTAGAAGAAAAAACCAACGCGGCACTAGATACGATCCAAGACTGGATGAGCGCAAAACAAAATAGCACCGGACAAAACCGAAGCAGTGCTGCTAATTGGTAGGAAGAAATGTGGCCCGGTGGAATTCGTGCTGGGAGGAAGAACGATACGCCCGCAGAAGTATGTAACACCTGGGAATAGTTTTCGACGAAAAGCTAACCTTCTCCCAAAGGTACGTAGAGGAGGGAAGTGCTAAAGCACACAGCCGAGTAAACAACCTCCTGAGGATACTCGATACCGAGAACCGGAGGGGCGTCGGAAAATAAGAGAAAAGTGAATAACATCATACTGTATGGAGCACCGGTGTTGGTCAGCTGCACCAAAGTCTAGATGCATAGGGAAGCCTTGAAAGGGGCTCAAAGCAAGATCGCCATAAGGGTAGTCTACGCGTATTGAACGGTCGGGACTAATGCGGTGCGGGTACTGGCAAGGCTGATCCCAATGGAGCTTCTGGTAGAAAAGAGATCCATAATTGCGGAGCGCACGCACGGCAAGGAGGCGAATGAAGCAAGGGTGGTGAAGGAAGAAGAAAGGCGGATAAATATACAAAAGTGGCAAGTGTGAAAAGGATAGGATTAAATTGACCTACAGGCTGATACCAGACGTTAAGCGCTGGCTGAAAAGGAATCATGGGCAGCTGAGCTACCATCTGACAATGGTGCTGACGGGCCATGACTGTTTCCAGAGCTACCGGAAAAGAATAGGCAAGACGACCGCGGAGAACTGCCCGTACTGCAACATGGAACCGGAGACAGCCGAGCATACATTGTTCACCTGTGACAAGTGGATAGGACAAAGGGGCGGTGCACTGGATCACCGGGCGCTATCCGAGTTGATGCTGGAAAGCGAGGACAGGTGGAATGAGGTCGGTGGCATCATCAAGGAGATAATGCAACAGAAGAAGATAGACGAGAGGGGATGGCAAAAGGAAATAAACGGAGTAAATATGTAAAACAGGAGCCCACAACTTGAAGTGATGCATGATTGCAGTGCCGAGTTTTATAGGGCGGGAGAAATTAGGGAGAAGGTGGTTTTAGTGGGTATATTATCTCTTTATGAGAATGGAGTCCTACACTACCCAGTTAGAGGGTACCTATAAAAGGTTTCCCCTTCCTCCGAAAAAAAAAGATTGGGAATGATGCTGTTTCACACCAGCTAACAGGCTACCAAAGTTGTGAGCCTTGATAGTACCTGTAGTTAAGGTACGGTACGTTATTAATGTTTAATTTTAATTCTATTAAGTCTGTTATCAAACTGTTTTAATAAATAGAACACAAGAAAAAATAATGTTTTTATTTTTAGCTCTCCGAATTAAGGGTTGGAATTCAACCGCGATGCACATTCCATGTTTGGATCTAATCTACACATTTTTTTTACGAGTTTTGGGAATTTGGTGGCAACGTAGCAGCAGGGTCGAAAAGCAAGATTTTTTTTAAAAAATTGTTACAAGCTGGAATATGCATTAGCATGGGCGTATCCAGGGTGAGGTTTGGGGGTTCAAACTCCGCCCGAAATATGCAAAATATAACAAAAATATTATATTGAAATACGAAGAGACAAGTAGAGACAATTCATTCAACAGATCATGCTAGATGTGAAATTTAGGAACCCTTGTGTGTCTGTTTTAGAAAGTAAATTGGTGCATTTCTGTTATTGTATTTTCTTCAAACCCCACAAGAACTAAACGTTGGCTACGCCCATGTGTATTAGATATTTATAAAGAATATAATTATTAATAATTATAATAGTTATTAATAATAGTTCGCGATGGCGGCAGGAGAAGACGCTCGTAATGTGCCTGCTAAAATAAATTTAGTTTGTCACCCACAAACGGAATATAGTCATGTTTCTTGCCTGTTAAGTGATTCACCGTATTGTAAAAGTGATTTTGTTAGAAAATCTAGTAAAGGGAAAGGTTTTTTTCTTACAAATACGTCTGCAATATGCCCCGAACACGGAATAACCTACAACAGCAAACAGGTGCAAAATAGAGAAGACGACAATTTTAACGAACTGCAAATACTAAAATTAAAAGTAGAAATCATAAATCAAGAAATATTTAATCTTACTTGCCAATCTGCTGATGATTCTACAAAATCTGAAGAAGAACTTGATGTTAGTAGTGCAAGTGACACAGTTATATATGACAAGTATACATATTATACAGTATAGGTATGTTGTTAAAAGAAAATAAAAATGCCAAAAAACTATTGATGAATTAAAAAGAATAAATGAAGAGTTAATTGAAAGTAATAGATTTTTAAGATCTAGCTTTAACAACAAAATGCAAAATGTCTTATTCATCTGCAGCTAAAATAAATTCTGAAGTTTACAAAAACCAGAAAAGTATTAGTGAAGTTAAAACAATAATTATTACTCTAGACAAATGAACCTCAAACCCAAGATGATACTTTTACAGCAATAAAAAGTTCTTTAATTGCAACTAAAAAACCAGTGCATAAAGTTTCAAAAGAAAAAAAAAAGTGTTATTGTGAAGTGTGATAAGAAAAGTGGACAAGAAATAAAAATAGCTCTAGAGCAAGACCTTGGAGATAAGGCAAAGATTAAGTTTGCTAAAAACCTTGACCCATTAATAAAGATCTATGGTATTGACAATGAATTCTCTGAGGAAGAATTAGTTCAAGATATTTGTGAAAGAAATGACATTAAAGAAGATTCTTTTAGGATTGAATACATTTATCCCAAAAAGAAAAATACTAAAGGTATCAAACTAAGAGTAAAAGCTGACTTGTATATGAAAATTGTACAACAAAGGAGTCTACATATTGGTTATCAAAATTGTAATCTCATCTATGATGATTATAATATAAATCAGTGCAATAATTGCCAAGGTTTTAATCACAAATTTTCCACACGTAATAAAATACAGTGCAGCTTCTGTGCAGATAAACATAAATCTGAAGATTGTAAAAATAAAAATATATAAAAAAAAATGTGTAAATTGATTTCATACAAATCAGTTTTTGTCCAAAAAGAGAAGTATTGATCATGAAGCCACAGATAAAAATAAATGTGATACTTATAAATCCAAATTAAAGAAAGTTATCAGCACAACAAATTATCCAATCGAACCAACATTTAATAAAGTAAATAACATTAATCAACGCAATGGATAACTTATCTTCGCAAAATCAGGAAAATGATTTTCCTACGTTACCATCCTCCATTGATCAAAATCTTAATATGCTGGAATCCCTACAGGAGCAACTGATTGATAATGGAGCTATTTTTACAAACACTAGTGAACTTGATGTTTATTTACGTAAGTCCAACAAAGAGTATATATTGTGTGTCAACATAAGAAGCCTAAATGCGAATTTTACAAGCCTATAAACTTTTGTGGAAAGTTTTGAATTCAATCCAACCGTCAATTACCCAGTCAGCGTTGAATGTTGCAGGAATGTTGCATCAATGTTCCGAAGGCTGCACAGCATTCATGTTGCAGCAACATTCCTGAACATTCCAGTGGAAACGTTGCAATGTGAATGTTGCAGCAACATTCCTACAACATTCCAGTTGCAACATTACAATGTGAATGTTGCAGCAACATTCCTGAACATTCCAGTGGCAACATTACAATGTGAATGTTGCAGCAACATTCCTGCAACATTCCAGTTTCAATATTACAATGTGAATGTTGTAGCAACATTCCTACAACATTCCAGTAAGGCTGCGCCAATTATTTTTTTCATTATTAATATTATCATTTATTTTTACTGTGATAATTTTTACTCGTCTCACTTTTTTTTATTCTTATACTCAAAAATGTATTATATTTTTAGTTATTTTTCCGATTATTTGCATACACAATGCGTGTATATACTCAATGAAACGTTGCTGTATTTATCTACGCTCTCTCTTCTTTCTGTACTCCTCTCTTCCACTTGTATGCAGTGTATTAAGGCGGGATTACGATGAACTTAACGTGACGAGATGAGACGTGATGAAAACCTAAAACGAATTGTTTTATATGCGGCCCATTACGTCGAGGTAATGTGAAGTATCCGAACTTAACGTAATGTGAAATCTACCAATGTCCATAGTTTCACGTCGTATCGCCTTATCTTTCAGCCAATCAACGTTCTCGATTCTTGCGCGCATGCACTCGAATTCAAGAGTGGCATTTTGCATTGTGCTGTTACATTCGCTTTGTTTAAAGTTCGAAAAGTTGTTTATAAATTAAGAGTTAAGAAATGTCGATTAATGACGTTTTGTCAGTTGAGTGTGTGCGGGCATATCCCCAAATATATGATAAGGGCATGCAGGTTTCAAAAAAAGACTCCGCATGGAAGAATGTGGCCGAAACAATGAATGGTAGGTTCATACTTTTCTATATCCTTTCTATCTTTATTTCAGCAACAGTGAAAGTATGTAGCTCCAGGTGGCAAACGCTTCATGAGAGGTTTGTCAAAGAGAAGTGGATTGTTGAGCTTGATGGGATGGGTCAGGGGCAGCGGCATCGACTTGTCCAGAATGGCCCTTATTGCAAATATTGCAATTCCTGAAACCCCATATTAGAAAAAGGAAGTGTATGAATGCTGAGTCCCTCCTAAACGCGTTTACATAACCTACTTGTACAACAAACATGTTGCCTTAAAATTTAGTTGGCAAGGTCGTTCGAATAAGAAACGATGTTTTAGCAATAAGTTTATTTCTTTAAAAGTGAACATTTTTATATTTTTGCCAGATATTTTTACTTATATTTTATATTGTCCTACAATTTTACAGAGACTTGGCGGAGAGAAATGGTCGGAAAAAGATATAGAAGATAGAAATGACTTATTTAAACTCCAACAAGAGTGAGTCGAGCCAAAAAAAGCAAATGCAGAAGTTTCCTCCGATGATAATAACAATAACAGTACATGAATTTAAAAAAATATTAAAAGTGAAAGTGAAATTTATAAATAAAAGAGAAGAATAAAAGAGAATAAAACTAAAAATATAATTTTCTATTTTTCAATATTCAATATATTCCTATAACATTCCTTCAATATTCGCAATATTCCTGCAACATTCATGCAATGTTCGTAATGTTCCCGCAACGTTCGTAATGTTCCCGCAACGTTCCTACAATGTTCGTAATGTTCCCGCAACGTTCGTAATATTCCCGCAACGTTCCTACAATGTTCGCAACATTCCCGCAACGTTCCTGCAATGTTCCGTGCAACGTTCCCACAACATTTCTGAACGTTGCAGAGAGGCGGAAATGGGAATGTTGTAGGAATGTTGCGGGAATGTTGCAGCAATGTTTAACGTTGCGAAAGTAACATTGCTGCAACATTCAACGCTGACTGGTTATTATATGTTCTGAAACATGGAACATCGAATTTTTGTCGTATTTTAAATTACCGGAATACAAAATATATCACAAATTTCAATTACCAAAATGATGGTGTTGTAATGTATATTAAAGAATATGTCAATGAAATCACAGAAAAAATTGAAATCGGTATGCTAAAAATTTTACACTCTACTGTAACAATGGATAAAAATAAAGTCTTTGAAATTTCATCTACAGGGTATCCCAACGAAAATTTGACCCCCCCTATAATTGGAAAACCGAATAATATTTCAAAATTCGCCGAGACCCGTCGATTTTTGTTCTTGGGGGGAACTTTTTTGACAGTCAAGCCAACTCGATAGGTTCATCCCCCTAATGCCTTGCAACCCCAACTTAAAAATTTCAAATGCAACTACCCCACTTGTGGCACATCATTTTAAAGCCCTTTTCATTGCGAATACAGTGATAGCGTATTTTCTACACAAATGTCCACCACTAATAAGTTTTTCATCTACTACACATGACCGCATTACCTAATTGTTATTGATGTGTCTATCAGTTTACAAAAAAGTCAGAAATGAAATAAAAAAGCTGAAGCAAATAAAACTAGATACTAAAATAGTTATTAGTAGAAGATACTTAAGTTTATAGGAATTCAGACCTTTTGAAAATAACAAAAAATCAGTACTACAAAAAAAGTCGGTGTTTTTTGCTTGTGACCAAGAAATCGTTAGTTTCAGCCGTTATTGAAAGTATTAACGTGTGTTCGAAATGGTTTATTCTATCGCGGAAAGAATAGAAATTGTTGCAATTTATTATCGAAATCACGATTGCGCTAAAGCTACAGCACGAATTTTTAATGCCAATCATCCTGAAAAAAATGTAAACCACCAGTACGTTAAACACCTGATTGACAAATTTGTAGCAACAGGTTCGCTTTTAAACAAGAAACGTGAAGTAATTGGGCCAGTTCGAAATGAAGCAGTTGAAGTGGCAGTTTTGGGTCATGTACAGATGGATAATAAGCAATCAATTACAACTGTGTCTCAAGCTTCTGGCGTATCCCGTTCCAGTGTTCATCGAATTTTGAAAAAACACAAGTTTCATCCATTTAAGATGACGCTGGTTCAAGAGTTGCATGAAGATGACTTTGATAGCCGTAACCAATTTTGCGAATACTTTAGTGAACAACTTCTACTGAATCCATATCTTCTCTACAATACATGTTTCTCCGACGAATGCACATTTATGTTGAATGGCGAAGTTAATAAACACAATTGTCGTTATTGGAGTGATACTAATCCGCATTTAATCAGGGAATTTCAAACTCAGACACCTCAAAAATTGAATGTTTGGGCTGGCATTTTGGGCGACCATCTTGTTGGACCATTTTTCATCCAAGGTAATCTCGATGGAAACACCTATCTAGAATTATTGGAAAGTACAATTGATCCTAGGATAACAGAGATTTTAGAAAGTGACGACAATTTACTAGAAAATGAAATAACCTTCCAACAAGATGGTGCGCCCCCGCACTATGCTGCTGCTGTGCGACAATTTTTGGATGACCATTTCCTGGGGCATTGGATTGGCAGAAGAGGTCCCGTCGAATGGCCACCAAGATCTCCGGATCTGTCCCCTTTGGACTTTTTTCTGTGGGGTCATTTAAAATCACGAGTGTACGCCACTCAGCCGGAAACATTGCAAGTGCTACGTCAGAGAATTGTAGAAGAATACCGATTAATAACTGCGGATGTCTTTAATAATGTTTGGTTTTAGAACAGAATTTGAAAAGAGACTGTATTATTGTTTGGATGTTAACGGGGGTCATTTTGAGCAATTAATCAAATAAATCTGATTTATTATTTGCTTCAGGTTTTTTATTTCATTTCTGACTTTTTTGTAAACTGATAGACACATCAATAACAATTAGGTAATGCGGTCATGTGTAGTAGATGAAAAACTAATTACTGGTGGGCATTTGTGTAGAAATTACTACGCGTAAGTTGGTTGTCATCTTTTCGTTTGTAACCAATAATTGTGTCAAATCTCAACCGATTTCTAAAAATGGTACGTCACTGTATTCGCAATGAAAAGGGCTTTAAAATGATGTGCCACAAGTGGGGTAGTTGCATTTGAAATTTTTAAGTTGGGGTTGCTAGGCATTAGGGGGATGAACATATCGAGTTGGCTTGACTGTCAAAAAAGCTCCCCCCAAGAACAAAAATCGACGGGTCTCGGCGAATTTTGAAATATTATTCGGTTTTCCAATTATAGGGGGGGTCAAATTTTCGTTGGGATACCCTGTATATATAGATGTCATGATATGCATAAATGTGCATTTGTACACGAATTAAAAACCTTTTTGACAAAAAAAAATAAACTCTAAAAATCACATTGTTATTGGAGACTTCAACATAGATATTTTAAATTTGGATAATATTAGCCAAGAACACTTAAATAACCTTCTAGAAAAAGAATATTCACCATGCATTAAATCCATTACAAGACCATCAGGTACAAATCCTAATCAAGGGTGGTGCATTGATAATATGTTTATCAAAATTAAATCTTTTCAAACAAAATCAATAAAACTAGAAAATCTTTTTAATGACCATTACCCACTATTTCTTGAAATTGGAAGAATAAACTTTTATAAACCCAAAAAAAAACCAATAGAAATTTTGAATAATATACAATTGAGAAAAGAAGCTGAAAAGATAAACTGGGATTCCTTTTTATCAATGGATGGCCCTGGTAAAGCAACAATTTTTTTTTTTTATTTAAATTAGTGTTTTTAAAAAAAAAAAATTTTTAAAAATCCCCTAGAAATCCTTGGATTACTGGGGAAATAATACAATTATGCAACAAAAAAGAAGCTCTATATATAAAAAATGGTAAAATGATGTATCAAATATAAATCTTAAATATGAGTATAAAAACTTAGTCAAAGAATTAGATAAAAGTATTAAAGACGACAAATATAAATATGAATATAATGAATTTGAAATTTGAAAGCAACTCTGGTGACTCTAAGCGTATATGGCAACTAATTAAAAACTAGGTAAAAACATGAATACAAAAGAAAATATCAAATATATTATAGATAAAAATAATAATGTAAAAATAACTGGTTCAAATGAAATAGCTAATAAAATGAATTATTATTTTTGTAATGTGGGTAAAGAGTTAGCGAATAAAATAATAAAACCGCAAAATAAAATACGTAATATGCCTTCAATGAACTCCAAAACTATTTATCTACATATGACAAATAAAATAGAAGTTGCAAATGTAATTAAAAAATAAAAAAGGTGGCGTTCATGGGGTGAACACTAGAGTAATACAAGTTTAATCAAATTTTATAGCTGAGCCGCTATCACATATAATAATCTTATGCTTCGTTAAAGGTGAATGGTCTGATGATCTTAAATGTGCTGAAATTATTCCCACCCATAAATAAAAAAGTAAACATCATTCTGAAAATTATAGGCCTATTTCACTGATTTCGAATTTTACAAAAATATTAAAAAAAATTTTACATAAAAGACTATTAAACTTAATTAGAATTAAACTTTATTAGATTTATTAATGTAACATTATATCAAATAAACAGTATGGATTTCTAAAGGGTATAGGAACAAAAGATGCATTAAATTTTATCGTTGACAAAATACTTATTGAATTAGATAAAAGCAAACCTATAGTCATCACCTTTTTAGACTTAGCCAAAGCTTTTGATACTGTAGACCAGGGGTCTCCAAACTTTCCAGCCTTAGGGCCATACTGATTACTCCAGTATGTTCCGAGGGCCAAACCTATATTATCATTGTTGCCGGTGGTAAAAATTAAAATAGTCCACTGATGAAAAAAAAAGTCCGAAAAAGTACGCAACGTTTAAAAAAGGCTGCAAATCGGACTAAAGTCCGCAAAACGGCAACACTGCATATTATTAATTTTCCTGTCATTATCTGTAATTTCTTGATTTGTCGTAGAGTACGAGCCATGAGGAGTAACGTGACACGACATCTGGTGGACACAAGCGGAAATAGGTAGTACCTTCTATCGCTAACAGATGGCGCTAATAGCACGTAGAGAATAATCTTGTTGGTTCAAAAAAGTTCTGGTGTCTTCCACTCACTTCTAGATGGCAGTAATTGGAATATATAAGAAGGCTAGTGGCGCAACCACAAGTCAGTTCCAATGACACTGTTGTGAAATAAAATAGTGCGTACCTCCTTAAAACGTGTTTGTGCGTGTTTAAGTTTAAGACATCTTTGTAAGAGTATTTTGATTTGAATTGTTGCTTTTGTGTGTGATTTAGTAGTATAGAAAAGAAGCGAAAAATTGATAGTGAATGCAGAAAATTCAAAGATCAGTGGAACATTCAGTATTTCATAATTGAGTCCAGTAACAAGGCGCTTTGTTTGATTTGCATTGAAAGCATAGCCGTTCTCAAGGAATATAACATTAAACGTCATTATGAAACAAAACATTTTCAAAATTACTCTAAATATACAGGAAGTTTGCGGACAGAAAAATTCGAAGCTATGAAGCGCGGATTGAAATCGCAGCAATCTTCATTTACAAAACTCAAAACTGAACAAGAGGCTGCAACTCGTACCAGCTTTCGTGTGGCTCTTGAAATTGCAAAACGTGGAAAACCATTCACCGATGGAGAAATGATCAAAGAATGCATAATTGCAGTAGCCGAAGAAATGTGCCCTGAAAAGGTAAATTTATTAAAAACTGTCAGTATGTCAGCAAACACTGTGGCTCGAAGGGTAGAAAACATCGCTGAAAATATATCCTCTCAACTGTTCGACAAAAATGGACATGTTGAGTGGTTTTCTTTGGCCTTGGATGAGTCAACGGATGTGTCAGGTACTGCTCAGGTGTTTATATTTATATTCGAGAATTTATATTCGAGGAGTAGATAAAAGCTACGAAGTGCATGAAGAACTTCTTGATATGTATAGTATTCATGGCACAACTGGTACAGATATTTTTAAAGGAGTTGAAATGGCCATTAATCAAAAGAACCTTCGATGGAAAAACTTGAAATGTATTACAACTGATGGAGGTAAAAACATGAGTGGGAAAGATAAAGGAGTGGTCACTCTAGTGTCAAAGGCTGAAGAAAATGACGGTGGTTCAAAACCATTAGTCTTACATTGTATCATTCATCAACAGTCTTTGTGCGGAAAATGTTTGGATATGTCTGAAGTTCTGAAACTAGTCATATCAACTGTTAATTTTATCAGATCTTTTGGGCTGAATCACCGACAATTCCGACAATTTATTGAAGAGATTGGAGAAAATGACTTACCTTATCATACTGCCGTACGTTGGCTTAGTTGTGGGAAAGTCCTTCAGCGCTTTTTTGAACTTCGAACAGTGATCGAAATTTTTTTGAATGAAAAGCATCGCCCTCTTACTGAATTACAAAACAACGCATGGCTGTGGAAGTTAGCATTCTATGTTGATTTGACAAAACATGAGAACGAACTGAATTTGAGATTGCAAGGAGAAAACCAGCATCTTCCTGATTTATACACTAATATCAAATCATTCCGGAAGAAATTGATACTGTTTCAATCACAACTACGAAGTAAATGTTTTTCACATTTTAAAACATGTGAAATATTCAGCCACACCACTGAGACTGAGTTTCCTATCGATTTTGCAATCGAAACTTTGAGTGCTTTGAAAATAAATTTTGATACTCGTTTCTCGGACTTTGATGCCATTGCGAATCAAATTAAGATTTTTCAGAATCCTTTTGATACTGACATTGAAACCCTAGCCCCGGAACTTCAAATGGAAATGATTGATCTACAGTGCAGTGATATAATTAAGAACAAATATCAAAACTCATCTTTGTTGGAATTTTATAAGAGTCTTCCACTGACACAATTTGATAATTTGCATAAATTTGCTCGTGGGCTGTTTTCTGTTTTTGGTACTACTTATTTGTGTGAGAAGACCTTCTCCAAAATGAAGTACACAAAAAATGTTTACAGATCTAAATTAACTGATGAGCATCTTAAATCTCTTTTAGTAATTGGTACAAGTAAAATTAGTCCACAACTCCAAACTATTGTCAGTGGAAAATCTCAATTACATAAATCTCATTAGTATTTCATATGTCATTATGCTTGTTATAAGTTATGTTTTTATTTAAAATGTATAAAATGTTAGTTGGATTCATTTCAATAATTTGTTAGTTATTATATACTGAAGTTAAATTTTCTGGATATTATACATGTCTTTACTCATTACAATTCTGTGTTTCTTTATCCAACTTATCACAAAAACAATAACAATAAGCCTACAACAATGTTATGAGTAGTTATCCCATGACCATATCAATGTAGATGTCATATTAATAATTATTCAACATAAAATTAGAATACTTCAGTAAACTAAATTTAATTTGCTATAAAAAATATGTTCTCTAAAAGGAGTTTTCAAGTATGCTAGCTCTCCGCGGGTCGGACAAAATCTGTCCGCGGGCCGGATGTGGCCCTCGGGCCGTAGTTTGGAGACCCTGCTGTAGACCAGTGTTTCTCAAACTTATTTGTCTCATCGCCCACCTTTGATATGCTTAAGTTAATAACGCCCCCCAAATCTATATAAATATATATATAATTATTGGGAAGGATGTGATTGATATTGCGTTATCAATTTATCTAATTAATTTCAATGTTCGTGAGGAACAAGCGCAAATCGCCACGTTTCACAATATCCAGTATATTTCTTTGCTTTGTCACAAGCTGACAAACAGCACTAAACCCTCGTTCGACTAAATATGAAGTTCGAAAAGCTATTAACAATTTCTTTCCAACTTTCCACGAAGTTGGATAGTGGTCAATGATTTTTTTCTGCAATCAAAACTCTTATGACTTTTTAAATGTTGCTTTTAATTCGATATCATTCTGCAACTCGACTAATTCTTCTTCCAAAACTGGGCTAGCATTTTCATAACTTGAAAATGGCGTTATTATCCAATCAGGAACTTCCAAATCAAACAAATCTTTGAATCTCTTGATGAACTATGAAGTTCATAAAATCGTTGAAAAATGTTCCCTTTTAAAAGCCATCGAACTTCAGTATGGAGTAATAAACGTCTATAGTTATCTTCATTTTTCTCGCACAACTTACGAAATAGCATCATTCAATGAATGAGCCTTAATCTTGTTTATTGCAGTAATAACAAGCTGCATTGACTGGTGAATAGATTCACTTATATTTTTGGCAACTAAATGTTGGCGATGTATGATGCAACGAAAGGTTGTAATATTTGGTACAGTTTTTTTAAGTACTCCTAAAAAGCTGTAAACATTGCTTTTAAAGTTGGGCGTTTCTCAAAGTTTTCTCGCAAATGTTGGAAATATGACACATCTTGATTCTTTTTATGGGGATAAATGTTTTGTAAATGTTCTAACAATATGGAAGGCTTCATAGCTTCATTCGAAAATGTTTTATCGCAAATGAGGCACATGAGGAGCTGGCTATTATGTGGTGATTGTATAAAACCCTATTTTATTCATACCATATTTTATGCATTTCTTTTTGTGTTCTGACATTTTTCCTACAATAATTTATTCAAATAAGTATAAATATGAAAACATATTGAATGTAATTTATAGATTGTATAAGAAAACGCATTTATCATTAAAATTTTTTTGGACAATAATATTAGTTTGAATAATAGTTTAAATTTTAAATAAGTTTATTTTTAAATAAGGTTTTTAAATAAGTATGTAGGTATAATATATGTATGTATAGTTTGTATGAATAACTATGTATTGAAGTAAAAAAAGTAATGTAAGATATTTTGCCGCAGTTATTTTACTCAATCCGTAGATCATATACCGCGCGATCTTCCTCTTACTAGTGTGCTGTGTGCAGTGTTACCAACCCGAAATTGTCTTGTAGGTAGATATAATTACAAAGTTGGTAGTTGATCGTTAATATTTAAAATAGGAATCGAAAAAATCAAGAATTAAAAATTGAATCATAATCAATCGGTCAAATTATACTTGAATAGTTCTATATTAGAATTATACCTCAAAAATTTAAGTTAACAAATTCACAAGAACTGATGCACAATTTATGATATTTTTAAAAATAATGTGGCATCTTTGGTGCAATAATTTGAAATTCAATTGAAAGCTTTTTCTTCTCTTTCTAAAATAAAAGTATTTTGACTTACCAAATATTTTATAGGATACTGAATATTTTTCAGTTCTATCGAAATTTTTATTATAAAATAACGAAAATAATTAAATATTAACTAGAAATCTAGCAACGTTGAAAGTAAACTTTGTATATTAAGAATACACGCGCTAGTGAGGACAAGCCGCAATTTCTTTTAACATCATCACTTAGAATCAATTAAAAAAATGTCATGAAAAATAAATTGTAAGTTTCTGAGAACTTATTTAGTTTAATAATAAATGAATTCTTAAATAATTAGCAACAATAATTGTGATAGTTTTTGAAATATTTCAAATAAAAGTTAACATGCGGGGATTCCTGTTGAAAGAAAAATTCGTGAAAAGTAAGTGGAAGGTATTATAATTTTTACAGAAATAAAATTATAATATTTTTTTCAGAAACTTGAAAAGTTGGAAGATTTTTTTTCAAGTTAGTAGATTTGGGCAAGACACTAAAAGGTGGTAGATCTGCCAGAAAGTTGGTAGAGTTAGTAACGCTGGCTGTGTGTGTGTGTTTGCATGCGATTATCGATACTAGAATCAGCGAATAGCAGACAAGCGTGGCCAGTTGTATAATACTGAACACGGAACAAGTTTGTTGTATTTGTTTGTTTTAAATTAACAGAAATACATTGTATAGCTCGTGATACCTACCGCCCCCTATATCGCCCCCAGGCTACCTACCGCCCCCTGGCTATCTAGCGACCCCCAAAACGACGTCATCGCCCACTGGGGGGCGATATCGCCCACTTTGAGAAACGCTGCTGTAGACCATGAAATACTGCTTCAAAAATTATACAATTACGGGATTAGAGGCAATGCTTATAAATTGATATCAAGCTATTTAACAGGAAGGTTACAGAAAGTCAGAGTTAATGATGTTACTAGCAATTTCGATGAGATGAATGTGGGTATTCCACAGGGAACTGTGCTGGGACCACTTCTGTTCATACTCTGCGTAAATGATCTATTAATAACTTGTAAACTCACCTGAAGGTGAGATAGTGTCTTTTGCAGATGATACTGCTCTAATGACGAGAGGAAAAACCTGGTTAAATGTGGAAGAAAAAATGAATAGCCAATTAAATGAGATAGCTGACTGGCTAGCATTAAACAAGTTGTCGCTAAATATTGATAAAACTGTATTTTTAACGTTTGGTAATTATTGTGATAATGTACCTGACACAATGCAAATAGCAATCAAAAATAAAGATGTAAAAAGGGTTGAACAAAGTAAATATCTAGGATTAATTTTGGATTATAGATTAAAATGGAATATTCATATTGAACAAATATTGAAAAAAACAAAATATCTAGTTTTTATCTTTAGAAAATTATCGAAAATCACGCAGCAAAACACTCTAATGATAATTTATTACGCACTATTCCATAGTATATTAAGTTATGGTATCATAGCTTAGGGAGGTGCCTACCCAACACAATTAATCTTACTGCAAAGACTGCAATATAAATTATTAAAAATAATTAGTAAAAATAGATTTATAAATGAAAAAGTTCCATGTAACATTGAGCAACAATTTGCTCTAGAATCAATATTATACCATTATGAAACCCTTTCTAAAATATTTTTAGAGTCAACCACAGTGTTACTAGATATAAGAATATTCAATTACCAAAAAGAACAAAAACAGTTAGCAGTAAAAGGAGTTATATCCAAGCAATTCTTATATTTGATAGCCTACCTAATGAATACAAAACTATTGTAAACAAAACGAAAAGAAAAAAAGAATTGAAAAAATGGATAATTGAAAATATTAATGTTGTATGAAATATAACTTGAATAAATAATTAAAAAAAAAGTATAATAATAATAGCAACAAATAAGAATAATGATCAACAGAATAAAATATAAAAAGTAAAGGATAGCACTCAAAAATATTTTGACAAAAATATTAATTCTCTACTTTAACATCAAAGTCTATTTTTAGTTAAGTACACTTTAGTTTAGTTTATAATTAGTTTTATAGTATTAAGCAACCAGTCCTCCTCGGTGGTGTAGTTTTTGGGTATGTACAACATACCCGCCTTTCAATGCGGGAGACCCGGGTTCGATTCCTGGTCGGGGAGACAACAACAAGGGCGGTTTTTCAGTAAACCGTCCGGGATGCCCACCCTGAATGAATGCCAAATATGCGATACCAGGGTGGCGCATACTAAAGCCAAGGTGGTGAGTATTAAGCAACCAGTCTCACAAACAAGTAACTGTATTTACCTCTGTGAGAGTATACTGGGAATTGTATATTTTCTATGTATATTTATTTTCTAACTGGTTCAATAAATACAAATAATAATTTTAGAGAATATTTATAAAGATGTAGCTGCTAAGGTACTCAAAGTTTTAAATTTCTATTAAAAACTTGTATTACTTTACTTTTAGATCTAATCTACACATTTTTTGTCAAGTTTTGGGAATATGGTAGAAATGTAGCAGCAGCAGTATTAAAAGCGGTCCACCAGAATCAGGCAAATTTTTAAAGGGGTCAACGAGAAAAAAAGTTTGGGAACCTCTGCTATATGCCTATGTCCATGCTTGTCACATGTTCTTAATGTCATATTTGACGTTTCATATTTTAAAAAGTTTTGAAATATTCTGAAATCAATATTTCCGAAAATTTTTAATTAAAAATCCAAATTTTAAAATCAACATTTATGTTGATCCACGAAATTAAACGTTTTCTAGGTTAGTTAACCTTAATAACGCTAAGGTTATGAAATGTTTAGACTTGTAAAAACACTAATTTTCACCCCAAATTTTCATTTAAGACATAAGAAAACTTACATATCCAAAATGAACAAAGCCTATCTGAGACATGTAAGTGAATCTGATACATTTCAATTAACTTTCCAATATAAAGACTCTCAACATATGGTAGACAGACAATTTAACTTCTCGAGAAAACTCTCCGAGACTGTCAGCACGTTCCTTTCCAGAGTTGTAGTCAACGTAGAAAAGGTATTAAACAAAAAGAATAAGAAGAAAAACCCAGGAAATGTCATCCCTGTCGAAGCTAATTTACTTTTAAATGATGAAACTGTGGAAAGCGACATGCTGTGTAAAGATGTTTTCAAACAAGAAAATCTTGTAAAACTAACAATCTTAAATATTGAATACGATGTTATTATCAATTCACCTTTTATTGATGGACTCGCTTTACCCCAAAGTATATTAGCTAACTTCCCGATTTACCCCTCAAAGTTTGAATCTGTCTTCACCAATAAAAAACTCACTGATTTTCAATGGCATCGATCGACAGACTTAAAACAATGGGAACAAGTTGGAAGTGGTTTCATTTTCACCCCTAAAAACACAGAAATAAACAGTTACTTAAAATTAAGTTGTACGCCAAGAAATGAAATAGCCGAAGGACCTACAGTCGAAGCAGTTACAAAGTCAACTGTAAGTGCCAGCCCTGGTTTATGTCCTTTCGAAACCCGACAACAATTTACGCAACAAAAATGTACTAAGAATGAGTATGTAAAATCCATTAACGTCAATTAACTTATTAATTTATAATTTTTAAGGTTCCGTGTTTTAACGTACAACATTTTAGCTGATTTATATTGTGACTCGGATTACACCCGAACCGTGCTTCATCCTTACTGTCCTCCATATGCCTTGGCCCTTGATTACCGCAAACAACTATTCTTGAAAGAAATTCTTGGATTCAAAGCTGACATTATTTGCCTTCAAGAAGTCGATAGGAAAATTTACAATTACGATTTGGAAGCTGTTTTTAGTGCAATTGGATTTGAATCTAATTTTACCCAGAAAGGGGGATCAGTAGCAGAAGGTGTTGCATGTTTTTACGATGGGAATAGGTTTAGTTTGGTTGAGAAGTTTGGAATTATTTTGGCGGAGGAGTTAAAGGTAAATCCGATTTTAGAGGATATTTTGAGGAATAT
Source organism: Phosphuga atrata (assembly GCA_944588485.1). Classification (NCBI taxonomy): domain Eukaryota; kingdom Metazoa; phylum Arthropoda; class Insecta; order Coleoptera; family Silphidae; genus Phosphuga; species Phosphuga atrata. The sequence goes on along the minus strand of OX155897.1, from coordinate 65,885,654 downwards.
TTCTGTGAATGAGCAGTTATTGGAAAGGGTTTTGGAACGGCAGACTGTGTTTCAATGCACAGTTTTGCAATCGAAAGAGAATGGGAATATACTGTTGGTAGCAAATACACATTTATATTTCCATCCGGATGCTGATCATATCAGGCTGTTACAAGCTGGAATATGCATTAGATATTTAGAGAGTATTTATAAAGAAGTAGCTGCTAAGGTAAGGATTGAAGGGTACTTACATGTTAACGCCACCACCGCTACATTGTTAAATGCCGCCAATCTACACCTAAAATTTTTATGACAAATCATAAAATTAACATTTTATTTCAAATTAAAACATTTTTAAAACTCAATACTTTATTTTTTAACTCCGGTTAGATTAAGTTGTCCGCCGCGAGCGGGCAGGTAAATCAAGACAACATACGCGCGGCAGCGCAAACTTTCGATCCAATATAGGTCAATGTGGCAAGGACCGTTGGTTTAAACCCGGTTAGATTAGGTTGCCCGCCGCGAAGCGGACAGATAAATCAAGACAACATACGCGCGGAAGCGCGTACTCTCGATCCAATATAGCGGTGGTGGCGTTAATACGTAAGTACCGATTGAAGTTTTAAATTTCTATTAAATACTTGTATTACTTTACTTTTAGTTTACTGATAGAGAAATATCTGTGATATTTTGCGGTGATTTTAATAGTATACCAGAATGTGGAATATTTAAGTTGTATACGACCGGAAAAGTTAGTTCTGATTGTATTGATTGGACCAGCAGTAAGTTAGTTTTGAAATAGTTGCAGATATTAACTCACATAATCTTTTGTGTTTTAGATGTTGAAGAAGCTGTAAAAGAATTGTCTTTATCGCAACCGTTTCAATTTGATAGTGCTTGTGGTATGCCGAAATATACGAATTTTACTGCTGGATTTGCGGATTGTTTGGATTATATTTTTTATGATACATCGAAGTTGGAAGTTGCACAAGTTATACCTTTTCCCAGCCACCAAGAATTGACGCAGAATACGGCACTGCCAAGTGTTCTCTTCCCTTCGGATCATGTCTCCTTAGTAGCTGATCTGAAATGGATAAAATGATTGTTTTTGTATTTGTCTAAAATGTTTGGCAGTTATATATTATAAACAATGTTCATATAAAAACGTTTTGATATGCATTTGTTATACAATAATTCTGGTTTACCTGTAATAACTACAGCCAAAAAGCACATCCTGAGAGATTTCAGAATAAAATACATTCCGGGGTGGAAAGAACAGTCCGATCAACCGTACCAGGACTTTATCGACAGCGGCGAACAAGAGATAGCGGACGACCTCCTACATAGACTGGATGCTTCTAGACGACATCGGTGGACGGAAACGAGAGATGAATTTCTCCCGAGCAAGCAGGAAAGCCTTCTGAGAAAACTCGGTGGCTCTAATGTCCAACTGGGAAAAAGAAGCTCACATATTTCACCAGAGCTGGTGGCAAACAATATTATTAAAACCTCGAGAGCGCCAAGCCCCAAATACCACACCACCGGAATTAAAAAAGAGTTAAAAACACTACGTAATTAATGTCCGATCGAGCCAAACTTCTCCAGACCATTTGACGCTCAGTAGCTCATACAAACTCCTTGACCGACTCATCTATAACAGAATTAGTGGTATTGAGGAGCATCTGCCTCCAGAACAAGCAGGATTCAGAACTGGTAACAGCTGCTTTGTCCAGGTGCTTGCATCGACATCTCACATAGAGGCTGGCTTTCAACAAAATCTGGAGACGTCTGCAGTGTTCCTTGACTTAACATCAGCTTATAACACAGTCTGGAAAGAGGGAGTCATATACAAATAATTCCTTGTCAAACAACGGCACGCTTAATACAAAACATGCTAGGAAATAGGAACTTCCGAGTTGCGCTTGGCGAAAATATTAGAAGCTCAAGGCTTATTAATAATGTTCTCCCACAGGGCTCAGTCTTGGCGCCTCTTCTATTTAATTTATACATATCCAACCTCCCAGATACAATATCTAAAAAAAGTCTGCTACGCTGACGACATAGCTTTGGCTATCCAGCACAAGAGCCTTAATGGCCCAGAAGCAGTCCATAATAACGACCTTGCTACACTTAATGAATTTTTTAAGAAGTGGCGACTTAAACCAAACCCAAACAAAACTAAAGCGTCGACATTTCACTTTAATAATAAAATGGCTAACACTCAAATAGAAACCCGATTGGGCGATAATGTACTACGACACAACAAGTACCCTAAATATCTAGGAATAACACTTGATAGCACACTCTCGTACCAGAAACACCTAGAAAATGCGGTCGCAAAAATAGGGACATGGAATAACTTAATCCAGAAACTGTGTGGTACAACCTGAGACACAACTGCTACTACTCTGCGCATCTCTTTGCTTGCTCTGATACATTCCGCTGCCGAATATAGCTCGTCGGTATGGATCAATAGCTGCCATACCAAACTCATTGACAGAGAACTCAATAATACAATGAGACTAATTTCTGGTACAATCAGATCAACACCTACTACGAGAGCACAGAAAAATTGTGGCAAACCCTAAACTGCCGATACGTGAGGAAATTCCCCAACTGAGACACACCCGGCTAAAATCGAGAAACCCTCTATTCGCCGAAACAGCTCCAAAATATCAACTACGACTCAAAATCCCAATGGACAAACGATTGGAATTTTAAATCAAACAACCAACTACACACCTTGTTTGAGAGTTATAATTGTAATATCTCTGGGACAGAACTAAGCAGGAGAAAGTGGACAGCACTAAACCGAGCGCGCACTGGACATGGCAGATGCGCGGACTCCTTGTTCAAATGGGGGAAGACAATGTCACCTGAATGCGACTGCGGCGCGCCGAGGAAAACCATTCAACACATCCACAGTGACTGCCCTCTACGCTCACACTTACCCTTTACTTCATGGCTGAAGTGTCGTGATCGCATGCTGGCGTTTTATTATGTCATAGCGGAGTTAGCGATCTTTCTCCATTTACCGATCCAGCGTTTTGGAGAACGTCCCCGAGGTCGCGTAATTTTCCCTTGGATGACCAGTTTTTCGAGATTGTCATTCGTTCCACGATTGACGTATCTAAAAGATTTAAGTATTCGTCGATTGATAACGGTTGATAGTCTTATGTCAATGTCGAGTTCTTTTAGTATATATACATTAGTTCTATGCGCTGTATTAGTTCTATGCGTAGTTCTCCACAGGTCCTCTTAGTATAAACTCACCGTATATGTTGAATAGTAAGGGCGATAGGACGCATCCTTGCCGAACTCTTCGTCCTATCCTAAATGGTCTTGAATTTCTTCCCTCGATCTTCATGATTCCGTTGCTGTTGTCATATAAAGTTTTTAGCAGAATGACAAGGTGGGGAGGGGTTCCCATGTGTAAAGCATTCTGAGACGTTCCATAATTGGTGCACAGTCAAACGCTTTGCTGTAGTCGTGCAAGCATAAATATGTGGCCCTTGCAAATTATCTGGCTTTTTCAATAAATTGCCGTGCATTCATGATCTGCTCTCGAGTGCCTTTACCAGCCACGAATCCAGCTTGTTCCTGTAGAATTTGTCGATCTAAGAAGCTTCTGAGCATAAGCTTGCTTGGGAGGGAGATTAATGCGATAGTTCTGTGATTACTGCATTTCTAGCTTGATTCTTTTTTGCAGTGGAATGAAGATAGATGTATTCCAGTCAGTTGGCCATTGCCCTGAGTGCTATACCTTGTTGCATATTGTCCACAAGAAATGGATGATTTTGGGGACAGCTGTTTTAGCATTTCTCCACTGATATCATCTTCCCCTGCACTTTTGTTGTTTTTGATCATGTTAATGGCTCGCTCAACTTCAACTTTTAAGAGGGGAAACCACATTAGGAGGTTCAAAAAATCAGATTTTATTTTTATTGTATAAATCGTTAGCTTAACTATCCAAGAATACGCTGTCAAAATTTCAAATCGATATTCGCATTCGTTTAGATTTTATGAGCATAGAACCGAGTGCACATCGGGTACAGGCCCAGGTGGGCACAGTTAATCCAAAAGTTAATTTCGTTAACTCGTTAATAAAAAAAACTTCGTTAATCTTTAAAGCGTTAAAATTTCTAATATTTAACGCAAGTTAAAGTTAACCGTTAAAAGTTAACCATCCAAAACGTATACTGCTTTTGGTACCTTTTGGGATGGGATACATCGGTAAATAAAACAAAAACAAGTATATAGATTAATTGATTTAATTATTACAAACAATGACAATAATCAATATATATTGACAATAGCGGCCCACCGGAAATTCGCACGGGTAGCAGAGCATATATGCATCTACTATAGAAGAAAAAGGCTATTTATTAATAAATTTTCATTAGTTGTATGTTCACAATGCCTTTCCTGAACATAAGCAAATTAAAATTGTCATCTGACAGTGATGAGCGTTTAGCTCTCAAAATATCTTTCCGTGTAGAAAAAAGTCGTTCTACTTTGGCGCTTGATGGGATTGCAGTATTATATTACAAAAAAAAGATTTGTTAAATAAAACTTGTTCACCTAGAAAGGCAGCATCCGTAAAAGATTCTTTTGACTTTGAGTCCAGCCAAGTTCTCCCCAAATTCTGGGCATTGTTTTTGTGATTTTTTTGCGTCCTCTAGACCTCTTCTTCAGACTGAGTAACAGAGCTGAAAAAATCTTCTCTTTCTTCTTCAGTATTGCTGCTACCGCTAATACAGGCACTATCCTTTTCATCTCCATTTGCTTCCCTCTCTATTCAGAGCATCTACAACGTTTGCTTCTATAAGTTTCTTGACTTTTGATAACTTGCTGCTCTCATACTTTTGCATCCACATTAGTCAAAACTTCGGGTGAAACGCTGCAGCCAGCTGACATCTTCATTTTCTTTTTTTTTAATATTGCTTTACTCTTCTTTGTCTATTTCAATGTTTGAGTGTTTTTCTGTTGTTCTTCTCGTTTGTTATGTACAATATATCCTTCTTCTGTTTTTCTCGGGCCTAATATTTTTCGAATGATTTTCCCTTCTTCTTTCTTCAAATTATCTTTTCAAGTTGAGTGCTAGTGTTTCACTTGCGTATAGTGCCATTGGTTCGATTACCGTTTTGTAGTGTCGGATTTTTGTGATGATTGTGGCTGTCGAGCCAGCTGGCATCTTCATCTTCCATAAACCGTTCAAATCTTTTGTTTTATGCCAGATAATAGGGATTTGGTCAAAGGGGTACAACAATGAACGGCTTTCTCGCCTTTTCTCTGGATTTTTGCTGTTTTGCGTGACGCATAATTTAAAAAAAGAAAAATAACAACATGTCAACAAACAATCAATGTAGTGGACTAAAGTTAACGGAAGATCAATTTAACGGAAGTTAAGAAAACCGTTAACATTATTTGAGTTAACTTAACAGTTAATCAGTTAAGCATTTTGTTAACTTCGTTAATTAACGGATTAACGAGTTAATGCCCACCTATGGTACAGGCTATAGGCTCGAACGGAGCATTACCTCGTTTATCTCGAAATTACTTTTTTCACATTTGCGTGCAATCTAACTCAAAAAGTGTAGAACCGATCATTATGAAAATTGATAATATGATTCTTTATAAAATTTCGAATTATATGAACCAACTTGTAAAATGATATCGTGATTTTAACGGTATTTTTCCTTGCAAAATTAGAGAAAAAAATCGTGAAAATCGAGGAAAAATTGTTCCAATATCTGCAAAATTTTTAATTTTAATTTTTTTCGCTTGCATCGAGGTTCATATTGTTAGAAAATAAGATTTTAATGTAAAATCAAAACCTTTTTGTATTCACATGAAAATCGGAATGGTTACCTACACTGTACGCAATTGGAAAACTATACTTACAACCTTCGGCGGACATCACACCGTAACTTTGTTATTTTTGGCTGAAATTATTAAAAAAATTCACAAAAATCGTTCGAAATATGAATGAAATGATGTAAAAATTTGATTAAATTCTAGTTCATTTTTCCCACCCAAATGAAATCCTAAAAAACCAGTATCTAACAGCTTCCTAATGTGGTTTCCCCCCTTAAGATGTCAGGTTCCTATTATATACGTGTAATGGGTGGGAGATGAACTGTTCCTTGACGATGACCTTCATCCGCGTAGAGATCTTCACATTACTGTCGCCATACCTCTACTACGTCGTCGATGTTGTTTCTGACTTTCCCATCCTTCTTTTCTATTTTCCACGTTCTTCGTTTGGTTTCTCTTGTGATTTCTTTGATTATTTGGAATAGATTGCGTGTTTCTCGATGTGTGATTTCTAGATGTTGTCTCGTCTACACAGTCTTTGTATTTCGCGGCTTAAAGTTCGATATTCTGTTCGGTTATTACACCTGTCTGCCTGATGGTTTTTCTTCTCACTGCATTCCAGGTTTCGTCAGTCATCCATTGCTTGTTTTTACCCTCACTAGTACTTTCACGTAGGACTTGCTCTTTGGTTGTCAGCATGGTTGTTTTTATTCCATACCATAGTTGTGACATGACTTGTGTTGTCTGGGAGCACTTTTAAGTTGTCTTCTAATTTTTGCCTGAATTGGATCATGTTGCCAAGCCGTAAGTTGTTGCCGGTTTTGTTCTCCGTTTGTCGCTAGTGCAGTCGAGACCTGATAGAGTTTTATCATTATTGACGCTGGATCTCCATCTTGAGTTTACAAGAAAATAGTCTATTTGGTTTAGCGCCCGCCCGCCTGGAGAAATCCACGTATATCGGCGCCTTTGGTGCTGCAGAAACATGCTGTTCGTAATGGTCAGGTTGTTTTCGATACAGAATTCGGTAAGTTTTTGTCCCGCCTCGTTCCTGTTTCCTAGTCCATGTCGTTCAATCACATGTTCAATGTTCATCCTCATCGGTTTGAAAGGTCAATTCCGAAAACTACAATCGACAAGTACTTTCTAAACACCCCCTTACTAGGAAATGCTTTCTGAAAGCGCCTTCATATGCGTTTTTTTTTCGTTCGGCTATGACATTCAAATCTTAAATAGGAAGTTTAAGATTCATCATTTTGCTCTCCTGGTAACTTATCTCTTATTCTAGTCATGGTCTAAACTTATAAGGGTCTTGTTCTACATCTACTCTAGACTTGTTTTCACCTACACTTATTCTAGTTTTATTGTTCTGGATTAGTTCTAGACTAATTATAATCTTGTTCTATGCTTGTTCTTGTGTAGTTCTAAATGTGTTCTGATTTAGTTCCATTTTAGTTCTAAATTTGTTCCAGTCTTGTCCTAATCTTAATTTGCTCTTGTTGCCTTCATTTTGATTTTCCTAACTTAAATTAAAGATCAAAACGGTCTTTCCGATTGCCAACTATTAGTAGAGCTCATTGAAATAAGTGGTAACCGTACGGTCGCCGAAAGACGTTTCCTCTCGCTCCAACGCATCCGCAAAATGTCTCCGTCTTTGTCGTAGTTAGTCATGTGAACTGTTTTTCCTGGAATCAAAGCTGATTTTCTACCTTGGGTCTGCTGTCATCTTCATCTAATCTATTGATGGTGACATATGACTTTCTGTGTCGGTTTGTTTTGCACCTTTTTAAGATGAAAGTCTGTATTATTTGAAGAAGTGATGTTTTTTGCCAGATTTCAGAAAAAAAATGGTAGAAAATTATTCGTGAGTATCGTTTGTTGAGCAACAAAAGTGACATTACGGAAATAGAACTAGACAGATAGTGCTAGACAATAAGACTAGACAGAAAAGACCAGACAGGCAAGAGTAGCTATACCAGACTTGACATACCAAACTGCAAAGACAATACTTTTTCTTGTTTGGTTATTTTCAGGTTTTCTCAGGTATTATCTGGTCTTGTTTGATCTTAACTTATCTTGTCTGGTCTGGTTTTGTCTTGTTTGGTCTTGCCTGGGTTTGTCTGGTCTGGTTTTGTCTTGTTTGGTCTTGTCTGGGTTTGTTTGGTCTTGCCTGGTCTTGTTTGGTCTTGTCTGATCTTGTCTGGTCTTATCTAATACTGTCTGGTATTTTCGGGTCTTGCCTGGTCTTTTCTGATCTTGTCTGATAAGTGAAAAGATCAGAAAGTGCTGCAAATTTCACGAGCAATTAAACGCAAGTGACGTGGTCAAGTACCTAGGCTTGGTCCTAGATGCAAAATTGACCTGGAGCCAACTCCTTACACGAGCGACCAACCCTTACACGAGCGACCAACAAATGCAAGATGGCATTGATCGTGACCAGGAGAACACTTGGCAAATCGTGGGGCTTAAAACCAAACATGGTACATTAGTTGCACAAGGCAGTAGTAGGACCTAAGACCCATCTTGACAAAATGGGTTCACAATTTGGTGGACCAAACTAAAACAGAAGCAAGCTATAAACAAACTTTCCAGTGTACAGAGAAGATCCTGCCGACTAATTACGGGATCGATGGGAACCGCACCTTCAGCAGCTTTGGAAGCAATGTTAGGCCTGCCCTCCCTGGATATTTTCATCACAGGTGAGGCTAGGCTTTCAGATGCAAGTGCAACAACACCTGGCAAACCCTAGCAAGGTCGGACCATACCTCAATAACGGATGTAATCAAAGAGCCAATCCTTAATAAAGAAGGAGACTCGATGCATTAAAGGCTTTCATTCGAAATGCCCTTCAGAACACAGCTAGAGTGAACAGAAGGGAATTACCACAAGAAAAATCAAGGAGACCTGTTCTGGTACACAGACAGCTCCAAGGAGGACAGTGGAGGTGGCGCTGGAGTTTATGGTCTACCTCCTACGTGCAGCATAACTGTGCCACTGGAGAGACACAAAAATCCGGAACAATTTAAGAATGGACTACAGAAGTAGAAACATTTATATTTTCACGGACAGACAGGCTGCGATAAACGCTCTATGTCATAGAGTTAAATCTAGGACAGTTTGGGAGTACCTTCAGAACTAAATTGTGTGACACAGCACAACAGCGTTACGCTTGCGTGGGTACATAGGCCCCAGCCCACATAGATCTCGATGGAAACGAGAAGGCGGACGCACCTGGTAAAGAGGGCGCTGCTGCAGCGCTTCCGATTCCAAGGGAGAGGTCCTACGTCACTAATCATGGCCCGTAAAATAATAACAGAGTGGATCAATAAAAATAAGCAACACAGCAAACGGATAATAGATCCCATATATAATACCCTAACAGCTGAAATCTTGCAACTGTCCAGAAAGCATATTTCAAATGTGGCAGGTCTCTTAACGGGACACTGTGCACTAAGAGAACACCTGCAGAAGATGGGCATCTGCACATATGAACCACTATGTAGACTCTGCAACGAGGAGGACGAAGCTGCCTCTCATATAATCGTCCATTGCGAAGCAATCGCGCGCAGGAGCATAAAACTCCACTTTACAGGCGAGAGACCTCCACCGAACTAGAGATGAGCATGGGACGAGTTTCTCGTCCCATATCCCATCCCGTGGGACGTATCCCTGTCACTGTCCCATCCCATCACATTTTCGTCCCACTGTCCCATCCCACAGATGTAAAATTTTCGTCCCGTCCCATCCCATTCAGCTCATCCCATCCCAGACGCATGGCCCGTCCCATTCATCCCATTTTTCCCATACAGCAGATTTCTCTTCAGTTTTTCGGCAATGAATAATTATTTTTCGTCGACCATGGGACTATAGGATGGGATGGGATGGGACGATGGGATCCCATGCTCATCTCTAGTCTGGACCTAATACATAGCCCAGATCAGGGGTCGGCAACCTATGATCGCTGGTCAACCATGAGTGACACATTTGATAATAACAAGTGATATCATAGATGAGAAGATTTATTTGCCAAGGCATCAAAAACTTAAGGATGTAAGTAATCGAAAAGGTTGTTAAGATCGTAAACATGATAATAGCGCGTTCAGCATTAATACGCGCTTCAAAGCTTATTTGGAGGAAACTGAATCGAAATGTGGAGATTTGCTGTTACATTCTGAAATAAGATGGTTAAGTCGAGGCAAAGTTCTTAAAAAAAATTGTAGTGTTTTGATGATATACAAACATTTCTTCACGAAATCGGTGAAAATGATCTCGAACTCAGTGATAAACATTGATTTTGTTTAACTTAACAGACATAGTAAACCATTATAATGACTTCAACGTACGACTCCAAGGAAATAATAATTTTTAAAATGTATGAGGAATGGAAGAGTTTTATTTCGAAATTAATATTATTTGAAACTGACATAAAAAATCAAAAATTTCATGTCTTTTCCTTTTTAAAAAGCGAACATGAAAAAGAAAATATCGGTTAAAGCAATGTAAATTTTTTTCGTCATTAAAAGTGATATAGGAAAGTCGATTTCAGGTTTTTAAAAAGTATGGAGAAATATTTACATTTATAATAAAGTCCGATTAAATAGAAGAAAATGTTGATAGAAATAGAAGAAATTGAGAATTTTAGTTAAGTGATGATTGATTTTAAAAGTTCAACGTTATGAACGGACAAATACAAGAAAATGCGAAAAGATTTGGAAAAAACAGAAAAACAACTTCTCGATGAACACGTGAACACGTTGATATCATACGTGTTCATCACTTCCTTCGAAGTTTTCATCTTAAAAAAATGGCTTTTCCATTTTGTCCTCATTCGATTAAACTTATAAATGTGAGCAAATATTTTCACAAATGAAATTTATTTTAAGCAAGAAAAGGATCAGGTTAACTACCGAAAATTCAGATGCCTGCACTCGCCCTAAAACAACTAACTGTAAACCAGACTTGACTAAATTGACGTCCAAGTTCGGGGGAGCATTGATATCGAAGAGAACGTTTATAAATAAAGTTCATTCAACTATGTTTGTTTGTATAATACAGTATAATCTTCATAATCCGATACATATGAGACCAGACAACTGCCGGGTTATCAAAAAATTACGGATTATCAGGTTTAAAACAAATCAATAGCAATTTTACATATTTTAAATGCATCACCGTTTGCTAAAGTTCGCCGAGTTCAAACATAGTGCATTTGTCCTTTAAACTTTTAATTGTTTGTCGAAAACGATCTAATTTAAATATATAACTTGCAGACTGTGTGATCGTCTAGATCAGCGGTCGCCAAAGTATGGCCCGCGGGCCGAATCCAGCGCTCTTAAGATTCTGATCCAGCATTCACTTTATAAATCACATTATAAATTTCAATTGAAACAATATTTGCTTTCACGTTCAATGTAAATTAATACTTCTATAATATTTTTCGTCAGACCCCCCAATTCGGCCCCGTTTTCAAAAAGATTTTGAAACCTGCGATCTAGATACAACTTTGATGATTAACTTGTCTATATAGATATTTAGTTTCGAATCAAAAGATTAACAAAGATGAAAAGTACGGTTTGTAGACAGATGATATAGACAATCGTCAACTGTTTTAAGATTTCTTAAAACGATACTCTAAATAGATACATCTATATAAATCCTACCTATTAATTATTTTCTGCTAGTTTATTTATTACATTAATTTTTGAATTGTGAAAAACAATTCAATTTATGTAGATAACATGATATCAAATATTTGAGCCGTTTATTTTGAAAGAGTCCATTTTTTCCCAATATCGAGTTAGTATTATATCCCAATATCGAGTTAGCTACCTTAATACTTAGATTTTGACTTGATCTTTTTATTCTGAAGTAACTTTTTACTAATATAATATATTTAAAATCATTACGATTTTGTAACACGAAAATTTGCTGGATTAATGAAGTGATGAAAAGTTTATTTTGAAAGGGGCGTAAGTCCCATTGTGAGAGTTTCAAATCGATATGGCAAATATGCAATAAAATTTTACGTGATCTCGTAAGAGCTTTTTGTTTAATTATCAAAGCAGCGGTTGAATTATCAATGTGCAATGAATTTATTTTAATCAATTTAATTCCAAATTTTAGTTTCGTTCCGCCAATGGATTCATACGTGTCTCCGGATATAACATTGTAATTTTCAGCAATTCGTTAATAATTTGTTTATAACAAATTAAATTGCAAAAAAACTGCATGAAAATATGAATATATTAAAATATCCCAAGAGAAAAATTATGAATTTTCGAATATGAATTTCAATGTAAAAATTAAAAAAAAACTTAAAAAAAACGAGACTACTCAAAAACGTCAAATACAAGAACTTTTTTAATACATTATGTAACCGACCTGCACATAATAATTATTTTAAATCCCTCCCGCATACACAAACTGGAGAAGACTGATAATAATTGATGAATAATAATTAATAAAACAATATTATTTTTAATGTAAAAAATATTTAAAAACTGTTATTTAACTTTTTTCATTTTATAACATAAAAGTGTATACTTACATTTATTTTGATTTCAAGGAAAATTTAGTTTATGAATGGACTTGTGCTTTCTTAAGATATTGAAACGTGATTTAATTGATTTTGAAAGTGCCCCAAGTCCATTTACAGCCATCAAAAATATTAATTTCTTAAATAACGTTAATTATGCTAATAAGGATGATAAATTTGACACCCTTAGAAACACCAAAACATTATTCAACTATGTTATTCGTTACCCATATTTTTAAATTTTATCCAACGCAAACCCTTCAATATCTCGATTCGAACATAAATGGAGTTAGGCCACTTTCAAAATAAACGGCTCATTTAATCATCTAGATATAGATACAATTTATCTATATAGATATTTTGTTACCGATCAAAACATTAATTAACACGAAAAAAACGATTGTTAGACAGATGATCTATACAGATATTTGCGATATGCTTTGAATTTCTGGAGTGCAGCTTCAGAAATTCAAAGCATATCGCAAATAGATGTATCTATATAGATGCAATCGATCATTTTCTGCATCGATTTGTCTATTAAACAGTTTTTTTGTTTCGTGAAAAACAATCTAATTTATATAGATAACATACTGTGGACTGTCTAATCATCTAGATATAGAAACAACTTCGATAATAAGCTTATCTATATAGATATTTTGTTTTAGATCAATTGATACTAACATGAAAAATATGGCTTGTAGACAGATAATCTATATAGACAATTCACAAATGTTTTTGAATTTCTTAAATCAATTCTAGATAGAGGTATCTATGTAGATATTACCTATTTTTTCTCTGTTGATGTGTCTATTAAACAGATTTTTTGTTTTTGATGCAAAATGTCTTATCTTGCAGTCGTAATTTTAATTTTGATAATCGACTTATCTATATAGATACATTGTTTATATATATTGATAAAAGCTTAAATAACATGAAAAGTGCGGTTTGTAGACAGGTAATCAGGGTAGATAACCGTTTTTTAATTTTGTGTCTTAATTAAATTAAATGTCTTAAATCGATTATTGATAGATATATCTATATAGATACTACATTACAATTCATTAGTGGATTTATCTATTAAACTGTTTGGTTTGTGAAAAACAATCTGATGTATAGGAATAACATGATACAGTGTGTTTAAGCATCTAGATGTAGATACAAAATTGAAAATCAACCAATCTGTATAGATATTTTGTTACAGATAATACAATAAATTAGCTTTCAATGAATAATTGGCTTAATATACGGATAATCTATATAGATATTTACCAAATGTTTTTAAAACTTTGTAAATGGTTTTCAGATATATACATCTATATAGAAATTATCTAATATTAATTAATCCTTTTTTTAAGAAGATACAGACACCTTAAAGACTAGCCTATATAGATAAGTCCTTCTTTAAATATATTCTCATTAAAAAATGAAATAGTAGGTTTAACAATATATTATCTATCTAGATATTTTCTTTAACAATAGTCTAGATGGACTTGATATACATCAGTATTATCAAATTATTTTAAATCGTTGGTTTCTAATATATTATCTATGTAGATTGATTTCAATTCTTTTAATTTTATCAAGAACGTAGGCATCTATATAGATGTATAGTTAATGCAGTCGCCCATCTATCCAAAGATCGATAAGTATCTATGTATATATTTTGTAATATGTATTTTTCATATTAATATGAAAAATTATGGTTTTTGAAGAGGTAATCTATATTCTTCTTCTTCATGTGTCATGCCCTCCAAGGGCGTTGACGACCAATTTCATTATTTGAATTTTATCTGCAGCTTTTCGAAATAGGGATCTTGTACTTTGTCGAAACCATTGGCGAAGGTTCTTGAGCCATGATGTTCTGCGGTGGCCTGGACTGCGCGTACCTTGTATTTTACGCTGTATTATTGTCTGCTGTAACCTGTACTTATCATTTCGGATAACATGACCAAGGTATTCCAGTTTTCTTCTCTTTATTGTGTTGAGAACTTCTGTTTGCTTATTGACTCTTTGCAAGACCTCGACGTTAGTAATTCGATCCACCCAAGAAATTCTCAGCACTCTACGGTAAGTCCACATCTCAAAAGCCTCCACCTTCTTACACATAGCCTCCGTAAGTGTCCAAGCCTCGACGCCGTAGTACAGGATACTAAACACATAGCACCTTAAGAATCTGTATAGATATCATTGTTTTCGAAATTTTGCACTTTTACTTAAGTTTGAGAAAAGGCAATCTATCACTGCTATTGTAATTTTATTAAGTGGAGTCTAGATATTAATATGAATAACAAAGTCTGTAGGAAGGTAGTCTATATAGATATCACTGCTTCTGATACTTTGTAAATAGAATCTAGCTGTTTTATCTAGACAGATTTTTTTGTGAATTTGTCTAATTAACTGATTTTGGTATGTCAAAAACAATCTAATTTATATATACAACTTGATGTAAATTGTCTAATCATTTAGATGTAGATACAACACAATTAATCGACTTATCTATATAGATATTTTGTTTCAATCCAAAGATTAATCGAAAGAAATTGTTTATAGACAGATAATCCACATAGATACGCCGCAATGTTTTTAATATCGTAATTACAGGGGACGGCAGCCAAACCTGCATTTTTTAAATAACTGTTAGAAAGAAATGGTAGGGTTTTTTTTAATTTTATTGATAGCATGTTAATTTACGTTACAAAACATTTAAGAAACATTAATCATTACTTAAAAACAGCATTATTAACATGTCGTAAATCTCTGTCTATAATGTCTATATTTGTGTATATTTGTGATGTCTATAATTGGTCATAACATCACGGAGCATCTGATGAGGGATTATTTCGATGTCCTGACGGATTCTCGCATTCAGTTCTTCAAGAGTACGAGACCGTTCTTGGAAAACTCTACTCTTTAGGGAACCCCCAAACCCCAGTTTCGGGATATCACCCTATGCTCCGGGATAGGTCGATGCATCGGGTGATATCAGATGCTCCGTGATGTATCGATCAAGATGGACGACACCTTAACAATGTTATTTTTAACAAACCATTAAGGCTGCTTAAATGCTTTTTAACGTAGATTAACATGATATCAATGCAATTTATAAAAATGTAATCGTTTCTTTCCTCCTTCAAGTCCTCGTTAGCTTCATCGTTATCCGTGGAACAAATTAGGATTATTTCTTCGTTAGAAAACAGAAAAGGAGTGAAAATTTTCTTCAGTTTTACCTTGAATCTTGAAAGTTTTAGACAAGTCAGCGAAACACCAAAGCTCTTTTTCTCAAATTCCGAAGACAATTGTAGAGTAGAGTTAACTTGGTAATCAAGTTCTTCATCAAGAACTTGGTCAATCGCGAATTATGTTTTCAGAGTTTAAGGGTTTTATGGGACAATCCTGTTATTCACTAAAAGACTATTTTAACATTAAAATATCAATGAGCCAAAGACCCTTTTGACTTTATTTCAGCTTTCAGCGGAGATTTCCCAGACCGCCGGATTACTTATCATACCGGACTAACCAATCGCCGGATTGTTAAGATTATCAAGGTTATTACGATTGTCAAGTGTATTAGAATTGTAATTTCGAATTTCAGTTTAAAGTTTAATCTTATTATTTACTGTTATTTACTATGTATTTACTGTATAAGACGGTTTTAAAATTAAAATATCAATGAGCGTCTCCTTAATACTCGCATTTTGACCCGCAGCCGAAAAATAAAAGTTGCCGATCCCTGGTCTAGATCTATTTGCTTGTATGTAACAATGTGGAGGAATACAACAAGGGATGTTGAACAAGATTCGACAAAACTGGACAAGACTAGATAAGAGTGGACAAGACTTTACTAGACTGAAGATAATTAGACAAGATTCGACCAAACTGGACAAGACTGGACAACACTAGACAAAACGACAAGACTCCATAAGACTAGACAAAACTCGAAAGGCATAACGGCAAGACAAGACGACAAAAGTCGACAAGGCTGGACCAGACTAGATAAGAATGGACAAGACTAGACAAGACAAGATTCGACAAGATTAGACGACAAAACTAGACAAGACTGGACAAGACAAGACAAGACAAGATTCGACAAGATGAGACGACAAGACTTCACAAGACTGGACAAGACTACACAAGAGTGGACAAAACTGGAAAAGAGTAGACAAGAACTAGACTAGACAATATCTGTGTATTATTATCTGTTTAGTCTTGCATGTCTAGTATTGTCTAACTAGTCTCGTCTGTCTATCTAGTCTTGTATCTCCAGTCTTGTCTGTCTAGTCTTGTCTGTCTAGTCTTGTCTGTCTAGTCTTGTCTGTCTAGTCTTTTCTGTCTAGTCCTGTCTGTCTAGCCCTGTCTGTTTAGTCTTGTGGGTCTAGTCCAGTCTATTTAGTCTTATCTGTTTAGTCTTATCTGTCTATCTAGTCTTGTCTGTTTAGTCTTGTCTGTCTATTTCCTCTAGTCTTGTCTGTGTAGTCTTGTCTGCTTAGTTCTGTCTGTCCAGTCTTGTCTGTTTAGTCGTGTCTGTCTAGTCTTGTCTATCTAGTCTTGTATGTCTAGTCTTGTCTGTTTAGTCTTGCCAGTCTAGTCTTGTCTGTCTACTCACGTCTGTCTGTCAAGTCCTGTAAGTCTAGTTCTTGTCTGTCTAGTCTTGTCTGTTCAGTCTTGCCTGTCTAGTCTTGTCTGTCTAGTCCTGTCTGTCTAGTGTGTCTAGTCATGTCTGTCTAGTCCTGTCTGTATAGTCTTGTCTGTCTAGTCTTGTCTGTCTAGTCTTGTCTGTCTAGTCTTGTCTGTCTAGTTTTGTCTGTCTAGTCTTGTCTGTCTAGTCCTGTCTGTCTAGTCTTGTCTGCCTAGTCCTGTCTGGCTAGTCTTGTCTGTCTAGTCCTGCCTGTCTAGTCTTGTCTGACTAGTACTGCCTGTCTAGTCATATCTGTCTAATCCTGTCTGTCTAGTCTTGTCTATCTAGTCTTGTATGTCTAGTCTTGTCTGTTTAGTCTTGCCAGTCTAGTCTTGTCTGTCTACTCACGTCTGTCTGTCAAGTCCTGTAAGTCTAGTTCTTGTCTGTCTAGTCTTGTCTGTCCAGTCTTGCCTGCCTAGTCTTGTCTGTCTAGTCCTGTCTGTCTAGTGTGTCTAGTCATGTCTGTCTAGTCCTGTCTGTATAGCCTTGTCTGTCTAGTCTTGTCTGTCTAGTCTTGTCTGTCTAGTTTTGTCTGTCTAGTCTTGTCTGTCTAGTCCTGTCTGTCTAGTCTTGTCTCCCTAGTCCTGTCTGTCTAGTCTTGTCTGTCTAGTCCTGCCTGTCTAGTCTTGTCTGACTAGTACTGCCTGTCTAGTCATATCTGTCTAATCCTGTCTGTCTAGTCTTCTCTGTCTAGTTTTGTCCGTCTAGTCTTATCTGTCTAGTCTTGTCTGTCTTGTCCTGTCTGTCTAGTTATGTCTCTCTAGTCCTGTCTGTCTAGTCCAGTTTGTCTAGTCTGTCTATCTAGTCTTGTCTATCTAGTCTTGTCTGTCTAGTCCTGTCTGTCTTGTTTGTCTTGTTTGTTTAATTTTGTCTGTCTAGTTTTGTTTATATGGTGTTGTATGTCTAGTCTTGTGTGTTTACTTCTAGACTACTGTCATTTCCCATTCAATATAGTGAGCTGTTGAAACAAATTTTAGTGACTTACATTTTCTCCAGGTGGCATTCCAGTCGCACTGTCAAATTTTTGACGTTTGCGGCCATTTTGAATCCACCGGTTTGAAAATTTTTCCTGAGATTTCCACAAAACTTACAACTTTATCGCAAAATGACCCGGCAAAACGTATTAGCGCGACACGTTCCCTACAAATTCGCCCGCATTTCGACACCACTCAAAACATTACCGGTTGCAAATTACCGAAACTATGACTCGATTTGTGCGGAGCAACACGACGCCTCGAAACTCACGGCAACACTAAGCTGAGAAGCGCGGCGTAAGAGTGGAAAAGGAGGGGTAGATGCGCGCTTGCGTTGGGTAGAAAGGGACGGGTAGAATCCGCATTACTGCGGACAATACTCCATTCCTCTACATTTAAGCCCCTGTTTTGGGTAAGTAGGGGGAGTATTTTAGCTGGCTCCGTCGTTCCAAGGAGTTCAGTTGGAACCCAAACCGCCACCTTGGTCGTACGGACAATATCTCTCGCGGTACCCGCTCTGAGAATTGCCCCCTCCCAAGGTTTCAGCTTGGCCAACTTCTTCAGGAGCCAGACTTTTGCAACTTCGTCGGCATAGGTAACGTAAACTACGCCCTTGTAGACAAAGCTGTTTATAAAATGGGGGCCTGTGCCTGGTTCACAGCTCCAGATCTCCCTCATTAGCTCTGATTGCACAATCTTACCTTGTACTTCTGTCATCTTTTCCTCAGGATATTTCTGAAGAACAATAGCCATTTTTCAGGCAGAGAGAGCTCCGCTATAGGACTGCCTAGGCCTGCTCTGTGAGCTAGCACTAGGTTTGTTCCACAGCGGCCCCTCCGTCCTGGGCCTTTTAGGCTCCAGAGGCCGAGGATAGATCCGTCTGGGAGACGGTGTACTATCCTAAGATCTCAGCCTTTTGGCGACGGCAGTCCCAGACCCACTCCCGGCACTAGTGCCAGTTGGTGCGTCCGCTCCCGCCGCCGGCTTGCCGGTCACACGCAATTGAGGATCAAGTTTGGCTCTAGCGGCCTACTTTTTCATCTTCCTGCGTTGCGACCCACTTATTCTGTACCTCTTTTCTTGCGTTGTTTGCAAGCTCGAGGTAGCAGTGCTTGGGGTACCTTCAGTGGGTCTAGTGGTTGATCCACTTCCCCTCAGAGGTGACCCATTAGGAGAAGGAGTCTTATCGCTGCGGCTGTCAACCACAGCGACATCCTCCTCCCCCAATATCATGTCTTGAACCGAAGTTAGGCCTGTTGGCCCTGCTTCGGTTCTAAGCTATTTTACTAGGTTTACATCCAGTTGATGTTCTCCTATCGCTGGTTTGGGCATATTTGTTTTTTTGTTTTTATTTGAGTTCATTTTTGTTCCCAGGAGTAGCTAGGGAAATAAGTGGTCCGCCCCTGCAGAGCCCCGCATGCAAGAGTAAGGCTAAGTACACCGGGAGGGCGCCCTGTATCCCGGGTGAACCGTTAGCGACACTTAATTCACCCCAGTGCCATCCATCCATCACCACGGTAGCTTACAGCTTGGATTAGGGTTTGAAGGCGGAAAAAGATAGATTACAGAAGAATATAGATCTGAAGTGAACAAGAGTTAGGCCAAGTGAGGCCTTGACAGTATAGAAAGGAAAAAGTTAGACGGCAGTCATCTAGCTAGGACACCTTGTTTCTGCCAGGAACTGTTTCGCCAGATTGCGAACTCGTCGGGTTGGGAAGTTCTTAGTTGCTCGGCACCCAGAGTCCGCCCCGACACGAGTCGCCCTTTGGACGCCCTTTGGAAAAACCATGTTTGAGGACATGTCGTAAAATTATTAGGATTTTCTTGTTACAAACACATTTTTCTAAACTGGTTAATGTACGTTATCTTAAAATTCAAATCAGTTTTTCTCGAAAATTTTGTAATTTAAATTAAACCACCATTTAGACAATGAAAAGGTCTATCCAAATCAAGAATAAAAAATGGGGGTTTCCATTAAACAAAAATGTCAATGACTTCGCAGCGCAAACACCAATGACGTCACGAATTTTTTTTTACGTCATAACTTTGTATTTTGGAAAACAAAATTGGCGGGTCCGAGCGATTATCTCAAAAAAAATAAATAAACAAGTTATTGGTTTAATTCCAAATCTTTAACACCACACTGTACAAGATTTGATTTAGTATCCCAGTTTTCTTAAATCTGACTTTTTGAAGTGAAAACTTCTATAGCCGCGCTGAATGACATTTGGGTAGAGGGTAAACTCATAAATTTGCGTCATCAATAGCTGCGTCCTATAGAAAAAATTTATATTGCTCAAAGATGTGTTAAAAAGAACATCTATATATCTATATCTATATCTATACGCATATGTTTAAAGTTGGCTCTGAACGTCAAACTTAATAGTCAAAGTTTTTGGCAGTGTTGACAGAACGTAGTGTTTCTAAGGAAATATCAACCCGTAGAATTAAGACCGATTCTCATATACGCGACACTCGTCTACGCGACGTTGCACAATGTACTGTCGCGAAATGTCACGTCGCTGCTAGGTATTCTCACATATGCGACACTCATGTACGCGATTCTTTGCTGCAAATGTCAAATCTATAGTTTCTCTTCATTTCAGGTTAAGTTATATTTTCAAAATGTCAAGTTCGTCAAGTTCTGATGATGGTTTTTTCGTCTTAGCCATGTGTTATGAAAATGAGAAATTAAAAGAAAAGAAAAGAAAACGACCCCTCCGCTCGAGCACCTGATTTGCCTGGTGTCACACCAGACCAGATAGCCCATCGCCTCTTACTCAATTGTAAATCGTCAACTAAAGTCGGGAAAAAACAAACTTCAACGTGACAGTAACAACGAAAACGATGTCCTTAACGACCCTTTCAGCACCGATGTAATAAAACGAACAATCAACCAACTGAAAGAACAGCAGCTGGCCCGGACAAAATTATTGACTGGCTCACTCAAATAATTAATAACCGCGTCTCCAAAGTGCAAATTCCAATTTTTTTTTGGAAGGCGAAAGTGGTTACTTCTGAAACCAGGGAAAGAGCCAGCAGATCCCGGGAATTTTAGACCCGTCTCTTTGCTGTGTCACCTTTTCAAAGTTCTTGAAAGAATGGTTGTTGGCCGAATCTCTGATCTCTCTTATCGAGGAAGAGACCTTACGAGAACAGGCAAGTTTTAGACCAGGTAAATCGTGTTGCGGGCAAACCCTAAATTTCATTCAATTTATCAATTTAAGATTCGTTTGAGCGGAAGCAGATAACGGGAGTCGTTTGCATAGATCTATCTGCTGCCTAAGATATCGTGAACCATCAGAGGCTGATTTCAAAGTTCTTTGACATCACCAAGGACTTTCGCCTGACGAATTGAGTAGAATGCTTCCTACAAAATCGACGTTTTTTTGTAACACTACAGTCAAGGAATAGTCGGTGGAGGACCTATAAAAACGCCCTAGCCCAGGGCAGCGTCCTGTTGCTAATTCTATACCAATGATCAACCAACAATTTGAGAGACAAAGCGTTTTATATATGCCGATAATACGGCTATAGCCGTTCAAGGCAGAACTTTCAAGGGCATAGAGGATAAATTAACACACGCTCTGTAGGATCTAGCAGCCTACTATAAAAATATCCACCTCAATGCCAATCCCACTAAGAGAGGTGTGTGACATCCATCTTAGAAACAAGGAAGCTCACAGGAAGCTAAGGGTGGGCTGGCAGGGCCAACAGTTGGAGCAGAGTAACACACCGAAATACCTAGGCATACGCCGGGATCGAACTCTATGCAATATGCTGCGCCGGTATGGTTCAATTCCGTTCAATTGGCACTGAACGAGACGATGCGCATGGTTTCTGGCTGCCTGAAACCGACCCCGCTGGAGGAAATCTACCCAATATTTAGTATGGCCTCACCTACAATCAAGAGGTGTGTTGCCGCGGGGGCTAAGCGAAAAAACAAGAAACTGACCAGACGCATACCTTATATGAGCACCAAATGCAACCGTATATACTTAGGTATTGGAAGAGCTTTATGCAGTCGACAACACCTCTGGAGATTACGCCTGAAGCACACCGAACAAACCTAGTGTGGCTTACATCACATAGTGCAAGTGGCTGACATCCGCACACGGATCGAGGCAAATAAAGAGCTGGCACCTGGACACCATCTACCTTTCCTCACATGAAGGACGCTGAACAGGCTAAGAACGGGAGTCGCACGATGTAACAGCAACCCAAAAAAATTGCGCTACAAAGAGGATGACAATTGTGAATGCGGCGTAACTCAAGACCACCAACATCTGGCTGTGTACCCAAATATGAGTGAGACTTGCACAGAGGAAGACCTGATACTCGCAAAGGACAAAGGCACATATGTGGCTGATTTTTGGAAACTGAAAATATGATTCGTTGTGGTGAGCCGGACACGGAAAGTAAGTAATAAGGTAAAAATGCCTTAACCAAAGTTAATAAGAGAGATGTTACGGTTTAATTATTTTTGTTGGTTTTTTGAAGTGGCGATTAAACATATTAACGCATTATATAAAAAGTTGTTCAAAGTTATCGTAGTGTTGTTGAACGCAGTCTCACTCGACTTATCCGTGAATTTACATAATTTACTAGGCCCTGGTATTGCTGTCAAATTGTCGCCGCAGCTGCCTCATCTCGGTTATGAAGATCATCTAAATCAATTATTTCGTTGGTGTATACCATGGTTTTATAACGCCCCATAAATAGAAATCAAGGGAATTAAGGTCGGGTGGCCGAGGAGGCCATGGAACAGGACCACCTCGACCAATCCACATATTTTCAAACACAATATCTCAGTTACGTTATGAGTTGCTCGACTGTGCCTCTTCCTTCTCTGAATCCTGCTTGTACCTCTGGTATTAATTGCTTTTCCTCTGCCTCTTTTCTCAACCGTCCATCTAGAATCTTGAAAAAATGAAAAAAAACCTGAAACCACATTGGGAATGAGAAAAAAAAATTCATTTAATTGTTCAAGTTCTATTAATAATTTCACTAATACTAGTGATAAGTTGATAAGAAAATTTTGTATAGAAAATCCAAATTTATTAAATTTAGACACATTAAACGATGTCTTTGAATATAAATTTCGACAATATTTATATTTAAAGACTACTTTCATGAAATACTGTTATTTTTTCACACAAAATGTTAAGCTTTCACTGAATATTTAAATAATTTTGCAATAAATTGAATGTGAATAAATTATGATTTCTAATGAACGAAAATACCTATAATTACTTACAGAAAATATTCTTTCTCGAATAAATCATGAATCAAAATTCTAATAGTAACAAATTCGAAACACATATCAAATATCCACATATGCACATAAAACTTTAAATACTAGACCCAGCCAACACAAATTACTCTTATTAATATTTTATTGCGCAATCTTTAAATAATATTTGCAAATAAATAGGTCGATGTATTATAAATTAATTATATAAAAGTTAATCTAAATAAATATTCAATTCGAATATAGAAAAATATGGGTTTATTAAAAAAGGAAATAATAATAGTAAAATATCTTACGTAAAAGATATAAAATGACTGTTATCATTAAATGTATCCCATGTTGCAATAAATAAGATTAAAACTTGATAATTGAGTTGATAAAATCAGCATAAATGTTTATTTGCCACCGTTGCAAATAACTATGCTCGAGAAGTAATTAAAATCCTAAAAGAATGATATTAGTTAAGACGAGGAATAGTTTCATATTAATATATCATTTATTTTGTTCATATAATTTCAACTCTAAACTGCGTGCCAAAATAAACATACATTTTCTCGCTTAGATTAGCAAAAAAATACAAACAAAACAACGTGATATAAATTCTAGATGTATTTCGATCAGCGTTTCACAAACCTTTTTCTTGAGACCAGTTAAGCCGGGATACTAAGTCCGATTTTCGGATTGTCTGATCTTTTCTGGTCTTGTGTAGCCTTGTTTCTAGTCAAGTCTTGTAATTAGAAGGATTTAAATAGGAAAATTAGATAGGTTTATTTACTCTGCATCTAGTCCGTGACCTAAAATCAAATAATACATATTTATTGTCTTGTTTAGAACGGAATTAGATTTGTAGAGAATGTTTTAAATATTTATAGAACAGTAAATAAGTGTTTTCTATTTATTGAGACAGTTATATACTTTTAATAAGACTTTATAAAAGCAATTATAATTTATTGTGTAATAAATCTGGTTTTATTATTTTGTATTCAAGAAATTGATGAATTGTAATTTATATAAATCAGTGGGTTCACTAAGGGGAAACTGAAGAAAAAATGGTTATGAGTCATGATACACATAGACTAATTATGGTTAAATTTGGACAAAATAGAATACAATGAAATGTTAAAATTTAGGGTGTATTTAACAATTGACGACATGGCTTATAATAATTATTTAAAAAACGATAATATGGTTCTTACACAAAGTTTATTGCTTATGTAGTATAAATATTTAATAGTTTATAAATATTTTAAATAGAACCAAATTTTAACATATTTCGTCACTTTATATCGGGTGTATCAGAACTAAACCGAAACCATCTGCTAGGATTTATGGAGAACGTTTTCCGAATAGGCAGCAGCCTCATCCTACAACTTTTACAGCAAAGCATCGACGTCTTCGAGAACGTGGAAAATTTGAGAGTTCTATAACATACACAGGACGTGATAGAACGGTTGGTACTGTGGCATTAGAGGAAAATGTCTTGGATGCTGTTGCTGATCCGAGAATTAGTGTTCGAACTGTAGCACACGAACTTGGAATCAGTGCTTCAACAGTGTGCCGAGTTCCTCGCCAACTGTTCTGACCATGGGCGTAGCCAGGATTTAGTTTCGGGAGGGGTTTAAGAACAGGATTTAGTTTCGGGAGGGTTTTAAGAAAATACAGTAACAGAAAAGCACTAATTTATTTTCTAAATTGACACACAAGGGTTGCTAAACTTCACATCTACCATGCTCTCTTGATGAGAGTCGTCTTTATTCGTCTCTTTATTTCAATATAACATTTATGTATATATTTTGCATATTTCGGGGGGTTTGAATGGTTTGAACCCCCAACCCCCCCCCCCTGGCTACGCCCATGGTTCTGACATCCTTTTAGAATCAAGAAAGTCCAGGCACTGAATTGCAATGACTTTGCTCCACGAGTACAGCTTTGTAGGTGGTTCTTGAACAGCACACAACAGAATGAACGGTTTCCAGAGTTGATACTTTTTACCCATGAGGCTGCGTTTGCTAGGGAAGGAAAGTGCGATAGCCATAACTTGTGGTCTGAAGAAAATCCTCACGCAATGCATGGAGTTTATCAATACAGATTTTCAATTAATGCTTGGTGTCGGATTATTGTCAACTATTTGATAGATCCATTTGTGTTTCCGGATCGCTTAACGGGGGCGGCTTACACAAATTCTCTGGAAAATGACTTGCTCAATAAATTAGACCCGGCGATGTACAACTGAGACATGAAATGTGGTTTATGCATGACGGGCACCCGCATATTTTAATCGCCAGGTCGGTTCATATCGCGATGAGAGGTATCCTAATAAACGGATAGGCAAGAACCATGGCTGGCCCGCCCCCAGATCTGAAACCCCTGGATTTTCTTTTATGGAGTCATCTGAAAACCATGGTGTACAAAACTCCAGTCAGAGCACTTGAGGAGCTACTGCCACGTGTAACTGAAGCGTGTCGAACAGTTAGAAACAAGCTCGCCGTTTTTGAACGCATTCGTCGTTATTTATTGCAGCGGTGTCGGCTGTACATTGAATACGGTGTGGGCGAAATTTTGAACAATTTTTGTAAATTGTATAGAGTGCTTTTTTATGTTTGTAAAGTTTATCAATAAATTCCATCGCATTACTTGTTACTGGTAAAAATTTCTGTAAGCGTTTTGGACCCTATATGTATTAAGAGTTTTATGCTTATTTGTATCATGGAATCAGCCTTGAAAGTTTGTCGGTGGAGTTCTGACACACCGGAATATTTATTACAATTTAATTGACAGAACTATCGTTAGTACATTTCAAAACGATATACATTTCTTAATTTAGTTTAATTTAACAAATATTTTCGTTAAATACCACAATGTATATACTATACAATTTAATTTAGTTTATACTTCCAAACTATTTTCCTTGCATTTAAATAGTGTACAATTTTATAGAAAAAATCTCATAAATGTTTGGTTTAAATATAAGACATGTGCTTAGAATAATTTAAAACTTTATCTGTTAAGACCTAACGAGAATTGTAAATGAATTGTTTACCCGAGCAAAACCACGGTGATACCATTTACTAGAAGGAGAAAACTAAACTGCCTACATCCCATACTGATAGATGGGAAGGCAGTAGAATACCAACATGAGATAAGGTATCTGGGTATCACAGTAGATAACAAACTCCTATGGAATAGACACGCTGAGGCAGTGGTAGGTAAAGACAAACGCGCCCTAATGGTGTGCAGAAATCTGGCAGGAAATACGTGGGGTTGTAACCCCACTATCCTGCGATGGATGTACACCATGATAGTGAGACCTGCAATCACTTATGGGGCAGTTGCGTGGGGAAGTAGAATCAAGCTGGCCTCTATGAGGAAACAGCTTGAGAAGATTCAAAGGCTGGCGTGTGTCTGCATCACGGGGGCGATGGGGTCGTGTCCGACAGCAGCATTGGAGCTGCTGCTGGATCTGACTCCGCTGCACCTTGTGGTGGAGAGCGCCGCCAGATCGGCGATTTTAAGATTCAGCAATGAAGGAATGGGCAGAGGTAAAATAATCGGGAGCAGAGACCGAAACAGCCTGGCTGCCAAAATCCCCTGGCTGGAAGTACCAAAAGACGAAATGGTATGCAAATACCACTTCGAGAAAAACTACACAGCAATGTGTAGTAGTAAAGCCGATTAGAGCGACGAATCCTCAGCATACCACATAGAGCAAAATGCCATCAAGTGGTATACAGGTGGTTCGAAGACAAAGGAAGGCACTGGTGCAGGAGTGTTTGGACCTCGTACCAGATACTTCGAATCCATGGGAACATCCTCAAGTATCTTCCAGGCAGAGGTACACGCAATCGAAAGATGTGCACAGTTTAACCTCGACAGGAATTACCGCAAAAAACGAATTGCTATCCTATCAGATAGCCAAGCAGCCATCAAGACCATTAGCTCATACACCATCAGATCAAAACTGGTATGGGACTGTGTGGGGAAGCTGAACAAGCTTGGCAGGGATAATAAAGTAACGCTATACTGGGTACCAGGACACACTGGTATAGACGGAAACAAAGAAGCCGATCACCTAGCAAACAAGGGATCCAGTAGTCCCTTTATAGGTCCGGAACCCTTTTGCGGTATGAGCGTGAACACCATCCGCAAAAGTTTAGATGAAGAAATAAGAGGAAAATGGATGAAAACCTGGAAAGAACTTCCAGGGCTAAGGCAATCCAAAGTGATGCTGGGATCTTTTAACCAGAAGAGAACAAAAGCTTGCCTGAAACTAAGCAGGAACAAGCTCAGAATTCTGACAGGAGCCCTGACGGGACACTGCAGACTTAGGAAACATCTCAAGGCCCTAGGCCTAGAGGAGGATGATGGATGCAGATTCTGTGGCTCAGCAGAGGAAACCCCCATACATCTGATCAAAGACTGCGGAGCATTACTCCGCAAGAGACAGATGTACCTTGGGGCTCACTGCTTGAACACAGAGGAGCTGCAGGCCTTGAATCCCACCCAGATCCTGAGATTCCTAAAGGAATCAGGATTAGAGGAGGCGCTCTAAATGGGTAAGTACACCAACACTTGGAGGAGGAGGGTGGGGTACAATAGATCTATAAAGGTCGCAGTACAAGTCGTCACCACCATATCTACAATCTACAATCTAAATGAATTGTTTTATGTCATCAGATCGAGCGTGGTTTGTCTAGTAGTAAGGTGTAATTGAATAACAAAATAGTTTACTAACGTTAACTCAGGTAACATTTTACTAAATGGGTTTTTATAAATACAGATTCTCTTTTATTATATTAAAACCACAATGTTTACCCAGCAATTTCTTTATTAACTTACAATGCTTATTAAGAGTCATATCCAGTATTTATATTAATATTTATTAACTACTAATATAAATATCCAATATTTATATTAGTATTTTTTTATAAAAGTATTAAATTTATTTTATTAAAGTATTGAGTATTAAATTATTATACCAACACACAAGCAGCACTACTAAATATGACATACAAGGTTTTCGCCAGTTTGTTTACAGCCAGAATAAACCCATATTGCAGCTTCCGGCCGAACAGGTAAACAACAGACCAGATCTTCTGTATATGCAATTTATTGGAAAAATACTAGAAACATAGTATCGAGTTGCACCAACTCTTCATAGACTTTAAACAAGCATATGGCAGGAACAGGAACCAATTATTTAGGGTAATGGTAGAGTTTGGAATATCAAAAAAGCTTGTCAAATTAACCCGGATGATTAAACGATAATAGAAGCAAAGTGCGGATACAAAGGGAGCTATCGATAAGTTTCGCAGTAACATCAACGCAGCGATAATGAGATGGCCTCCTAATAATACTATTCAACCTGGCCCTAGAAAAAGGGGCGAGGTCGATGGGAAACAGCGAACGAGGAACAATATTCAGCAAATCTAAAGTGATACTTGCGTTCGCGGATGACATAGATGTAGTAGCCAGAAACACTCAGGCAATTATGATCTCTAAACGTTACCGTTACGATATTACCGAACGTTACGATCTCTAAATGTACCTCTAAACGTTAAATCGACAACACACAATATGTAAGTGCTGGCTAGGAGCAGAGCACAAATCGGACCAACCAACGGTAGAAATTGGCGGAAGACAGTTTGAATTGGTGGAATCCTTTAAGTATCTGGGATCTATAATAAACAGCAAACACGAAATACCCGAAGAACTCACAGCCGCATACAAGTAGGGAATCGATGCATGTTTACTCTACACCCAATACTTAGCTGCAAAGACCAGTCGCGCAGATCCAAGCTAAGAATATACACACAAAAACCAGTGGTAACATATGGCAGCCAGACTTGGACCCTGACAAATGCACACGCACTGCAATTGAACCGTTTCGAACGGAAAGTACTATATAAGATTTTTGGCCCAGTATATGCAGACTGGGGTGGATCTTAATGAACCATGATCTACGACAAATTTTCAATGAGACAGATTTGCTAGCCACAATTAAATGCGATAGGTTACGATATGCAGGACACAAACAGAATGGAGGACACTAGGTACCCCAAACGGGAACTGGAAGTCACGATAGAAGGACGCACAGGCTTCATGGTAGATCGAGGACAAGGTGGCTGAATAGCGTGGAGGAAGACGCGGGAGCAAATTCGAGAGTCTCTGCATGATTCCTAATTAGATGGGTAACACTCATTGAGAAGAATGCCAAAGTCCTAAACGGACCGTAACGGCAACAAGAAGAAGCCATTCTCTCGCATGCAAAGTGTTAATACATAATAATATATTTTCGTTCTCTTGTTCAAAAATATACAAGTCAACTAATACTCATTACTGCATGTATAATTTTCTAGTTTTAAAATAAATATTACTACTTAACAATAAATAAGACTCGAAGAATTGGTTCCCTAAAATGGCAATGGGCAGGACACGTGGCCAGACATACAGAAAACTGGAGCGGGTATATCACCAGATGGAGACCTTGGGAAGAAAAGAGGAGTGTTGGAAGACCCCCAGCAAAGATGGTACGACGAGATAAAGAAGGTCGCAGGCTTAAATTGGTATCAAGTTGCGCAAAACCGAAGAATGGTCAAATTTGAAAGAGGCGTATATCCAAAGGATAGAAAACGGCTAAAAAAAAAGACCAGAAGAAAACAATTAACTATTTTCATTTGCTAAATGTTTGTTTGTATAAGGTTATAATCAATAATGCTATAATTATTATAGACTTGATCACTTCAGCATGAAATTGGATATTATTGTACTATTTTATTGTAATTACATTGATTTCGTCAATGTTTTAATTGTTTATAATATATTTTTTTGTGAAGAAAGCTTAAGTTGTACGTTGTATTTTTCTATGGTTTATACCTCACCCTTTTCCCTATCTAATCGTTGTTATACATATCCATTTAGATCCTCTTCTAGTCCAGATTCCTTTAGGAATTGCAAGATCTGGGTAGGATTCAAAGATTGCAACTCCTCTTCGTTCAAGCAGTGGGCCCCAAGGTACATCTGTGTCTTAAGAATCAGTGCTCCGCAGTCTTTAAGCAGGTGCATGTGGGTTTTCTCTGCTGAGCTGTAGAATCTGCAAATGTCATCTTTCTCCAGGCCTGGGGTCTTGAGGAATTATCTAAGTCTGCAGTACCCCGTCAGGCTTCCTGTCAAAATTCTAAGCTTGCTCCTGTTAAGTTTCAGGCAATTCAGGAATTATCTTAGCCCTAGAAGTTCTTACGGAGTTTTCAGCCATTGTTTTCTTATTTCTTTATTTAAACTTTTATGATACTCATATCACAAAAAGGTTCCTGATCTATAAAGGGATTACTAGATCCCTTGCTTGCTAGCGATCACCTAGCAAGCAAGGGTTTCTTCAATGACCTCTATACCAGTCTTGGTACCCAGCTAAAGCGTCGACCGCGTAACTATTCCTAGTCGCTCATGTCGCACATATCTGATGCCCGTCCCACAATTCTGAAATAGAATGTTAATGAATGCAGGCTCCAATCCTCACAATTCGAGGAATCAGCGCATCTCACTGATACCGCACAGCTGTATATTTAAACACAGGTAAAAAAATGTGTTTCCAAGATATGTCTGTTAGAGTGGAATTGCTAACAATTTTACCGATGAAGAGACAAACGAGAGGTCAAGATATACATAGTTTATTTTAGCCTTTTATTACTAAAACAGAATTTGCAATACATAAACTGGTATCGATGAGGTCTGATGGAGCTCCTTCTATGGTTGGGAATCATAATGGGTCTCATTATGCTCGAATAGATCTCTCGGCATGCATCACTATATTACTAGTCGGGTTATAGATGAAGCAAGCAACCTCCAAGATATATAAGCTAGTGCCTATCAGTATATTTATTCTTTTCAAGTGAGATTTAGCCACCTGTAGGGCTGAAGAGGGAATACCCAACAGAGAGTGAATGGCATTTTTCTGTGGATTACAGTTCTATGAATCACTAATTCGATTTTAGTAGAGGTGGCCTACGCCAAACTACCGTACGATAAGATGGACTGAATCCCTGCATAGTAATAATTTAGATTGTGTGTTGACTATATAACGTAACGCTCGAATTAAATAAGCCTTAACGTTAATTTTCTGTGAAAGCGTTCCCACTTCCTTTCCCCAGGTCAGAAAATCATCGATACCCAGGAACTTTGTTGCCTTCATTCTCTGAAGATTATAACCATTGAACTTTAAGTCCATGTTCTCAGCATACTAACTTTTTTAGGTTTTAAATATGATATATTCAGTTTTTTCTTTGTTCAAGATTAGGTTGTTTCCGGAAAAC
Source organism: Phosphuga atrata (assembly GCA_944588485.1). Classification (NCBI taxonomy): domain Eukaryota; kingdom Metazoa; phylum Arthropoda; class Insecta; order Coleoptera; family Silphidae; genus Phosphuga; species Phosphuga atrata. The sequence continues at coordinate 65,854,120 of OX155897.1, read as the reverse complement.
CAACTCATTAGTTTTAAAAAAACATTGTTGGATTCTATTTCATTATTCATCCCTCTTAATTAATATACAGTACAGTGAAAAAAGAACTCCCTAGTTTTATTGTGTCATAGAAACTGTTCAAAGTGATAAACAATATTCTAGTTTGTGGTGTTTGATTCATCAACTGTCCCAGTTTTTCTCCCCTGCAGCTGGCATGTCTGCTTGACCTTGAGACGGCGCCAGGGCTCAATTCACTTAATTGAGTTCAGACGTGCAGTGCAGCGCAATGGCTACTCCGCAATAAAAAGCGCAGTGTTATTTGGCATGTGCAAACTGAATCTCTTTTAACAGTGCAACGTAATTTTAGACGTGAGTAAGGTTTTGAACCTCCTATAGCAAAAACTATCCGTCATTGACTACATTCTTTCAAGGAATCAGCGAAGTGTTTCAAAAAGGAAATCGTCAGGTAGACTGAGAACTTCTGAAGATGTTGTTAAACAGATCCGTGTTTCGTGTGTTCGGAGCCCACAGAAGTCCAGAAAGACGTAGTCTCCAATTAGGATTACCTAAAGGTACCTATGTAAAGTACATATGTAAGGTAAAGGTACATATGTATGATGTTATGCGTAAAAGACTTTAATTGCGTGCCTACAAATTGCAACTGTTACCTCAAATAAAACCTACTGATAAAATCGAAAGGTAGTTGCTGTTGACTTTCTAAACAGAATTGATGATGTGATTCATGTGATTGGTGATTGGTTTCATGGTGATTCATGTTAGTGGAACTGTAAATCGTCACATCTGCAGAATTTGGGGGTCAGAGTATCCATATGAATTTAGTCAGCATCAACGTGAATCTCACAAAATTAATGTTTGGTGCGGCTTAATGGAAGATCGTGTGATTGGTCCTTTTATTTTTGTAGAACAAACAATAAATGGGGACAATTGCTACGTCATGTTAACAGAGTATGTCTTTCCCCAAATGGATGATATTGAGGCGGAAAAAGGGCCTGTGTTTTTTACCTTAATATAGTAACCACGTGCACGCAGCCCTAAACACTCGTTTTCTGGGAAGGTGGATACGCAGAACTGGCCCAATCTCTTTGCCACCACGAAGCCTGAAATTAACCCCATTGGACTTTTTCTTTTAGCGCCACATAAAAAATGTTGTGTACAGTGAAAAGATCCGAGACTCGCGGCGGTTGGGACAGTTACACTTGATATGTTAGTGAATACGTGGTGGTAAGTGGAATATCGTCACGACGTGTGCAGGACAACAAATGGATCCCACGTTGAAGTGCATTAATGTTTAAACAAAACTTGAAAGTACTCTCTTTTATTGTATGTACTCGTTGATGTAGTTTTTCATTCATTTCAACATTAAATTTATACTTAAAACTAGGGAGTTCTTTTTCAAACACACAGTATATACTGTATAATGATTTTAGACGGTTATGGAACGGAATTTTTAAGTTTTCTAGAATACGGAGGGCTTGCTTCTGTATCCTGACCACGTTCCTTATGTACATGCTGTTATCCCAGTTCCAAATTTTATATGGGATTGGTGTGTAGTTAGAGAAGTACACCAGGCTCAAAATTTGATCATATACGTATCGCAATGCAAAAATTGCGCTGGACGAGGGGGACCCGCGCTCGAAAGCGGTTCTGGAATGAACGCATATCTAGGATGGAAAACGGAAAACCAGCATCATGTCGACAATCATCAGGACGTCAGGCATCAGGACGACCACCAAAGAGATGGAAGGACAGTTGGTCGTCAGAATCTCAAGAGCATGTTCAATGAGGATGGGAAAATAAAACAAGCCTTAAACTATCTGAAAGAAGAAGCAGAGTTTTTAGTTTGGCAATTTGTGTTAGATTTCTCAAAAATGATGTAATCCAGTCCAGCGCGACCCCTCTGATACCATATTTAGATAGTTTATCCGCTAGAATGGTGTGATCCACTAGGTCATATACTATCGATAGGTCGTAATATTTCAAGCTTCTCTGGAATCCTATGTCGTTGTTCAAAAACCGCGTTCTTCCCTTTTAGGAAGCTATTAAGGAGAAGCTATTAAGGAGATTGTTGGTGGCTTATGATTTGTTGCTTCTCACAGAAGTAAAGTACTCTAGAACACCATAGTTTTCAATAACTTTAGAAAACACCGACAACATATTTATAGGTCCATAGTTTTCTATAGCCGCTCTATAGCCCGAATTGTAATCAGGAGTAATTTGACCCAATTTTAGCTTAATTGGAAATTTGCCGGTGTTGAGGGGAGCACGTTTTTATTACAGATGACACCCGCACTTTCTTGGTTTTTTAGGTTCATGATTGTGTCCTTCTTACTTATTGGGGTTACAAATATAGATGTAGTATTCACTGCAATTTTATCTTCATCCAGGATATTACTATTAAAGTGAACAAGGTTTTTAGATACGTTGGTGAAGAAGTTGACACTTGTGAGTGAATCTTCGTTGTGGTTTATATATAGATCATTGTTCTTCTTCAGTTCGGTGATTTCTTTAATTATACTCCATATAGCTTTTTGCCAGTTTGATGATAGTTGTATTTGTTTTTTAAAACGCTCCTTCTTATCTTTCTTTAATAGGTTAATGTATTTTCTGCGTCGGTTCTTCTTCTTCTTCTTTTTTCGAATAGGCCTACTTTGGACCACGCTTGTTCAACTGTTGGGCTATGATCTTTGTCCACTATCTTCTGCCGGTGTAACTCCTTTCTCTATTCTGTTTAGGGGGTACCATTCCTTCGCGTTTTTATCTGAAATCCACGGACTTCCTTCAGGTTGCGTCTCACAGAGTGTCTGTTTTGGAGATATGTTATTCCCAGTTCTTTTATCCTTCTCGGTTTCTGTCAACCAAGTGGTACGAACCTTCTTGTTTTGCCAGAAGGTGAACAGACGGTTGGTTAGTCGGTTTGGAGGTAATCTTGCAACGTGGCCATAGAAAGCTACCCTTCTTTTCTTTGCACAGTCAGAGAGCATCTCTATAAAATAAGCTCAGAGTTATGCTGCCTTCGGAATTCCTCATCTTCCTTTACCGGGCCTAGGATCTTCCTGAGGATTCTCTTCTCTTTCTGATTTCCAATTTCTCTACCAGACCTCTGCGGTTCAAGAAAAGACACTCCATGACAGACAGGGTTTCTGGTCGTAAGACTGATGTGTAGTGCTTAAGTTTCAGGTTGCTTGACAGGCATTTATTGTTGTAAGTGTTATTAGTCAGTCGATAGGCTAGTTCTAACTTGTTGACTCTCTTGGATAATGATGCTCTTTCTGACAAATTGGGTTCAATCCATTCGCTGAGATACTTAAATTTCTCAGTCCTATTGATGTTTCCCTGCTCTAGTACCATCTCTCTGTTTGCTTCTCTGATGTTGGTGAAGAATTCTGAAGTGAAGAGAAATTTTCCAGCGACAATTGAAGACTCACTTTGGCAGCCTGTTTTATGAGGCAATTTACCTGCATTCTTGCCATCTCAAGAGAATCAGCAAACACTACCATGCCATCTGCAAAGGCCAGACAATCTACAACCAGTCCATAGTTCTTACGTCCCAGGTAGATACCACTCTAATCACCCAAATTGATCAGTTCCTTGCGCCATTCTCTCATAACCTTTTCAAGGACACAGTTGAAGAGAAGTCGGGAAAGTCCATCTCTTTGTCTCACTCCAGTTTTTATTTAGAAGCTTTCTGAAATCTCGCCTCTAAATCTAACCTTAGAATAGGTGTTGGTCTAAGTTTCTGGCATGAGTGTGCAGGTTTTGTTGTTTAGCCCTAGTTCCTGGAGTACTTTTTTAAGCGTTTTACTATCAATTGAATCGTAGGCCTTCCTAAAATCAACAAAGGTTCCTAAAATCAACCACCTTGCGGTTTCTCATCTTGGAGTATGCAAGTACAGCTTTAAGATGGAGGATCTGTTCAACACAGGATCGGGTCTTCTTGAAGCCCCCTTGGTATTCTCCGAGTTGACTATCCAGCTGATTTTCTGCCCTTGTTTGTAATGCCTTTATGTATTTAATGCCAAGAGAATCTTGTATGTTACCGGGACGAGAGAAATTCCACGGTAGTTGTTTATAAATAGGTTTGTCATTTTATTATTTACTATTACATAATCATTGATTGATCGTAGTCCTCTTGCTGACCAGGTGTATTTGTGTATATCTTTTTTTAACGTGTTAGATATCTTTAGTTCATTGAAAGTCGAGAACTGCTTCACTTCCTCGATGACGATTACAAAAGAAATCTCATGTTGAAACAAAAGATATTATATATTTACTTTTTTTATGTTATTTAGCTATGCAATTTACTAGCCAAATTATGAGGATTATCATTATGCAGTAGGTAAAATTGAAGTAAAGGAATCAGACAGAAATACCCGTGTGTTAATTTAGACCATCGATTCCCAACCGGTGGTTCGCGAACCCTTTGGGGTTCGCGAGGTGTACAAAGGGGGTTCGCGAAAATAATATAGTAATGGAGACATTTTAAATTACCGAAGAAAAAGACTGATGAAAAATTAACCTGCAATACTCAACAAACAAAAAGTACTTTTTAAACAAAAAGTATTAAGTATTAAGTAATTGGTTGACTACTACTTTCAAACAAAAAGTACTAGTTCTATTTTTGATCGCTTGATGTCTCATTATATATCCACTATACAACTTCTCTAGACAACCTAACTAGGTAACCTAAAATACTTTACACAACTTGAATAATATTGAGGCTCCTCTCGTTTGTTGGGTAAAAATTGCCTATCGACATCGTTATGTTTGTAGGCAATGTCTAGGCACGTCAAAATCTGATAAGGCGTTCCTTAACATATGTTCATACAGAGAGTTATCAACTTTTGATTAGGTTCTAGATTAGTAGCATAGGTATTGTGGCTTTGTTTGTTTAGTGCCATTCTTTTCAATAAGCATTATGCCTCGATTTTATTATGGATCGATGGTTATAGACCAGTCGTTTAGAAGCAAGACATCATGATACCAAAAGCTGTAGTGGGCTACCATTCACCAGTCTACCAATAGACTAGAAGCAAAGAAAAAATGGTGGCAGAGACTATTTACAAATGGGTTTTATTATACTGGGGAAGAGTCATAAACCTAAACCACTTTGTGTATTCTGCCACGAAGTTTTTGCCAGCAGAAGTTTAAAACCATCACTTCTTCGTAGACTCCTTGAAATAAATCACCCGACGCACAGGGATAAACTTTTTGTTTCTTCTTTCCTGTCTTCAGACGAAGATAGTAAAATGGCCCTTGGGCATCATTTGGAGTAAGTTATAGTATTGAAAGATCATATATATTGGACCATGTACAAAATATATTGGAGAAAAGGCAGCAAAGAAAATTGATATTGTTCCCTTATTAAACAATACGGCGTTGTGTAGAATTATTCCATCATCATCATTCAGCTCTCTGTGTCCACTGCTGGACTTAAACCTCCCCCATTTCTGCCCATTCCCATCTGTCTTGAGCTCTCTGTATCCAGTTGTCTGCACATCTGGTTAGATCGTCCGTACAACGTGTAGGGGGCCTTCCCTTACTTCTTGAATCCAAGCATGGTCTCCACTCGAGCAGCCTTGTCGCACATTTCCCGTCCGTCATTCGTGCCACATGTCCATCCCACTCCCACTTGAGTTTTGCGATATTTGGATTTTTTGCGAATTTGGATAAATACATCTGTGACGCCGGTTCTTCCTCGTAAATCTTAGTTTCTTATACGAGGGGCAAGTAAAAAATAAGGTTCCCACATTTTTTTCAGGTGTAAGGCATTTTTTATTGCAATAAATATGTTGTTTTTATTGCAATAAGTCCAGCTATTTTCGGAATAAACGTGTGTCATCGTTGATAACACATCCTGTATTAGTCTACGGTTGATTTTCTGCGGTCATAATTTCAAGAATTCGATTTGCTTATAATAAAATCACTGTTGCGTTATAGGATTTTGTGTTGAATGAGGATGATTGCAGGAGAAAAATGGTTTTTGTGTCGACCTTGACAAGACTTCAATTGAACAACTCTTTTCAATTGAAGTCTTGTCGCATCTTGTTGAATTGAGTTTGGAAATAAGTCACCGTCTTCCTGTACATGGCTCTGGCAAGGCCACAGTAATCTGCCAAGAAAAAAACCTCCCCTAATAGTGGCTCGCCACCCACATTAATAACTATAAGGGCTCGCTATACTTGTGTCTAAGATCTAGACACCAAGCACAAGTGTAGGCAGTGGGAGGACGGCAAGGTCCGCTGGGATTGTAACACCACAGTCTTATAAAGTCTTATAAGTTCATTCCAGTCGTGGCCTGTCTTGTACAGTTGTTTCCAGTCTTGTTCAGAATTGTGCAATATTATCTTTCCTTAACTAGTTCTTTAAAGTCTTGTACAATTCGTATAATCTAAGAGTAGCTAAGACCATACAAGGCCAGAGAAGACCAGACAAGACCAGACCACATCAAACAAGAAAAAACTAGAGCAGACAATACAAGACCAGAGGAGTCCAAACAAGGCCAGACAAGACAGGACAATACCGTACAAGGTCCGACAAGACCGGAAAAGGCTGGACAAGACAAGACAAGACCGCACAGGACCGGACAAGACCGAATAAGACCGGACAAGACAGAACAAGACCCGACAAGACCAGACAGGACCGGACAAGACCGTTCAAGAGCGTACAAGAGCGGACAAGATTGGACAAGACCGGACAAGACCGGACGAAACCGTAAAAGACCAGACAAGTCCAGACTAGTTAATAATACACGAGAACGATATTTTTCTCGTCTCGTCTCGTCTTATGAGACCGAGACGAGACTGTTTTGAAAATTATTTAGGCGAGAGCGGGACCGTGCGTGGTCTCACTCTCGCGAGAACGAGAACACATGTGGTCTCGCCCTCGCGAGACACGAGAGCGTACGTGGTCTTACTTTGGCGAGACACGAGATATCGAGTCTCGTTTGGACTATCGATAAGAGTCTCGTTTCTGATCTCGTTTAAACTTCTTCTCCATCTCGTCTCGTCTTATGAGACCGAGACGAGACTGTTTTGAAAATTATTTAGGCGAGAGCGGGACCGTGCGTGGTCTCACTATCGCGAGAACGAGAACACATGTGGTCTCGCCCTCGCGAGACACGAGAGCGTACGTGGTCTTACTTTGGCGAGACACGAGATATCGAGTCTCGTTTGGACTATCGATAAGAGTCTCGTTTCTGATCTCGTTTAAACTTCTTCGTATACAATCTGAAAGCTTGTATTTTAAACTATTTTTCTACATAGTCGCCAAATCTTTCAACGCATTATTCCTGACGAGTTATCCACTTCTGAAAACCCTCTTCGAAGAACTCCGCCGCTAGGCCGCGGATGTACTTGGTGACCGCTTCCTTCACCTCTTCTGAAGCGTTGTCCACCCAAGTGTTGCTTCAATTTCGGAAACAAGTGGAAGTTGCTGGGAGCAAGATCAGGGCTGTAGGGGGCATGATCAAGCAATTTCCAGCCGAATTTGTCCAGTAGGGCGGTGGTCTGTCGAGAGACATGCGGTCGCGCGTTGTCGTAGTGCAACCTAACGCCCTTGCTCAGTTTTCCTCTCCGGCGATTTTGGATGGCTCTTTTGAGTTTCGTTAACGTCTCGCAGTACCTGTCCGAATTTATTGTGGTCCCTTTAGGCATAAACTCTGTAAGCAAGACGCCTTTTCGGTCCCAAAACACCGTAGCCATCACTTTTCCTGCGGACAGCGTCTGCTTAAACTTCTTCGGCCTCGGCGACCCGGGACGGCGCCATTGTTTCGAGTGTTCTTTTGTTTCCGGAGTGACGTAGTGACACCACGTTTCATCTCCCGTAACAATGGAGTCCAAGAATTCTTCGGTATTCTCGGCGCATTCTCGAAGAAACCCCTCGGCACACTTGACAGGATTGTCTTTGTGGGTTTCTGAAAGCATGTGCGGGACCCACCGCGAACACACCTTGTGATAACCTAGTTTTTTGGTCAAAATGTTGTCGATGGATTTTTTCACCAACCTCAGGAACCTGATCAGCCAGTTTCCGAAGCGTTACTCTTCGATCCTCGAGGAGAATGCGCTCAATCTTCGCCACGACTTCGTCGGAGACCGATGGCCTCCCGCTCCTTTGCTCGTCGTGAAGGTCTGCGCGTCCTTCGGAGAACTCCCTGCACCATTTGCGGACGTGTTGGACGCTGATGCAAGCTTTGCCATAAACTTCTTCCAACTGTCTATGAATTTCAATAGGTGTAAGCTTCTTCGCGTTTAAAAATCGAATCACTGAACGGATTTCACACCTGGCGGTGACGGCGATTGCGGGCTCCATCGCGGATGGCTGTTAGGCCGGCACTAAGCTTCGCAGTGATCTTCCAGGTAGTTGGAAAGGAGTGGGGGGGATCAACGATGAAGGTGGTGTTGCCGGATTTCGCCTAGTATCTCGCGCGGCGAGTGTACAGCGTTGGGAACCTTATGTTTTACTTGCCCCTCGTATTATCCCGCAGTGACACTCCGAGCATGGACCTTTTCATCTTGCTGTATTACCATAAGTTTCCTAGCACCTGGTGTGGTTAGTGTTAAGGTTTCAGCTCCGTAGGTCATGACGGGCAACACACACTGATCAAACACCTTCCTCTTTAAACATTGTGGTATGTCGCTTTTAAAGATTTCCGCCAGTTTTCCATAGGCTGCCAAAGATAGTGTAACGCACGATTGGTTGTCCAGCTACTTCCTCATCACCAATGAGAAATTGTTCACTGGGAACTAAATTTCTCAGATATTTTGTTTTTAAAATATTCATTTTTACAGCTACGTCAGCACATACCTTTTGTAGTTCTTGTATCATATCTTGAATGTCTTTAAGGTTACCTGAGAGCAAAACTATATAAAGCATACTCCAAAACTGTGATAAAGAGTTTGGGCGAGTAGATTTAATCATTTTGCAAATAATCTGGAGCTGGAATGGAACTTTTGAAGAGATTCAATTCAGATCCAGCTTCACGAGTCGACCGATGTATCAAACGCCGCAGTATTGCCTGGCTACGACAGATAATTTTGGTGAATATCGTTCAAGAAGGTATACTATTTGCAACCTTTGAAAACCTATACATCTGGAGAAACCATTTTCGATCTGATCAATGATTACTTTGAAAACCAGGAATAACCTGGTTTGAATGTGATGGTGCGGTACAGAAGGTGCAAAGTCAATGACAGGGAAGTTTTCTGGTTCTATGGCAGGAGTAAAAGGAAATAAACGAGAAAATTTAATGGACTCATTGCTGCATTCATAGATAAGCATTGACATGCAAGCGTATACCTGCAGCATTATCAACTAATTGGTGGTGCTGTAAATATTGTAAATGCCTGAAATTGAATGAGTACGAATGTCTTGGTTCTCTCTGCCCTTTTTTTACCAGAAAATTCAATAAAAAATGGTGATTTTATGACTTATTTTACAACTGTTTAAAACTCTCTAACTTTGCTGGAGAAAGAAAAACTCATAAAGTTATCCTGTGACAGTTCTCTAAAATCTATTTTTAGAGATCACTCTTTAATTGTCTTCTGGTTCACTAAAAATGAATATCGTGTTATGTCGAAAAAAGCAATTAAAGTTCTAATGCCCTTTTACGCAACATATTTATGTGAGAAAGGATTTTCAATATATACCTTTCTGAAAGATGAATATAAAAAACAGTTTAAATGAGGAACCTGATCTAAAACTGAAATCGTCAGATATTGTGCCAAATTTGATTATGTTTTCTATCCTTTTAAAAACTATTGTTCAATCCGTGTTCCACACGGAAAAAGTACAGATTCAAATAGTAGCAGCGACCTTGCGAATATGAAACTGAAAAAACTACAATTGGAGTTATCACATGTTACAAATTGTTTTTTGTTAAAATTACAGTTTCAGATATTGAATTTTAATTTTTTTGCTGTAACGTGTCGCTCTACTAAAAATAATTTAAAAATCACAGTATCGAGATGTAATATTTCGGCGTTCATTTCTCATACTCAACGAGTAATAGCTCAAACTGTAATTTTTGAAAGTTTGAAAATAAATAAGAAATATTATATTATGAAGTAATAAATCCATCTGAAAAAAATCGTAATTTTTACAGTTTGGACTAATAATGAATACATATTATATGATGATATATAAGAAAGGAGAAAGGGAAACAGCAAGCAATTACAGGGGGATCACCATGCTCAATACGGCATATAAGATATATGCAATGATTGTAGAAGAGAGATTGACGAAGGAATTGAAGGAGCGAGGTGTGATACAGGCGGGATTTAGGAAAGGGAGAGGGACCATGGATAATGTATACATCTTGAATCACATAGTTGGGAATGAGATAAAAAAGAGGGGCGGCAAGATGTATGCATTATTTGTGGACCTGAAGGCGGCCTTTGATAATGTAGGCGGGATTTAGGAAAGGGAGAGGGACCATGGATAATGTATACATCTTGAATCACATAGTTGGGAATGAGATAAAAAAGAGGGGCGGCAAGATGTATGCATTATTTGTGGACCTGAAGGCGGCCTTTGATAATGTAGCAAGAGAGGCACTGTGAGAATGCCTGAGAAAGAAAAGGATAAAGGAGCATCTGATATCAAAATTAGAAGAGATTTATGAAGAAACAATAAGTAGAGTGAGAGTTGGTGAAAGGGTGAGCAAAGGTTTTAATACGCATAAGGGAGTGAGACAAGGCTGCCCACTAAGCCCCAGCCTGTTTGAAGCATTTATTGGAGATATAGAGGAGATGTTCTGCAAGGCGCAGACGGGTGGGGTTATGGTGGGCAAAGAAAAAGTGTGGTCCCTAGCCTACGCGGATGATTTGGTGGTGCTAGCGAGAGACGAGAAAGGGATGAAAGAAATGATAAGAAACATGGAGAAATATATGAGGAGGAAAAATCTGACAGTGAATGTGGAGAAGTCCAAGATGATGGTGTTTAGAAAAGGAGGTGGCAGGAGAGGAGTAATTGAGTGGAGATGGGAGAAGGAGAAAATTAAAGAAGTAAAAGAATTTAAATACCTAGGGTACGTGTTTAATGAGAGAAATACTGAAACAGCACACGTGAGAGATTTAGTAAAGAAAGCCAATAAAATACTAGGAGTGGTATGGGGAATAGGAGAGAGAAAATTTGGACACGACTATAGAAGGAGAGTGATGATGTTTGATAGCCTGGTGAAAAGTGTGATGATGTATGGAGCGGAAATATGGGGATGGAGAGAGCAAGAAGGACTGGAAAGGGTGCAAGAAAAATATTTGAAATGGGTGCTAGGACTAGGTAGAGAGACCCCGGGGTATATAGTGATGGAGGAAACAAAGAGAGATGGAATAAGAATACAAGCAGGAAAGAGAGCAATAAGTTTTGAGGAGAGAGTGATAGAGAGAGGAGAGTGCAGAATTATGCAAGAGTGCCTCAAAGAAAAAAGAAAAGAAATAGGAAAGGGGGTGTGGAAAGAGAGGGAAGCATATCTAGAAAGAAACGGGTATGCAGGAGCGGAGATAGAAAGAATGAGAGAGAGAGGTAGAGTAATGACAGAGGAATTGGTCCAGAGAGATAGAGATGTGCAAAGGCAAGAAAGGAGAGCAAGAATTAGGGAGTCTAGGTACAATGGGAAATATGAAAAAATAATAACGGAAGAACTGCCAAAGTACCTAGGAAGAGAAAGTAGAAAAGAGAGAGTGACAATAGCAAGATTCAGATGTGGAAATGAAGAGAGAGATAATAAATTTTGGATGGAGGATGGGAATAGAGTATGCAGGATGTGTGGAGAAAACAAGGAGACAATAGAACACTTGCTGAACGAATGTTCAGAAATGAGAGAAAGGGACGAGTGTAGAGAAGAGATTTTAAACGAGGATGGAAGAGGGATAGATTGGTTGAAGAAAGTTGAGGAGAGAAGAAGAGCAATATGTGGGGAAGGAAGCCGGTAATCGGGGTTTAGGGATAGGAATTTAGTGACTTTCTTTTTTTGTTTTTTTTTTTGTTTTTAGTTTGAGCAGCATATGTTTCTTTTTTTTAATGTGTATTTTTTCTTTTTATCTTTTTATTATTATTCTTATTTATATTATGTTCGATGTTAGTTTTAGTAAATTTTGGATTCAATTTATAAACCCGTAAGGGCAATAAATATACATAATACATATTATATGATGAAAAGTTACAAAATAATTAGTAAAGAATATTTTAACTTTCCATTTAACTAAAAGTACTTTTCCAAACTGTAAAATTCACAGGTTGGAATTGTAAGATTTTTATTAGTAAATAAGTTAAAAATTACAGTATGCGACTGCACTTTTTACAAGTTTGTATTCGTAAGAACCGATTCGTAACGTTACTATTTAAACTGTAATTTCTACAGTGGTCTTTTTTCCGTGTATCCGATTTTATTACTTTTTTACACGCCAGTACAGGGGGTTCGCCAAACTCTTTTGAATTTTACAGGGGGTTCGCGAGGAGAAAAAGGTTGGGAAACACTGATTTAGACATTTCGACAATCGACAGATCATAATATAAGACGACTCATGTTTTTTTAATATTTCGGGAAAAACTTTTATTCAGGTCAATACGGTATCTGAATATGGTTTTTGGGTTTGTACAGACGGTTATTATCAAATGGGAAAAGGTGAGAATGGCCAGACATACCACGTGGGACAGTAATAAAATTGCGCGTTTGCATATCTTGATATAAAAAAATAAATAAAATAAGCTATTATATCCCAGAACAGACATAGGCACAGATTAAACAGACAAACAAACAGGATAAAATCGACATTTATCTGCGTCCGCGAGCTAATGAAGTTTGCGTCGAGTATAATCCCCTTTTGAAAAAGCCGCATCCTACTCTCCGAGTTGGACCGAACTTACCGTCGGCGAATCTGCCCCCTTCGTGTTTCAGTCGTTTGAGAGCGCTTGTTCTCGCCAGTCTTGTTCTGTGTTTGTCGGTGTGATGTGTTTTTACTCGTGAATTAAAAAAGCCGCGTTTGTTTACTTTTCACAAGTAATGCTACATTAATTTGTGTTTTAAAAAGAGGAATTAACGGCGTTTATAGTGTTTTTATTGTTTGAGTAAAAAATATTAATTTAATAAATATGTGGGGTTTTAAAAGTGTGTGTTTAATGTTTTGGTGTGTTGTTGGATGTTTGAGTTTACAGCACGGCATGTCTCGAATATCGGACACGGACGATATTATACCTCGTCACGACAGGTGCCAACAAATAACAGTACCTATCTGCCTGGACATACAGTACAATATGACAATAATGCCGAATCTTCTAAGTCATCAGAAACAAGACGATGCCGGCTTTGAAGCCCACCAATACTTCCCTCTAGTGAAATTAAAATGCAGTCCAGATCTGCAATTCTTCCTCTGCACCGTCTTCGTACCCGTCTGCACAATTTTAGATAGACCTCTTCCGCCTTGCAGATCCTTATGCATGTCCGCCAAGAACGGCTGTGAAGATTTTATGCAGAGATTCGGGTTCCGTTGGCCGGAAAGTCTTGATTGTGCTCGTTTTCCCGAGGGGCAAGATATTGACGGAGAGATGTGCGTTGGAGAGAATAAAACCGCGGCATCTGCAACCACTCCTTCTCCCGCCGGTCATTATCCATTAGGCCCCATCAGTTTCCAACCGAAGAAACCTTTTAGGGAATTCGGAGGGAGGGATATTGGATTCGTTTGTCCCATACAATTTAAAGTACCGAAGATATTGGAGTATTCCTTGAAGGTTGGGGATAAGGTTGAGAAGGATTGTGGGGCGCCTTGCCATATGATGTTCTTCAATGAAAATGAGAGGAAGTTTTCTAGGATTTGGATCGGCACTTGGGCGTTATTATGCTCTGTTAGCTGTTTGTTTACCGTTTGCACTTTTCTTATTGATACGGACCGGTTTAGATATCCTGAGAGGCCGATTATATTTTTATCGGTGTGTTATTTAATGGTGGCTTGGGCATATGTGTTTGGATTCTTAGCGCAGGATTCGATTTCGTGTCGCGAGGCTTTCCCGATGCCGAAAGCGGGCGTGCCGACAGTCAGCACGATAACTCAAGGAACCAAGTATGAGTTGTGCACGATCTTGTTTATGGTCTTGTATTTCTTCAGCATGGCCAGCAGTATTTGGTGGGTTGTTTTGACTCTGACTTGGTTCCTTGCCGCCGGACTTAAATGGGGCCACGAGGCTATTGAGGCGAACTCGCAATATTTTCATCTCGCCGCTTGGGCCGTACCTGCTATAAAAACCATCACCGTTCTGGCCATGGGGAAAGTTGAAGGTGAGTTTTTAACGATCTATTGTTTTCATTTTGCGGATTTTGATTATTAGCTGCACGTCTGCTAGTAATGCGTCAACGGACATGTCGTGGAAATGCATGCAATTATTGATAGGTTCATTGTCTTTCGTCCGTTGATTGATGCAGCGAGTTCATTATTCTCATTGCTGCCATATTCAACTATTTTAATTGTATTATTTTATTCTTACAAACCATCTAAAGACAACTTAGTTAATCCTTATTTAAACTTTACACGTATTTGTATGCAACGCGAATACGCTATAAACTTTGCCAATACTAATTTTAAAGGTATGTATATGGAAATCCACACTAAAAGTAGTAATAAAAATAAAAAATAAATCGATTAATGCAATACGAGAATTTACTGAAATAAAATTATATAAAATAACATTGGGTTAGGTACAGAATACGGGTTTTTTTTTAACTTATTGTTACGAACTTTTTACCTTCTGTAACTCTTGGTAATCGTCGTTTTTACTGTTTAAATAAGATCGGAAAGCAGAAATGAAGCTACTACGCTGCCTGGTTCAATAAATATTCGTGTTTTGTTGTCCTTAAAATTCACATTTTCAACTTAATAGATGGTGGATGCTTTCACAACTACCTCGACGTTGCCAAGTTTATTTTTTTTTAAGAAAAATATTACCCCATATGCATAAAAAATTCCGTAAAACACATTTTTCGGTTTCTTGTAAGGCCGAGACCGCACTACGGTTTTTTCCCCGCGAGCGGTAACCGCGACACCGCTCGAGAAACACACACTACGATTAAAAATTGCGAAACCGCCCGCAATTTGCACAGTTGAAAATGGATTTCAAACGAGCAGTGTATTGTGTGTTTGTTTCTCTAATACTAAGAAATAGAAAAAGAAGACGTCAACGCAAATATTGGATCCATCCACTCACTAGCCGTAGATTTAAGAAAGGTTTCTTTTAATAATAAATATCAAGATTTAAGAAAACATCCTGAGATTTTTTTAAATTATTATCGCATGTCAGTTGACAGCTTCGATAAAATTTTGCAAATTGTGCGTCCTCACATTACTTTGATGAATACAACCTTTCGCAAATGTATTTCACCAGAGGAGCGCCTATCACTATACTGACGTAAAGTGGTGTCGTATAAAGCTGTGGTCTTTTTGTACTTCCATTATGATTTTTTCCGACAAACTTTCATATCGCTCGTTTGATACACAGTCTGACTCGGTCGACGACATGTTTTCAATCAGACAAGTATCTGAACCTAAAAAAACGTAAGAATTGCCACTCTTCACCAGCTCTTCACGGCTGTCTGTCAAAAAACCGCTCGCGGTTAAGCAGAAGTGCGTGCGCGCCAACTATTTTCTATGCAGTACAAATTTTAGCGCGGTTTTTACCCGGGAACAATTTTGTAACAATACGCGGTTTTAACATCAGCGCCTGAATGTTCAGCGCCTCCCCGAAAAAAACTTTACTTGCGAACTAGTAAAAAGGCACACTGACTGGAAGACTGGTAGTTGTCGATGTAATCTAGGTTTAATCTAGATTAGATTATGGTTACTTTAAGTTATATTAGAGCCAGATAAATCCAGACGGAGAGACTGAGACTTAAAAATTATTTCAATTTTAATACACGTCAGAAAATTTATTTTCACTACATCAATGTTTATTGTTTAGTGATACAAGTTGTTGCCATAGTAACAATAAGCAGAAATTGTTCAATAATAAAAACTCCATTTAATTTACATTGGACTTTTACGCACGATTTGGATACTTTTGCACACGTTTATAATAATGACATCATTCACATACAAAAATGTATTTATTAATGTGTGCATTTTGATAGTCTTGTGAAGTTAGCAACTGAATTTGCAAAAATATAATATTACATCGGAGTTCCCGGCAGATATGAAATAGTTGTAGAGTACTTTGTACAAAATTTCAAGTTGTGCAGAATTTCGGAAAAAAATTGAAAATACCAAAATTGAGCTAGCAACCACTTATGAGAAAAACGGTGCGTTTTTTTACATATTCCTGTACCTCAGCCATAGTTTTGGAGTACTTGATCAATTTTGAAAAAAAATGGCTTGGATTTTTTGCGTACAATAAATAGATGTTTTTTTACAAAAAATATTTGCAAAAATACAAAATTCGGTTTATTCATACAAAAAGAGATTACTTCATCCAAAAAAAGGTTACTTCGTCCAAAAATAAAAGGCTTGGATTTTTTGCGTACAATAAATAGATGCTTTTTTACAAATAATATCTGGAAAAATACAAAATTCGGTTTATTCATACAAAAAACGATTACTTCATCCAAAAAAGGTTACTTCGTCCAAAATAAAATATAAACACCCAATGATCGATTGAATCTTACAAATAATAATGGTTTAGTACAATAATTGATAGATTTGTACAAAATAAAATCAATTCACCCCAAAAGAGGTTTAACTGTACAAAAAAGGTTGATCCATCCAAAATTTGATTGCTCTTTACGTACAATTTTTTTATACAAAATACAATTATATCTTCACAATAAACGAATTTTACAAACAAGGACTTGATTCCTTCAAATTTTATTTCTAACCAACGCGGCGTGTAACGAAAGAGAGAGAGCGCAAACACATCAGTCTTACGACCAGAAGCACTGTATGCCATGGAGTGTCTTTCCTTGAACCGAAGAGGTCTGTTAGAGAAATTGGAAATCAGAGAGAGGAGAATCCTCAGGAAGATCCTAGGCATTCCCGGTAAAGGAAGTTGGGGAATTCCGAAGACGACATAACTCTGAGCTCTATGAACATATTGAGAGGCTCTCTGACTGTGCAAGGAAAAGAAGGGCAGCTTTCTATGGCCACGTTGCAAGATTGACTCCAAACCGACTAACCAACAGTCTGTTCACATTTTGGTAAAACAAGAGGGTTCGTACCACTTGATTGACAGAAACCGAGAAGGATATTAAAGAAGTGGGAATAACAGATCTCTAAAACAGACAGTCTTCTGTGAGATGCATCCTGAAGGAAGTCCGTGGATTTCAGGAAAAACACTGAAGGAAGTCCGTGGATTTCAGGAAAAACCCCGAAGAAAAGGTACCCCCTGGACAGAAGAGGGAAAGAAGCTACACCGGCAGAAGATGCGACAATACTGGACAAATATCAAAGCCCAATAGTTGAACAAGCTTGGTCCAAAGTTGGGCTATTTGGAAACAAGAAGAAGAAGAAGATAGATGCACTATATATAAGGAGCACTATATATACTATATATAAGCAGATAGAATAATGCAATTTATTTCCGAGCTAATCCACTCATCAATAAGGTGAACAGTTTTTTCCTTTCAGTATTTTTATGCATATAATTAAAGTGTGAAGATTATTAAATACACTCTGTTGAAACTTTTGCACTTATTAAGTAAAATAAAAAACCTTTTTTGGGTGAATTTCCAATATGTTGAACGATACAATCGATTATTGTAAGTAAAAATCATAGTTTGTAAGAAAAAATCAATTATTGAATGAATACATTTTATTTTGGATGAATTAACCTATGTACAAAGAAATAATTGTTTCTTACCGATAAGTTTATAAAAATTGTGATTTTGACATACAACATACTTCAAATCACTGACACAATAATAGAACGTTCAGCGCCTCCGCGAAAAAAATTGCGAACTAGTAAAAAGGCACACTGACTGGAACACTATTTGGTAGTTGTCGATATAATCTAGGTTTAATCTAGCGTCGTTCTGCAGAATTTCGCGAAAAATTGGAAAATACCAAAATTGAGATAGCAACCACTTTTGAGAAAAACGGTGCCTTTTTTACATATTGCTGTACCTCGACCATAGTTCGAGTACCATGGTCGAGGTTAAGGTTTTCTACCCGGGTACCCGGATCCGGGTATACCCGGGTATATGATATTGTTACTACCCGGGTACTATTTCATTGCCAGACCCGGGTACCTACTTTCATAAAAAAATTCATCAAAATTCTCGGAAAATTATTAGAAATTAATATTAGCAATTTTGCACTACAAACAATTAAAATAACTCTAAAAAAGGCGTTGAGTTTTTTTACAAACATTCAGTAAACTTGAGGTTAGGTTTGGTTATGCCGCCATATTTTGTATTTATTTCGTTGGATTTTGACTAAAATATTGTTCGGAGAACGGTGGGTAATTGAATTAAATAAAAATAAATAATATATATATATTATAATAAATATTATTAAGACAAAATAAAAAACATAACATAATAAAACATAATAAAATAACCTATAAAATTTTACTAAGCAATGGTTGAGTTGTCGTAGGCGCAATGAATAGACCTGTTTCTGGAGTACGGAAATACACCTACAGAATAAGGAGGAATCAGTACAATGTTGAATATGCCCAAAAATATTATCCTATAAAGGCTCGTCCTATAAAGGCTCAAGACATCGTCTTTTCAAACTGATTCTGAACAAAGTTCAAGCCTAGTTGTAAAAAGGCCGTGAATAACAATTTTCTTCGACTTGGTACTAAAATTTCTATTCAGGCCGTCACTCGTAGTAAATTCATCCTAGAAGTTTTTCATCATAAACAACTTACTCTACCGAAAATCGAAGGCAAGACAATGGAACTAGTTCCTGATTAGTTAATGAGAACTAGAATGTTTAACTGTGTGACTGTACTATAAGTTAAGGGGACTTATTGACATACTTCACTCTTCCGTAATAAAATAAAACATTATTATATAAAATTGTCTTTTTCTGTAAAAATTGCAAATACCCGGGTACCCGGGTATATGAAAAAATAATACCCGATACCCGGGTATTAAAAAAAGTCGGCTATGCGAAAACCCTAGTCGAGGTATAGGAATATGTAAAAAAAGACACCGTTTTTCTCAAAAGTGGTTGCTATCTCAATTTTGGTATTTTCCATTTTTTTCGCGAAATTCTGCAGAACTATTGAAATTTTGCACAAAGTACTCTAGAACTAATTTATATCTGCCGGGAACAACGATGTAATATTATATTTTTGGAAATCCAGTTTCTAACTTCACAGGACTATCAAAATGCACACATTAATAAATACATTTTTGGATGTGAATGATGTCATTATTATAAACGTGTGTAAAAGTATCCAAATCGTGCGTAAAAGTCCAATGTAAATTAAATGGAGTTTTTATTATTGAACGATTTCTGCTTATTGTTACTATGGCAACAACTTGTGTCACTAAACAAAAAACATAGATGTAGTGAAAATAAATTTTCCAACTATGAATAGTTGAAGTACTTGATCAATTTTGCAAAAAAATCTGCAAAAATTGAGATTTTGCTAAAAAAAAATTGAATTTTGAAAAGTGCAAAAACTGGTGTTCTATCGAAAATCCTTTTTCTTCTAAATAATTTATTTTTCTACAAATCCCATATGTTTTAAAAATTAGAAAGATATGCGAGAAGTTGTATTAAAAAAAAGTTCAAAATGTGTGTGTGAAATTATAACTTTGATAATGCTGTGAATAAATATCTGAGATGAAAGTTTCGAATCTATACTTTGCTTCTAATTACCATAAAAAATTAAGAATATTTTAGAGAAAAATGAACAGTTGCGCGATTTTTTCGCTCTTTTCACTTCATTAGTGAAAACTCTTTCGTATATCTTTTTAATCTTTAATTTTAAAGAACAATGATGTAAGGATTTTGGATAGAAATTTAATAGATCTACCCGGTACTGCAAACAGAACTATTGCGCGATTTTTTTTCACTTCGTCTCATGGGTGAACTACAATTTCTGGCATAATCTTCTAATATTTGATTTTAAAGAAAACTGTTAGGTTAAATGTTATAGAGATGTTATAGAGATTTTCGATAGAACTCTAAGAGTTCTACCAGGAACTGCAAACAGAACTATTGCGCGATTATTTTCTCTTTGCTTCGTCGCATCGGTGAAATCTAATTTTTCGCATATCTTTCGAATTTTTAACTCTACACAAAAATGTTATAAGTATTTTCGATAGAACTCTAAGAGTTCACCCAGGAGCTGCAAACAGAACTATTGCACGATAATTTTCTCTTTGCTTCGTCGCATCGGATAAGTCCAATTTCTGGCATAACTTTGTAATAGTAAATTTTAAAGAAAAATGTTATAAGAATTTTCGATAGAACTCTTAAGAGTTTTACCAGGAACTGCAAACAGAACTATTGCGCGATTTTTTTCTCTTCACTTCATCACATCAGTGAAGTTCATTTTTTCGCAAAATTTTCTATTTTTAATTTTACAGAAAAATGTTATAAAGATTTTCGATAAATCTCTAAGAGTTCTACCGTGAACTATCAACAGAACTGTCGCGCGATTTTTGTTCTTCTTTTCTTCGTCGGTTTGTTGTAGTCTATTTTTTTGCATAGCTTTCCAATTTTTAACTTTACAGAAAAATGTTATAAGGATTTTCGATAGAACTCTTAAGAGTTCTATTGGGAATTGCAAACAGAACTGTTGTGCGATTTTTTTAATTTTCATTCAAAATAATGGGTCCCTTATTATTTCAAATATCTTTTGAACTAAGGTTTTGATCAAAAAATGACAAAGGGATCTTCGATAGAACTCTTAATGTGCTATTCAGTTCCGCGAATAGAACTGTTTTTACAATTTTCAAAAGTCATTTTTTTTTTGCAAAATGTCAATTTTTGTAGAACTTTCTCCAGGTCTATCTATGGTCGAGGTGCAGGAATATGTAAAAACGCACAGTTTTTCTCAAAAGTGGTTGCTAGCTCAATTTTGGTGTTTTCCATTTTTTTTCGCGAAATTCTGCAGAATTATTGAAATTTTGCACAAAGTACTCTAGAACTCTTTCATATCTACCGGGAACTTCGATGTAATATTATATTTTTGCAAATTCGGTTGCTAACTTCACAGGACTCGGTTTGATGTGTGAGTAGATAAAATGGTTTTATTTTTATTATGATTGCAAAATGTAATTTTGTCTGCGTATGTTTAGCCCTTTTGTCCCTGAATGTAAATAATATTGTAGAGATAGAATAAACGTTTGTTGATTTAGTTTTTCGTTTTCTTGATAAATTAACAATATAACTCCAATATAAAACGACGATGGGTCGAATTGTCCCAAGATATCAGTGGTACATATATCTAATCTTGTATGTCATATATTCTTCTCCAGTTTTGTCCATTTTTTTCCCAATCTTATTCAGGTTTGTCAAATTCTGAGGATTTTCATATCCCATATTGTTCACTCTTGTCCAATTTTTGTTCTATTTGTACAGGTTGAGCAAAACTCGATGTCTCAGCTCTATTATAAGAAAACGAAAAACGATAGAAAAAATCTGAAAAGAGGTTCTTAAATAGGATTGATTAAGGACCATTTTTGGTCGAAAAGCCAAATTTACATATTTTTCCATATTTGGAAACTGGAGTAATGACGTCATGCAATTTTGTTTTCCCAGAACCATAAATATATTTTTGCATATTTGAAAAAAGCTAATTTTTCTGAACAAATTTCGTAAAGAAAAAAATTTGCTATCTTTTTCCGTTAAAAAAATACAGTCGAACTTCTATAACTCAAATTTTTCTATAACTCGAATTTTTTTTTAAATTCATACGTTTAGATGTCATTTTACATATAAATTAACTTCCATAACTCCTTTAACTCGAAATTTTCCTTAATTCGAATTTTTCCTTAATTTGTAGTAAAAATTTGTACAATGGTAAAATTTTACATACAAAATAATACTCTATAACTCCTAATTTTTAACCGCTAAGAACTTTCCAAAATTGATGGTGCCGGATATTGCCTATCATAAACCGTATCCTGTTTCTTATAGTAAAGGTGCTATATATTAATGAAATTTTAGGGTTTAAACTAATTTTTTCTTTTTATCAGTGGCCATAAAAGAAAATTCAATACGATGTCGTTATCTGACAAAGTGAGGTTGATAAGTAAACTAAACAAAGGTTTTTAAAAGAAAGAAGTGGTTGGTGAAGACTTTGGGATTCCTATAAGTACACTTTCTTCAATTATAAGAAACCGCGATGAAATTCTGAACAAAGCCGAAAATGGTGTAACTAGTGACCGCACACGTTTGATAAAGTGTACCTACTAAGCCATTGACAAAGCTACTTTGAAATGGTTTGAAATAACGCGGGATGAAAATGTGCCAATGTCTGGCTCACTTATTAGAGAAAAGGCTCTTTATTTTCCTGAGAGTCTGGGACACACTGATTTCGTTGCTACTGTAGGTTGGCTAGATAAGTTTAAGAAAAGGCATAATAATATTCAAAAGGTTATGTGTGGTGAAAGTGCAGACGTTAATGAACATGACTGCGAAGAGTGGTGCAACAATATCTTGCCGGAACTTTTAGCATCTTATCATGAAAAACACATTTTTAACGCGGTCGAGATGGGATTAGTGTTTAGATGTTTGCCTAATAATACGCTAACATTTAAAGACGCAAAGTCATCGGTGGAAAACACAGCAAGGAAAGAATCACACAATGAAGATGGGAGCAAATATGTATGGTACTGAAATCCGTTGGTGATTGGAAAATCAAAAAATCCGCGATGCTTTAAAGGTAAACGTTTTTTACCAGTGACATACAGAAGCAACAAAAAAGCTTAGATGACAAGCGCAATTTATTAAAAATGTCTTTCTAGTTTAGACCAGAAATTCAATGCCGAAAAACGTAAAATCTTGCTGTTTGTGGATATCTGTCCGTTATACCCAAAAATTAGGTTATTTCGATTCGCGATCCGCCAAACATGACGTCAAAGTTACAACCTATGGACCAAGGAATTATTAACAATGTAAAATTGCACTATAGAAGAAGAAAAACTATAGTTGCCCTAGAAAACAATCAACCCGAACATATTACTTTCTGAGATGCTGTTACAAACTTCACAAAAGCGTAAGACATCGACGTTCAGCAAGCAACCATAAAAAATTGTTTCAGAAAGGCTGGCTTTAAAAAACAAGGCGAAACAAACTGGAGTGAAGATGATTCTCTTCTGTCAGAATTGAAGTCCGCTTTTGACACATAATCAGCATAACGTGGCAAATACAGTGTCTCTTAATGATTGTTTATCTGTAGATGAAGATATGGTTATAGTGGACTATCCAACATGTTCCGATATTTTAAAGAAGATTACAAAACGCGAAGATGAAGATGTCTTATCTAGTAACGAAACAGTGCCAATTCCACCCACGAACAAAGAAATGCGTAATTATTTAAATAAGTGTAGCGAATATATGTGTTCTAAAGACAATCGTCCAGACGAAGTGTACCGCGCATTATCTATTTGGGAGAACTTTGTCAATAGAGAATTTTAATGGAAAACAGTTAAAAATTACTGACCTTTTCTATAAATAATAGTTATTTATCCTAATTATAATTATTTTTAATTAATTATAATTATATAACATTATATCAATGATGTGTACCTATTTCTTTTTTGTATTTAGTTTAAAAATTTATACATAAGTATATATTTACTTTGAATAGATTATGTAAAGTGTATTTTACTCATTTTGTAGTTAAGTATTTCTATAACTCGAATTTTTTTCCTGAACTATGGCAATTCGACTTAGGAAAGTTCGACTGTATAAGCAAATTTGTGCGTTTCGGAACCGGCGATAAACGGCTAGGTCCTGTATATTAGTGGATGATTCGTTCCACAAGTATGCGCGAGAGGTTGCCTAAGCTCTCGGAGATTACAGCACCTTAACAAGATAACTAATTTTACAAATGAAAACTTAAGATTATATATAATAACGTATATTGATAATCCGTGGTTGAATGCGTTTTTTTTTTTTTTTTAGTTGGGAATACCTGTAATTGAGAGGATCTAATGTATTTCTAATGGAATTAGGGATAATAGGGGGTTAATGCGGGAATTTTTGATAATACTTTATTTTTACAAATTTGCTTATATTTTTTTAACGGGAAAAGATAGCAAATTTTTTTCTTTACAAAATTCGTTCAAAAAAATATCTTTTTTCAAATATGCAAAAATATAGGGTTCTGGGAAAGATATAAAATAAAGGGTTATGGTTCTGGGAAAACAAAATTCGATGACGTCATTACTCCAGTTTCCAAATATGGACAAATATGTAAATTTGGCTTAAAATAGTCCTTACTCAATTCCATTTAAGAACCTTGTTTCAGATTTTTTATATCGTTTTTCGTTTTCTTATAATAGAGCTGAGACATCGACTGTTGCTCACCCTGTACTGTCTTGTCCAGTGTTGTTGAATCTTGACCATTCTGTATATATGTCTTGTTTAGACCAGTCTATTACTGTCTTGTCCATACTCATCAATTATATATGTTCGGTATTGCCCGTTTTTACCGAGTCTTATCTTGTCTAGTCTGGACAAGACTGGAAAAGAATAGATCAGAACCCTGTTCTAGTCCAATGGTGTCTTGTCATTTCGTGTTCTGTCTTGTCTTATATTCTTCGCTATTATTTATAACAAAAATAGCTCGTGGTAAATATAATGCCTGTTAAGTTTTTCCTATGAGTACAATTTTAAATTCAAGTTTCGTATGAAATTGAAATTTTGGTGGGACGAATGTGTACATTCGGGACGAAAGGGTTAATAAAAAGTTGTTTTAGTTTTGAGATTTAGTTTTGAAGTTATTATTTTAAAACAATAGCATTTATTACTTAAAAAGGTAATTTGACAAATCTCGCCAATTGAAAATAAAGTCGAATCCACTTATAATGTCATCGAAGGGAAGTGACAAACACGTCATACTAAGCGGACGTCATACAAAGCATAGTCTCAGAAAATAAACAACTTCTATTTTACATTGAATTGAAAAATTCACTATGTTTTAACCGCACTTATAATATGTAAAAATGTTTTATAATTTATACAGTTATATAAATTTCTACATTTACATTCACTACTCGAGTTTCGACGTTTCATTTGACGTGACGGTCATTTTCAAGTGCTTGAAAATGACCGTCAAAAAATTACCTTTATTTTTATTTTTATCAAAACTTGAATTACCACGTAGTAACTGTCGCAACCATCCTATTCATAACTTCTATTTTTGTTGTTATTTAGTTAATAGAGAGAAAAACTAACAATCGTATATTTATTAACAAAAAAAGAAAAATAAACTTGAAATTACACAAAATAAACATATGCATGTACATATTACATACATGGTTGTTTAAAAAACATAAAATAAAGATTGTACATAATACTAATGTACACAACATACTTTGTCATTTTTTACATAAGAAAGCAATAATTTTTATTATTTGTGTATTTGACCATCTTGAAGTTTTAATATTTCTTTTTGTTATTTTATACTTGAGTTTTCTTCAAGAAAATGAATAATTTCTATTATTTCCAACTAGTTTCTGCTCTTTATTTATATTAAAAAACAGCAGCATCAGGGAACAATATGAACTTTTATATTTGAAAATAAAAACTTAAACTTTCAATTTGTTATATGTCGATCGTTAACTTCTTATTTGTTTTTGTAAATACTGTATTAACTTATTTAGGTGGTCATGTTTTGTCATTTGTCAGTATTGTCAATCAAATCATCGTCAATTTTATCATAGAATATTTCAAACATTGTCCTCGATCTAGAGTCTAACTTTGAATTTAGGCAGGTTTTAT
This sequence comes from Phosphuga atrata, assembly GCA_944588485.1. Classification (NCBI taxonomy): domain Eukaryota; kingdom Metazoa; phylum Arthropoda; class Insecta; order Coleoptera; family Silphidae; genus Phosphuga; species Phosphuga atrata. Next base: position 65,828,234 of record OX155897.1, on the reverse strand, counting down.
TAACGTTCCGTCTTTATCATTATATTTCCAATTTCTCAAGGTAATCTGTTTTCCAAAACGTGGAACAAATGTAAGATTTTCATAACTTTTGCAGATTCAAAGGAGTGTTGTATTTCGTTGATGTGTCTTGTAAATTGACAATGATTTCATTGACAATACTGACAAATGACAAAACATGATCACCTACATAAATTAATAAAGTATTTACAAAAACAAAAAACAAGTTGACGATTGACATATAACAAATTGGAAGTTTTAGTTTTTATTTTCAAATACAAAAAGTTGATATTGTTCCATGATTTTGGCTAATTTTTAATTTAAATAAACAGCCGAAACTAGTTGGAAATAATAGTAATTATTAATTTTCATGAAGAAAATCAAGTACGTATAAAATAACAAAACAAAAATATCAATAATTTTTGTCTGCTTTTTTTGTCAACAGTCTCTAATACTATTGTGCATTGGTAATGAAATTGGTATGAACAAATCGTGATAATAAGTCTGCAGTTTTTAAAGGATGGTCCAGACGCTCCGTTTTGCATAACGTTTTGTCTGCGAAGTCTTAAGACGGAACAAAATGCAATTTGTAGATCGTCCACACGGTGCAGTTATATCTGTATATTTCGCACATTTTTAGTGACATAAACAGCTTTAAACGCATTCCAAAAACAATCGACTACCCTAACGACCAGATGTCGGGACCTATTGGTCGGTTTAATATAATATTAATCTAATTTAATATTATCTACTTTTAGAAACAAAATTTGAAAAATGGTTTTAAAACCAAATAAAATAAAATTGTTGGGTCTTAACATAGAGATATAATTTATTAATAATAATATAAGTTGCTCTTTATAGAGATATAAAGAGCATAGGGCATCAACAAACGCTCTCCATCTGATTCTATTCTGAGCCAGGGCCTTTACCTCGCGCCACTCCTTTCCGCTTGCCCTGGCTTCCTGTACGACTGTCCTCCGCCACGTGATTTTTGGGCGGCCTCTTTCTTGAACCTTGGGGGTTCCAGTCAAGAGCTTCTTTTGCAATATCCCCCTCCGGCCTTCTAAGTGTGTGTCCGATCCATTTCCACTTCCTTCTTCTTATTTGGGTTTCAAGACGCTCCATATTTGCTTTTTTCCAAAGTTCAATATTTGCTATGGTATTGGGCCAAAATATTTTAAGTATTCTTCTCAGACACTTGTTCGTGAATACCTGAAGTTGTGATACTATGGTGGTAGTCACTTTCCACGTTTCGCTACCGTAAAGAAGAACTGATACTACATTAGATTTGAAAATTTGGAGCTTTAAGTTACGGGAAGTTTTTGTTGAGTTCCACAGATTGTTAAGCATTCCGAATGCCTGTCGCGCCTTCTGTATCCGTTGTTTTACGTCTTTATCAGCACCACCATCCTGTGAAATAAGGCTTCCAAGGTAGCAAAAACTATCTACTACCTGTACTTGCCTGCCATCTATCTCCAGGTTGCAGGGGGCTGTCGCATTGATCTTTATCAGCTTGGTTTTATCGACATTGATTTTCATTCCCACCTGCATTGCGTACTTTTTGAGAGCCTCCAACTTTTTTTCCATATCTACTTTCGTGTGGGACAGGAGACAGATATCATCGGCAAAATCTAGGTCTTCTAAATGCCTCACGAGCGTCCATCGAATTCCCCTTGTTTTTTTATTTGCTTTCTTCATGGCCCAGTCTAAGACTATGGTAAACAGAAGTGGGGAGAGCGTGCATCCTTGTTTTACTCCCGAATGCACTGTGAAAGGTGTGCCGCGTTGTCCTTGGTGGATTACCATGCAGCTTGCTTCTTTGTATAGTAATTTGATTATGTTTATGTACTTTGTAGGCACCCCGTAGCTAGCTAGTATTATCCACATAAATTCCCTGTCCACACTATCGAACGCTTGCTTGAAGTCGATGAACAGTAGATATCGAGGTCGAGTGGTGACTGCCACTCGACCGACTGTTCAACGATGATTCTGAGGGTGTTTATCTGGTCGGTACAGGACCTGCCAGGCCTGAATCCCGCTTGCTCCTTGCGTAGTGTCGGTTTTTGCTGATCCGGTCGTGAATTATTTTGGAAACTAATTTGTTAATGGTGTTAAGAAGAGTTATTCCTCTCCAATTGGAGCATATACTCAGGTCTCCTTTTTTCGCCAGTTTGATAATTAGGCCTTCTTTCTACGTGGATGGTATTACTTCCGTTTCCCATGCTTCTCGAATTATAGGTGTTATAATCTCGGTGATTCCCTTTATGTCCATTTTAAACATCTCCGAGTATGTCTCGTCAGCGCCAGGCGCCTTGCCGTTTTTAAGGTGTTTGATGGCGGCCTTCACCTCCTCTATGCTTGGCGGGTCGTCTCTAAATCTTCTGTTTCCGCTTGGTGACATAGGACTTTGTGGTACCTCTTCCAACGGTGTGTTTAGGAGCTCTTGGAAGTGTTCTGTCCAGCGGGTTATTTGCTGTGCCTCGGTTGTGCATAGCTTGCCGTTCGTCGTGCGTATTGGTCGTTCTGAGGGGTAGCCTGTGTTTGTGAGCTTTCGTGTCAGGCGATATGTTTCCTTGGTGTTCATGCCGTCAGCAGCTAGTTGCGCTCGGGTTGCAATATCAGCTAGCCATTTCCTCTTATCAGTTCTAGCACTCTTTCCCACTTGCTTATCGGCTGCGTTGTAAATCTGGGATAGCCTTTGTTTATCTTTATCTTCAGCACAGTTTCTTTGTTGCTTTAAGTTTCGGCGGTCTTGGATTAATTTCCAAGTCGCATCAGATATCCATTCTTTTCTCTCATTGGATTTGTACCCAAGGATGTCTCCAGCTCCTCTTAACGCATCTACGATGCTTGACCATCGTTCTGTAATGTCTTTGTTCGCTGTGGTCTTGTCCTTCAGTCTGTTCTGCCTCTTCTGCGGTAGATATTAATTTTTCTTCAACTTCCTCTTCCTCGTCGCTTTCATTTTGCTCTCCTTCATTAGCTGTAATATTTTGTACGATATTTTCATCTTCTGATATGATGAGAGCGCTATCAATGTCAATATAATCGTGTCACATTCCCGGCACTGTTAACGAGTCTGAATGTAGGTTTCGTACTCACAAAGATAAAGGAACGTCATCTTCATCATTAAATTCATTTTCTGCTGCATGTTGAACAGGGAAACAAACCAGCTTGGTTTTCAAGAAATCCTGCATGTTTGAAACAGTTCTAAATGGACCTCTGTTAAGTTGGCAGGACCAACGATGAAAAAAAAATCCGCGATAGCACATAATAATCCGCTTTTTATCCGCAACGATTTCAAAAAAAAAATATGTCCCTCATTTCCCGGGAAAAAAGGGGTCCCGCTAACTTAACAGAAAGTTAGCGGAACCCACCCCAAAAATAATTATTTTGAGGAAATAGATGCACCGGAATTATCCGCTTTTTATCCAGAAACCAATTCCACGAGAAAAAAAATCCACACTTCATTTCCCGGGAAAATGCGGGATTTTTTTTCGCGGAATTTGTGAATAAAAAGCGGATAATTTTGGTGAATTTTTTTTCTTAAATTAATTATTTTTAGGGTCTGCTTTTCCACGGTGGAAAAGTCCACTTTCCGGCTTTGTGTTTTGCGGCGCTCTCTTTCTCTCTATCCAATAATTTTTTTATGGGTTCCGACATCATCGGATGATTTTCTATTCGAGGAGAAAAATGCATTTGGACTTTACTAAATTATAAAGCTGCAAAATTGCTTAGTAATCCCAAGAAAATAGTATAAAACTAAAAACAGTCAACATTTGTTTACATGCGCATATATTACATGCGTTCCCGAATACAATACCTCCACTAACTACAACTTACTAGTGCCTTAACATGCTGCTTACATCTTTGAAAGTACTTAGCATGCCGCCCGCATCTTTGAAAGGCCCAAGCATTTAGCTGCCGATGCGTCTTTGAACGGACCAATAGAAGTAACAAATAAAAAAACAAAAACTTTTACAATTTTTCCCAGGAAATCAAAAGCGCGGATTTCTTTTTTCTCGTAGCATTCGTTTGTGGCTAAAAAACGGGAAATTCCGGTGCATTTATTTCCACAAAATAATTATTTTTAGGGTAGCTCCCTTAACTTTCGGTTAAGTTAACAGGACCTCATTTTCCCGGGAAATGGGAAGTGCCGGATTTTTTTTTCAATCGTTTGCGGATAAATTATGTGCCGTCGCGGAGTTTTTTTTCCTCGTTGGTCCTGCCAACTTAACAGAGGTTGTAATATTTTGTGGCAATTTGTTCCAGGCATCATAAACTATAACAATGTCATCCAGAACTGTTATTTTAGTTGAAGAGCTATTTTGATAATAATCAAGGCTATTATCATTTTAAGCACATGGTTCTTTCTGAAATTCCTTTTGAGTGACTGTATTATTCTTTGATCCATTCTCTGCAAGACTGATGTATTTGGTGAAGGAAAGCAAATATTATAATGCCTTACTTCAAATCAGTATTATAATGCCAGGCTATAACGTCTGACTTCAACTCAGTAACTTTTAATAATGTAATCTTTTTCTTATTCTTTACAAATTCGCGATCCTAATGTCGAAGCCACCTTTCGAACAGTTCTGACGCGTTCCAAGCTTTGTGGTCGTTTGCATAATTGACAACGATTTAACACCGCTAAAACATCTTGATTCTGTAATAGATTTTCCAATAACGAGCAATTTTTTTTCTCTGTGCCGCTCAGATTTGCTGCTACCACCTTGGCTTATTTTAGTATGCACCACCCCGGTATCGCATATTTTGCATTCATTCAGGATGGGCAGCCCGGACGGTTAGTGAAAACCGCCCTAGTAGTTGTCTCCCCGACCAGGATCTGAACCAGGGTAGATTTTCTGCTACCATGACGGTTATTATATACTTAACCGCAAAATTAACGCACCACATATACATTTCGATTTGTTTTAATTGTCGTCAATATTATCAATCATTTTGAAAAACATATTAAGAATAGAACACATAAACAGAATTATTTCGATAATAATAATAAATTTGACTTAAATAATTGTGGAGAAAAAACGAAAACCGAAAATATGGTTTATTTAACAAAATTATTTAAAATGATAATTGCTATGTAATACACACGAATACAGCTACTTTTAAAACGTTTTTGGCTTATCAATAACTAGTATTACCACCTCTAGATGTTATTACCGCCTGACATCACCGTGGCATACTTTCAATTAGAGGTCTAATCGTTTCTTGAGGAATATCTTCCAATATGCGGATCAGACTTTGTCGCAGCTCGTCTAACCTGTTAGTTGGTGGATGTTGACTTCTAACCCGGCGCCCCATTATGTCCCGAAGATGCTCTATTGGGTTCAGGTCTGAACTGCAGGCTAGCCACTCCAGGATTTGAATATTAACATAATTTAAATATTCAGTAACAATATGTGACCTAGCATTATCCTGCATAAGAACGAATCCATGCTCAATGTAAGATGCAAAAGGTACCACAAAATGTTCTAAAATGTCTGTTATGTATCGTTCAAAATGCAGACGTCCATCATCAACAATCAAAAGGTCTGTGCGAGCTGTTAAAGATTCCACTCCATACCACCACTACGCCACGTCCATATAAAGTGGTTTCTTGTATGTTACAAGCGGAATATCTTTCGTTTGGCCTTCTGTACACTCTTGGGCGATCAGAACTTACAAGGCAAAACCTTGACTCATCTGTAAATAATACCTGCTCCCAATCATGGATTTCCCAATCTACATGCGTCCTTGCAAAAGCCATTCTGTTTCTTCGGTGGTCTACAGACTAATCTGGGACCAGTAGCTGCTACCCGAGGTCGTAAATTTGAAGCACGAAGCCTTCTTTTTATGGTATCTTGACTAATAGCAGTGCCATGAACCTCTGCAAGTTTTATTTGGAGGCTTCGTGCAGTAGTGTTCGAAGCATCAAAAATCGGTTCTCCACGGCATTAGTAGCTCGTGGTCTGCCTTGACCAGGTCGTCTAGCGTGATCTTTCTTCTCTATAAACCTCTGCAGAACCCTACCGACCGTTGTATGAGACACTCCATATCTTTGATTCCACCAAGTTCGCGATTTGTTAGTCCTTCATTGGACAAAGTTACGATTTCAATACATTCATCACGATTTAAATTTTGTGTAATACGTTGCATTGCGAGCAGTATTTCACAAATGACAATTATCGTATCTATTGATAAAACAAGTGAAACCCAATTTTAGAAGCGAGGTTTAATTATTGACTTTGAGATTAAATAAAGAGGACAGCTAAAACCTACAAAAGGCGTATCAATAAACATTATTATTATACTTGTAATTGATGAATCGGAAAACACATATTATTTTTCGAAATAAATCAGAATGTATAAGTGGTGCGTTAATTTTGCGGTTAAGTGTATATACAGACCAGTTTCATCTGCAATAAAAATCTAATATTTTTATCTTGTTATTGTTTCTTCTTATAATCAGAAAATTGCTTTCGTAGATTTGGCCACACAGTATGAACCAGTTTGTTGTAGAGCTTTGATCAACAGACCAGGATTCACCGACAATTTTTCCCACCACAATATTATTAAAACGGTTTGTCCACCTCGCAGAACAATTGATGTTGAGGATATCAAAACGCGAGGCAAAAACATATGCAAAGATATACAAAGCGCAAAGTGAAAACATATGCGTTTTCCTGTAATATATGGTCGTTGTTAGGTATTCCTTTGTTTCTCGCCATTTTAAAGCCTCTTCGGATTCAAAACATTTGAACGACTCCTTGATCTGGTTCATGTTTTTAAAAATCGTTGATATGGTGGAATGGCCAACTTCAAATTCCTTTGCGAGAGATGCGAAATTCAACACGGGCGGCCGGCGCGCCGTCGTTGGACCCCTCTTATCGTAACCCAAATTTATGATAAAAAGATGACTTTTCCTATGTGCAATTACGTTTTGAAACAGAGAACTCAATTAAAATAAAAAATAAATTTTTGTATCACTTATACCTTTGTTATTTATGTAATTTGCAATGAATATAGAAAAATTAGCGTCACTCTTTTATTTTCCATTTTGTCCTTAATACACTGCTTTTTGAGTTATGTAAATATAGCTTTTCGTTTGGTTTTTATGCGCCTTTTTCCAAATCCTCGTAAAATCGTAAAATTGGGCCGGTAATCGTAAAATCTTCGCATAAGCACCTCTTTTTCGCCCGGCACTAAAGGGGTTAAAGCTTTACAACAGGGGTCAACCTTTATGGAAGCAAGGGCGCAATTAACAATTTTCAAGAACGTTGCGGGCGCGGCAATATGTAAAGATATCAAATATGTTTATCTACCGGCACACCAAATTGAACACATTAAAAAGTAAATTATTGTATGTGAAGGATGCCATTATTGCAATCGTGTGTAAAAGTATCCAAATCGTGCGTAAAAGTCAAATGTAAATCAAATGGAGTTTCATTGTTAAACGATTTCTGTTTGTTGTTACTATGGCAACAACTCGCGTTACTAAACAAAAACATAGACATAGTGAAAATAAATTTTCTGACATATATTAAAATTGAATTAATTGAATAGTAATAATTTTGAATAAAGAAGTCTCGGTCTCTCAGTCTGGATTTATCTACCTCTGATGTAACTTAACCCAACTATAACCTAATCTAGATTAAATCTAGGTTAACCTAGATTACAACGATAACGACCAAATACTGTACCCGTCACTGTGGGTTTTTACTAATTACCAATTTTTACTGGACGTTCTAACCTTATTGTGTCCTTATGTATCAATATTTTATAGAAATGTTGGAAAAACTAGAAATATCATTTCTTCTGAAATTTTCAGATTTAAATTTTCTGAAAATTTGATTCTTGTATTGTCATTTCTTTAACTCAAACTTTCAATATTATCGGCCTCTCAGTCTGGATTTATCTGTCCCTGATTTCGCTTAACCCAACCATAATCTAATCTAGATTAAATCTAGGTTTACCTAGATTACATCGACAACGATCAAATAGTGTTCCCGTTACTTTGCGTTTTTACGGCGGAGGCGCTGGACGTTCTAACCTTATAATACAAAATACTGACACATATTTTGTCTGTCAAAATTACAATTTTTTCAATATTATCGGTAAGAAGCAATTATATTTTTGGCAATAGAATTATTTTGAGTCACCAGCTTTTTAACATTCTACGTGGATAAAATAATGTATGATACATTTGTGTGAAACGCTTTTATGCACTCTTTGCGATGGAATCAAACTCATGCAAACTCGTAACTCATGTACAAAAGCCCTTCTTCACACACTTGTATCATAAATTACTATTACGGCATTTTTTAATCAAATCTTAGTATATTTTCTAGAAATGTAGAAAAAACTAGAAATATAATTTCTAAAATTTTCAAATTCAAATTTTCTGAAAATTTGATTCTTGTATTGTCACTTTTTTAACACAAACTTGATGGTAAAATTATTGAGTTTTTTTTTCATGTCAGTACAGAAAAACTTTTGAAATAAATGCTTTTTTTTAATTTTATTGCTTTATACTTATTGTAGAGAAATATTACAATTCTAAATTTGAAATAAAAGATAGAATAAAAGTTTCTGTACGAAACAAATATTTTTAGTAAAAATGTTATAAAGAATTAAAATAGGAAATTTCAGATTTACTGAACACAAAAATAATTCAACTATATATTTTTGATTACTCATGCTGGATAAGTACTATTTTGGGGCCCGTTTATTAGTGCGGCAAATGGCTGTTTGTTAATTCAATTATTTGCGTACGACAAGTATACTTGTTGCACCCAAATTATGCTTAGCGTACGCAAATTTTCAATAAAAATCGAAAAGGTAACTAAAAAAAAAAAATACAATCAAAATCAATATTAAAAAAGTGACGTAAAAGTGGCAGTTATTTTTTTTTCATTCAAAAATTCAAATTAAATAAGAAGTTTTAGAATGAGTTTACATTCTATGGTGACACCGGGAGACTTATGAGAGTTCTTATGACGAATCCACACCACCGGAGATATACAGTCGAACTTCCCTAAGTCGAATTGCCATTGTTCATGAAAAAAAAATTGGATTTATAGAAAATTGGAGTTATAGAAATACATAACTATAACATGAGTAAAATACACTAAACACAATTTATTCAAAGTAAATACATATGTATATATTTATAAACAAAAACGAAATATTAAATATACGAATATACATTATTAATATGATGTTATATAATTATAATTAATTTAAAATAAATTAATTAATATATTATTTTTTGAAAAAGTCAGTTTTTTTTTCCATAATATATATATATATATATATATATATATATATATATATATATATATATATATATATATATATATATAGCACCTTTGTGGGTGATCTTCGATTATATGGTCTTTTTTTGGATTACCGATTCTCGGGAGAATAATATCCTGTCGTAATCTTCCTAAGGCACACAAGCTGGTAAATTCTTAGTTTCGAGTTTTTGGTGATCATAAAACATGAAAAATAAAATGTTTCGTAATCTGCCCGAGGATTACACTATCGACACTATCGACGGTTTATGGTAGGCAATATCCGGCATCATAAATTTTGGAAAATACGTGGCGGTTATAAAATTGGAGTTATAGAGATTAATTTGTATGTAAAATTTTACCATTGTACAAATTTTTATTAAGAGTTATGTAAAAATTCGAGTTAATAAAAATTCAATTTATGGAAGTTAATTTATATGTAAAATGCTATCTAAACGTATGAATTTCTAAAAATATTCGAGTTATAGAAAAATTGGAGTTACAGAAGTTCGAGTTATGGAAGTTCGACTGTAATTGAAAATGCAAATTCTTCTTTATTAATTCTTTTTTTTTTTTGATGGACCCTGGACCCCAAACTTGTAAGATACGTCCCCTCGCATGAGTAATAAAAAATATTATCTACAACTCGTGCGGTATTTTCAATTGCCCTCGAGAGCGAATGAGCGCAATCACCCAATTTCGTTCTCATAGGCAATTGACAACTTGCCGCACTAGTTGCACAATATACTATTTCAATGTTGATGTTAATAATATTCCAAATTTTTGTTAATAATACTACTAAGAAATTTAGCATTTTTCATAAAATTCTGTTCTGTATAATTAAAAAAAAATATTTAAACTTTGTTAAACCATTACAGTGTCAAATGTAATGGTTTAGCAAAGTTTATAATTTTTTTAAATTGTAAACAGAATTTTATATAAAATGCTAATTATCCTAGTTGTGTTATTAATAACAATTTTGACTATTATTAACATTATTATGTTTTTTCAAAAATATTTTGACAAATAGTAAATTTAATTTAAGTTTAAATTTTTGAAAATCTCCAATTATAAAAAACAGCATTGCAAATTGTGATTTAAATAATAAGTTTGTAAAAGAAATGGTCTGATAAATACTTTCGTATTACATTCCCTTGTCATACTTATAATGGGGGTAGAAACAACAAAAGCAACACACAAAGGCAACTCTTGATTTATGAAATATCTCCTCGAGATAAACCATGCAGGACAATATGCTTTATATCGCCCAACGCGTGGATAATATAAGAATATAATATCAAACGCCTACCCGCCCATTAAACATTTTACATACCACAATCTATATGCAAAAGCTAAAATTAAATTTTCAACAAAATTTTCCACAATCTGAATAAACCTGTAATAAACTTGTAAAAAAAACCTGTAATAAACAGAATATTAATTTAGGTGATTATTGTAGTTATCTTTTTTTCCCCTAAGTTTATACTCCTATTAGGTAAATAGATTATGAAAGTATTTATTGTTGATTTTGTTATTCAAGATTTTGGTCCGTTCTCTGTGAGTCTTGAATGGAGAGATATTGGCAATACTTCCGAGTTCAAGAACATGGTTGAACTCGGAGACCCTTGACTCATAACTCCTGTCAATCCGAACGTGATTTACCTTTTAAAGAAACGAACGCGAATCTTTTGTAATTAGAGAAATGCGAGAGTTTTATATGGAAGGGTCCCGAGTTTTGTATATCTACGAGTCGATGTATAAATTTCCTGTTGTAAATCGAAAATCGAGTCACGACTGAAACACTCGGCCACTTCGAATCCTATCTTCCTTCCATGCAATTTGCACTAATTCAAAAATGTATGTACGGAAAATGTCATTTATGCTGCGAGATTTTATCAAGTGCTCGAAACGCTACTTGAATGTAAGAGGGCACTTGATGTTGTTAAAGGGACCTTTTTACTTTAGATTAGTTCATTTCATATCGGGGACTGTAATGTTACCGCAGTTCAACTCCATTGCATCTGGACGGAATTCAATTAAAATATTAATCTAATACTATCAGTTTAATGTTGCTCGAATTTATTGCACAGTATAAATGCAATCTATATGTATGATACACTCGGATAAATGAATAAATTTGAATTAAGTTTCAATGATGTTTTGTTAAGTTGATCAATTTTTTATTGAAAGTAAAATAACTAAATTTAAAATAATTTAAAAAATCGAATAAAGGTCGATCCTCATATACGCGACACTCAGCTACGCGACGTCACGCGACATTGCCTGTCAAATAATGATTACATTGTTTTAAATGGGCATTTAAAACGTGCCCATTTAAAAATCATTATTTGGCAGGCGATGTCGCGCGACGTTGCGTAGCTGAGTGTCGCGCATATGGGAATTGATCTTTAAGTTTTTCAAATTTGTATTAACTTCGAAAACTGTAATTTTTAGAAATTTTCGACTGAATTAAAACTACGACTAGATAGTTGATATTTGAGGAAGAAAACAGGTTTGAGTTGTTCTTTGAAAACAATTTTTTAAATTGTCTTGATGTACAATTGAAGCAATAAAATAACCGTTAACCAATTAATACCGATTGAAATAGAAACTACAAATCAATAAAAATTGTTCATCATATAACAGGTTTAAATCATTATTATTTTTTACAATAGATTATACGGATTTTACATAAGGTTTGCGGTGGAAGATCAAAAGGAAGACAACCGGACAATTTCTTAACAGGAATTATTTTATTTTTGGAGGCATCATATGCCTAGGCATTAAGTTACTATTCGATAAGTCCTTAAGCCGAAAGACACAACCGTTGCGTTGAACCAAACAAGGTGCTTGACCAGATATGATTTTTTCGGTGAAATTTCTTCGTGCGATTGAGTAGGGAAAGATGATACGTTCTGGACCCACCGCCACTGCATTTCGAAACCCCACGCTAAACAGGGTCTGAGGTCTATGTAACCCCACGCTAAACAGGGTCTGAGGTCTATGTAACCCCCCACTAAATAGGGTGTGAGGTCTATGTAGCCCCACGCACGTGGGTCTACATAGGTCTATGTAGCCCCATAGGTCTATGTAGACCTCACACCCTGTTTAGCGGGGGGTTACATAGACCTCACACCCTGTTTAGCGTGGGGTTACTTGGGCCTGACACCCTGTTTAGCGTGGGGTTTCGAAATGCGATGGCGGTGGGTCTAGAACGCATCATCTTTCCATACTACTTTCCGTAGTAGGGAAAGGCGATTCGTTCTGGACCATCCACCTCCACTCGATTAAAGCTAATTAAACCTGTAGCGTGGGGATACATAGACCTAACACCTTGTATAGCGTAGGGGTACATAGACCTCACACTGTTTTAGGTGTATTAAAGCTTATTAAAGTTGTTTAAGGCTGATTAAGAAGTGGGGGGGCCGGAAGTGGAGGTGGAGGGTCCAGAAAGAATCATCTTTCCCTACTCGATAACAAAAACAAGACGTTTTTAGATCGTTTAATCCTTTCACCGCCATTCCGCGAGATGTGACCCGGGGCGCTGAAATTATACAGCGCCGTCCCGGGTGATGTAGCCCGAGGTTTCTTTTTTTATCAGCTTTATCTAGTGATAAAACGCTGAGATTATTTTTCTTCTTCTTCTGTCGGCACTACGGTCCATGTAGAACCTTGGCCTGCTCAATTACTTCCTTTCATTCCTCTCTATCTAGAGCCTTTCTCCTCCAACTTCTTATTTTCAAATCATTCTTCCTTTTCCATTGCCGAGGTTGTCTCCGTTGATCAGTCTGGTTTTCATAATGTTGAGTTTCCGTAACAATAGTTTTTTTACGGGACAGGGTTGTTAACCCTGCGCCCAACCCTCCTCCTTTATCCGGGCATGGGACCGGCAACGGGCCGCTGGGCTACTCAATCCACCCAGCAGTTCCACAGGCGGAGTTGAGAGATTATTTTTAGTTTAAGAAATTTTAAAAAAATTGTCGAAAAATTTCCGAAAATTTTGCAGTCCGTATAGAGAATAAACCAGGCTACAAGGTGAAGGTGTCAGTTTTCTGGATAGACCACGTATTGGTGGTTTGCGGGCGTGTTGAAAAAAAAGGCGAGAAATTTCCACGTCTTTGTTCGTTCATAACTCGGCGCCACGATGTCCGCCAGCGGCGCCGGTTATACTGCCGCAAAGCCAAATCTAAAGAATTGCGCCGAAAGAGCGCGAATCCACCGCGGCACGTTGAACGCAGACGGCGGCAAGGTGCACTTTTACAGTGCACCCTGCACATTTATGAGGATACATCCGACTCGGGGGGCCTTACTGAAGTGCGGATCGGTTTGTTAGATCCCCGCATCTATTTTACGCCATGCGAATGCAAATTCTCGTAGAAGCGGGCGGCATCGCCCCCGTGCCGCAAAAGTCGGGGACGCGGTGAGGGGCAAATGTAAAAAAACCGTGCAAAAAAGGGTGATGTTTTCGAACGTCGGCAGCTCGGCGGGGTTGGCTCGGATGTTCAAGTCGCTGCGCCCAGAAACGGCGAAACTGCAGCGGTTAGACTGACCGCACCTTCCGGCGAAAGGGAGCCGTTACGTTTCGAACTGTGGCAGGCGATTTCGTGGTCGCAGCGACGCGGCGCCGGTACCAAAATGCGTGTCTCGGCTGGGCCTACGTGCCAATTATAGGTGCGAAAGGCCAAAAGACCATTCTACAATCCACTGAAAAATCCAGAACATTCACCGGGCGTTCAAAAAACGTTGTTTTTATGGCGTCGCGTTTTATACCATCTTCAGCGGAATCGGGATTAAACTCTCAAACAAAGTATGTCCGTGCTTTATGTTCTTGTTCTATGCCCGATCGAACGGCCCCGGTCTCGTTCCGATCCATCAATTGGTTCGGACGTACCACCTAGGTTCCACCGTAAAACGCCTCTGTTTTTTTTCACTTTTTGCACACTTTTCTCTTTAAACTGCCGCAGATTCACAAAAAGTCGTTGCTGTTTAAAAATTCTTGCCGGAATAGTTGCGTGTGTTCTGAGGAGAACGAACCCAATCGGCGACCTGGAGCCCTTTAAATAAGTGTAGGGCGTCCGTGGAAGTGATTGCAAAATCGGCCAAAAAAGTTGTATTTTCTCTTGCACCAGGTGAATGGGTCCTCGCAGGACGGCGAGCAATGGCTGTGAAAACGCGGTGCGGCAGCAGCTAAAGCGTCCGGGAAGAATTTTTGAGATCCGACGAAAAATGCGCCTCGGAGGTAAAAAATCGCGATTTTAGGTTTCGGTCTGGTGTGTCCAAACCTGGGGGAGTTGACTCGAGAATATGGAACCGCTTAATGGGGCTCTTGGTTGTACACCAGAAAAATGTTCATTTGCGCCACTTCCGTCGGGCCGTTTCCGCAAAACCCTCGATTTTCGGGTGGGTTTTGAGCCTCTGGAGTGGCGCGGCAGGACGGAAGACGAAAGCTGGGGATGTTCAACATGCGGACGGACATTCACAGTTAGAGCATCGAAGACGCGCGTTGAAAACATGAAGATCTGCCGCCTCCGGCGGCATAAAAAAGCAGAATTTCAAAAACCCACGTGGTGCGGTCCCCTAGGTGAAATTCGGGAAATGCCACACGTCAGTTGTCTCAGAATTGATTGAAATTTGCGATTTCGTCTGGACCTGGCGAACGCTTCCCCACACGGGCCCCAAAAGTTAGCATTACAAAAATTACCACTTTCACGAAGGTTACAGCGAGGTAGGTAGGTAGGTAGGTTTAACTGGCAGCTAATGCTCACCTAGGCCTCAGATGGGCCCGTTGTGTTACCACGGTACTTGGAGTACAACCCTCCTCAGGGGATTTTGTCAAACCATTTAGAACCGCGGATGAACCTCATGAGAGTCTGCGCATCTAGTGATGCGAAGTCAGAGAGATCATCCAAGAAAGGTCGGCCTAAGAAGAGCAATCGTGTTGCGGTCAGAGAGTGCCATTGGCATAGGTAATGCTGAACACTCTCCTCTTCCTCGTCGTCCAGGCAGCCTCTGCAGTAGTCCCGCTTCGCTATGCCCAGTCTCTCAGCGTGCTTGCCAATGGGACAGTGTCCCGTGATGACTTCCACTGCCAGTCTGATATCGTTTCTTTTTAGAGAGACGATGTTGGTGCTTCTTTTCCTGTTTCGGTGAGGCCATATTTGCCTGGTTACCTCGCAGGTGTCTTCATCCCTCCACCTTCGCTCCGCTAGGTTCGAGGTTATTTCGGCTATGGTCTCCTTGCACGAGGCAAATGGAAAGGTCACAGCGAGATGGCCAGGAAAAATGAAATACACGCAAGGATTCAGGTAGAAAATTTTGAGACGTGTCTCCGACACCACTCCTGTCGCCGCGCGACGTTATTCACTTTTTTCTGGGAATCGGTGTCCTCCGATTAAAACGGCCCCCACGCTCTGAAAAAGTCGGTGCATCAGATTCTTGTAGCCAAAGAATAGACGAACGAACCCACGTTCGGCGATTTTCGATAAGACTTCCGGATCGCGTAGTTTAGGCGAAATATTTTTACAAATAAAAAAATGGCAAATATTTTTGCAAGAAAAAGTAAATTTTTCGCACCCAAAAATTTTAAGCAAAAATATTGAAAAGGGAGGTGACGTTTCGGACACTCCGACACCGGAACACGTCCGTGCGACAAAAACGAAAGTTTGAAAAATTCGCCCAGCCGCCCCCGGAGACTGCAGATGGTGAAATTTTTTTTGAAAATACTTGATCTTTTGCAAATCAGTTGTGTTAGATTTCGAGTCGTTAAACGATTTATAAATTTCCAAAAAATCATGTTTTTTGCCCCCTCATTTATTCAGTGACTTTTGATCAATAGGTGACTTATCTATGTAAAAGGGGTTGTATAACTACCAGAATTTATTGGCGCTGTGTGTTCCTTATAATTGACATGGCAGTGAGAGGGTTAAACGTATGTTGCAGTATGTAAAATTTCGAAATAGTTTGTGGAAATGAGTGTCAAATGCGGCATTGAGTTAAAATTAAATTTACTTTTAGATTACGTTTGAGTGCCCGTTTGTCAGCGATGATAAAATATAAAATATTTATTTTACCGACAAAACGAGTAAGTGGACGTGGGGATATATTAGTTGTATCGGAAAAAAATTTAAGTGAATGACAAAACTTTGAACTATATTTTTACCACTCATTTTTAGGGTTCCGTACCGAAAACGGAACCCTTATAGGATCACTTTGTTGTCCGGCTGTCTGTCTGTCTGTCTGTCTGTCTATCTGTCCGTCTGTCCGTCCGTCCGTCCGTCTGTCTGACCATTTTTCTCAGGAACGCGTAGAGATAAGTTGAAATTTGTATCAAATACTCTTGTCTGCGGTCTCTTTCAGCTATGAAAAAACAAACTTGAAATTAGAATCATGAAATTTGGCGAGAAGCGGTGTCTTACAGCACATGTGAAGGGAAAAATCTGAAAACCGCAAATATGTAGTTTAATTACAAGAAAAAATGCGAATTTACTATTAGAAACTTATGAAAATACACTAATGTGTTGCGTGGTATTGTCAGGCACTAGAAGCATATGGGTTGCATACAGTTAGGTCCTCCTAAAGATAATTTACTTACAAGTTTGTACGGAACCCTCGGTGCGCGAGTCACAACTTGCACTTGGCCGTTTTTTTTTTTTTAAATATTACACCCACAACTTGTGAAGTTATATAAATCTACACACTTAACATGAGTATCGAATGTTGAAGGTCATTTTCAAGTGGATTATAAATTTATGAGAAGAGAATGAGTTTTTGTGGGGAGGAGAGCTGTCTGTCTGTAGTTGCCGACTTATCAAGAGACGATTCTTCTTCTCACGCCCTCTCCTTCCGAAGGTTGACGAACCAATTTACCATTATCGTTCTTGACACGGATGTTCCAAAGATATCAGTGGTCGATAAATTGATACAATCTTTTACTCATGAGTTCTGTTGTCTGCCAATTTCCCCATAATAATTAATCGTAGGAGTTCGTAACGCTTCCCTCTCATGATGTGCCTCAGGTATCGGCCTTTCTTCTCATCATAGTATACAGTAGTTCTTTTGACTTCTTCATACAGGTTATTACATCAGCGTTAGTTACTCTTTGTAGCCAAGATATCCTTAGTATGCTCCAGTACAGGTACATGTCAAAGCCTTTTTCCATAGCTGGTTTTACAGTCCAGCTTTCGCATCCGTGCAGAAACTCGTAGCATCGCAACATGCGGACCTTCATTTCCAGACTTCGGTCAAGTCTAATAAACGAAATTCGCATAGTTATAAATGTTCTGTGTGCTTGTTCTATTATTGACTTGATTTCCTTCGTCATATCACAGTGTTGGTTCAGCAAGGGCTCGACATGTTTAAAGTTGGCAACCTACTGGATGGATTCCTCATTGATGGTTATGGAAACGTTTGTTGAATGTGGGGTCGAAAATAAACTAATTATAGATATAATCATAATAACTTAATAAGGCGGAACACAGCCTAATATATAAATATATTCAACCTTTCCGAACTCTATAATATTATTAAGTCTTACAGATATTTGTCTATTATTTACTAGAAATCAGTTTACTTTTATGGCACAACGTCAGTCGGTTTTCTATATATTTATCAAATTCAATTTTGTTGTTTATATGAATTAAAGTTAGGTCCAAAAAGTTAGTAGTATTTTATTGTTGTTTGTTGTATATTTGTTTATTAGTAAAGTGTAAAGCCGTTGTACGAGAATCCACATTCTCAAGAAATGACCCCAATTATAACTCTCGATGAATCTAACAGCTCCATATATTCACACTGCACCACTATGAAATTTATATCCTTTTCGACAAATACCTTACAATCCTGCACATGAAATCTTATGATTCCCTCATAATCCCCAATTGATAGGCTAACTATCGTTGACCCATTCATGAGGGCTAGGCTGTATCAGCTTTTAATCAGTTTTAACCTGGTTAGCGTGAGGCTACATAGACCTCACACTCTTTTAGTGTTTTCAATGTGATTAAAAGCCGATTAAGCTGTTTAAAAGCTGATTAACGGCTGACAAAAACCTGATTCAAACACAGGAAGTGGTCAAATTCAATTTTACTACGGTCAAATTAATGAATGAAATTTTCCCTACCCCCCCAGCCGAGCATTTATGAGTGAAATTCGGTGGCGGTGGTTCCAGAACGATACCTCTGTTAAGTTGACAGGACCAATTAGAAAAAAAAAATCCGCGACGACACATAATAATCCGCTTTTTGTCCGCTAACGATTGTAAAAAAAACAATTTCCCTAGAAAATGGGGTAAAAACGCTAACTTAACAGGAAGTTAGCGGGACCCACCCTAAAAATAATTATTTTGGAGAAATAAATGCACGGGAATTATCCGCTTTTTATCCGCAAACGAATGCCGCGAGAAAGAAAACTTCCGCGCTTTTTGTGTGCTTTTTGTGCGCTTTGTTTATTATTTCTATTGGTCCGTTCAAACACGCATCGGCGGCAAAATCTAGGGCCTTTCAAATAAGCGGGAGGCATGCTAGGTCCTTTCAAAGGTGCAAGCGACATGTTAAGGGACTTTCAAAGCCGCAAAGACGCAAGCGGCATGTTAGGTCTTTTCAAATATCATATATGTTCTTATTGGTTGCCTTCTTTCAACCTAAGGTAGGGTGAGAGGGCAGTTGTAGCTGGTGGAGGTGTTGTATTCGGGCACGCATGCTATACCAATTCTTATGCTAAGCGTACACCAACCGATTTTCCAATTTAACCGATTTTTCATTTTCCGATTCAGAACTACGTGTATGTGCTTGCACTGCAGCAGTGTCACCACTTGTGCCGACAACCATAACCGTATGGAAAAATCTCGATTATTGTAATTTTTTTAAGGTTTATCCCACAGGGTTGGTCGATTATAAAGACAACTAATTAATTTTTCAATTTCTATAGTCGTTTAGGTAGATAGCAACAAAATTTAACTATAAATACACTCAATTTGCACTGTATACACCGGCAGACTGGCGAGAAATCCATACAAGTTCGGATCATCGTGATGATCGGCCGTTTTCGGACGTCATCGGACGATGTCAGTCGTGTTTGTGTACGCGCTCTCTTTCTTTTACAAGAACTGTTTGATTCAATCGCCGTCGTCGCCCGAGCAAACTTCGGCCGATGACGGAGTAGGTGTACGCGAGCCATTACTGCTGATGTATGGTTAGACATGAAAATACAGCGAAGTTGGTCCCCGAATTTTAGAAAAATTTAATTTTGGAACTATATGCATTATCGATTGAGAACTCTAGAGCTCTATATAAAGAACTGAAATACATTAGAACTCTTTTTCCTGAAAAAGAGGGGGCTGCGTGAAGTTGACCCACAAATTGTTTTTCTCGATTTTTGCCCGAAATTCCCTGGAACTATTGCAATTTTTAAGCAAGAATTCTGGAACTATTCAATTTTTACAAAATTCAGGGGCCAATTTAAAGCGACTAAATACTGCTGATGAATGCCGCGACGCAAGTTTTCTCTTCGAGAAGTACAACGACTACCGAAATAAAAAGACGTAGACGTTGTTCACTTTTTCACGTGCAAACTTGTCAATGAACAGGTGGCAGCAGCACCTTTTGCGCGGGGATTCAAATACGAACGCAGAATTTCTTTTTCGCAGCATTCCTGTACAAAGAATCAAAGAGTCGGAAAAAAATCATTCTATCGTTATTTTTCTTCTCCAATAGAAAATTATCCGATGATGTCGGAACCCATACAAATTTTTTGGATAGAGAGAAAGAAAGTCGGAAAATGCACTTTTGCACCGTGGAAAAGTAGACTAATTTTAAGGAAAAAATCACCGAAATTATCCGTTTTTTATCCGCAAAAAAGTTTCGCAAAAAAAAGTCCCGAATTTTTCCGGGAAATTAAAAGTGCGGATTTTTTTTTCGTGGCATTGGTTTGCGGATAAAAAGCGGATAATTCCGGTGCATTTATTTCCTCAAAATAATACTTTTTGGGGTGGGTTCCACGAATTTTCTGTTAAGTTAGCGGGACCCCATTTTCCCGGGAAATAGGAAGTGCGAGATTTTTTTTTACAATCGTTTGCGGCTCAAAAGCAGATTATTATGTGCTGTCGCGGATTTTTCTCGTTGGTCCTGCCAAATTAACAGAGGTCAGAACGAACTATCTTGACCTACTCATGTTATTCGTACGGGTACGAAAGAGATTGCGTTTTTTGCTCGGATAGACAAACTCTTGGAGGAAGGCGGGAAACACGTAATTATCGCGAAACTTGTACCAAAAACCTGGTATACACATAGGTGACTGTTGGGAGAAGTACCACACCCACAAAATATATAAGAAATTTTGTATAAATACATTGTTAATCTATAAGAAATAAATTTAGAAATGCATACAAATCTATACATTACATACATACTTCTATTCGTTTATTTCAACTCCAATTATTTTTCTGAAATTTTCACTCCAATATTCTTTGTATGGACATATCTGTTCATATAACACCTATTATTATTTAAAGTTTCAATAAAATCCAAAAAAGCAATATTATGCACTTTTTCTCACCCAGGAAATAAAGCACTTAATTTCTTAAAAATCCGTCGATCTACTGGTCATTGTTTTAGAAAAATGCTCTTGTTCGTTAAGGGTTAAATTCATGTTTAAGCTCTGCTAAATTTTGAGTACACATTTTGAATTAAAAGATTTACAATTAACGTAAATTATTTAAAATTATGACTGTCGAACTGTTCCCGACTGGTCGATCGCCCATCCCAGTTCTAGAGAGTAATATTTATAGAAAATAATTTTACACAAGACGTTAAAATTTCTGTTTGTTTATAATTTGAGTTTCAGTCTAAATTTGACTTTCTTTTAGTGTAGATAGAAATAAATTTCGATTACAATAACTGCACTATAATCTCGATAATCCGACACATATGGGACCAGACAACCGCCGGATTATACTATAGAGTGGTGGGAGGGAACAGCGCGAGCGGTCTCCAGACCGCCGGATTACTGGACGTGTCGTCCGATTTACCAACGACCGAATTACCGAGATTATACCGTATTTGAAAAAACTTATTTGAAACTGACTATCTTATTTGAAATAACTAATAATTAGTCCGTGAAGTTTTAAAATCAAAGTTGCTCTTGCTAAACGTTTTTTTTTAATATTGGGAGAAACCAAACTAATTATAGATACAATCATACCAACTTATGAAAGCGGGTATGAAATATAGTTTGAATATATAAATATATTCAACTTTCCCTAGATCTATAATATTATTAAGTCTTTTTAAGACTACAAAACAAATCTCTTGTCGAAACACAATAGATATTTGTATGCTATTTGCTAGACTGAGGACTGGGGACTGATGGTTTGTAAATACTTAATAATATTATAGAGCTACGGAAAGGTTGAATTATATATTGTCTTGGAAAGACTTTTCTGCTAATATTGTTGAGTCTATTGAAATATTGAAGTTATACATTAGAGATGAATTTATTGATAATATAATAAAAGATTATGCAAATATAATAAAAGACATTGACAAAGCGCTGAATTTGGAATAATTGGAAAAATGTAGAAAAGGAGAGGAAGGAAGAAAGGAAGTAGAAAAGGAAGAAAATCTTCCGAATCAAGAACTTCCGATAACTACCAGAATACCATTTTATATTTGTATCAAAAATTATTAGAAAAAAATGCATCAGCTGTATCGCTATTACCCAATTTTATTTTTAGCTACTGAATTACTAAAACTGAAATGCCACCTTACGGGTACGATAAAATCACGGACTAAATAATATTATAGAGCTACGGAAAGGTTGAATATATTTATATATTGTCTTGAAAAGACTTAATAATATTATAGAGCTCCGGAAAGGTTGTATAATTTATATATTCAGGCTATATTCCGCTTTAAGGAGATGGTTTTTTTAAATATATTTTACCAACTACTATTGTTCAATCTAACGCCTGTTGTATAATTTACAGAATAACAACAATTTTAAGTTTTTAGAAATGCAAATGTTTTTACCGAAAATACACGTCTGTAATAAGTTGATGTAAATTTATAAAATGTTATAAATATAAACTTAATAAAGTCGGAACACAGCCTGAATATATAAATATATTCAACCTTTCCGAAGCTCTATAAAACTAATGAGTCTTTTTAGGACTACCAAAATCAAATCTCATGAGAAGTGCAACAACCAGACAACAAAACCAGAAAAAAACATTGTTTTTTAAGATCATGTCTTTCCGATACCTTAAGTGGATAGCCATCTGTAAACAGGTTTCGAGATTTATCTCTCATCAGTACAGCTTTGCTTTTATGAACTACAATTTGTAAACTACTTACTTGAAACTCATGTGGTTGATTAGGGTTAGATATTTTTAATTTGACATTTCCTGAGAGAGACATGAACTTACTGAGCAGGTTATTGATTTAAATGAAGTTCATGTATAATTCATTCATGAATAAGTTCATGTTTCTCACGAAATGTCAAATTAAAAATATCTAACACTAATCATCCACATGGGTTTCAAGTAAGTGGTTTACAAATTGCTGTTCATAAAAGCAAAGCTGTACTGATGAGAGGTAAATCCCGAAACGCGTCTACAGATGGCTATCCACTTAAGGTATCGTTTAAAGGTTTAAAAAACAATGTTATTTTTCTGGTTTTAGTCGAGTGCCACGAAGGTGGACTGAAAGCTGTAAAATAACTTACAAATTTCATATGAGATTTGTTTTTGGTTGTCCTGAAAAGGCTCATTAGTGTTATGGAGCTCCGGAAAGGTTGAATATATTTATATATTCAGGCTGTGTTCCGACTTTATTAAGTTTATATCATTATCTATAATGTAGTTTATATCATTATCTATAAGGCGGGATGGTTTTACCAATTCTAATATAAATGTGTATATGGACGAATTCAGATTAAGATTTACCATTGCTTTAGAAGTTAACGACAATATTAATATGACGATATATACCCTGTATTACCTACTATTCACGCAAATCTGCTCGAATCTTTAATGGAAATTGGTTGTGGTTGCTAGACATTTAGTAAATCAAATAAAAATTCTTCTAAAACGAATCTGACATCCAGACCTTCAATGTTTTATAGTTTTTGAAGGCCGAATCTAAAATAGAACATTATTCAAATACGTTCAATTCTTGTTGCCCAAAGAAGTATTTCAGTACAAAAACCATCACGTGACGGAATTTTCACGTCTATTTTATTTTTAAACTAAAACCACCGCGTAAAACATCAATTAACAACTCACTCAGTCGACACTAGACCACCCAAAGTCGTTATCTAAATAATTCTGTTAGATAATCCGGTAAAGACAACACGTCCGACTATCCCATTTTATTATTAATTATAGCACAGGCGAGGTTTAAATGTTTCTCGGTATCTCCACTTCTCCGCTTTTTATTTCGGGTAGAAGTCTGCGGTGGTTACATGCCCGGCGTGTCTAGTTGAAGTAAGCTGTAATTTATGGCGGTCGAAATTTTTCGTGGGCAGAAAAGGCGGGTAAAGCACAAACTCGTGATCGTCGAACGAGAAACTCGATTTAGGTTCAATGGCGTTGAAAAAAAAACGAGAGGTATTTTTAGATGCAAAAAAGAGGGAAACGAAAATACGACATTATCCACCATTTCACCCGGCCATTGCGAATTTTATTGACCGATTCCAATAAAATCGTTGATCCTTTTATACACGGCGGAAATCAATTTGCTTGGCTGAAAAATTCAGAAACAGTTTCTGTGATAAAACGGAATGAAATGGTTTTAGGGGTAGAGATGCCGCATCTACCATAACAATTGTACATATGTGTTTGAGTTAGATAGACTCAAAAAAAATATTTATTTGCTTTGTCTTGTCTACTCTATGTATTTTCTCTAAAATCAAACTACTCTAGTTTTCTAATCTCTCTATAATCAAACTAGTCTAGTTTTGGAATCTCTGTATAATCTTTAATACAGTTAGTTTAAACTATTTTCTTTTTGCATAAAACAAATATAAATTTATACGATAATTTACTAAATTATCGTATGAATTATAGAAAATCATATAAACTTAATAAAGTCGGAACACAATCTGAATATATAAATATATTAAACCTTTCCGGAGCTCGATAATATTACTAAGTCTTTTTAGGACTACCAAAATATCTCTACAGATGTCATCTCAATCTCATGTGAAATTTGTCAGTTATTTACTAGCTTACAAGTGTTTTACAAATTGTTATTCATAAAAGCAAAGCTGCACTGATGAGAGATAAATCTCGAAACGCGACTGCGAAGATCATGTCTATCTTAAAAAACAATGTGATTTTTCTGGTTTTTGTTGAGAGCCACGAAGGTGGACTGAAAGCTATTAAATAACTGGCAAATTTCGCATGAAATTTGTTTTGGTAGTCCTAAAAAGACTCAATAATATTATAGAGCTCCGGAAAGGTTGAATATATTTATATATTCAGACTGTGTTCCGACTTTATTAAGTTTATAAATTTATTTGCTTTCCGGTAAGTTGTACCATTAAAAGCTTATAAGCTACCGTAAAGTAATTTGTAATTCTTTTCGGCTGGACGTAATATTTTTTTATTTTATTATGAAAAAAAATATAACTGGTTGAAATTGCATTATTCCTCACTCTGCACGCATTTATAAATTCATTCGCACAAAAAAACGTGAAAAAAGAATATCACACACAATATTGCTTTCCATTAAATTTAATTTTCGTTTTTTTTTCTTCTTCTTTTAATTAAAATAACATTCCGTGGAAATAATTATCGGCGAGATGTTTTTTTGCACAAGTCAAACTTGTAATTAGCATATAGATTAGTTTGATTTAATTGCCAAGTTTGTTTTTTTTTTCTATCTGGGGCGTAATAACAACAAAAACTTGTTGGAAAAATTTCAATCGCCACAGATGTAATTACTGAAGGTAATTATGGACAAACTACTATTGTAATGTTCTTCAAATCAACGAGATTTAATTTATCACATCTTATAATTGCGGCTTGGAAAACGCGGAGAAAATAATTGATTTCATTTTTCTTGGGGTGTAATTTTAATTAGAACAATTGTTCTTTTTTGTGGCGTGGAAATTATAGATTTATGAAAGGACACAAAATATTTAAATTCTGCAAAACTTTAAAATTAAAAAAAAAATAACCATAGGGTCTTCCAATAAGAGGTTTTATTCAATAGCAAATATTTATTGATAAATAAAGATCAATAAAATGGCTTAATATGGCTAAATTTAGCTTTAATAATCTATGAAATTGAGAAACAATCTTTGTAATTCTTGACGTTGGCATTCCGGTACTAGATAATATGTATAAAATGCTTTTTCCATGATCGAAATAGCAATAAAGCTGAAAATCCATTCAGTGTTGCTCAGCAGAAGACGTACCATCCCTGCGCCAAGGGTCAAGGGGCAGGTGAAGAGTAGCTTGAAATACCTCGGGGTTACCATCGACGCAAGGATGAACTTCAGCGAGCACATCGTGAAGACGGCGGAGAAGGCGCTAACGAGTACGCTGGCGCTACTAATGCCGAACATGGGGGGAGCGAAGCAGTCCAAGCGGATTTTTCCGGCTAGTTCTTGTACAAGGCTATTTCTAGCAACTACTTTTTGTCTGGTTTTGTGACAGTGCTGTTTGTAAGATTACACCCAGATACTTTGGTGTTTCGGCGTATTCTAGTTCTTTGCCCTCCCAGGACACGTTTAGTTTGTTGTGAGCCTTATGGGTATTTAAATGGAAAGCACTTACTTGGGTTTTTGATGGGTTCGGTTTCAGCGGTTTTTCGATAGTATTTGGCCATAGTTTCCATTGCGTCCTCCAGCCTTACCTCTATCTCTGCGAATGTTTGATCTTGAACTGTGACAACTAGGTCGTCGGTGTACACGTAGTGTTTGGCGTTTTCTGTTATGGTTTCTGTTTGGCGTTTTCTGTTATGGATTCTGTTATGGTTTCTGTTTGTCGTTCTCTGTTCATTGGTGTATATATTAAATAGAGTGGGGACCAGAACACTTCCTTGTGGGATACCATTTTTATTTTGAAGTTCCACATAAAAGATTCTGTTTTGAATTGTTGATTGAACTGCTTTCGTTAGTTTGTAGTCTGTGGTTTTGTATTTTCGAATGTCTTTACCGTAAAGTAATTTGAGTAAATTGAGTCTAGAGCACCATCAGTTAAGGAACACTCTTGCCGCGTAAAGCGCGAATACACCAACCTGAGGAAAACGGTCCATACCAATCCATCTTCTGCTCAGTTCACACTGGATGAAATTAATGAGACCATTGGAATTCTGAAGACGGGGAAAGCCCCAGGCTTTGACGCAAAACACAATGAGTTACTTGTCAATACCGGCCCCAATGCAAAAAAATGACTACAAAGATTTTCATTTCTTTATGTCTTCAAGAAACTTCACTGGGAGCAAAAAAGGTATAAACATTGATGGGACTTATCTGAACCACCTCCGCTTCGCGGACGACATAATCTCATCTGACGTTCGAAAGACCCAATCGACTTAAGAGATGCTGCAACAACTAAATCAAGCATACAGCGAGATTGGGTAAAAAATGTAGATGGGAAAACTTAGCTAATCAAGGAAAAAACCCGAATTGGACCTAGTGCATCCGATCGTTAATGCGCCGACAACGCAAACGTGCTTCGTGGCGTGCACCAAACGGAAACATTCATGTTGCTGTTTGGGTCATTAATTTTGCGGCCTCTAAGAACATGGTAATGGGAAGTACAACGTTCGAACATAAAAGAATACACAAGGTTACATGAGTACCCCCTAATGGAGAAACTGAAAACCAAATCGACCATGTATTTATAGACAGCAGACACTACTCCAATCTCATGGATGTTAGAACGTACAGGGGAGCAAACATGGACTCGGACCATTACCTGATTGGTGCGAAACTAAGATCCGAAATTTCCAACGTGAAAAAGGCCAAAGGAAGTAAAGAACTAAGATACAACACAGATGCCGTGAAAGAAGAAGAAACACTTAATGCATACAAGAACTATATTGAAGAGAATATAAACATCAGGGATTATAAGCCAGTGAACACCATGTGGCAATACGTTAGCGATGTCATAAAACAAGCGGCAGAAAACATCCTGGGCTATTAGAATAAAACGCCTCGAAATGACTGGTTCGACGAAGAATGTCGGGAAGTGACAGACAGAAAGAACAAAGCTTACCAAAGAAAACAGCAACGAAAAACAAGAGAAGCAGAAGTAACTTACAAGAATCTCAGAAGAGAAGAAAACAGGATGCATCAAAGAAAGAAAAGAGAAATTGAAGAAAAACTCTTGAATGAAATAGAACGACTCAAAAATCAGTCGGAATCAAGAAAGTTTTACCGGAAGGTTGACAATATAAGAAAGGAGTTCAAACCCAAAGTAAATATTTGTAAGAACAAAAAACGGACAGGTTCTAGCCAATAAGGAGGAAATACTCAACAGGTGGGTGTAGCATTTCTCCGAACTCCTAGGCTCTGATAACCAAGAAGCAGAAGAGCTAGAAGAATTAAATGATGGTCTGGTCGAACCGCCAAACTTGCAGGGAATCCAGGATATCCTCCAAGCCCATAAAAAAGCTGAAAAAACCACAAAGCTCATGGAAAAGATACTATCACAGCAGAACTCATCAAAGCTGGTGGAGAAGTGTTTGGAAGAAACCATGCTACAAATCATCCGAAAAGTCTGGCGCGAGAAATAAATGCCAGAAGAGTGGAACGTAGGGATTATATGCCCTTTACACAAAAAAGGTGATCAGTTGGAATGCAGTAACTATCGAGCTATTACACTACTAAACACTGCTTATAAAATACTGTCACATATCCTGATATCTCGCTTAAGGACGTACGCAGAAGCTAGAATCGGACAATACCTACCAATGCTTCGTGGCGTGCACCAAACGGGAACATTCTGCCGGATTTTCGGCAGCCGAATATCCGGCTACAAGGTTTGCCGAGTATGCGGTATCCGGCTAATCTGCTATCCGTTTCATCTCTAGTGTGGACCACTATATCTATTTCGGCCATGTGATCATGTTGGGAAAAGAGAACCAAACGGATGAAGTGACCAGACGAGTTGGTCTTACATGGGCTGCGTTTGGTAAACTAAAGAATATCCTGGGAAATACTCTTCCTGCATATTTCCATTTAGCTACATACAGTTTAGAAACTTTGAGCTTGACAAAGAAAAGTTCTGATAGACTAAGAGTAACGCAAAGGGCCATGGAGCGCTCAATGATCGGAATTTCAGTAAGAGACAAAGTCAGAAATGAAATTATTAGAGGAAGATCGAGAGTATCCGACGTTATTGAACGCAAAACGCAGTTAAAATGGCGTTGGGTCGGACACGTCGCAAGACTAAGCAACAACAGGTGGACTGCCAAAATTATCCAGTGGCGACCTAGAGAAACAAGGAGCAGGGATCGTCCACAAAGAAGGTGGTTGGACGACATTAAATCGATCGCTGGTAAAGACTGGAAAGCCCAAAATCACCAGATGTGGAAGACTTATGAAAAGGCTTATGTCCAGGAGTGGATGATGGCAAGCTGACGAAGAAGAAGAGAAGTATTTACAATAAGCTCCTTAGTGATATTACCAATGAAGTTTCTTAGAAAGTTTTCAGGAAAAAAATGGAATTTGTTTTAGTGAAACAGATTTTACATTCTTTTAAAGAAATCTTCAGTTTATATGTGTGATTACTATTTTTAGGACAATGCATATATGTATCTTGTACATTCAATATGTTATACATGATTTTTGATTTGATTCGACTAAATAACTTGAACATATTTTTTTGAGATTCAGGATTAGGTAACTCAGGACTATCCGAATTAATTAAGCCATTAAAAAAATTGACTAAATGAAATAAGTCTACACAACCTTCTAGACTAGTATAGATTAATCAGAACATACTACACAAGAGTTATGTTATCTTGTGTAGTCTTATCGAGTCTCAACTAGTCTCGTCTGTCTTGTCTCGTCTAGTCAGACTTGTCAAACAGTCTGAACCGTCTGTCTTGGTTCTAGTCTTGACTTGACTGTCCTCGTTCTACCTTGTCTGCTCTAGTCCTGCCCTGTTTTAGTTTTGTCAGACATTGACTCGAGTCCAGCATCTTCTGCCGAGTTCTGTCATCTTGCTTCTAATTTAGTGTGGTCAGTTTTTCACTTAACCGATATAATAACAATAACATACATAATATCTTGCTATATAATAGCGTTTGATAAAATATAATGATTTGATTTAGAATCATTTGTGAAAGTTGTTTCTTTTCTATTACTACTCGTTTATCCAAAAATTACTATAAATCATCGTTCGGTAATCGAACAACATAAAAAGGATGGTAATATAAAAAGCATTTGGCTTTAACAATTAATTTTGTTTTTCGGTTGCGTAAGTCAAGCATCTCGGAATCCAGACACTAATGACTCGCTGCCATCAAGGTTAAGACACTGCACCATGAGTTCTATCCAAACATAGATTCCATTCGTCGATTTCCTTCCACAGAGATTCGCTTTGGTACGTAATAATTCCTATTAAAGAGATCCCAGACATTCACAAATCACAATACGAAATTCTTGTTTTTTGTTGTTGTCTGCCTTCGCAGAAAGCATCGATGGAATTTTGAAACGAATAATAAACGTACATTGATATTTTAAATATCCGTCATCAATCACTGAATAATCATATGATTTTTTTTAATATCTAATATTAGCTCTCAGCGAAAACCTGTATGTGAAGATTGATTATAGTTAATCAAACTGGACGTGCAGTATTACCAATTCAATCAAATCCGCTTTAAGTTTCAGAAAAATAATTAGACCCCATGTCGCAGTTTTACTCGTTCTTTCTTCCAGGAATTTTCTTGGCAGTTTCTCCTAAAAAAGTCGTCTCGGCGTCCTAGTGTTAGTTAACGACACTCCAGTAGTCGTATAGATTATAAAAACGGATCAATATAAAATCTAGTTGCATTAAGAATTAATATCATTATAAACCAGTATAAATCTGAAAACAGGTTTTCTTTCTTGCCCGTTGTCCAACAACGCCAAGCCGAGTCCTCCTTTAACATCACGCTCGTTGATACGGATTGCTCACGATTTTCCTTTCCTTGGAATCAAGATGGAAAATTTTAATTAAACTGGAATCATCCCCGATCTTATCGCAACAACTCCAAAAAAAAAAAACGATTTATGCAGACAACACTCGGCAGACACGACTAGTATTGTTTGTCCGGTCTTGTCGGTTTAGTCTTCTCTGTCTCTACTTAACGACTTCTGACAGTTCAGACTTAAGTAAGTTTAACGATCAAGATTTAACTACTTCTGGCAGTTCAGACTCAACTAAGTTTCACGCTCAATATTTAACATTTTTAACAGTTCAGACTTAACTAAGTTTCACGATCAAGATCTAACTACTACCGACAGTTCAGACTTAACTAAATTTCACACTCAATATTTTAACTATTTCTGACAGTTCAGAGTTAACTAAGTTTCAAGATCAAGATTTAATTACTTCCGACAGTTTAGACTTAACTAAGTTTCACGATCAAGATTCAACTACTTCTGACAGTTCAGACTTACCTAAGTTTCACGATCAAGATTTAACTACTTCTGACAGTTCAGAGTCAACTAAGTTTCACGCTCAATATTTAGCTACTTCTGACAGTTCACACTTAACCAATTTTGACTTCTTTAATAGACTAATAAAAAGAAGATTCTTTCGACATATTACGTTTTTTTTATAAATATATTATATCTTAATCTTCCTAAATATTCCGGTTACAAGCTTAAATAATAACAACATAAGTAGAAAACTTTAGAATATAAATTTAAAATCCAACAAGAAGTCATAAGTATAATTTAATGTCGAAGATGGATGGATCCTGATATAAAAAAAAATGTTACAAGACAATCCAATCCTTCCATCACGCAGTATTTGATTAGAACATTGGCCTAAACCACAAACACGTGATTGTCGTAATCGGACCCATTATTAGCATACCTTGACCCTGGGATGGTCAAACACATAAAAGCCTGATTAGAATGTATAAGTAATATAAGAACCGCGTGAACACTGAATCGCTCTTTAATCTGTTCTTCTTTCTCCCAGCTTGAAATCAATATTACGCTTAAATACCTCGGCTGATTTTATATCCTTTATATTATTCAAACCACTATTTAAATTGCGCCGCAAACCGAGATACTTAATGGTGCACACGCAGACCATTTCCGTCGACGTCGTCCCAATTCCAACCCGTAATAATTTATTTATTCGTTTTTGCTTCTTCATAATCATTTTATTTTTTATAAGTTGCGTTTCAATTTTAGAATTTCTTTAATTTTCAATTAGCGGTAGCATAAGGATTAAAATATAAACATTCTGTTGACACGAATTGGACAACTAATTAGAGGATAATCAAATTTTAAATTATAATAAACTAGTCCGCGTATAATTTCAATTTCTGTCAAAAACTCGAGGAATTAATATCTTCTTCTTTTAG
This sequence comes from Phosphuga atrata, assembly GCA_944588485.1. Classification (NCBI taxonomy): domain Eukaryota; kingdom Metazoa; phylum Arthropoda; class Insecta; order Coleoptera; family Silphidae; genus Phosphuga; species Phosphuga atrata. The sequence continues at coordinate 65,796,406 of OX155897.1, read as the reverse complement.
TGCCGTGTAGATTCTTGCGTAGGCGTTCATCTTTTTCTTATCATACGTTTCTATTAATTGCAGAATTCTGTAGTGTTTGGAGGTCCTTTATCCCCGTCCATTGCCGGATATTTCTCAGCCACGAGAATATTTTTCTCCCTGTTCCTCTTTTACCTCCTTCAATATTACCTTGAAGAATGGGGCGTTGGAGGTGGTAGCGTTCTCCGCGCAGTATGTGGAATTAATATAACTTGTGTTATTTAAAACACTGTTAATTACCAAACTCTAATTTTTGCAAAAATTGATGATTTAGTTTTGCAATTGAACGATATAGTTTATTGCGAATAATTTCCAATAATCTTTATTTTAGTCTGTTATTTCATTTGTATTGTTGGTGGTGGGAAGGAGCTGTGGGGGAATAACAAATACAATCACCATATTTCATTCGGCAATGATGAGGCATGCGGAGACCAATTAATTTTCTACCCCAAACGTGGTACGAATGGGGTAGAACTGATATCATTTCTGGTTCCGAAAACACCGACCTCGTTAAATATTCTTTGCTTTACACCGAACTAACTACATAAATGAAATCACTTTATTAGTAACAGTTTATAATTTTAATAGTCGTTTATTTCTTTACTTATTATTATATCCTTACATGATTAATATTGTCAGTCTGTTCTTGTTTGCATAGTCTTTTCTGCATTGTCTTGTCTGTTGAGTATTGTCTGTTTAGTCTTGTCTGTCTAGCCTTGTCTGTCTAGCCTTGTCTGTCTAGTCTTGTCTGTCTAGGCTTGTCTGTCTAGTCTTGTCTGTCTAGTCTTGTCTGTCAAGTCTTGTTTGTCAAGTCTTGGCTGTCTAGTCTTGTCCGCCTAGTTTTGTCTGCCTAGTCTTGTATGTCTAGTCTTGTTTGTCTGAAAAATAACATTGTTTTTAAGATCAGTGCAGATCAGTGCAGCTTTGCTGTTATGAATTGTAACTTACTTGAAAGTCTCTTGTAGTCCTAAAAAGACTTAATGATATTATAGAGCTACCGAAAGGTTGAATATACTTATATATTCAGGCTATGTTCCGACTTTAATAAGTTTGTACGGCTGTATCTTTTTTGTCATCATAAGTCGGTGTTTAGGTTTTCGATACTTTCTTAAGCTATTGCGAGTTTCTTTGCTTTGCTTGCAATTTTTATACTTAAACTCTTCAAATAGATTTTTATTTTTGGCTAAAACTAATATCGTAACTATTCATATACGTACGTACCAGTAGTCTAAACTTCCCTCTACATGTTTCTCTATAGTTTAAGTTATATATTATTCTTAGAGCATCTTTCTGATACTTGAACACATCATGTGTTAGTATTTCTCTCCCCTAGAACATTATGCCGAACTGGTTATTTCTATGAAAGTTCTCTTAATACACTGTCTTCCAGGCTTGCAGGCGATAGTGAACGGATAGAGCTAGCGAAATATAATTTGCATATCTGTAATCAGCAGCAGCAATGCTTTCAAAAACGATCTCTATGTTGAAGAATTGTTTTACGATTACCAGAGCGTTACAGGAGGTTAAGGCCGAAGCGCGCTTCATTCCTAAACTTCCGTAACCTAACCCTACTAATATAATGCTAACCCAACCAACCTAAACCGGTGGGATTAAAGCCGATTAAAAGCTATTTAGAGGTGATTAAAGGTTCTTCGAAGCTGTTTAGATTAAATATAAACAGATTACAATAATACAATAACACAATAACACAATAATACAATAACACAATAATACAATAATAAATGTAGCGGCATACCCCGCAAGCCAGACCTTCAGGGGGGTCGCGTAGGATATGGCCCGGCTGGCATTCGCCACCTCACTCAACTTTTATTATGGTTCAAAATTAGTGGCTCTTGATCCGGTTTAAAATCATTTTAAATAAAAAATTTACTCTTAAGTTTATAGAGTTTGCCGACCCTTGATCTAGATCCAATCAAGCTCAAGCTTTTCAGTGCAATAATGAAGGAACAGGTACTGTCAGAGATTCTGGGAATAAACTGAAGTTTATCTGTCTGGTCTGTCTGGTCTGTCTGGTCTGTCTGGTCTGTCTGGTCTGTCTGGTCGGTCTGGTCTGTCTGGTCTGTCTGGTCTGTCTGGTCTGTCTGGTCTGTCTGGTCTGTCTGGTCTGTCTGGTCTGTCTGGTCTGTCTGGTCTGTCTGGTCTGTCTGGTCTGTCTGGTCTGTCTGGTCTGTCTGGTCTGTCTGGTCTGTCTGGTCTGTCTGGTCTGTCTGGTCTGTCTGGTCTGTCTGGTCTGTCTGGTCTGTCTTGTCTGTCTGGTCTGTCTGGTCTGCCTGGTCTGTCAGGTCTGTCAGGTCTGTCTGGTTTGTCTGGTCTGTCTTTTCTGTCTGGTCTGTCTGGTCGGTCTGGTCGGTCTGGTCTGTCTAGTCTTGTCTCCAGTTTTTGACTAAAACCAGACTAAAGTCAGAACAGACAGACAATTGTTATTGTTTTGACTAGTCTTGTCTGGCTAGTCTTGTCAGTCTTATCTGCCTAGTTTAGTCTGTCTACTCTTGTCTGTCTACTCTTGTCTGTCTACTCTCCTCTGTCTAGTCTTGTTTGTCTACTCTTCTCTCTCTAGTCTTGTCTGACTAGTCTTGACTGTCTAGTGCCATCTGTCAAGTCCTGTCTGTTTAGGCAATCTAGTCTTGTCTGTTTAGTCTTGCCTGTTTTTTTACCTGTCTGCTCTTGTCAGTCTAGTCTTTTGTATCTAGTCTTATCTGTCTAGTCCTATCTGTCTAGTATTGTATTTGGCCCAGTCTTGTATCTGGCCCTGTCGTCTGGCTCTACCTGTCTGGTATTGTCTGTCTGGCCTTGTCTAACTGGCTTTGTCTGCCTGGACTCGTCTATCTGGCCTTGTCGGTCTGACCATGTCTATGTGGCCTTGTCTGTCTGACCTTGTCTGTCTGGCCTTGTTTCTTTGACCTTGTCTGTCAGACTTTGTTTGACAGACTTTGTCTGTCTGGCCTTGTCTGTCTGACCTTGTCTGTCTGACCTTGTCTGTCTGACCTTGTCTGTCTGACCTTGTCTGTCTGACCTTGTCTATCTGGCCTTGTCTGTCTGGCCTTGTCTGTCTGTCTGGTTTTGTCTGTCTGTCTTGTCTTGTCTGTCTGTCTGGTCCTGTCTGTCTGTCTGTCTGGTCTTGTCTGTCTGACTGGTCTTCTTTGTCTGTCTGGCCTTGCCTGTCTGTTCTTGTCTCTCTATGTGCTATCTGTCTGGTCTGTCTGGTCTGTCTGGTCTGTCTGGTCTGTCTGGTCTGTCTGGTCTGTCTGGTCTGTCTGGTCTGTCTGGTCTGTCTGGTCTGTCTGGTCTGTCTGGTCTGTCTGGTCTGTCTGGTCTGTCTGGTCTGTCTGGTCTGTCTGGTCTGTCTGGTCTGTCTGGTCTGTCTGGTCTGTCTGGTCTGTCTGGTCTGTCTGGTCTGTCTGGTCTGTCTGGTCTGTCTGGTCTGCCTGGTCTGTCAGGTCTGTCTGGTTTGTCTGGTCTGTCTGGTCTGTCTGGTCTGTCTGGTCTGTCTGGTCGGTCTGGTCTGTCTAGTCTTGTCTCCAGTTTTTGACTAAAACCAGACTAAAGTCAGAACAGACAGACAATTGTTATTGTTTTGACTAGTCTTGTCTGGCTAGTCTTGTCAGTCTTATCTGCCTAGTTTAGTCTGTCTACTCTTGTCTGTCTACTCTTGTCTGTCTACTCTTGTCTGTCTACTCTCCTCTGTCTAGTCTTGTTTGTCTACTCTTCTCTCTCTAGTCTTGTCTGACTAGTCTTGAATGTCTAGTGCCATCTGTCAAGTCCTGTCTGTTTAGGCAATCTAGTCTTGTCTGTTTAGTCTTGCCTGTTTTTTTACCTCTCTGCTCTTGTCAGTCTAGTCTTTTGTATCTAGTCTTATCTGTCTAGTCCTATCTGTCTAGTATTGTATTTGGCCCAGTCTTGTATCTGGCCCTCTCTTCTGGCTCTACCTGTCTGGTATTGTCTATCTGGCCTTGTCTAACTGGCTTTGTCTGCCTGGACTCGTCTATCTGGCCTTGTCGGTCTGACCATGTCTATGTGGCCTTGTCTGTCTGACCTTGTCTGTCTGGCCTTGTTTCTTTGACCTTGTCTGTCAGACTTTGTTTGACAGACTTTGTCTGTCTGGCCTTGTCTGTCTGACCTTGTCTGTCTGACCTTGTCTGTCTGACCTTGTCTGTCTGACCTTGTCTATCTGGCCTTGTCTGTCTGGCCTTGTCTATCTGTCTGGTTTTGTCTGTCTGTCTTGTCTTGTCTGTCTGTCTGGTCCTGTCTGTCTGTCTGTCTGGTCTTGTCTGTCTGACTGGTCTTCTTTGTCTGTCCGGCCTTGTCTGTCTGTTCTTGTCTCTCTATGTGCTATTGTCTGTCTGCTACCAAAACTATGAAATATTTGTAATTGAAAACGGAGAAGAAAAGTTTGAATTCAATTAGCTGCAATAATTTGAATTTGCAAATAAATCACAACATGATTGTTTTGTCTTCTAATCTCGTGTTGGGAAGTCCAGTCTAGTCGCGTTAATTAAATGTTACACACATTGCAAATCTGCAGCGTGCGAAGAACGTTAATCTCGATCAATGCTGGACAATTTAAAATAAAACCAGCGTTCAATAATTAATTAGACTTCATCAATTCAATTCGAAGCAATACTGCATTCTTTCGTCATTTCATTACAAACTCGCATTTTCACTATACAATTAATTAATATTTCAAGAAGAAACAATCGCTCCCTGAAAGATATTTATGTTAATTTATTCGTTTTATAGAAATTTATTACAGAAAAAACAAAGTCGTGATTGGTCAAATTGTCGGTGATTTTTCAGTGTGTCGTTTAGCGGGATTTAGGCAATTTGTTTTAGTCGGAGGGAATTAATTGTGATATTAATAAGAATGCTTGCAGGTGCTTCGGCATAAAAACCTGCATAAGTTATTAGAATATAATTAATTGAGCTCGTTGCAACAGTATGGGTAATTTAGTTTGTTATTTACGTTCGATTTGCCTCCACAAGATTAGATAATATTACAAATATGTTTTTAATTCTCGCTAATGGAATACATAAAAAAGTGTATTATTAGTTTACTCTAAGCAAATATAAATAGTCGTATTATGCAGACTGATATTTAATGTATGCACTTTATATAATCATAATTGCAATGGGTTTTTGCTTTATATCTAATTTAAGGCCCATTGCGCATGGTCTGTAGCAAATACAAAAATTTCAAATCGTATATTTATGTCTACAATTTAGATATTCAAATTGTAACCAATATTTCTAACAAAACATTTGTTGTGAAACTTAGGGATCGTCCATTAATCACTTGAGGCTCGAAAGGGGGGTTGGGGTTTTGTGAAGAATCACGAAATATCACATGGGTGGAGGGGAGAGTGTAGTAAGATATCAGGTGTATTTATGTTTTCGTTGAACGCGCGATTTTTTAAACGTTGTAGAAAAACTAAAAAAAGTTGTAATAACTTAAAAAGTTGTTAAAATCACATCACGTGATTAATGGACAACCGATTATTTCGTTTTTTGGTAATTGCAGTTGAAAATCAGGACTCTTTTATTTCCATTTACTATTGAATTATACAGTTATGTAACGAAGATTATTTATTTTTGTTTATAAATACATATTCTGTTTCATCACTTGCAGACTATTTTGATCAAATACGTTTTGCCATCTTTCTGGTAGTATCGCGATTTCATGTTCGTAGAAATTATTTAATTAAAATAAAATGAGATATTCTTGGTAATTAATATTCATAAACTTGAAATATTCATAAACTCTCTTAGAAAACTGTAATTAATCTTGATAAAGTTGTTAAAATAACGGAAATGCGAGGAGAGACGGCGAAGTAAATAACTTGAGCGTATGAGAAAATTTTCAAGTAAAAGAGAAAAATATGATGTTAATAATAAATTCGCGAGAATTATGTCAAAACTAATAATCGACTTACAATTGCAAATTGATTCGCTGCATAAACAGGTTCAAAACGTAGAACTTGACATTGATTTATTAAATGTTATACAAATCGAAATTAATGAAGTAACTATTAAATGTAATTTTAGAATATTATTCTCTTTGTTTTTTATGAATAGGATGGTTGCGACAGTTACTACGTGGTAATCCATACTTACATTGAATTGAAAAATTCACTTTGTTTTTGCCACACTTATATTATGTAAAAATGTTATATAACTTATTATTCACAGTTATATAAATTTCTACACATATCACTTATTATTCACAGTTATATAAATTTCTACACATATCACGACTCGAGTTTCGACGTTTGACGGTCATTTTCAAGTGTGCAAGCTTGCGCTAGTCAAGACACTTGAAAATGACCGTCAAACGTCGAAACTCGAGTCGTGATATGTGTAGAAATTTATATAACTGTGAATAATAAGTTATATAACATTTTTACATAATATAAGTGTGGTAAAAAACAAAGTGAATTTTTCAATTCAATCTTTGTTTTTTTTTTTGGAAAGCTATAAAAATATTAAATTATTTTTGTTATATTTAAGTAATGGTCATAATACTCATAAGTCATACACTCATAATGCATATAATCCGAGACTCGTTGTAACCCGTCGTCCTCGTTGTTGTCAAATCGATGTTATCGTAATAACTAGACATTAGGACTACTAGGATTATATGCATTTGCATATGCAAATGCATAAAACGCTATTTTTATAGCACTATTGCATATTTTAGTACTTTTTCGTTTATAGTGCTTATTTCAGTAGTTAAATGTGTTTTGTATTAGGCGGGAACGCGTGGATAGTGGCAGGTCGCAGCCAGTGACGTGCCATACGCGCACCTTACCCTCGGCAACCCAACTACTGGCTTGCACTAGTCAATAAATTGATTTCCTCTACAAAGAAAGTGTTTTTAAAAGCATCATCTCGCGTACAAAAATATAAACACATATTTAGTTATACGTAAAAAAGTTCGGACACTTTTTGACGTATAACATGGCTGGAATTGACACATGCGCACAAGAAAATTTCAACTATGAAAAGGTTTATTAATTCAAGCCAGGCATTTCAGGCTCCTTTAATCAAAAAAATATTGCTCTAATTGTAACACATTTCAGCAATATTCCCGACGCAATTGAGACTCTAGAAACTGAAAACCTTCCTGTGTGCAAGCCCTTGGAAATATTGGAAAAAATGAATGAACAGAGCAACGACCTTCCAAGTTCACTATCAGATAAGGTCCATGGCAAATTAAATGCTGTTATCTATAAAAACCCTGGTCTTGAAGGAATAAAGAACGTAAATGCATTTATAAAAGGCAGCAGCCAAACTCTGCCTGAAGACTGAAAAGGTTTTTGCAGAAGTGACGCCAAATCTCAAGTTCTGTCCAGTAACGTCAGTTGGCGTAAAGTGGTCATTTTCAACCTATAAATTAATATTAAGTGACAAAGGTCACAAGTAAGTTTGCTCTAGAAAATCTATAATAGTATATTAAAGGACGAGTTCAGTAAGCGCGATTTACCAGCACGCGTCCAAACTCCTCGCTACGCTCGTCGTTTTCTAAACTTGGATGCGTGCTGAAAAATTGCGCTTACTGAACTCGTCCTTTAATATACTTTTTCTATTTTGCGTCTGTAATGGATTCATAACAGCACTCACGTGCGTGCGGTTATGGCACGCCGAGTGCTGTTATTACCATTAATTAATTAAATTTATGTATTCGCGATTTCCATAACCTGATCACATAACCTGAAAACTATCTCGCCGAAAATTGGACACTGACAACTCTAAATTTCAGTGCCAACCTTGAAAAACTTAACGCATAATAGCACTCAGTGAGCCATAACCGCACGCATATGAGTTCTGTTATGAGTTGTTCTGTTCTGACTTCTGTTATGAGTCCATTATAGACGCAAAATAGAAAAAATATTTAATTTTATATTGTTACAAGAACTGCAACTGTATATTGTAAAAAATAAGTAAATTTCAATAATAAATATTATATTGATTGTGCATTTTATGCATATTTCACCCATTTTTTGTTTTGCATATTTTGGCACGATGATAGTGCATATAATCCGATGTCTAGTAATAACCGATTTGTTTATGGATTACAGAACTTTTGAAAAATATTTCGAAGAAAACTTGAAAATAATTACATTTTCTATAAGAAACCTTGTTACTTAGTGATTTTTGTCAGTCAAGTTGTTAATAGAAAACTTCAAAACAAATTCAAATTTTGTTTTACGTTTTCCTTGTATTAAAGATTCGAAAATAACTCGAAAACTAGAAAAAATATTGAAAAATGTTACAAATAAAACTTTACGAAAAATAAATTTTCTATATGAAAACGTAGTGATGTTTTTTTTATCTCTCAAGTTGATAATTAAACTTGAACATCAAAATATTACCTTTGTTTCACATTTTTCTTGTCCTAAAAATTCGCAAATAACATGGAAACTAAGTGAAATTTTGCAAAATGTTTCAAATAAAACTTGTAGAAAATTAAATTTTCTATAGGAAACTTGTTAAAATTGTTATTTAGTGATTTATAGTCATTCAATTTGGCAATAATAAACCCTGGACAATGTTTTTTTAAAAATCGAATTGAGCATCTATGGACTGCGTGGTAAAAACCAATTTCATTTTAGTGTCCTAGTCTTGTTCTTGTTCCAGCTTTGACTTCCTGCCAGTATCTTCTGAACCCACCAAGAAGTGCTTGTTTATCTCTTCGGACAAAGGTCCTCTCCGTCTTTTGGACGTGTATGCCATTTTAAAACCATGGTACTTGTTCACCAATCTTTTAAATTTATTCCTATCATGAACGTTTCTCTCTGAGATATCAATCTGCCTAAGATCATTTTCACAATCTTTGAACCATCTCGGCCTTGTTTTCTTAGATTCTCTCCACACTTCGCACCGTCCAAGCGTACTTGTCGACTGATATATCAATTCGCGAAAAAATAATTATATCGCGCGCTTTCGGCAGAGGTCGATACACCTTTTCCCCTTCTATTGATCGGTGCCGAAATCTATTCAAATGTTAAATTTAAAAACCTAGATTTGCTAAAATTGGCGCTAACAAACATATTTCAAAATTTAGCTTAGTTTTAGAGTTACTTTCGCATTTTTGAGAGAAGAAAAATATAAAACAAAAACTTTTATTTCAATGTCAATAACTATAGGGTCATAAGATTCTCTCCAAAGCAATACAGAACAGAATAGAAAGTCATCTTGACCAACTGATTGGGGAATATCAAGCTGGTTTCCGAAAGGGCCTTTCTTGCCCAGAACAGATCTTTAACTCAAAGAACATCATTAGGTATAAATAAAAACTGGAGGAAATAACTACGTGGTCGTGTTTGTTGATTTTCACATTGGCTCTTAAGTATGAGTTTACCGACCCCTGTTTTAGAGAATCAAATTTCCTATCGTTAAGAAATATCGTTATCTGATGATTTTCTGATGATCTGATAAGTTGGTAGTAAGTTTGATAAACCTATCGTAGTTGCATGATTAGCCACAAAATTCATGTTGACTTGTGTTTTTTGTGTCTTAATAACGCAAAACACATTTGAATGAAATAAAATTTGAGAACAAAAATATTCCCTTTGTTCGAGTATATTAAGGATTCAAAACATGGGTTTCGGTAACTAGAAATAAAATTTTTAAATTCGTCTGTCTATTTGTTTCTTGAAAATATTTTTACAGACATGCATTACATACTAATATCTTATTTTGTTTAAAAAAAGTTTCTCCTATAATTTAATTTTCAAAATCAACTTTTATATTAAATGTTATTTCTATCTATTTTTATATTTCACTTTTTGTCTCCAGGTGTTTCTGTCTTCTGCCAGTACTTCCGCTTATCTTGTGCTTAAGCCTTTTTCTTTTAGTATTTCCTCCAAAACTTTATCTCAACTCTTCGTCTTTTGCCACTTTTCTTTGCATTCTTTCCTGAATTGCCGGTTTCTGTCTTGCCTTTTTAGATGCCCCCACCATCTCAGTTGTACCTTTTGTATGTACTTTCTCGCACTTTCTATTTTTAGGTCCTGCCGTATTCTTTCGTTTTTTATCTTGTCGAGTTGTGTGGCACATGCTGTTCTCAGATATTTCATTTTTGCTGCTTGTATTTTTGTGTTGTTACTCATGATTCACATCCATAGATTAGGATAGGCATGTAGATTCTTTTATATACCGCGAGTTTTGTTCCAACACTTATTTGTTTTTTGTTTGTAAAACCATTTCTCATGTTGATATAGTTTGGTCGTGGTTGCCATTCTACTATTAATTTCTGTTTCATAGCTTCCTGCTTGGTTAATTGTTATTCCTAAGTATTTTAAGTTATCTACTTGTTCTATCAATTTTCCTTTTAATTCTGTGTTGACTTCTTTTGGTACGTTCGAGATAACCATGGTTTTAGTCTTTTTTACACTTCGTTTCATCCCTTTTTTAACCCCTGGCAGTAAAAGAGGGGTATTATAAGTTTGACGTGTCTGTCTGTCCGTATATGTGGCTGTTTATGGAATCGTAGCTTCCAAACGAATGGACCGATTTGGATACGTTTTTTTTTTTTGAAAGCTGACGTGATCGAGGAGGTTCTTAGCTATAATTTATGAAGATTTGTTCATGCGTTTGATGATCTTCAGCTCATTTCCTGCTTGACAAAATTAATCTGCAACCAATTTGACACAAATGTTTGTCTAGTTCCGTGTATCCAAACTTGTGATTGAAAGCTGACGTGGTTGAGAATGTTCTTAGCTACAATTTCTGAAGATATGTTCATGCGTTTGAAGACCATCAGCTCATTTCCTACTTGACAAAATTAATATGCAACCAAATGTTTCCTATCATTTTGAGTTGGGCTATTACTGTCCATAAATTACAAGGAACCACCGTAAACAAGACTGCCGTTTATTTGGCAAGAAGCACTTTTGAAAAAGGCCAAGCTTACGTGACCTTAAGTTGTGTAAAAAGTTTGTAGGGTGTTGCATTTTGTGAACTTAATCAAAGAAATTTGTTTAATAATCCTCATGGCAAATCTGCTTTAGCAGAACTGCAAAAACTAAGAAACGCATTACCGTAACTATTAGATGTTATAAGAACATAAATAAAACTTAATGTTCTAACCAAAACTTCTTTTAGTAAACAATCTCCACTAATAGCGTAATTGCGAACGAAATTTCAAAGAGTTAACATTAATAACGTATTTACAAACAAGATTTATTAAAGAAAAGAAAAAAGTTAAATAAAATTTGAAAAAAAAAATTAAAAAAAAAATTTAAAAAAAAATTAAAAAATTCAAGTAACCCCCGACACAAAAAAAAACTTTCTTTCTTGCCCTTTTTAACTTCATTAAAAGTACAGTATAATCTCGGTAATTCGGCCGTTGGTTAAACCGCGACACATCCAGTAATCCGGCGGTCTGGAGACCATTCGCAATCTTCCCTCCCACCAGTCTTTCTTATAATCCCAACCGCCGGATCTGGTACCACATGTGTCGCATTATCGAGATTATACTGTACCTATTAATATTTTGATGATGAGCGTTACCGCGTGGGCGAACTGCTAAGTAAATTAAATAATAAAACCCGAATACAAAGAAATAAAGAGAAGAATGGATTATACAAGTACCAACTCTATGTAAGCGGTGAGTGGTGGGTGCCTAGTATTGTGCCTATTTCGGATTGCTAAGCCATAAGTCCAGGTTCAAATCCTAGGGGCACGAATATGGAAATAAGCCACGGTTCTCCTGTACATGGCTCTGGCAAGACCATTATAGTAACCTGCCAAGAAACCTCCCCTAAAATAGTGCCTCGACACCTACGTTAAAAACTGTAAGAACTCCCTCAACTTGTGGCTAAGCTCTAGATACCAGACGTAAGTGTAGGCAGGGGAGGAGGTATAAGTCCACTAAGATTGTAGCACCATAGGAAGGACTCTATGTAAGCAAAGTACGTAAGTAACAAAGCAACAATATCTAATCCTTTAGTTATCAATCTTGATAATTTATTCCGAAAAATTCGTAAAATAAACACAACCGTCAACGAAGTCGGCTCTCACGTGTCTGCCGGTCTTATAGAAATGGTACTTAGTGGTACGAAAATCTGCAGGAACTTAGTAGACCTTGTAAGATAGATTGAAACATCTAAGTTCATACATACACTTTGAAACCAGTAGGTATTTTCTATTCGGTAAACCTATGTAGGTATAACTAATTATACTTCACATAGCGGTCCCCCGACGCGGCGACGCTCATCATCAAAATATTAATAGGTACATTTAATGAAGCTAAAAGGGCAAGAAAGAAATTTTATTTTTTTACTTTGTAGAGGTTTTTTGTGTCGGGGGTTACTTAAAATATTTAATTTTATTTTTTCTTCTAATGCTTTTGCCCATGTTTCTGCTGTGTCTCATGTCTCTGTCAATGTCTCATCACTGTTTGCAATTACTACATCAATTTTTATATTAAATGTTATTTTAATATGCAAATTTGCAAATATACGTAATATGCAAATTACGTGGATACCTAACTACACCATGTTATATGGAAATCGTCTTATAAGAAATTCAAAATTGTTAAAAGCCAGATTACTTTATGAGAGTTTCGTATCCGTAAACCGTCATGGTTTACCGTATGTAAGTAGGGAAAGATCCTTCGTTCTAGACCCTCCTCGTCCTCCAACCGCCTTTGACCTTGACCTTGGCACTTCCGGTTTCGACTTCCGGTTCCCACTTCCTGTTTCGACTTCCGGTTTCCAGTTTCGACTTCCGCTTTTGACTTCAGGTTTCGAATTCGGCCTCCATTTCCGGAACTACTGGATGCGCGGGAAAATTAAAAAAAATACGCGTGGCAGGAAAATTCAAAATTAGATGTCGGTGGGGCAAATGAGGTATATAGTTTATAGTTGGTTGTTGTATATCAACGAGACTAGATACATGAGACTAGACAGACGAAGCTAAATACATGAGACTAGACAGACGGGGCTAGATACATGAGACTAGACAGACGGGGTTAGAAACATGAGACTAGATGGACGGGGCTAGATACATGAAACTAGATAGACGGGGCTAGATACATGAGACTAGATAGACGGGGCTAGATACATGAGACTAGATAGGCGGGGCTAGATACATGAGACTAGATAGAAGGAGCTAGATACATAAGACTAGACAGACGAAGCTAAATACACGAGACTAGATAAGACTGAACTAAAATATATAAGGAATTGTTTTGTGTTTTAATTGAATAAACATATTAAGATTTTGATATATCAGTAGTCGGGCAAGCGTTGCCGGATGTTTGGCAGTCATAACAACTCCCTGTTATCTTATCAGCTGCACGTGCGTGGAGAAATAATAAATTATGAAGCGCTCACACCCCGTTTAGCGTGGGGTTACATAGACCTCACACCCCTGTTTAGCGTGATGAAAAGTGGATGCAAGTAGATGAAAAGTGGATGCAAGTAGTTGAGAAGTGGATGCCAGAAAATAGAACTCTTTGGTATTTATATATATGAAAAACATTAATACGATCTGGGTCACAGACAAGTTTAAGAAATTTCGCTTACACATAGGAAATTATTCGGATATCACAGGAAATATGTGGTTTGGTTAGTCTTGTCCGTTCTTGTTCTACCTTGTTCGGTATTGTGCGATCTTGTCCGGCCTAAAACCAATAATCTCATTTGAATCAATCCGTAATATGTTTGCAATCAATTATGTATGCATACACCATTCTCCGCTACCCACCCGCAACTCATTTTGAATTTTCCCCGCTTGTCTGTCTAATCTAGTCTGTCTAGTCTAGTCCCGCTATTCTTGCCTGGTGTTGTCAGCGCTAGACGACCGGTCGCGCCTAATCGACTACCGATAAATCAAAATCTTAATATCTTTATTAAATCAAACGAAAAACAATCCTAAGAAATTGATTAGACCACGCTTCATAATTTATTATTTTCTCCGCTCGCGCACCGCTGATAAGATAGCAGAAGTTATTATGTCTGACAAACATCCGGTCGAACCTAATCAACAAGCCGTAAATCAAAATAAAACGTAGATAACATAATGAAAGTAAAAATATAAACATTATTAACAATTATAAGAAAAACAATCGAAAATATATTTTAGTTACATTAAACAATCCCTTATATATTTTAGTTCAGTCTTATCAATCGAGAATATATTTTATCTAGGCTCTTTCTATCTAGTCTCATGAATCAAGCCCCGTCTATCTAGTCTCATGTATCTAGCCTCGTCTATCTAGTCTCATGTATCTAGCCTCGTCTGTCTAGCCCCATGTATCAAGCCCCATGTATCTAACTCCATCTATCTAGTTTCATGTATTTAGCTTCGTCTGCCTAGTCTCATGTATCTAGCCCCGTCTATCTAGTCTCAAGAATCTAACCCCATGTATCTAACCTCATGTATCTAGTCTCGTTGATATATGTAGCCAACTACACACCTAATTTGCCCCGCCGACATCTGGCGCGATCTAGCGCTTCATAAATTATTATTTCTCCACTCACGTGCAGCTGATAAGATAACAGGGAGTTGTTATGACTGCCAAACATCCGGCAACGCTTGCCCGACTACTGATATATCAAAATCGTAATATGTTTATTCAATTAAAACACAAAACAATTCCTTATATATTTTAGTTCAGTCTTGTCTCGTCTCGTGTATTTAGCTTCGTCTGTCTAGTCTTATGTATGTAGCCCAGTCTATCTAGTCTCATGTATCTAGCCCCGTCTGTCTAGTCTCATGTATTTAGCTTCGTCTGTCTAGTCTCATGTATCTAGTCTCGTTGATATATGAAACCAACTACATACCTCATTTGCCCCCACCGACATCTAATTTAGAATTTTCCCGCGAATCCAGTAGTTCCGGAAATGGAGGCCGAAAGTCGAAACCGGAAGTCAAAAGCGGAAGTCGAAACTGGAAATCGGAAGTCGAAACCGGAAGTCGAAACCGGAAGTCCAAACCAGAAGTGTCAAGGTCAGAGAGGAGCCCATGTTTGTGCAGCATACGTGCTTACTGGGAGGAGGGTTGTATAATTCTGATTTCAGGCTAAGCGGTATATCTTGACTTAATATATTTTCTAGTTTGGCGAAAGCAGCTCACGTTAGTCATATTCTCTCATTTTCTTCAAGTATCTGATAGTCTTTACTCATGGCTATTGTTTGGCCCAGGTACTTATAGGTGTCCGTTTTCTCGACTTTATTGCCGCCAATTGTTTAGTCTTCTGCAAGCTCCTCACTGTTCGTCATATGCTGTGTTTTTTGAAAATTAGTTTCTAGACCAACCCGCTTGGTTGCATTGCGGATGTCTGAAATAAGTGATGTGATGTTAGTTCTTCTCTGCTACTTGCTATGAGCACGATGTCGTTTAAAAACATGAGGTGATTTAGCATTTCGCCGTTAATGTTAATGCCACTGTATAGCCAATTGATATTATTTAAGGCATCCTGTAAGACCAAGGAAACAATTTCGTAGACATTGTGTCCCCTTGCCTTACTCCTCTAAATTTTTATTTTTACCGTGATTTCGTGTAGTCGGATCTGTGCAGTTGCATTTTTGTAGATATGTGTTAATAGATTTGCATAGCGGTAGTCTGTTTCAACGCTTTCTGTAGAACTCATATTTCAACCGTGTCAAAAGCTTTTTAAAAACCTACGAATGCTAGCCGTAAGTGGAAATTGTATTCGGTTGCTTTCTCTATCAGAACCCTCATTGTTTGAAGGTGCTCTGTAGTGCTGAACTTTTCTCTAAATGCCGCTTGTTCTTTTGGTTGATAGTAATCTTTTCTTCGTCCATTATGTCAAAATCAAAATAATTTAATTCATTCTGTTAAGGTACAAGGTAAAACATGAAAATACACGAAAGCTAATGTAAATAACTACACCCATGCGTATATACACATAAGTGTTCAAAATGTACTTACTTACTATGTACGTAGTTTTGAGAAAAACTTGAGAAAGTAATGGCCGAAAGTAATTTTGAGAAAGTAATGGCCGATGCTCGCAGTTTGATCTTCTGGTAGTATTCTTCTATGTTGTATGGTTCTATTTTTATGAGTATAGTTTTTATTTCTCTCACGATTTTATTTATGTTTGTCATGAATTTTATGTAACGGGGCAGTGTATTATATAATTTCATATTAATGTAGGGTGGAGCTTTCTCCGACACCGATAGTTTGTGTTTGGGTAAGATGTATATTATATTTTGCCTTTTATGTCGCCTTCACAAAGATTACGTGACTGAATCTGAAATATTTTGAATAATTAATTTTTGATTATTTCAAATATTTCTCACCGTTTTCTCTTTCACCTAATGGTTTGGAAATGTTTGGGACCAATTAAATCGATAAGCAAATATTTGTATATAAAAAGCGGCCGAAGACAACGCGGTCTAAATTGTAGTACGTGCGGAATAATTGGGTCAATCGTGACTTTGTGCTAGCCCGTGCTAACAGTTGTTCCAACTGTCTTGTTTCGTGTTTACATTGTGACAACCGCATTGTTTATATTTTACTTCCGCCACAAAAATAATATATCTACTTTATCTGTCTAGTCTTCTCCGTTTAGTATTCACTCATCTCCATCTAGTCCTTTATCGATCTAGTCTTATAAAGGCTAGACTTGCCAGTTACCGATTTTTCTGAGAGACGATAAATTAAGTTCTACAAACAAAAATCTACCATTTATACGTCCATAAAACCTTTCTTGCGAAAACCAATCGATATCATACCCTCTTTTGGAAAACTGCTTTGTACCCAAAAAAATAGGGTGAAGAACTAGGGATCCAAGGTGAACAAACTGCGAGAGATTCTGCAGCAATTTCCTTTGGCTATAATTCCGTCCGTCCAACATTAGTAAACGTATAAATTTTCCTCCACTTGGAATGTGAAATGAATTTTACAAATCGCTAGTTCTAGTTTACGATTCCCGTTAAATGCAATATAACAGCACATATTATATATACCAGTCTTTCTAATAAAGTTCACAAACTACCCCCGAGCAAATAAAACTGGGACCGTTAAAACTTAATTAAATTACAAAATAATGCCACGCTGAGTTAATTAAATATAGTTATGCGCGTTTTAGCCCTCGCATTTAAATCTTCTTTAAAGAACTAGCTTTAAATTTCTATAGAATTGAACAATAAAAAGCGAGAGCTGGTATATTGTGGGGTCGAATAAATTTGGTGAAAATTGAGTCGGCACTTGAATGAGAAGACATAAAATAGATATTTATTTGGCGAGGGATCGTTAAGGGCTGACCCATTCGGGATTTGTTTTATGGTATTGGGGAGGAATTTTATGATAATCGTAGGGACGATTTCAGTTAATTAAAGTTTGCTTTAATTCGAAATTCCTATCTGATAAACAGCTAGATTAAACAAACAGTATAACACACAAGAATAGAAAATATTTCTAGATATAATAGAATGAATTGTAAAATATTTAAACCTTAAAATGTTCGCTACTTATTACGATCAATCGTATCGCTCGTCTCCGAGCATCGTGGAAATGGTATGACCTAGGGATCATGTTTGTTGTACTTGTTGTCTCCATTCTTCCCTGTTTTCAGCAGCTTTTGTGCAATCGTGTACAGGTGCGCCTATGGCTTTGGATATTTGATCCACATAGCGCGATGGTGATCTTTCTCGTGGTCTCTTATCCTCTATTAAGGTAACAAAAAGACAAAAGGAAATCCAGACCATCTCACGATCTCCTGGATATCGAAACTTACATGGATACCACGTTTTTAGAAAATGGAACGAACGGCTCTTCTAAGAGCCAACCGACAAAAACTCTTGGATCTCTTTTTAAGATTTGCCAGCTCAACATCGAAGGCATAAGTAGATCTTAGAGTGACTATCTCTCCAAGTTTCTACTGGACCATAACACCGATGTGGTTCTCATACAAGAAACTCGTACCTCTGACGAATCGCAGCTCCGAAAAGGGGAAAAATCCACGGATACAGACTTATCGGTGCAACATATCACCTTCATTACGGCACAGCTACTTATGCCCGAGCCACACTGTAGGGCTTGAAACAAACCTCCTGCAGCCATCTGGCCAGACAACATCCTACCTACTGGGGACCACCCATCCATCTATGCTGGTGACTTTAACAGCCAGCACCCCAATGGAGGTACCCTCAAAACGGGACAAAACTGGTGGACTGGACCGAGGCTCATAATATTCAACTAGTGCCAAACACAGAGGCACCTTCCACTCAGCCAGATGGGGTACCGAGACAAATCCAGACCTATGCTTCGTGTCATCCGATCAAGAGGGAAAACCTGTCCCAGTGAACCGACATGTTCTTGGGGCTTTCCCGTTTAGCCAACACCGTGCCGTGCTGCTGGAGGTGAGCACCCAGATCCCAATCATATGCGGCTCCGACCTCCCGAGATGGAACTTCTCAAAGGCGAACATGCAGGGATACTCGACTGCCCTCGATAAAAACATCCGATTTATTGCTCCAATGCCAAATAACTACCAAAGATTTGTAAAGATGGTAACATCCACGGCCAAGAAACACATACCAAGAGGAGTAAGAAAAGAATACATACCATGCTGAACCGAGGCCAATGAGATCCTCTACGCTGACTACTTGGAAAACGGCAGATCGGATGTTGCGGACTCCCTATTACACAACCTTCACGAAGCACGGAAGCAAAAATGGAACAAAACAACTAAAAGCCTGAATTTCCGACACTCAAGTAGAAGGACGTGGAGCCTACTTAAGAAGCTGGGAGCCGATTCACATACCATGCCGAAGTCTGCCAACGTCACTGCCGATCAGGCAGCGAACCACATAGTGAACCTATCCAGAGCCAGAAATGATAAATCCCACTCGACCGAAATCAAAAAGGAGTTCAAGCCCCTCAAAAACTCCTCTATAAGGTGTGAGCAGCTGTCTGGGGAATTTACCACGGACGAAGTCACAAAAGCCCTCCAATCCTTAAAGACCGGCAAGTCACCCGGGTTTGACAGAATACACCCGGAATTCCTTGCTTACGGTGGAATAAACACGAGGCACTGGCTGGCAAAATTCTTCACTAATATCCTCGAAGCCGAACAACTGCCAATCGAACTTAAAAGATCTAAAATCATCGCCATTCTCAAGCCAGGAAAGCCTGCCGACCTCCCAGGCAGCGACCGAGCTATTGCCCTCCTAAGCGTTATATATAAATTACTGTAGAGACTAATCTACAACCGAATAAGCCCACGAATCCTGGACATTTTACCTGTGTAACAAGCTGGTTTCCGACCTGGATGCAACTGCGGAGATCAGGTTCTTGCACTTCTGACCTATATCGAGAGAGGCTTTGAGGAACGCAGTAAAACAGGAGTAACCTTCATAGACCTTAGAGCTGCTTACGATACTGTCTGGAGGGAAGGCCTAATGTATAAATTCTTGACAACCATAAAATGTAGGAAGCTGACAGCACTGGTGAGCAACATGCTCTCCAATAGGTCCCTTCAGACTGTAATGGGGGACACACGAAGCAGACCCAAGCTGCTTAATAAGATGCTCCAACCCTGCGTCCTTCTGCACTTGGTCTTGTCTACTCAACGGCCGAATACTGCGCATCGGCTTGGATAAACAGCCCCTACGTACGTAAAATAGACACAGTTCTGAACCAAACGATGAGAATAATTACGGGATCCATTAAACCTACACCAATCGAATGGCTGCCAGTGCTATCTCACATAGAGCCGCCGAGAGTCCGCAGAAAGCAGATCCTGATCCGAGAGTACAATAAAATAACCGCAAACCCGGACTTACCAATCCACCAGGATCTCAAAAGTCCCTCTGTCAGAACGGCACAACAGCTAATCACTAACAACTTTGACGGATACGAGGAGTGGCAGTACGCCTACTCAACTCTAAAGAATCACCACCTGGTTATCACCTGCCCCGCAAGCTCTGGTTTCGACTGAATAGGATACGTACTGGACACGGCAGAAGTGGGTCGGCACTGCATTCAGTCCAGAGTTCGAATGCGGTGCTGCCTCTCAAACAATGGAACACATCACCCGCGAATGCCCGCTAACAGCCTTCCCTGGAACGAGCGACGACTTGTTACACGCGACACCGGAGGCCATCTCCTGGCTCGAACAGCTACGCCTGGAGCTGTGATAATAAAGACAATAATTGCAATTATGTTTGTGATATATGTGCTAGTATTGACGTTATATATACCATATTTACTCTCTCTCCTATGTATGTTCGAATAGACCATAAGCTAGATAAATAATCCTCTATTTTTCCCTTGGATTATCAATTTTTCAAGTGAGTCGTCCTTTCTTCGCATTATGTGACCGAAATATCATGGACTTTTGGATAGTTTTGCTGAGTCGATGTTAAGTTCTCGTAGAATGGATTCATTAGTACGTTTTTCCGTCCATGATATCCTGAGCATACGTCTCCAGGTGTACATATCAAACGCATCAATTCGTCTTCTGTCAGCCATTTTTAGTGTCCAGGATTCCGCAGCGCATGTGACTATAGAAAATATAAGTGTCTTAATGACTGCCATCTTGGTTCCTTTACAAATGCTGTGATCCTTTCAAATACGTGAAAGTTTGGCAATGGCGGTTTTGCCCATAGCTATTTTTCTCCTTATTTCCTTTTCACAGCTGCCAGTTCTTGAAATTTGTGAGCCCAAATGTACGAACTCCTTTACTACCTCGATTCCATCAATATGCGTTGGGCTTTGCAGTCTTTCTTGGGATCGGTATATTATCATTATTTTGGTTTTTGTTTTATTCATTTCAAGGCCCACCTCTCCGCTGATTTCTTTCACCTTTTGGAGCAGGTTCTTGATCTCTTCTTCCGTACTTCCCAGCATTGTTGTATCATCTGCCTACCGTAAATTTGATATTTTTCCTATAGATATCCCTCCATCCCAGTTGTGAGTTGCTTTGCGGACTATCCATTCTCCGTAAAGATTGAATAAAATAGGTGAAATGATGCACCCATGATGAACTCCTTTGTATACTCTGAAGAGGTCACTGAGGCAATCTTCTATTCTGACCTGTGCTTCTGCAGATTGATATAGTTTGGCGGTGAGGCTAATAAGATGTCTAGGTTCTCCCATCTCCGACATAACGGTCCATAATTTGGTCCATTTTACTTGATCAAATGCCTTTTTGTGGTCAATAAAACAGAGATATCCAGGTTTTGTTGAACTCCCTTAGTTTTTCAATTATCTGTCTGATGTTCAGATGTGTTCTCGCGTGCCTCGTCCCGGCATGAAACCTGCTTGTTCTTGTGGGATTTGGGGGTGTATGTATGCTTTCAATCTGCCGTGAAGTATATGTAACAATGATTTGCTGAAGTATGATATTAAGGATATTGTTCTGTAATTTGAACATTGGGTCTTTGCTCCTTTTCTATAGATTGCCCCCAATACTGAGATTGCCCAATCAGTCGGCCAGACTCCTGATATCCAGATCTTGTTGCACAGTATATGCAGGAGACTTATCATATTTTCGTCAATAATTTCTGCCACTATTCCGTCAGGTGCTGCAGATTTTCTAGGTTTTAGCTTTTTGAGAGCCCACTCCACCTCGGATTTAAGGATTTCTGGTTCTTGATCTTCTGAGTTTGGGATTTCAGGTGGGTTGTCTCCTGGTTGATCTTCGAACAAGTTTGTATTCTCTCCATCTCGTTGCAACCTCTGTTTTCTCCGTTATTACTTCTCCTTGTTCGTTTTTTACAATTATCGTTCGCGATTTCTAGTCTCTGGTTATCTCCCTGATTTTGGCAAAAAGGTCTGTGGATGCATTTTTTTTATTTCTCTGCATATTGTCGAAATATAGTCTTCTTTACACATTTTCCTTATATCTTTGACTAGTTTACTGTAGTCTTCACGTCGTTCTTCGTTGTTCAAGCCTTTTTGTTTTAGTTCCTTTCTTTCCTGTCTAGTCTCACATGTTATGTCTGTTATCCACGTTTTTCTTCTTTCGGGTTTGTGATTGAATTCGTTGACCATTTTTACATTTACGATTTCATCCTCTTCCAAAGTTGGTTCTCGTCCATTTCTTTGGTGTTTCCGCTGTTTAGTGTTTGGAGTTTTTCGGAGAGTCTGGTTATATATTCGGTGTTATTGTGTAAGTCTCACCTATTTTTAGACATAGAGGAGGGTTTGGCGTTATCAGCTTAATGAAAAGTAGCTGATGATCGGATCCGCGGTCAGCGCCTGGATAGGTTTTGGTATCTTTTATATCTTGTTCGCTATCTTTGCCCGCAAGTAATTAAAATAGAGACAGAGGACGCGGTTGATGAAGACGAAAAAGGGCCCAGCATATTGTAAACAGAAGTAGAGAAGGCAATTAAGGACATGAAGAGGAGGAAAGCTACAGGAGAAGACGATATACCAGTGGATTTGCTAAAGGAAATCGGAGATGGAGGTTTGAAAGCGTTGACACAACTCATCAACAAAATCTATGAAACTGGGGCATGGCCTAAAGACTTTTTAGATGTCACAATGGTTGGTCTAGAAAAGACACAGCAAGCCAAGAAATGTAGTGATTACAGAACAATTAGTTTGATCTCACACGTGGCGAAGATCATTGCAAAAATACTCAAAGGACGGATAGAACATAAAATCGAAGAAGTAATGGAAGATGATAAGTTTGGATTTAGGAAAAGAAAAGGAACCAGGGACGCCATAGGCATGATGAGGATATTGTCGGAGAGAGTTTTGACTGTTAATGAAGAAGTCTGCGTGTGTTTTGTAGATTGACAGAAGGCCTTCGATAGAGTTAACTGGACAAAATTGATGAATATTCTTAAGGAGATTACTGTCAACTGGAGAGACCGGAGACTAATTTGGAATCTGTACATGACACAAAGAGTAAAAGTACAATTGAACTACGGAGAAACAAACAGCGTAGAAATAGGAAGAGGAGTCAGACGAGGATGTTGTCTATCGCCGAGTCTCTGGTGAATGGCTGGCGAGAGAAGCTTTGAAAGGATGTGGAAATTTCAAGATAGGGGGACACCTCATCAACACCATCAAATATGCAGATGACCTGGTAGTACTCGCCAAAAGCCAAAGACAAATACAACACATGATGAACCGGCTGGTGGAAACTGGAAGGAAATATGGCATGGAAATTTACAAGGAAAAATGTAAATTGATGAGGATATCAAAAAGGGAAAAACCTTTGAAGATAACAGTCGACAATCAAGAACTGGAAAATGTAAAACAGTGCAAGTACTTGGGAAGCCTGCTGACAAAGGATGCATACTGCACAAATTAAATTCGAGCAAGAATCGCCATGGCCAAAGCTGCATTCAACAAGAAGAGGACTCTACTGACCAGCAAGTTGAGCTTGGAACTAAGGAAGAAACTAGTGAAGTGGTACATCTGGAGCATTGCACTCTACGGAGCAGAGACGTGGACCATGAGGAAAAGGGAGAAAAAATACCTCGAAATTTTTGAAATGTGGTGTTGGAGGAGAATAGAAAAGATCAAGTGGACAGATAGGGTGACAAACGAGGAGGTACTAAGAAGGGTAGGAGAAAGGAAAATTATTCTAAATACAATTCTCCAGAGGAAGGCCAACTGGATCGGACATATAATTAGACATGAGGGACTCATACATGGCGTCATTGAAGGAAGATTAAAGGAACTGCAGGTCGAGGAAGAAGAAGAATACAACATCTGGATGACATGAAAGAAAGGAATCAGGCTAAAAGCAAGAAGCTGAGGACAGGAAACATTGGAGGCAGAAATTCTCCGTACAAAGACAAGGACCTGCCACTAGGCAGAATACTGTATTATAATAATAATAATAATCTTTGTGGTATAAGCAGGAAATCTATTTGATTTCTATACCTATCACCGGGTGACCTACACGTATATAGTCGCCGTGGGTGATGTGTGAACATTGTGTTCATGATCTTCATAATCTTGTCAGCGCAGAGTGACAATAGGCGCTCCCCTCTCTCATTTCTGTCTCCAAAGCCCCATTTTCCTAGTATGTTTTCAAAGTGGTCTTCCGTTGTTTGAATGGGACCAACTTTCGCGTTGAAGTCTGATTTCTCTTTCTGGTATTTTAGCAGTTTTCCTCTAGGATGTCCGAATATAATTTCTTCATCGGATGCGTCTAAGGAAGTAGTGGCATATATTTGGAGGATGTTGAGCTTTGTAGGTGTTGTGTTAAGTTTTATAGACATTATTCTGCTGCTTACGCAGTTATACCCTAATACTGATGAGATGTATTTCGGGCTGACCAGAAATCCTACACCGGGTTTGCTCTCTGTTTCATGTCCTGAGTAGTACATCATATTGCCATTTTCTGTTCTGAAGTGGCCATGTCCTTTATAGTGAGTTTCAGATATTCCCACTATTATTTATATTTCTACTATCTGTAGTTTTCCAGCTTTTAGGAGTCCTTGGACATTCCATGTTCCAATCCTCACAAGTCTTCTTCCCTGTGGGGGCCAGTAGCATACTTTCCATGCGTTGCCTGGCTGGGAACAGTCGCATGGCCGGTAGTCCATTTCTCACCAGCGGACCCGGGCACCCACTGGCGATCGCATGGCAATCTCTAATCCTTAACTGTCATATCTCATTGTGCTCGTGGGACTATGTAATCACAGTGGGGTCCCTCTTCCTACTGTGATGGTTTGGGATGGGGTAGAGGGTAGTTAGGTTCATTGGTAGGATCTAAGGAGTAGTATCCGATTTCCTCGCAAGACAGGGGTGGAGGGAGAATCGAAGCTCACGTGGGCAGGGGCGCATCCCTGAAGTAGACCTATCCCTGGTGGGGTCGCATGGGGTGTCTACCCTGTATGAATTACATTTCCCTAATACATGTATGTCGTTGTGTGGTTATACCGCCAATGTTCGGTCGCCAGAGCCTCGTTTGTTCTCTAGCAGGGTGCACCGCGTGCAGGTTGACATTTGGGCCGTCTGGTGTTTAGTGCGGCCCCTTGCATCCCACGAATAACTACTTGTTGGCAATTAATACCTCACCGGCTTAACATTTAAACGGACATAATTTATTTAAACACTTAGAATAAATCAGAAATTCCTCGCCAAACCTCTTTGCCTAAAAAACAATTTAAATTGACTTTACCTAACAAACAATTTAAATTGATTATGTCGGCCACAAAAAACATTCACGGTCATTAAAGTAAAAAGAAAAATATAGACATTTTTTCGAAAAGCTTAAACTAATTAATAACTGTTTTAAATGAAGACATTTATTGTTATATTATGCAAAGGGTCTTTAAAGCCGAGCCGAATTAAATGGAAATATTTTTTCGTTTGTGAATTCTACCTGGGCAGGTAAAGTAAGACCTAAATCACTGTCAGATGAAAGAACGCATTTAGCTTCAAGTTTCCTCTTTGAGAACAGATGAAACAAAAACGAGGTTTTTTCTACCTGTTTAGAAGAAATCCCGACGATTTTCTTTTTATTTGCGGGTGAAATCTAATTAAATTCTCGCCAGTGATACCGTTTTGACGCGGCCAATTACCACAATTGGTGTTAAAACTGGAACACGAAATAATAACATTCTACCTGCATGGAACTCTCGGTGAATTTATGAATAATCATAGCCATATGTAAATCTTGCACATTAATCACTTCTTATAATACATATAATATTACTTGTGGTTTCATTAATTAAGATTTAATAACTTTTTCCTGTTTTATTGATATTGATAACACTTATTGAATTCCATTAACATACCGTTCAACTATTTCACTTAAATTGGCTGATCGTTGCTCAATAACATTTGATATTGTTGTTTGCTAATTGTTAGTTAGTTTTAGCTGTTTTGTAAAACTAGCTACCCATTTGATATTAAACATCAGAATTGCATTGTCTGTATAGTTGAACGCCTAGTTAAATATATTTGTTTAATCTAGTGCAGGGGTCGGTAGACCGTGGCTAGCGAGGCTCTTTCCATAGTCATTTGCAGGTCTTCAAACATGAAACACTCTATCGCTCTTCGTTCAACATCCAATTTATTTTAAATTATTTTTATTTAAATTTAAAAAGCGAGAAAGTATAAAAAAGGAACCGTGTAATACGAGTACCGTGTAATATAATAATATACTACACGGCGTCCACGTAGAAAGTGCTTGAATTCCGATTTCATTGCATGTCAAGTGGTTAATAACTCAATATTATTCCTGCACAAATAACTATAAATTTCAAATAACACTACAGTATAATCTCGGTAATTCGGCCGTTGGGTAATCGGACGACACGTCTAGTAATCGGGAGATCTGGAGACCGCTCGCGCTCTTCCCTCCCACAACTCTTTCTTATAATCCGGCGGTTGTCTGGTCCCACATGTGTCGGATTATCGAGATTATTCTGTATTTCCAAAATCTATTAACCATTAAATTCCAGCCAAGACACTATACATTCTATTCTAAACAGAGAAGACGGTACTAAATTCACAAGTATGCTGTATAAGTTTATTCCAGATTAGGCAATGTGCTATTAAAATTTATTGACGACTTGTTCACTTGGCTAAATGCAAACAATGAGTTCAACCTCACACACAATATTGAACATTCAATCTGATTATTGCGCATTGAAACCAAAAAACCATTATCTAACATCACAATTTGCATGTAATCACATTAGTATTCAGTGCACAGACTAGTATACACTGGCAACGCTGTCGCCAACTTCAAATGATAGTTTATTATACAGTCGGATGCACAGACAGTAATTGCTTTTCTGTCCGTCCGTTTTTCTGTCGGTTTCGCAGTAATTTATGGTATTGTGCGGATTTATCTAGGCAAGACTAGGAATTAGCCAACTAATGCGGTATAAGGTTTTGCACAATGTGTTACATAAATCTCGAGATAGAAGCGATTCGTTGGATGGTTTATAGCCTTTCTTTGGGTTTAAGGCTATATGTCAAGATTTTGTTTTTGATAAATGTGGTTGTTACAAAAAAAAAACTGGGAATGGTGGAGTATGAATACTATGAATATAACACTGAGGAGATGTCTAGATTACTAATAATAATTTTACATAAATATCACATAAAAACATGGATATAAGTAATATTATGTATAAAATCAATAACTTCACATGGGTCTAAGATAAACTGATTATTATGAAAGATGTTATTAGATTTAATCAGAGTTTCTTATGAATCTAGGGTCGATTGTCTATCCTAAAATTTAATTTTTTTCAATAAAATGTTTGAAACGAGTGTACCTACTCCTCTTTTTTAGAATTTAAGGGGCTATACCACTGTGACCGCTGAAAATTTGGGTGATTTTCGCAATTTTTTTGGAAGAAAAGTACTTAATTAAATGTTTCAGGATATTGAGAACATATTTGGCTATATTTCCTCATATACCTTCATTACATAATTTTTTCATAGAAAAATATTAACATCCAAACGACTTATAAACGATATATGCCTTCGGAAGCGCCAAAAAAAAAGTTCCTCTACCGCCCCCCACTCCTTGAAGCCGATTGAGTAGTTGAACCCGAAAAAAATATTGTCGTTAAACTAGAAGGTATTTTATGTACCATGAACTAGGATTACCGAAAAATATCAAAATCCGACAAAATGGCGTAGTTATGAAAAAAAAGTCAGTTTTTTTGCATAAAAAATGGTCTTTTTATTGCCAAATCGTCAATTTTCATCCAATCAAAAATATCCTAGTTGACGGTACAGTAAATATAGTCAAGAGTACTCAGACCAAATTTCAAGTCAATCGGACAATTTCTCTTTGAGTTAGAACAGGGGCAAATTTGAAAAATGCCATTTCGAGAAAAACGCGTTTATAGTTAAGGACGTTCGGCCTATATTTTCTCAACCTCATATACTTCCAAATACGACAAAAAATCTGAAAAAAATCTCATATATATATTAAAGATGTCGGAAACATTGCTTTTACATAATAATAATGTTGAAAAGTTATTAACAAATGGATTTTTTTTTAATGTTTTTTAACAAATTTTTGGAAAACCTATTCTTTTTTTGTTTCAAATAGATGAATTGACTTTTCAGAATCGGCCTAAATTTTCCCAGGTTTTTATTATCTTTTTGCCTTTTTTTCCAATTTCGAAAAATAATCGAATATTTTTCAAAAATATAAGAAAAATCCGAAAAAATTCATACGAATTCAGAAAAATTCAGAAGAATTCAGAAAAGTAAGACCAACTTAGTGAAAAATATAAAAAATAAGTTTTCCAAAAATGTATTGCCTCCAAATCCAAAAATTTATCGCCTCCAGGCAGGTGCAGAATTTTATTCCTGCGAGCGGTTGCGCTTTAAAAGCTGCCATTCGAGCATTAGAGATACGACCTTGAAATTTTCCTTGAAATATTGACCTTGAAAAAGATATTCTTGAATGTATTGAACTGTTAAATAACAAAAAAAAAAACGATTTTTTGTCGTATAAGTGTCATAGTGGTATAGCCCCTTAACTTCAGATAGAATAATAAATTAGTACAATATTGAACGGAAGTTGAAGTTTGAGGAAAAATTGAATAAATATTTTGGAATTGATAAATATTTTGAAATGAAGAAAAAAATCTCAAGAATTGAAGGAATAACTTAAATATCTAAATAACATTTGCATTGTAAATTTAAATTTTTTTTATTCATTTTTTTTTTAAATTTGTTTTATGATAATTTGTATTTTAATTTGTCATCAAACTTTGGTGAAAATCAGTATTTTTTAACAAGTGAAAAATAAATTTGTCAATTTAATTTAAATAAACTTTATTTATCTACTCGCACACCAAAATGATATATTAATAATAATAAAACTTTATGCACTTTGCTGCTTACAATTATATAGAAATTATAAAAAATAATAAATAATATACATATATAATTTTGCAGATGTGATTGTCAACATTCGAAAAAAAGGAAAATTGTAAAATAAATTGCGAAAAAAACAAATACACAAGCAATATATAAAAAACACAATAAATACAAAACAATTACATACATTTGAATACATTCAAAATTTTAAATCTCAACATATCTACTTGTAAGAATTTTTCACTCGTTCAAGGATATCGTTTAACCAATTTGGTGTTCTAAGTATTCATCAATTCCATAAAATGTACCAGCTATTAATTTTTCTTTTATTGATTTTTTAAACTTATTGTATGACTGAGTGCTTATTTCTGACGATATATTATTGAATAATTTAACCCCAATACAGAAAAAAGAATTTGCATATAAGGTAGTGTGATGTTTTTCAGTTTGTAATAATTTGCCATTCCTTGTGTTGTATGTGTGCATGTTAGAGGATATAGAGTAATTCTGATTATTTTTTTTGATATAACACAGACATTTATAAATGAAAATAGAAGGTACGGTTAACAATTTGTTCCTAAAACAATTTCTGCAGCTCTGTCGACGCTTTAAATTAAATATTAGTCTTAAAATTCTTTTCTGCATAACGAAACATTTGTGGCTATGTCTTGAATTACCCCATAATAAAATATTTAAAGATATATGTGAATAGACAATAGCATAGTACAGGCTTAACAAGGTACTTGTATGCATAGACTTTTTCAATTGAGATATTGCATTAGCTCTTGCTAATTATTTGCAAACTAACTCTGTGTGGTTCGACCACGTAAGTTTCGAATCAACTAATACCCCAAGAAATCTTGCAGCGTTGGATATTTTATAGCGTTGGTTGTCTACAACAATCTGAAAATAGGTTGGTAAAGTTCTCCTTTTGCCCATGTATAAACACAGAGTTTTTTCGCTATTCAAGATTAGTTGGTTTTTTGTACACCAATTATTAAATTGTACGATTGTTTCCACTACCTTTGCATGTAATTCTTCCAAACTATTTGCACATACCACAATTGTGGTGTCATCCGCAAACAAGATGGTTTTAGCGTCTATGTACCCTGGAAGATCATTTATAAATAAAAGAAACAGAAGAGGGCCAAGAACAGATCCCTGTGGTATACCTACTGTTACGCTCTTTTTATTCGAAAGTGTGGAGTTAATTTTGACAATTAAATGTCGGTTGCATAAAAAAGGATCATAAAAGATCCAAAAAAATTCCACGAAACCCGTAGCATTCTAATTTTTCCATTAGATAGCCTATATTAACGGTATCGAATGCTTTAGACAAATCAAAAAACAGTCCCATGACGTGGTCTCCTTTATCCAGTTTCTCTGATGTATATTTCACAATGCTGGCGGAAGCAGTTTCCACCGATCTTTTTGATCTAAAACCATGTTGGCATTCAGATAATAAGTCATTTTTAAGGAGATATGCCATCATTCTACTGTATATTAATCGCTCAAATATCTTTGAGAAAATAGATACTAAAGATATAGGTCTATAGTTGTCCAAAATCTGAGGGTCAGATTTTTTAAGTAGTGGCACTACCAATGCCACTTTTAACGCCGATGGATATACTCCTTCTTCAATGGCTTTATTGAATAGCTGCGTTAGTGGAAGAGCCAAAGTTTTAATATTGTGTTTCAAAATTTTGATTTGAAATGCCATCGGTTCCTGTGGAGTTTTTTGAGGCTATACTGGAGACAGCGTGTTGTAGATCAGTATTATCGATAGGTGACATGTAGAAAGAATATGCATGTCTAGTTTTTGGCAGAGTACATTGAAGCAAAGAGGGTGATGGAAAAAAAGCATTTAATGTTTTTAAAGCAATGGTCGAAAAATAGTTAGCAAATTCATTAGCAACCTGACTTGAATTTGAAATCAATATTCCATTTACTTTTAAAGAAATATGGTTAGGTTTTTTATAATTATTCATAGAGTTGTTAATTATTCTCCATGCTTCTCTACTTTTATTACTAGCATTATTAATGCGGTTAGTGTAATACATTCTTTTAGCTTTCGATATATTAATAGAATGTTGCTTTTTCATAGTTTTATATGTGTTGTAGAGATGTGAGCTTCCTGCCTTGCATAATGTCCAATACATATTCCGTAATGACTTACCTTCATTTATGATGGCATTCGATATCCAATTGTTGATAGGTTTGGAAACTATTTTCCTGAGTTCTAAAGGAAGAAATCGGTCTAGACTATTTGTTAAGATATTAAGGAATTCTTTAAAGCCTAGCTCCACATCGCTCGCAGATATAAATGAAAAGTCTGTTTTTAAGAGACAATGATGCAATTTTAGGATGTTGTCTTCAGAGTATGTCCTACTTAGTTTATACATCATCCTATTGTTTTTTGATTTGGAATATGATGAATCTAGATGGAATATTTGACTTAGATGGTCTGCTAGAATTGGTTCCACCAAACTGCTCTTATATGCATTTCTGTCTAAGTTGGTGACCAAGTAATCGATGGCTGTTTTAGAATGTGTCCCATCTGGTCTTCTACCTATTCTTGTTGGTCCCATGTTAATAGTGGATAGATTGAATTGAAGAAAAGTATTAAGCAACATTCTTCTTTCTTTGGAGTCTTTTAAATTGTCTATGTTAAGATCACCGCACAATAATACTGGGTTTTGAGATTTAAGAACTTCAACTAACATGTCATTTAGCCCATCAAAGAACGAATTAAAATTTCCTACAGTAGATCTATAAATACATATCAATGCAATACAAAAATTTTCAAATAACAGGTTGGTACCACAAACTTCAAAATCAACTTTTTTAGAAAACTTTTCAAGATTTAGTTTAGAAGTATGTATATCGTCACGTACAAATATGGCCACGCTACCATGCTTGTATGTACCTCTACAATAATTCGAAACTACAGTGAAGTTGTTAATAGAAACAATGTCTAGCTCAGGTTGGGTGTACCAATGTTCACCAATACACAATATTTTAATATTTTGTCTTTTAATGAACAGTTCCACTAGTTCCAGCTTATTTTTTACCGACTGAACATTCACATGTGCTATATTAAAACACTTCGTTTGTTTCGGATATTTTTCGGTTGATACTGTTGTTATGTTTTCACTGTTATTCTTTCGAGTCTTAACAAAAAAACGGTTTACGCAGGCGTTTCTAGGCCAAGTTTCTGGTTTCGATATATTTTCCAGATCCTCAACGGGCACCGAAACTTTGAATGATGAGTACTCATCTGGATGTTTGGACTGAATTTTCGTACATATAACCTGATTGAATTTTTTTTTCTTTAGATATTGCTGTAAATCATCTGCTGAAAGTTTTGTGAACATGTGCGTAACGTGTGGCAGCTTTTATTTGATTAGATTCGTCGTTAGTACCAAGGATACTATTTGATTTCTTAGTTTTTCTTGATTTTCGCCTTTGGGTTTCCCATTTTTCGTTATTTACACTTTCAGTATGTTGGACGACTGTATTTTGTGAATCGGTTTGATTATTTACGTTTGGAATCGGTTGGACCACTATGTTTCCTAATTCGATTGTTTTGGTTGTGTTTTTTGCACCAGCTCGCAAATCCGTGCGGGAATTAACTTTTTCATTCTTATCTTCTAAGTTTTTCGGTACACTATCGCTGACTTTGCTTGTCCCTGCGCGTTCTTCTTGAGAATTTTGTGAAGTTGTAGGTTTTACCCCCACATTAGAAATTACGGAATTTGACAACTTCACGTTCACTTCGGACAAATATGTTACTTTATTAGATAGGTCGGTGATCAAAACTAGTAACGGATCAACATGTTTTTTAATTATATTTGTCATAAACATTTCAAAATCCGAACTTTGTAAAAACGTTTGTAATATATCAAATTGTTTTTCGGAAGGAACATTGGACCTTAATTCCATCGGCATTATAACATAAATAATGTTTCACAGTATCTATAACATAAACTTAAATTTAACATTAAATACTCTCGCACGTCCACTCGTTGAACGCAAAATCACGAATGAACACATTAATATGTAAATTGTTGTAAGTAAAGGATGCCATTATTTTAATCGTGTGTAAAAGCGTCCAAATCGTGCTTAAAAGTCCAATATAAATCAAACAGAGTGTTCTTATTAAACAATTTCTGTTTGTTTTTACTATGACATCTCGCGTCATTTGTAAACTTCGCAAGTAATGCACAAAAAACCCTTCTTCACATACTTGTATCATAAACTACTATTACATTTGTTTTTACATTTTTTTCTTAAACTATTTCTAATAATAGTAGTTTATGATAAAAGTGTGTGAAGAAGGGCTTTTGTGGCATTAAAGTTTAAAGCACGAGCCGCTGGCGGTTTAAAAAATTAGTTTAATTGCAATGAGTCTTGTGCGTATGACAGATCGTGTGAGTATGGCACACGTGTGTCATACATTATTTTATATCCGAAGCATGTTAAAATACTGTAATCTACAAAAAAATAATTGTTTCTTACCGATCAAATTGAAAAAATTGTAATTTTGACAGATTACACACTGACACAATAAGATTAGAACGTTCAGCGACTTCGTGCAAGAAATTGCTAACTACTAAAAAACCTACAGTAACGGGAACACTATTTGGTCGTTGTCGATGAGTAGGGAAAGATTTTTCCTTCTAGAACCTCCACCTCCACTGACCTAGACCTTGACATTTCCGCTTTCGATTTTAAATTTTGCCGGCCGCGTCAAATTTTGAATTTTCTCGCCTGCATTAAATTTTGAATTTTCCCTTCCTACACCGAATTTAAAATTTTCCGCGCATAGTGCAGAAACCAGAAATTGGGCGGCCGGATGTGAGAAATCGGAAACCGGATGTGGGAAATCGGTAACGGAAGTCGAAACCAGACCTCACACCCAGCATGGGGTAACATAGACCTCACACGTGAGACTACATAGACCTCACACCCAGAGTGGTGTTATATAGACCTCGCACGTGGGGCTAAATAGACCTCACAC
Source organism: Phosphuga atrata (assembly GCA_944588485.1). Classification (NCBI taxonomy): domain Eukaryota; kingdom Metazoa; phylum Arthropoda; class Insecta; order Coleoptera; family Silphidae; genus Phosphuga; species Phosphuga atrata. Next base: position 65,762,601 of record OX155897.1, on the reverse strand, counting down.
TCTCCTCTGTGAAAAACCGGAAGTTGAAAACCGTTAACGCATATCGGAAACGGAAGTCAAAGCCGGAAGTCGAAGTCGAAACCGGAAGTGTCAAGGGCAATGGAGGTGTAGGGCCTAGAAGGAACCATCTTTCCCTACTTCGATGTAGTCTAGGTTAACCTAGATTTAATCTAGATTAGATTATGGTTAGGTTACGTTATATTAGAGCCAGATAAACCCAGACTGAAAGGCCGAGACTTTTTGATTCAAAATAAGTAAAACTAATTCAATTTTAATATACGTCAGATAATTTATTTTTACTACGTCTCTGTTTTTTGTTAGTGACGCGAGTTGTTGCCATAGTAATATCAAACAGAAATCGTTTAATAATGAAAATCCATTTGATTTACATTGGACTTTTACGCAGGATTTGGATATGTTTACACACGATTATTATAATGGCATCCTTCACATACAATAATGTATGTATTAATGTGTTCATTTTCATATGTGATTAGGTAAAATATATAGTCAAAGAAATTTTGTTACAAAATTTATTAGAAAAGTGATTGTTTTTGTGAAAAATTATTCAAAAATTATATTTGAAAACTTATCAAATTCAATGGAAAACCTTAATATATTAACCTTAATCTTCCGAATGTTCAAAAGGCATTTAATAATAAAAAAGGCAAATTAACTAATCGAAGTAAAAAACGGAAAAAATAGTTTTATTTGATTTTTTTTAAAATACGTGAATTTTGTTAGAAATTTGTATTTAAAAAAAAATTTCTCATCATAAATAAAACATAAAATTGAGAAATTTATCAATTTTGTTTGGATGTTTTAATGTCGAAAAACATAATATATTTAAGATTTTTCATGATATTTGGACAAAAATTTCTCGTTATCTTCAACGATAGAAAAGTTTGTCAGAAATCACCTAGTTTGTTAGACAATACCTAGCAAACTAGACTACATTTAAAAAAACTTTTCCAACAAAATTCATAAATAATTTAGTCATCTACTAGATACTACAAGGATTTCCACTTGTTTATTTACAATTTTCCGAAATGTTTTTAAAATCTGCTTGGATATTCTTGAATCAACAACAAAGTTTCTCATAAACTACCAAGTTTGTTAGACGATACCTAGCAAACTAGACAAAATTTAAAAAAGCTTTTCAAACAAAATTCATAGATAATTTAGTTATCTACTAAATACTACGAAGATTTCCACTTGTTTCTTTACTGCTTTCCGAAATGTTTTTAAAAATCTGCTTGCATATCCTTGCATCAAAAACAAATAAAGTTTCTCAAAAACCACCAAGTTTGTTAGGCGATACCTAGCAAATTAGATAAAATTTCAAAAAACTTTTCAAACAAAATTCATAGATAATTTAGTTATCTACTAGATACTACAAAGATTTCCAATTGATTATTTACGATTTTTTGAAATGTTTTTAGAAATCTGCGTGGATATCCTTGCTTCAACAACAAAGTTTCTAAAAAACTACTAAGTCTATTGGACAGTACCTAGCAAACTAAACAAACTTTTAATAAACTTTTCAAACAAAATTCATAGAAAATTTAGTTATCTACTAGATACTACAAAGCTTTCCAATTGTTTATTTACGATTTTTCGAAATGTTTTTAAAAAACTGCTTGGATATCCTTGCATCATCAACAAAGTTTCTCAAAAACTACCAAATTTGTTAGACGATACCTAGAAAACTAGACAAAAATTTAAAAAACTTTTCAAACAAAATTCATAGATAATTTAGTTATCTACTAGATACTACAAAGATTTCCACTTGTTTCTTTACGATTTTCCGAAATATTTTTAAAAATCTGCTTGGACATTTTCTCAAAAACCACCAAGTTTGTTAGACGATACCTGGCAAATTAGACAAAATTTCAAAAAACTTTTGGAACAAAATTCATAGATAATTTAGTTATCTACTAGATACTACAAAGATTTCCACTTGGTTTTTTACGACTTTCCGAAATGTTTTAAAAAAATCTGGTTGGATATCCTTGCATCAACAACAAAAAACTTTCTCAAAAACTACCAAGTTTATTAGACGATACCTAGCAAACTAGACAAAATTTCAAAAAAAAATTCGAACAAAATTCATAGATAAATTAGTTATCTACTAGATATTACAAAGATTTCCAATTGTTTATTCTTATAATTAACATAAACATCGTGAATACACCGTAAATAAAAACTTGTTAATCAAATTGATGAGATTCTTGAATTTTATTAAACATAAATCTGAAAAATATTAGTGATTTAAATGCAATAATCAATATAAAAATATAAAATGATTAATTACAAAAATGATTAATTACAAAAATTGCCCCGCATACAAAACTGCCATCCATGGAGTGATTAAAAGAAACATGTCAGGACACCACAAAGTCATCCCTTTGCAGCCTTCTAAATGGCAATGGACTAAATTTAAGGATCTTATGAATTATTACATACTGCCTGGTGTTATCCCATTAGGTTTTTTGGATATGTACCTAAACACTGGCAATACTATAGAAATCCTATCAGTAGATTCGTGGCAAGATATATGCTGACTAACCCTCAGCAAGAGTATGAGAAATTTTTGAACCTAACCTAACCTAACATTTGTTTGAGGAAAGTGAGGTAACTAGACTCAGGGAAGTTGAGAGAATGATAAAGGAAAAGATGTCTGAAAGGTATGACTACAAAGCGTATTATCATAGAGATGTTTTCGGTATAATACCACAAATACCACAGAATGGGTAGGGATGCAGCTGATTACTTCGAAACAATTCGCGGTGATTAAAACTGTATTGGTTATAGTAAGGCTTTTAGGCTAAATTATGTTCCATTTCAGCGTGAAATATAAACAAGACTTAACAGAACTAGATAGCTCTAGACAAGATTGTACTGAACTAGATAAACCTAGACGTGACTACACAGGGTTAAACTGGAGCAGACATGACTAGGCAGGACTAGATAAAACTACACAGGACTAGATAGAGCTATAGACGCCTGAACAGAACTAGATAGGTCTAGACAAACAAGACTGTAGTGAACTAGATACACCTAGACATGACTACACAGGACTAAAAGGTTGTTTCTAACTGTGCCACTACTTACTCAATCATCAGGCATTGATGGCTTTTGAATCTAAACAATAAAATCCATGATAGAAGTCTTAGAGGGTCCATTGTTGAAACTGTTCAATAAATCTATAGAAGATGGAGTATATCCTATGTCTCTGAAGTTAGCTCTCGTAATTTCCTTGTATAAAAAATCCGACATGTATGACATTTCAAACTATCGACCAATTTCGATAGTTGATTTCGATTACATGTTTCCCAGTATCCAGCTCATGCATGATAAATTTAGTTAAACTCTCTGTGGCTGTCTCTACTGATCTATGTGATCTAAACCCATCCTGGTAGTTACTGAACAAGTTATATTTTACTAAATAATCTGTCATTCTATTATACATCAGCCTTTCATAGATTTTTGAAAAGGTAGATCTTTTCAAAAATCTATGATAGGCTGATCTATAATAGAATGACTGATTATTTAGTAAAATATAACTTGTTCAGTAACTACCAGCATGGGTTTAGATCACATAGATCAGTTACAGCCACAGAGAGCTTAACAAAATTTATCATGCATGAGCTGGATACTGGAAAACATGTAATAGGATTATTTTTTGATCTTTCGAATTTCTTTCGATCTTTATGTTAGCCAAACTATAATGTTATGGTTTTCTAAGTACCTTCTTTAGTTTAATAAGATCATTTCTTATGGGAAGAAAGCTATTTGTTCATGCCAATAACAGGAAGTTTAGCTGCAGAGATATAAATATTGGTGTGCCTCAAGGATCTGTTTTGGGACCACTTTTGTTTCTTTGTCAACGATTTGCCACATTTTGTAATTGCGGAAACCATACTATTCGCAGACGACATGAATTTGGCAGTCTCGGGAATCAATTTAGAAGAGCTGGATGCCAAAGTTGCAGTGGTTGTTGGCCAAGTAACTGCATGGTGAAGAGCTACCAATCTGATCCTAAATTCGGGTAAGACGATTTGCCTATACTTTGCAAAGCTTAGGAAAATTCCAACTGATTTCCGACTCACAGTTGATCAAAAACAATTTAACTTTTCAACATCAACCAATTTTCTGGGGCTGCGGATAGACTCCACACTTACTTGGTCACTCCATATAGAATATGTGTGTAAAAAACTGGCGAGTGCATACTTTGGAATTCTCCAATTAAAAAAATCCATGGATAAGGCATCAATCATAAGGGTGTATTATGCGTTGGCCCACTCACACCTATCGCTTCACGTTTTGCTCTGGGGTCAAGCTTCTACGGTCAACAGATGTTTTGTGATGCAAAAAAGAGTCGAAAACAAGAACACAATAGAGTCGACATATATTTGGACTTAAATCCGGGCAAAGTTGTAGAGCGTGTTTCACAGAGAACAATATACTTACATTGCCCTCAATTTACATTCTAAAAGTTCTATGTTATATAAAATTGAATGTAAAAAATTTCGAAAAATTATCGGATTCGCACAATCACTGCACAAGATACTTTATTATCCTATCCTAAACATAATACTACTTTATATGAAAAGTCCTTCATCTACTCAGGCACAAAATTACAAAATTGTTTAATAAGTTGGATAATAAAATAAAATCAGAGGACTATAACCATTTTAAAGGACATGTCAAGCGAATCCTGTTGCAAGGAGCTTACTATTCCGTTTCTGAGTTTTAAGAGTAGTAACATGTATTGTATGTAAACTATAAGGTAGCAAACTTATTTTTGGTGTTCAGCGTATTTTTTTTAGATTTATTTATATTTCGTACTTCTATGTTTAAGCATTTTTATATTTTTTGTATTTTTATCCTAATGTTTTTCTTTCTCCCATTTATTTTATTACTGTATTTTTATTGTCTTATAATATGTAAAATATGTACAAGAAACCATCACATCCACCACGTGGTCTATCCATTAATGTGGCCAAGTGAATAAAGCTATTATTATTCTTATTATTATTAAACTGGATCAGACAGCACTAGACAGGACTAGGCAAGACTAGATAAGACTAGACAGGACCAGATAGAGCTAGAGACGCCTGAACAGAACTAGATAGGTCTGGACAAGACTGTATTGAACTAGATAAACCTAGACGTGACTACACAGAGTAATCTGGATCAGACAGCACTAGACATAATAGGCAGGACTAGATAAGACTAGACAGGACCAGATAGGGCTACAGAAGACTTGATAAGACATAGGTCTAGGCAGTATTATACAGGATTAGATATGTCTAAACAGAACTAGATAGGTGCTAGATAGGACTAGATGTGGCTAGTCAAGACACGACTAGATCACTATGTACATAATTATATGTGGAAGAAGAAATTTATTTATTGCATGATACAAAGGGCCCCCGCCCACGAGGTTCCTTCCATGCCAATTATGGCCTAGGCCGCACTACGGTTAAACCGCCGCGGTTTTCAATCGCGTGATTTTGTGACTCTAGTAAGCTAATACAAGCAGCCTCACTTGCGATTTCTTCCTGCGACTGATTTTACGTATAGCGTACTGTGTGTTTCTTGAGCGGTTTCACGGTTATAGCTCGCGGTTAAAAAACCGTAGTGCGGCCTCGGCCTATATGTGGATTTTTAGAATAAAAAATTTCTTAACATCGCTAAGTTTTTCATTAATAACATTTTTCATTAATATTTTTTTATATAAATTTTATACATGTAGGGCTTCACACGAGAACGATATTTTTCTCGTCTCGTCTTGTCTCGTAAAAGCGAGACGAGACAGTCTCGGAAAATTATTTAGGCGAGAGCGAGAGTATCTGTGGTCTCGCTCTCGCGAGACACGAGAGGTTATGTGGTCTCGCGTGTGGTATGTGGTCTCTCGAGAGTCTCGTTTATGATCTCGTTCATACTTCTTCTTCAGTCTTTGACTCTGACACGTGCATCCGTAATATTTTGTGTAAAATTTAAGTTAGTTAAATAATCAGTATTCATGGTTTCGTAACCTGTAACTTCAAATATTGTCATGATATAAAACCAATTAGGTTGTGGCAGCTTGCTGACGTCATAACTGCATTATTACGTGGCGAATTTTAATTGTTTAATAGTATGAAGGCCAAACTGTGTTTTCTTTGTTAAAAAAATTTTTTAGGGAAGAAAAATACATTTACGTCCTTGATAATTTTAAGAGATTTTGATGAACTATTAAGCGTCCCGGTAAGAGTCAAGTGTACACGAAGGTGAAGTTAGCAAGCTGACCCAACTATGCGCAGAAGAGGTCTGATTTTCGTTCACGGGATGAGCATACCCTTGTATTTATATCATGAATATTGTAACTTGATTTGTAACAAAATATGTATGAATGACTAAAATATGGTAAAACTGTATTTTATTATATAACAATCTATATAACAAATAATCCCGCATTTATTAATTACAATAAAATTAATTATTACCTCGTTTTGTACTATTTTAACAGTAAGTTCTAGCAAGAACGATATCTGACGAGATGAGACGAGACAAATGATTACGAGAGCGAGACGATAGAGAAGGTTACGAGGGCGAGAGCGAGATTGAGACTAACGTAATTTTTTTCACAACGAGACCAAGACGAGATGCTTGAAACGCTCGCTTTATCTCGTTCGTGTGAAGCCATAATACATCTTAAAAATGTATATAAATGTATTTTTAAATTATTGGAATAAAACTAATTATGTGATTTGTTTCATGTGATCAAAACAAATCACATAATTTCAAATAATTTAAAATGTTGTTTCATATAGTTAAGGCTAAAACTCTTTAAATATATTTTTATTTCGATAGCCATTTATTACTTTTCGTGACAATAAAGATGATTATTATTTATATTTTTATTAAATTTGTAACTTCGTTTTTACTTTTGCCGAAATATTCAGAATATAACAGTAAATACACTCTTGGCCTCTTCAATCGAGACTACTTAACTTTAAAAACCAATTAATTGTTGCACAAATCCCACAAAATATCACTAATTACTTTCCAGCAGGAATTTTACATTTCACAAACCGGAGAAGGTAGTAAACCGTCTCTCCTTTTAATAATCCATTAAAAACATATTAAGACTACATACGGTTTACTGAAACGCGTGTGTCTTTTTTACACACAAGAGCAAAACAAAAACTTTAATGTGTTTCATATATGCGTAACTATATATTACTCAAATTATACAATCATTGGGCATTATTACATAGTTTTAAGAAAAGTTTGTAAGTCTGACAGAGACAAGACAAGATTAGAACAATTATTTATTTATTTATTTATTTACATTGTTTAGACCCACAGGGGATCACGTAAAGCAAATTATGACCTGTTGCTGTTATTTTTCTTGTTCTTCCAGAATTGTTTCATCATCTCGCTACGTTTAGCTCGACGTTTATCTGTCCATTTTCCTCTTGTTATTTTGGGTTTTTCCTCTGATATAATTTCTCAGCTGTCTGCAAACCTCAGCTGTCAAAAACCTTATGTCTGCAGATTTTTCGATGTCTGTCGGTGAAATGTTGTCGTGAATGTTGTCGTTTTCATTTTCTGTAGGTACTTCAAAACTCTCCCTGTTAATCAGTTGTCACCTAGCCTCATAATCTACCCGTAGAAAGTGTTCGTTTATCGAAAATCGAGTATTTTTCGGTGACAGTGTGTGATTGTAGACGATATCCTTCGTCTATTAGTTTGGGGCAAGGATTTTGCGGACAATTTGTCTTTCAGCGTTCTTGATTTTCTCTATGTTTCCTTTGTAATTAAGGCTTAATGTCTGTCTAGTCTTGTCTGCCTAGTCTTGTCTGTCTAGTCTTGTCTGTCTAGTCTTGTCTGTCTAGTCTGTCTAGTCTTGTCTGTCTAGTCTTGTCTGTCTAGTCTTGTCTGTCTAGTCTGTCTAGTCTTGTCTGTCTAGTCTTGTCTGTCTAGTCTTGTCTGTCTAGTCTTGTCTGTCTAGTCTTGTCTGTCTAGTCTTGTCTGTCTAGTCTTGTCTGTCTAGTCTTGTCTGCCTAGTCTTGTCTGTCTAGTCTTGTCTGTCTAATATGCCTAGTCTAGTCTGTCTCTTTTTTTTTCTTTTTTTTTTCGGGGGAGGGGGAATGAATGCATTATTGCACACCAGGGCCTTCATTCCCGTGTAGTGTGGGGCTCTCTGATCGAGTTCTTCGTGTCGAGCATACCCACTAAAACCCCGTCCTTCCGCCTCTTCACTACACTCCACCTGGAGCCGCATGAGTATTACTTCAGGTGGGTGGTGGTGTTTGTTCTAATTACTTCCTTTTCCTGCTTCTTGTTGTCCTTTCCTCGTCTCTATTTCGTCTTCTGTCGCATTGGCTATGTTGTCGTGTGCAACTATTTTTCCGTCTTTCCGTCACATGTCGAATCGTCCATGTGTCCTCGTCCTTCCTTGTAATTAATTATTAATTATAACTATTAATTTTCTGTCTAGTCTGTCTTTTAAAAAAAAAAATCTGGTGGTTAGGGGGAAGCTCTCCCAGCCTGTGTGTGGGGCTCTCACTCACTAAACCCCTTATCCACTTGGCTTTAGTATGCTACACCCCGGTATCGCTTGCGCATTCCTTCAGGGTGTGCAGCCCGCACGGTAGATGCCGCCCTAGTTGGGAGTGAAGGTGTCTCTCACCTTCTTCGTCTTCTTCCTTGCCTTACTTTCGGGGTCCAGCTGCTGGTTCTGGTACGAGTTTACCCGTAGTTTTTTTTGCCTTCGGTCTGCTTCTCTCGACCTTCTCTTTGGAGCTCATTATGTCAGATATGACTTTCTGAATGCTGTTCCAGTTGTTTTCAGATTCCAGCATGAACTCTATAGTGTTCCGAGGTTCTATGTCGTATGGCAACTTGTTTCTCTCTGTGTCCCACCTGTCGCAGTCGTAGATGGTGTGCGTCACGCTGTCATTTTCCCCGCAGCATTCGCAGTAGCTGTCGGGAGCTCTCCCGATCTTGTGAAGATAATCCCTAAAACAGCCATGTCCGCTGAGGACTTGGGTTAGATGGTATTTCAGCTATCCATGCTTCCTCTCTACCCATTTTGCCACATCCCTTATCAGCAACCTTGTCCATTGACCCTTTTCGCTGGTTTCCCAGTCATTTTGCCACGCCCGAAGTAATTCCGCCCTTCCTATTTTCTTTATTTCTTTCTTGCTGATCGTAGTAGTTCCGTGTCTGGCTGAGTATTTGCCTGAAATAATAGTTCTATTGGCGCTATGCCTGCTATCACTAGGACCGCTTCCCTGGAGTCACTTCTATAGGCACTACTGGTTCTGATCGCGAGCATTCTTTGGATCGCTCCAAGCTTGCGTTTGTTGCCATCGGCGTCCATAGCTCTCGCCCCGACAGGGGCCGCGTAGAGCATAGCAGCGTGAGCCACCGTGAACAGCAGTTTTCTCTTGCTGGTTCGCGGTCCTCCCACGTTGGGCATAAGCCTTTCCAGCGCCGATAGGGATTTATGGGCTTTGTCCGCGGCTTTGTTGACTTGCTCTCTAAATGCCAAGTTCTTGTCAATCATGACGCCTAGATAGTTTATAGCACTCTTTGGCTTTATGACAACGTCTCTAAGTTTGAATGCTACATCCCCTATTTTTCTCTTGCCTGTTAAAAGTACTGCCTCGGTCTTTTCGGGTGCTAGTTTGAGCTGCTTATCCCCCATCCATTTGTCCATTAGTTGCATAGCTTTGTTGGCCCTCCGCTTCAAGCCCAGCTCAGTTTTGTCAGATACCACCAGGAGCAGAACAAGTTTTGCCTTTCTCTAGTTCTGTGGAAACACACTATCTCTTAGCGTTCTGTTCATAGTATTTAGAACGTACTGGCGTACAGCGCTGCATGCAGTTTTGACAATTTCCGATGGGATCATGTCCGGACCTGGCGCTCTGTCTTTTTTAAGCCGATTGCTGGCCTCTACTAGTTCCTCGTGGTAAATTCTGGTACTTCCCTGCAAGTCGGTTTATCCCAGGACCGTGCTGGGTGAGTTGGAAATAGTTCGTTGTAAATGTTTTCCATCATGTCCGGGTTGGGGCACAGGCTGGGCTTTCGGATCTTTAGCTATCTAGTCGCTATTTGGTACGCGTCTCCCCAGGGGTATCGGTCAATCATTGCGCAGATGTTTAGCCAACATTTCCTTTTTTCCAAATTTATGGTTTTCCGTAGAATTTTCGAGTCGAGATAGTTTTTTCGTAGAGCTACTTTCCTTGCCGCCAGCTCTGCATTTTTTGTTTTGCACCTTTGGTACGCACGTCTGGCCTTAACGCAGGTCTTTCTCAGCTTACTGATCTCCTTAGTCCACCAGTACACTTTCTTCTTCTTAGATGAGGTCTTCCTAGCCGGAAGACATTCTTTACAGACGTTGGTAAGGGTAGCGATCATCCCTTCCGGCGTATCGGCTTCCCTGTTTTTTGTCCAGCGCTCCAGAGCTTCTGTCACATTTGAACTGTTGGCACCCCTGGTGGACCATCCAGCCTGCAAGTCTGTCTAGTCTGTCTAGTCTGTCTAGTCTGTCTGGTCTGTCTGGTCTGTCTGGTCTGTCTGGTCTGTCTGGTCTGTCTGGTCTGTCTGGTCTGTCTGGTCTGTCTGGTCTGTCTGGTCTGTCTGGTCTGTCTGGTCTGTCTGGTCTGTCTGGTCTGTCTGGTCTGTCTGGTCTGTCTGGTCTGTCTGGTCTGTCTGGTCTGTCTGGTCTGTCTGGTCTGTCTGGTCTGTCTGGTCTGTCTGGTCTGTCTGGTCTGTCTGGTCTGTCTGGTCTGTCTGGTCTGTCTGGTCTGTCTGGTCTGTCTGGTCTGTCTGGTCTGTCTGGTCTGTCTGGTCTGTCTGGTATGTCTGGTCTGTCTGGTCTGTCTGGTCTGTCTGGTCTGTCTGGTCTGTCTGGTCTGTCTGGTCTGTCTGTCTGGTCTGTCTGGTCTGTCTGTCTGGTCTGTCTGGTCTGTCTGGTCTGTCTGGTCTGTCTGGTCTGTCTGGTCTGTCTGGTCTCTCTGGTCTGTCTGGTCTGTCTCGTCTGTCTCGTCTGTCTCGTCTGTCTCGTCTGTCTCGTCTGTCTCGTCTGTCTCGTCTGTCTCGTCTGTCTCGTCTGTCTCGTCTGTCTCGTCTGTCTCGTCTGTCTCGTCTGTCTCGTCTGTCTCGTATGTCTGGTCTGTCTGTCTAGTCTTGTCTAGTCTTGTCTAGTCTTGTCTAGTCTTGTCTAGTCTTGTCTAGTCTTGTCTAGTCTTGTCTAGTCTTGTCTAGTCTTGTCTAGTCTTGTCTAGTCTTGTCTTGTCTTGTCTTGTCTAGTCTTGTCTAGTCTTGTCTAATCTTGTCTAGTCTTGTCTACTCTTGTCTAGTCTTGTCTACTCTTGTCTAGTCTTGTCTAGTCTTGTCTAGTCTTGTCTAGTCTTGTCTAGTCTTGTCTAGTCTTGTCTAGTCTTGTCTAGTCTTGTCTAGTCTTGTCTAGTCTTGTCTAGTCTTGTCTAGTCTTGTCTAGTCTTGTCTAGTCTTGTCTAGTCTTGTCTAGTCTTGTCTAGTCTTGTCTAGTCTTGTCTAGTCTTGTCTAGTCTTGTCTAGTCTTGTCTAGTCTTGTCTAGTCTTGTCTAGTCTTGTCTAGTCTTGTCTAGTCTTGTCTAGTCTTGTCTAGTCTTGTCTAGTCTTGTCTAGTCTTGTCTAGTCTTGTCTAGTCTTGTCTAGTCTTGTCTAGTCTTGTCTAGTCTTGTCTAGTCTTGTCTAGTCTTGTCTAGTCTTGTCTAGTCTTGTCTAGTCTTGTCTAGTCTTGTCTAGTCTTGTCTAGTCTTGTCTAGTCTTGTCTAGTCTTGTCTAGTCTTGTCTAGTCTTGTCTAGTCTTGTCTAGTCTTGTCTAGTCTTGTCTAGTCTTGTCTAGTCTTGTCTAGTCTTGTCTAGTCTTGTCTAGTCTTGTCTAGTCTTGTCTAGTCTTGTCTAGTCTTGTCTAGTCTTGTCTAGTCTTGTCTAGTCTTGTCTAGTCTTGTCTAGTCTTGTCTAGTCTTGTCTAGTCTTGTCTAGTCTTGTCTAGTCTTGTCTAGTCTTGTCTAGTCTTGTCTAGTCTTGTCTAGTCTTGTCTAGTCTTGTCTAGTCTTGTCTAGTCTTGTCTAGTCGTGTCTAGTCGTGTCTAGTCTTGTCTAGTCCTGTCCAGTCTTGTCCAGTCTTGTCCAGTCTTGTCCAGTCTTGTCCAGTCTTGTCCAGTCTTGTCCAGTCTTGTCCAGTCTTGTCCAGTCTTGTCCAGTCTTGTCCAGTCTTGTCCAGACTTGTCCAGTCTTGTCCAGTCTTGTCCAGTCTTGTCCAGTCTTGTCCAGTCTTGTCCAGTCTTGTCCAGTCTTGTCCAGTCTTGTCCAGTCTTGTCCAGTCTTGTCCAGTCTTGTCCAGTCTTGTCCAGTTTTGTCCAGTCTTGTCCAGTCTTGTCTAGTCTTGTCTAGTCATGTCTAGTCCTGTCTAGTCCTGTCTAGTCTTGTCTATCTAGTGCTATATGTCTAGTATGGTCTGTCTAGAGTAACAACAAGCCGTAAATTAATTTTGTTTCCACCGTATTTTCACTCATAACCAAACCAGGAATAAATATTTTAATATTCAAATAAAAACGTTTCGACTGGTCGAAATGCCAAACGAACGAACAAAAAATCATAACTGATTTATGACTCGATTCAAATTTCTATAGAACAATGTGACGTTTTGTTCTCGGTTCACAGTCCAGTTATTCGATGTAATTGGATTTTTACGTCGAACAAATTTTGTGGTCAGCACAATGTATGTTTTTTTTTAGTCTGGACATGAGACTACACAAAAAATAGTAAAGGTCTTGTTAACCCCAATCTAGTACAATAACATCTAAGACGAACTCGATTTTAAATCAATTATTCAAGCGAAAACTAATGTAATCCTATTACAAATTGTCTTTGTACGCATATATGGGATTAGTCTATATAAAATTAGACTCTTCGCACAAGAACGTAATTTAATTAAAAAATAATAGATATAGTAAAATTATTGAATTAAATAAAAGTGCTGGGTTAGGCAATTATAACTATTTTTCGTTTCCACAGAAGAAGTAAAAAAAATAGAATTATTTGTGAGGGAGCACACAGAACAATTTAACGCTTTATTGCAGCAAATGCTAATAAATCAGGTTTTATTGTAACAATAAAGCACGAAACGTGAGCACGGAATATCCGTCTGCAAAAAAGTCAATGCTTTATCTTCTATTGAGACTTCTACAGAATAATTGAGACTTTTTGAAAAACCTAAAAAATAATTTTAATAATGGAACAATAAATATCCGACGAGTTGGCTTTAGTGCTGATCCAATCTTATCTAATCGCCGACAAGAAAGCTTTTATCAATAAATAATAAAATATATTTCTTAACTCACTAATTTATTTTAAAAGGAAATGGCAAAAACAACTCAAAGGAAAACTATTCAAGATAATCCACTCTAACTCAACTCTAGTCCATTGCCACTTGTTTTTGTATAGTTTATTTGTTGTAATAAACTTTATTTTGTAATAAAAAAATATTGTATGGTCGATAAAGTTATATCTCTCGAGAATTTTCAATAGCTAAGTGGTTTGATTTTCCTAAGCAATTGAAGCAGTTACATAAAACAGAGTCGAACCGAACAAGCTCAAAGGGACCGCGGCCAAACAAGATAACTAGCGCGGAATCGACTGATAACAGATAACATTCAATGGCTTTTATATCCAATGTAAACACTTGTAAATAATTACTAAAAATAGCTCCACATGCTTGAGAGACTTCAGAAATAAATTGATTAGACTTGCTTAACCAAAATGCAAGACTAGATACGAATGACGACTAAATATTAAACTACTAAACAAAGAAAACTTTGTCTAACAAACAATATATTTTTAGTTCTTTTTATTGAGATGTTAAAAGAAACTAAAAATAACTGCAAATTAAATTATTTTTCTGCGAAGGAAAGTCAAGTTTGTTTTATGTGGTCAAAATTTATTGCAGTAAACTCCACATAGCATAAATGTATTTATGAACTTATTCTTAAATGAGCATAAACTCTACTTTTCCTGTCCCATTAAATGATGCCTTGATTTTGCCACCTCCGAGTTTTACGGTCTTGTCATAAAACATATAACTGTGCAACGTTTTAATTTATATTTAGAAATTCCACGGCAAATAAAGGAATTGGAAAAATTTACTCATTTATTGCTTTTATCTCTTTTAACACTTTACGGTTTATTAATTTTCTTTTGCTATTATTTATTTACAGACCATTTGAATGCACAATAAAATATAGAATAATGTCATTCAATTTATTATCATTGTAGCGGCAACGAGCTGTTCTATTTTTATTTCTTAATTTACGAGGGCATTATAATAATTACCCAAATATTTTCAAACAATTTCCGAAAATATTTGATGAGGGTCGGTAATGTAATCCTCGAGCAGATTAAGAAATATGTGTACTTTTAGTTTTACGACTTCATTACGGTGATTACTGTACGAATATTTTCAAAAGAATTTCCGAAAATATTTTATTAGCGTCAATGGTGTAATCCCCGGGGATTAAAAACAAGTTGTTTTTCCCGAGAATCGGTAATCACCAAAGCGACAAATTAGCGAATATAGAAAAATAATCACCCCCAGATGAGGGACCAGTATACCTGGACATAACATAAATACCTGAACCCCCGAACAAGGAGGTCAGTTCCGTCCAAACAGTCAAGCATAGCAGTCAAGCGAGACATTCAGCAAGTCGACTCTAGTTCAGTTCAACAGTGAGGCGCAACCAACCAACGAGGCCAGTTCGGTCCGGCCAGTGGACCCATTCGGTCCAGCCAGTGGACCCAGTCAACCAGACTCAGCTAGATGTTCAGACAGTCAAGCAAGTTCAGTTCAGCACTTGTTCAGTTCAGTCCAGTCAGTTCAACTGTTATTGCAAGTTTGTTCCAAGCCGTCCTCGTGGACGTCGTTTGCTAATAGGCGGTTTCCTATGCATAACCAGCTTACACCTATCAGTATGAGTCGATCCGGAAGGTCAACAAGTCGATAGCGGCCTCGTAGACAGTAGAAGGCGTCGTCGTAGACTTTGTTACCGGCGTCGTCGTAGACGTTGTTACCGGCGTCCTCGTAGACGGTTGAAGGCGTCATCACAGACGTTGTAGTTACCGGCGTTCTCGTGGATGGTTAAAGGCGTCATCGTAGAGGTTGTTGTTGCTTACGTCCTCGTAGACGGCTAAAGGCGTCATCGCAGACGTCGTATTTTGTTGCAGGGCGGAAGCGGCATAATGAGGCGTACGAGAGGCGGTGTTAGGACCTGAACTTGTGTCGGACTTGATGAACTCGTCTCGCTTCGCTGCTATGCTTGACAGTTTGGATGGAACTGACCACCTTGTTCGGGGGTTCAGGTATTTATGTTATGTCCAGGTATACTGGTCCCTCATCTGGGGGTGATTATTTTTCTATATTCGGAAAATTGTCGTTTTGGTGATTACCGATTCTCGGGAAAAATATCTTGTCGTAATTTCCCCGGGGATTACACCATTGACCCTAATAAAATATTTTCGGAAATTCTTTTCAAAATATTTGGGTAATCACCGTAATGCTATCATAAAACTAGAAGTACACATATTTCTTAATCTGCTCGAGGATTACATTACCGACCCTAATCAAATATTTTCGGAAATTGTTCGAAAATATTTGGGTAATTATTATAATGCCCTCGTAAATTAAGAATTAAAGATGGAACGGCTTGTTGCCGCTACATATCTATTTTTATTCATTTGTCAGAATATTTAAACCTTTTTTATAAATATGGTCGATATAAGGGATGAGAAACGCACGACCCGCCTCACTCATACGCTTTCAAAGATTTTACATTTTGATTTTTAAAAATTCCTACAGTCTTAGCCTGTCTCTAGACATACAAGACTAGACAAACAAGACTAGACTAGACAGACACAACAGTAGGGAAAGATATTAGGTTCTAAATCCACCACCGCCACAACGAGAGAGTGTGAGGTCTATGTAGCCCCACGCTAAAGAGAGTGTGAGGTCTATGTAGCATCACGTTTAAGAGGGTGTGAGGTTTATGTAACCCCACGCTAAAGAGGGTGTGACCCCATTAGC
Organism: Phosphuga atrata; assembly: GCA_944588485.1. Lineage (NCBI taxonomy): Eukaryota > Metazoa > Arthropoda > Insecta > Coleoptera > Silphidae > Phosphuga > Phosphuga atrata. Next base: position 65,746,476 of record OX155897.1, on the reverse strand, counting down.
GTGGGGCTACATAGACCTCACACTCTTTAGCGTGGGGCTGCATAGACCCCACACTCATTTTAGCGTGGGGCTACATAGACCTGACACTCTCTTTAGCGTGGGGCTACATAGACCTCACACTCTCTTTAGCGTGGGGCTACATAGACCTCACACTCTCTTGTTGTAGCGGCGGTGGATTTAGAACATACTATCTTTCCCTACTCACAACTAGACAGACAAGACTAGATAGACAAGACTAGACAGACCAGACTAGACACCGACTAGACTCTGTTTAGTTCCGCTGCCCGGTCCGTGACTATATCTCATCTCTTGTCTATGCGGGGGGATTTCCAGTAGGGAGACTTCGCGTTGAGGTCCCCTGCTATAATCTTATCCCTTTTATTACGCTGCATGGTGCTCTGGCTAAAGGCTTCTAGATATTCGGATAGTTGCGTGATAGTTGCGTTGGCAGAGAGGTATATACTATATATAATGAGTTGGGGCAGCTCCACCCAGGCGAAACCTCGCCCATGTCCCGTTTTTATTACGGGCAATTTGCTACCACTCATCCAAATCGCTGCATCCTTTTGTTTGTCCATAAGCCATCCGTAACTTGTAGCTATTTTTTTGTTGGGGTAACTAATCAGCATTATATCTGGTTTTAGTTCTATCGCAGCTGCGGTCAGCATATCATGAGCTGCGCCACATCGCATGATATTTATTTGTAGTGCAGTTAACATTTCTGTGATCTATCGCGTCTTGCCTCCCACAGCGTCTTCTGGAATACTGGGTACATTGCCGTCTTTGCTCTCTGGCCTTTCTCACTGCAGACGGGTCAGAATTAATCTCTTTTGCAGTTTTGTGCTATGTGTCCCTCTTTGCTACATCTGAGGCACAGGTTTTGCGTGTCGGGTCCATCACACTCATTTGTATGGTGGCCCGTTAACCAACATCTTTGGCATTTGACCACATTTACATGTTCCCAAAGTCTACACTGAACCACTTTTAATCTTCCATTTTGTAGGAGTTTTTCTACAGTTTCCTTATTTACTGGGATGTTGCGAGCTTGACTATCCTCCACAGGCTGGTCTCAATTTCATTGTTTTTATGATTCCCATTTCTTTCGATTTTGTATTGCATGGTGTATTTCTTCTCGAGTGGTAATCTCATCCAGGTCTTTTACGTGTAGGGTCACTTCCGTCGGTTTTAATCGCACCTCAGCTGGGGGGCATTTTTTGGCTATTCCTTCTCTTAGCCCTGGGCCTTTTCCACTTTTGACGAGCACCATTTCGCTAGTTTTCCCTTGTCTTGCTCCGGCGATATCCTCTCCCGGAGAGTCCACGTTGGACCTCAACATTTTGAGCAGGTCAGCATAAGAACTGGAACACTAGACTGGACAGACAAGACTGGACAGACAAGACAGGACAGACAAGACTGGACAGACAAGACAGGACAGACAAGACTGGACAGACAAGACAGGACAGACAAGACTGGATAGACAAGATTGCACAGACTAGACTGGACAGAGAAGATTAGACAGACAGGACTAGACAGACAAGACTAGATAGACAAGACTAGACAGACAAGACTAGAAAGACAAGACTAGACAGACAAGACTAGACAGACAAGACTAGACAGACAAGGCTAGTCAGACAAGACTAGACAGACAAGACTAGAGAGACAAGACTAGATAGACAAGACTAGAGAGACAAGAGTAGACAGACAAGACTAGACAGACAAGACTAGATAGATAAGACTAGACAGACAAGACTAGACAGACAAGACTAGACAGACAAGACTAGACAGACAAGACTAGACAGACACGACTAGACAGACAAGACTAGACAGACAAGACTAGACAGACAAGACTAGACAGACAAGACTAGACAGACAAGACTAGACAGACAAGACTAGACAGACAAGACTAGACAGACAAGACTAGACAGACAAGACTAGACAGACAAGACTAGACAGACAAGACTAGACAGACAAGACTAGACAGACAAGACTAGACAGACAAGACTAGACAGACAAGACTAGACAGACAAGACTAGACAGACAAGACTAGACAGACAAGACTAGACAGACAAGACTAGACAGACAAGACTAGACAGACAAGACTAGACAGACAAGACTAGACAGACAAGACTAGACAGACAAGACTAGACAGACAAGACTAGACAGACAAGACTAGACCGACAAGACTAGACAGACAAGACTAGACAGACAAGACTAGACAGACAAGACTAGACAGACAAGACTAGACAGACAAGACTAGACAGACAAGACTAGACAGACAAGACTAGACAGACAAGACTAGACAGACAAGACTAGACAGACAAGACAAGACTAGACAGACAAGACTAGACAGACAAGACTAGACAGACAAGACTAGACAGACAAGACTAGACAGACAAGACTAGACAGACAAGACTAGACAGACAAGACTAGACAGACAAGACTAGACAGACAAGACTAGACAGACAAGACTAGACAGACAAGACTAGACAGACAAGACTAGACAGACAAGACTAGACAGACAAGACTAGACGGACAAGACTAGACAGACAAGACTAGACAGACAAGACTAGACAGACAAGACTAGACAGACAAGACTAGACAGACAAGACTCGACAGACAAGACTAGACAGACAAGACTAGACAGACAAGACTAGACAGACAAGACTAGACAGACAAGACTAGACAGACAAGACTAGACAGACAAGACTAGACAGACAAGACTAGACAGACAAGACTAGACAGACAAGACTAGACAGACAAGACTAGACAGACAAGACTAGACAGACAAGACTAGACAGACAAGACTAGACAGACAAGACTAGACAGACAGACAAGACTAGACAGACAAGACTAGACAGACAAGACTAGACAGACAAGACTAGACAGACAAGACTAGACAGACAAGACTAGACAGACAAGACTAGACAGACAAGACTAGACAGACAAGACTAGACAGACAAGACTAGACAGACAAGACTAGGCAGACAAGACTAGACAGACAAGACTAGACAGACAAGACTAGACAGACAAGACTAGACAGACAAGACTAGACAGACAAGACTAGACAGACAAGACTAGACAGACAAGACTAGACAGACAAGACTAGACAGACAAGACTAGACAGACAAGACTAGACAGACAAGACTAGACAGACAAGACTAGACAGACAAGACTAGACAGACAAGACTAGACAGACAAGACTAGACAGACAAGACTAGACAGACAAGACTAGACAGACAAGACTAGACAGACAAGACTAGACAGACAAGACTAGACAGACAAGACTAGACAGGCAAGACTAGACAGACAAGACTAGACAGACAAGACTACAGTACTCACGAGGCAGCGAACGCGAGTGGTTGTGCGCGAGAGTACCGCAGAGAGAAATATTAATTTATATTAATTTTATTATTAACGTGATAAACATATAACAAGAAGAAAAAAAAATGTCGAAAAGGGAATTACGATCAAACATCTCAGCTGAAAAATCTTATGATCCAGTCATTGATTACTTGAATAGTGCTGCATTTGAAGAAATCATTAGTCGCATAATAAAGAAGGAAGTTGAACCTCTGAAAAAACAGATTCGTGATCTAACTGACGAAGTGCAACGGTTTAAATCCAAAAATGAGAAGGTAAATGATATAATAAACAAAACACAATTAAACATCGTAGAGCCGAATGTAGTTATTTTAGAAGAAGAATCTCTACGTGCGGAGAACGTCGCTAAACCCATTGTAGATAAACAATTATCGCGGAGCGATAAGTCAACTCGCACAGAGCATAAAAACCCAAAACAAAACCAAGGACCTTCCGATAATGCCGATCCAATTCAAAACAAAGCAAATGTAGAGAATTGGCAAATTCAAAATAAGTACAAGAGAAGATCAACACGCAATAACAATATTATAATCGGTTCAAACTCTGAAAACTTAAATATTAGAGCTGTAAGTAGATATGCACATTTACATGTTTCAAAGTTGGAACCACAAATAACCGAAGATGAATTAAGGGATTATCTACAAAGTAAAAACTTCTCATCTGTTTTTTGTAAGAAATTAACATCAAATCGGCCGGAGGAGTATGCTTCGTTTAAAGTATCTGTCCCAATAGATAAGCTAGAGGAAGTAAAGAATCCCGAATTATGGCCAGAAAATACTTATATAAATCGTTTTTTTCTTCATCTGGAGAAGACCAAAATGAACAAATAAATATTAACCCAGTAACAACGAAGTATGCACGAAATTCAGATAAGTTTTTATTATATATTAATATACAAAGCGTTAAATCAAAACTCCTTCAGCTTGAATTATTATTGAAGGATCACGAGCCATATTTCCTATGTTTAGCTGAAACATGGTTATCAGCAGACACTATACAACTGATTAGTGTTCCCAAATATAAACTTATTTCATCGTACAGCAGAGCTAAATCTAGTGGCGGTGGAGTAGCAATTTGGGTGAAAGATGTATTCCGTAATTGCTGCAATCCTATTGACTTCGCTAGTAAATCTATAGAAAAACATATCGAAATTTGTGGTACTATATGGAAGTCTGGACCTGACATCAAAGCCATAATTACATTATATAGACCACCTTTAGGCTGTATAACTACATTTATGTTAATCCTTGAAGAAATACTAATATTGGCATTCGATAAATTTGAAGAAATCATCCTGTTAGGTGATTTTAACATACATTTTGAAAAAGAATCGAAAGGGAAAAGTAATTTAATAAATCTTCTACGGGCATATGGACTGGATTATAGAATAAAAGTTCCAACTAGAGTCACTAAAAAGTCTAAAAGCATCATTGATAACGTCTTTATGAGTCTTAGCAACTCAGCTTCAATTACGGTTGATGAAAATCCAATCTCCGACCATAGCTTCATATTAGTTGGTACCGAGGTAAATTGTGCTAAGAACGATAACAATTATTACTTTGCTAGAAACTACTGCACTGCCAACAAAGCTGCTCTACTACAGGCTCTTCAGCAAGAAACGTGGACAGAAGTCTATACAGAGGTTGATTGCGAACGCAAGACAACAGCTTTCATACAGCTGCTACAATTCTACGTTTTTAATTTTTTTCCGATAAAAAAGATAAAGATTAATGCAACTTCATGGATCTCGGAGGAAGTTAAAAGTTCAAGCAGAAACTTAAAGGACCTATTTATAATTCAAAAGAAACATCCAGTCTTAAAGGATTTATACCTAACTATGAAGAAGAAACATATAAATTTACTTATAACAACAAGAAGAAATTTTTATAAAAACAAAATCGAGAACTCTACAAACAAACAAAAGGCATTGTGGAAAACAGTTGAGGAATTATCAAATAAAGTAAACCATAAGCCAGATCTTCATATTAAGGAGGAAGAGTCAACCATGGTAAGAGATCCAGATAGAGTGGCGTCGTTATTCAATGCATTCTTCAAAACGGCTCCAGAGGGAGTAACTTCGAAAATTCCATATACTCATTTAGACAATGTCCACATACCCACGAATCCTAAAACGATGTATTTGGAAGAATTCAGCCCTAATGAAATGTCGGTCATCCTAAATAAATTAAAAAGTAAGTCCAGTTACGGTCCAGACTTAATTCCATGCAACATAATAAAAGAATTTCAAAATGAACTTCTTGAACCCATCACAGATATTATTAACTGCTCCTTTTCCTCAGAAACAGTACCGAATATATTAAAAATTTCTACAGTAGTTCCAATATTTAAGAAAGGTGATTGCACAGATTTGAACAACTATAGACCATTAGCTTTGGTTTCAGTAATGGCAAAGATCCTGGAATATAGTATGGAATATCGCCTGATGCCGTTCATTTCGAGAAACCATTTGATTCCTAAAGAACAACATGGTTTTCGTAAATGTAAATCAACCACTACTGCAATAAATGAATTCCACAACAAAGTCATCAACGAGGTAGATAAAGGCAAATGTCCGGTGGGTATTTTTTGTGATCTATCTAAGGCTTTTGACTGTGTCTCGCACGAAATACTCTTAAACAAATTATACCTATATGGAATTAGAGGAAAAACTGGGCGGTGGTTCCTATCTTACTTGAGCAACAGACGACAATACGTTAAAATTGAAAATAACAAAAGGACTGGAATGTCATCGACCACAGTGGTAAAAATAGGTGTTCCCCAAGGTAGTGTACTGGCCCCGATTCTTTTTTCGCTATACACAGCAGACTTGGTTAACTTTATAGGGCAAAAACACTGTACCATGTATGCTGATGATACAAGTATTATAATATCGGAGGATTCCCTGGTGGAAAACGAAATCAAAGCAAATGTTATCCTAGACAGACTTTATACATGGTTTTGTGCAAATAAATTGTTCTTAAATCCAGAAAAAACTAACTACTTAATTTTTCAATGTAGTCGAAGGAAACCCTCTGAAGATCTTCTTTTGCAAATCGGAAACTACCAATTACATCGAAAACAAGTGGTTAAATTTTTAGGAATATTTTTAGAAGAACACCTAACGTGGAAACTTACAACAGACTACATCGTACGCAAACTAAACAGCAAAGCATACCTTTTGAGAAAGGTCCGGGATACAGTTGGCAAAGATGCCCTTTTAAATGTGTACCATGCCGAGATCCACTCGGTTTTATCGTATGGCATTCTGCTATGGGGAATTTCCTCACATACAAATACAGTCCTTTTAGCTCAAAAGAGGATTATAAGAGCAATAACTGGTATAACAATTACCACATCATGTAGGCCATTTTTTCGGAAACTGGAAATTCTAACTGTGACGTCCGTCTATATATGGGAAATAGCATGCTATGTGTTTAAAAACATACAATTATTTGATATCGGGGAGGATCGCCATACTTACGACACAAGAAATCGTCAAAAACTACGATCCATAAGAAGTAATCTCAATCTATGCCAAGGGACGCCAAATAGAATAGGTATACACATTTTCAATCAAATACCTTTGGATATCAAGAATCACGGAACTTACAAATCTTTTAGGAAACAACTAAAAAGGCATTTGATAGAAAAGTGTTATTACACGTTAAGTGAATTTTTTGAAAATGAACAATAACAATATTTTCACATGTATTTATATTTTATACTTTTGTTCATCTATATGTTTGCATTAATCTAAATCAATTGTTTTTTCTTTGTTTTTCTTTCTTTCTTTATGACTTGTCTAATATGTAATGTATTTATATCTAGAGATAAATAAAATTTTTGATTTTGATTTTGATTTGACTAGACAGACAAGACTAGACAGACAAGACTAGACAGACAAGACTAGACAGACAAGACTAGACAGACAAGACTAGACAGACAAGACTAGACAGACAAGACTAGACAGACAAGACTAGACAGACAAGACTAGACAGACAAGACTAGACAGACAAGACTAGACAGACAAGACTAGACAGACAAGACTAGACAGACAAGACTAGACAGACAAGACTAGACAGACAAGACTAGACAGACAAGACTAGACAGACAAGACTAGACAGACAAGACTAGACAGACAAGACTAGACAGACAAGACTAGACAGACAAGACTAGACAGACAAGACTAGACAGACAAGACTAGACAGACAAGACTAGACAGACAAGACTAGACAGACAAGACTAGACAGACAAGACTAGACAGACAAGACTAGACAGACAAGACTAGACAGACAAGACTAGACAGACAAGACTAGACAGGCAAGACTAGACAGACAAGACTAGACAGACAAGACTAGACAGACAAGACTAGACAGACAAGACTAGACAGACAAGACTAGACAGACAAGACTTGACAGACAAGACTAGACAGACAAGACTAGACAGACAAGACTAGACAGACAAGACTAGACAGACAAGACTAGACAGACAAGACTAGACAGACAAGACTAGACAGACAAGACTAGACAGACAAGACTAGACAGACAAGACTAGACAGACAAGACTAGACAGACAAGACTAGACAGACAAGACTAGACAGACAAGACTAGACAGACAAGACTAGACAGACAAGACTAGACAGACAAGACTAGACAGACAAGACTAGACAGACAAGACTAGACAGACAAGACTAGACAGACAAGACTAGACAGGCAAGACTAGACAGACAAGACTAGACAGACAAGACTAGACAGACAAGACTAGACAGACAAGACTAGACAGACAAGACTAGACAGACAAGACTAGACAGACAAGACTAGACAGACAAGACTAGACAGACAAGACTAGACAGACAAGACTAGACAGACAAGACTAGACAGACAAGACTAGACAGACAAGACTAGACAGACAAGACTAGACAGACAAGACTAGACAGACAAGACTAGACTGACAAGACTAGACAGACAAGACTAGACAGACAAGACTAGACAGACAAGACTAGACAGACAAGACTAGACAGACAAGACTAGACAGACAAGACTAGACAGACAAGACTAGACAGACAAGACTAGACAGACAAGACTAGACAGACAAGACTAGACAGACAAGACTAGACAGACAAGACTAGACAGACAAGACTAGACAGACAAGACTAGACAGACAAGACTAGACAGACAAGACTAGACAGACAAGACTAGACAGACAAGACTAGACAGACAAGACTAGACAGACAAGACTAGACAGACAAGACTAGACAGACAAGACTAGACAGACAAGACTAGACAGACAAGACTAGACAGACAAGACTAGACAGACAAGACTAGACAGACAAGACTAGACAGACAAGACTAGACAGACAAGACTAGACAGACAAGACTAGACAGACAAGACTAGACAGACAAGACTAGACAGACAAGACTAGACAGACAAGACTAGACAGACAAGACTAGACAGACAAGACTAGACAGACAAGACTAGACAGACAAGACTAGACAGACAAGACTAGACAGACAAGACTAGACAGACAAGACTAGACAGACAAGACTAGACAGACAAGACTAGACAGACAAGACTAGACAGACAAGACTAGACAGACAAGACTAGACAGACAAGACTAGACAGACAAGACTAGACAGACAAGACTAGACAGACAAGACTAGACAGACAATACTAGACAGACAAGACTAGACAGACAAGACTGGACAGACAAGACTACACAGACGAGACTAGATAGACGAGACTAGATAGACAAGACTAGACAGGCAAGACTGAACAGATATGACTGGACAGATAAGACTGGACGGACAAGTCTAGACAGACAGGACTAGAGAGATTTGGCTAGACAAACAAAACAAGACATACAAGATTGTGCAGTCAAACAAGATAGACAAAATTGTACAGTTTAATGAGATCCTTCCCGTGTGTATGGGTTAATTACCACATCATTTTTGTCTCGTTTCTTGATTGCAAACCGTCCAATCTAAATAAGAAAATTAATTTCATAATATAAATTCTTCGTCACTCGGGCCGATCCGGCTCGCATACTTATACACTTGCAGCTGCCACTCCACCTCCCGTCATAATAACTCGTTTCGTCCACGATGTATTATTAGGGTGTAAACCTAATCAACCTAAACTTTAATTCAAAGTTTCCCCTCAAAAAAAAAGTCAACTGGATTGATTATAGACGTAAGTTATGCAGGGAAATTAACGCGGACAAGATTAAGCTCGTCAGAATTGAGTTAACTAGGTATTAGACAACATAGATTGATGGCTTTGAATTTTAGATGGTGTTGATTATATGAAAGCACCTAGCTGGACCTTTCCAATAAACTTTGTGTAGTTAATTAGCTTTACGAAAATATTCAGGGTAGAAAAGACTAGACAAAGTTTAGAAAGGACTAGACAAAAGAAGAGACAATGTATTGGCAATTTAGACATTATATGCAAGGTTAAGGAAGATTAATTTGACTAGTAGAAGTGTAATTAGACGTGTTGTCCTAGTTTATGTTCATTTTAAAGTTCTAATTAAGTTTTAGTCAAACTTCCCTTTAAGCTTTCTTAAAATCGAGATATTATCGAGGTATCCTGGTTTATGTTCACTTTGTTTCAGAATAATATGCAGGGTAGGCAAGACTAGACAACAGAGACGCAGTATTAGCAATTTAGACTGTATATATAAAGTTAAGGAAGATTAAATTGACTAGTAAAAGTGTAATTAGACGTGTTGTCCTGGTTTAAGTTCATTTTAAAGTCCTAATTAAGTTTTAGTCAAACTTTCCTTAAAGATTTCTTAAAATCGAGATATCAATCAAGTGTAGCTGGCGGTTTACTTTCAGAGTTCTGTTGACTACACAAGGGGACGCAGGCTAATTTATTAGGAAAGAAATTTTACTCAATCGATTTTTTTTCTCTTTAAAAATAACTTACATAATTTTACGTAAGTCGTAATATCTGTTGTAACCTGTCCGACAAGTTTGATGGGATTTAATCAGCGGATATGCGTGTATAGAGAAAAGATTTAATAGCGTCTATTTATCTAATTCTTTAATAACATATTGAGTCTATAATTTAAACTAAAACTAGATAACAAACCACGAATAATAAATAATTTAACTGTATATATAGGGTCTTTCAGTAAGCGCTTCCTATATTTAAATTTAAATGAAACAGAGTGTGTGTAAGATATCATCGAAATTTTTTATTTGTTTGGAAGGCCTTTCGATGCCATTATGTATGGCAGAGGTTCTCAAACTTTTTTTTGCCGCGGCACTCTTATCGAGCTAAAATCCTATCGGGCTACAAAAATTTCGCAGCACAGCTACGAAATAATAAAAACCGTTTGAAAACTTAGGAAAATAAAAAAAAAACAAATTTAATGCTTAATTGTCTTTAATGGAATGAATGAAATTGTTTGGAAGATTTTTATTATTTATTTCCCTTAAGTTTATTGGAAATTTCACCCTCAAATCACTCGATACAGAGAGTTTGCTCATGTACCTGTTTTTATTGTAAGCATATGTTGAGAATGCAACATTTTGGCATTGTCTGCCAGTTGCTTCGTTCTAGAAAAGGCTCTCTTCACTTTTCCAACGATTGCAGTTGCTCCATCGTTGCAATTGTCAACACACTTGCTCCATTTCAAATCATTTTGCTGTATATATTTCTTGATAACTTTGAAAATTTCCTCGCCAGTGGTGTAAGTTTCCAGCAAATCATTTGTCAATATTTCTTCAATTTGCATTTTAAATGGATTACAAACCTTACAAACCTTGGACCTTACAAACACGAGAAAAACAGTCCCGCAACGTCGGTACTTCAACGTCGGTACTAAAAGTAGGAACTCAAATTCGTTTACTTCCTCATGTAATTTTCTTTTTTGCATTTCTTGATTATTGCTGCGGCACCCCAGGCATACGCTCGCGGCAGCCCAGGGTGCCGCGGCACCCAGTTTGAGAACCACTGATGTATGGAATATAACATGCTGCAAATGCTCGCCGCGGCTTCGCTGGGTGGCGCGTATAAGAAATGTCCAATTTTCCATGATTTTGGCGTATAAATCATTCTGAATTTGACCGATGGTATGAGTTGTGTTGGCTTTGAAGGCCGCTGCGGTTTGTGGTTAATTCGCATAGATATGCGACTGAGGAAAACGCGACAAGGAAAAATGTAACGGGGTCAAATCGCACGATTTCGGTAGCCAGTTCACATCACCTTCACGTGAGATGACCATGTCAAATCGCTCGTGCAGAATGTACAATGAAACAAGAGCTGTGTGCCATGTAGCGCCGTGCTGTTGAAGCCACATGTCGTTGGTGTACATATTGTCCAATTTAGGCCAAAAGATGTTGATAATCTATAGACCTATAGCGCTCGTCTAGACCTATAGCACTCGCCGTTGACGGTGATGGCCGGGCCAATGTCGTTCTCAAAGAAATATAGACCGATGACGTTGCCAGCCCAAAATGCGCATCAAACAGTGACTTCTTCGGGGTACATTGGACGCTCTTGGATATCATATGGGATTGGTATCGTCCCAAATTCGAAAATTTTGTTTATTGACGTATCCATTCATCCAGAATTGGGCCTGATCGCTGATTTGCTGGTGATGATGTTTTTTTGATGAAAATTATGGTCAGTTTCCAACTGCTCCAGGGCTCATTCAGCGAACATAAGTCGCTGTCTATGGTCGTTTACCTTCAGCTCCTGGGTCAGTTGAATTTTGTACGGGACCAGGGTCTGGAAGGCTGAGTTCTTGTGAGCGACGCGAAATCAGCATACACCCAGACCTTTATAATTACCATTACCATTTATGTAATAAATGATAAATGAAAAATATTTTGCATTTAATTTCTTTACTTTTGTGGCAAAATCGAATGATTTAACTAAATTTGCAAAGAATACTTTTTTGTAGACACCGACGTCTACAAAACCGGATCGCCGTATTTAAGACACATACGGCGATCCCGGTTACAATTTTATATTTTGAAGCGTAGTTGAGATCTTCTTCTTCCTAGGTTTTGTCCCGCCTGGTGGCAGGGTCCCCTGTGAGGATTCGTTGTCTCCATTCCTTTCGGTCTTGAACCATATCTGGGTGTAGATGTGAAGTCTCCTGGTCATTATGGATCGTATCAACCCACCTCTGTCTTTTTCGTCCCTTGGGTCTCTTTCCCGTGACTTCCAGGGTATATGCTGACTTAGCTATTGTGTCTTCTTCTGCACGCAGCACATGGCTAGACCAGCGTAAACGGCCTTCCCGCATTTTCTGATGAATCGGCGCAACTCCGAAACGGTTCCGTATATCAGCATTGGTAACATGATCTATTCTAGTGACGCCGTCTGTCCACCTTAGCATCCTTATCTCCATGATGCTTAGCCGACGTTCCACCTCTTTTGTAGTGTGCCAGCACTCGGTGCCATAGAGTGTGACTGGATGGATAACAGTGCGGTAGATCTTGGATTTAAGGTGTGGTCTTTCATCCGGCGGTCGCAGGTGACACCTGTCGTCATACGCCATTTCAACCAATACACCTGCGTCCTTGCGTTGACCTCCTCAATGATTCTTCCATTGTCAAAGACAGTAGATCCAGGATATTTGAATTTTGTTACACGAAGGAGATCTTCTTCATCAACGCTGATGGTTTTGGGATCTAAAGTCATATACTCCGTCTTCCTTTTATTGAGTCGCAGGAAATATTCAGCTAATCGGTCACTCTACATTTGTGCTTGGTGCTGGAGTTCAATTTTGCTGTTTGCAGCTAACATGACATCATCAGCATACAGAAGCGTCCATGGGCTTGTGCAGGTCTGATGTGACAGTATCCATTACAAGAATGAACAGCAGACGCGACAAGGCAGAGCCCTGGAGGACTCTACCATGTTGCTAAAATCATTGGTTACTCCTGCAGCAGCTTGAACACAACTCGTCGGTTCTTTGTAGCTGCACCTAGTTAACAAAATATTCTGGAATTCCGTGCTCTCGGAGCGCCAACCAGATCAGGAGGCACCCGAACGAAGGCCTTCTCCAGCTCTAGAAAAGCGAGATGCAGTGGCTTATTCTTTTCACGATGCTTCTCAAGCAGCAACCTTTCTGTGCCGATTGCATCCGTTGTATCGCAGTTTTTCACAAACCCAGCTTGGTTCTTTGTGAGTTTTGCGAATCCTTTTGTCGAGAAGGCGTTCGAAGATCTTCATTGCGTGGCTCAGAAGTCTGATTGGGCGATGGTTTGAACACTCAATAGGGCTTCCTTTCTTGAAAATTGGGACAATGATGCTCCGCTGCCAGTCTGTTGGTATCCGACCTTCTTTGATGATCTGGTTGCAGAACTGCGTTAACCATCTTGCTGCATCCCATCGTTGAGAGCGCCCAAACTCTGCTGGAATTTCATCTTTCCCCAGTTTCATCTCTTTCAGAACAGCCTTAACTTCGGCGATCTCGACTTCCTTTATTGGTCCTTCAACAGGAGAGGTGGGTGGAATTGGTTGATGGGGAAATTCCTCGGTCGACATTTTCTCGAAGTAACTTCGCCAGCGTTCTCTCGTCTTCTCCCAGTCGATCAGCAGTTTACCTGTTTCGTTATTGATGCCATACAAGCGTAGGATGTCTTCCGTTTTGCGGTGCTTTGATTTGACCAGACGGTAGGTGTCACGTTCGCCTTCACGAGTGTCAAGTTTTGCGTAGAGGTCAGCGTAGCGATCTGCTTTTGTTGCAGCAACTACCTTCTTCGGCTCACTACGGGCAGCTTTATAGGCATTTCATCGAGATGGTGTTTTATCTTCGAGGAACTCATAGTATAGTGGTTGCTTCATGCGTACTGCCTCTTTAACGGCATCATTCCAAAGCCACGTGGATTTATCTATTCTTTTTTGACCTGGTTTCGTTGATCCGAGCACTGAACGTGCAGCTTCATGAGTAGCATCTTTCAATCGAGACCAGCTCTCTTCAACTGGTGACTGGAGGTACTGTGATTTTTGCAAGAACATTGGCCTCGTTCTCCTTGACCCGCCACCGTTTGATTCTTTTTGGTCAATTTCCGAGTTGACTTCTGCTTGACTAAGCATCTGGTTCTTGGAGGATTTATCCGCAGTTTACAGATGACTGGTCGATGTTCTGTGGCGACATAACTTTCGTATCTAACACATCTTGAAGATTCCTGCTTCTGACAAGGACATGGTCAATCTGGGTTGCATTTGAGGCACTGTAGAATGTGATACACATGTGATACACACTTATGTGTGTATCACGTTTCTTGAACCAAGTATTGGTAATTACCAAATCGTGGGTTTCTGCGAAACAAAGGATCTGTTGGCCATCATCATTTTTCTCTCCATAACCATGTTCACCATGGGCTGCGTGGATTTCTTTCCTTTATCCAACGTGAGCATTCAGATCGCCAGCAACGATGAGGTTGTCTTCAGGTGGCACTTCAGAAGTCTTGTCATCAATCAGAGCCCAGAAGGCATCTTTAGTTTCTGCGCTCAGGCCGGTTTGTGGAGCGTAGGCACTAAAGAGTAGCGTAGGCAGTAAGGAAAAGCGTAGGCACTTTTCTTCCATCTGCAACGTATACAATCTTCATAAGACGATCGTTATATCGTTGCACCTCAGAGGCAGAACCATCAAACTTGGTGTGATGATGTCGATGCCGCTGGTTGTTCCACGGGAGCTGTTGTATATCAGTTTGTAACCACAGCCGTTGTTGCACTGCACAGATGTCAATGTGCTTCTTTCAAGTGCTTTAGCTAGTTCGCTGTGGCGACCAGACATAGTCCCGACGTTCAACGATGCGATTTCGAATCTATGAGACAACATTTCCATAAGGACGTGACGTTGAGTTTTAAGGTCGGTTGGTCACAAAGCCTGGCACCAAGTGTAGACTAGATATTTGCAAAAAACCTTTGAAGCAAAAATACCATGTAATTGTGAATTAAGAGCTCGGGGTAGACCACGTAAGAGATGACTGCATCGACGACCGAAAGATATTAAGTGTGAGAAACTGGCTGCAATTGGTTAACAGCAGGGAGAGATGGAAGGATGTTGTAACTCAAGCCAAGACCCACCCAGGGCTGTAGAAGAATTGTGAATTACCACTTAAATTAACCACGCCGTCCCCATTGGAGGCGCAGCGTTCAAATTTGGTTTGAGGGTATTTCTTGTGGATACCCACATTCAGTAAAAGTTTCATTGAAATCCTTCCAGGGTTTCCATTTTCACGCTATTTTTTAATATTTTTAAATTTTCGGTTCGTTTTTGGTCGGAATTCGTGATGTTGAACTGGCCGGGTCTAGGTGTTGAAATTAATGTATGTTCGCGAAATCACCTGCCTCAGATTCGCCTGCATACTCTGACGGACACCAGCGATGTTTTCGGAAGATCTTGCATTTCATCGTTGTACATAACGTCGTACATAACGAAAGGATTAATATCTAAAAGACAAAGAGCACGATCTAATGATGTCTAACCATAGTACGGACAAACTTCAGTCACTTTTGGCAAATGAGTTCAAGATACTCCATGTGAGCCGTTTCGCTGCGTCAAAGCAAGCGACTATGAAACGGCCAAGACCTATAGTCTCTGGGGCTGAAGGCCTACAGTCTTACAAAAACTAAACAGTGACTAAAAACTGAATGTTAATGCATCCTGCAGGCCTTCAGCCCCGGACGCTATAGGTCTTGACCGTTTCATAGTCGCTTGCTTTGACGCAGCGAAACGGCTCACATGGAGTATCGTGAACTCATGTGCCAAAAGTGACTGAAGATTGTCCGTACTATTGTTAGACTCATTAGATCGTGCTCTTTGTCTTTTAGATATTAATCCTTCCGTTATTTTATGTATGACCTACATCTTGTGCACTGACACATTAAATTGTAAATTCTTTTTACAATATATTGATGTCGTACATAACGTCGTTGTCGAACTGTCAAAGTTCGGAAGTGCCTATTGGAAGACCATTTGCAAATTACACTAGACAGTTTTACTAGCGTTGATTATTGCTTACTGAACCAGTGGACTCAAATTTATCACCACACTGCGAATAATCCTCTTGGTAGGACGATTATGGCGACGCTAAAATGTGCACAGCCCGCGAAACGTTGCCCGAACGGAACACCCATTTTGATAAAACAATTTTATCATTTCCACGTGTTGTTGAACCCTATATCTGTTCATGGTGATTTGGCAAAACAGACTGAATAAATAACAGCCAACTCGACAGGTATAGATAGATAGCTTCAACATTATGGTCGCTACGAAATGACAAAGTTCGGAAGTCCATATTAGAAGAACTTTTACAAGGTAGACAATACTAGAATAGATAGCTTTATTTAAAACTTGGCTAGTTAGACCAAATTGCAGAGATTGGAAAAGATTAGACGATTTGCTTATTTATCGATTTTGTAATTCCCGTTTTTATTTATGAAATTTACATAACATTCGTTTGGAAATTTCCAATTTAAAGTAAACTCGTCGAGTCGTAAATATTTATTTGGAACATTTTCACACAGCGGCAAACCGTAAAATTGAAACCGTTTATATTGTGTAATGTTTCTCCCTGTTAATTGCGTTGTAACGTAATCCGTTCCAAACATAGTCGCGTGTTGTGCAAATAACGAAAAATATGGTTGCAACATCGATGCGTAACATAAATTTCAGAATTGTGTGAAGAAAATATAGTTTGTTATTGCTAATAAAGGTGTAAATGGATGTTTTGTGTAAGTGTATGAATAATGTTGTTGGCTGTAAATTGATGTTGCAAGTTTATGGAAGGATAATAAAATTTGAATAAAAACAAAAACAACGTGTTAATTTTATATGCAATAATTGTAAAAAGGAAGGAAATTTTGCAGTCAAGGATTTTATCGCAAATCTTTTTTTATAAGACTAGATTATATAGATAAGACTAGAAAAAGAAAAACAAGATTAGACAGAGAAGAATTGATAGGCAAGATAGAAAAATGTTGCGAATAAAACTTGAGGAGAATTAAATTTGCTATAAGAAACATTGTTCATTTAGTAATTTTTTATCTGTGCGGTTGGTAATAATCAACTTTGAAACCTAGTCGAGTATTGTTATTATTTCACATTTTATTGCTGCAGAAATGCGAAAATAAATTCGAAATTAGGCGAAATTTTGAAAAATGTTTCAAATAAAACTCGAAGGGAATTAAATTTTCTATAAGAAACATTGTTGAGTTAGTAATTTTTTATCTGTTAAGTTGGTAATAATCCACTTTGAAACAATGTAAAAGTTTGTTATTGTTTCACCGTTTTAACATTTCATCGGGAGCAGATACCTGAACAGCCTTGCTGCCAAGATCCCTAGGCTGAAAGTACCAAAAGACGAAATTATATGCAAATACCATTTCGAGAAAAACTACACAGCAATGTGTAGTAGTACAGCCGATTGGAGCGATAAATCCTCAGCATACCACATAGAGCAAAGTGCTATCAAGTGGTATACGGGTGGTTCGAAGACAAAGAAAGGTACTGGCGCAGTAGTGTTTGGACCCCGTACCAAATTCTTCGAATCGATGGGAATTTCTTCCAAGCAGAGGTACATGCAATCGAAAGATGTGCATAATTTAACCTCGACAGGAACTATCGCAAAAAACGAATTGATATCCGTTCAGATAACCAAGCAGCCATCAAGGCCATTAGCTTATATACCATCAGACCCAAACTGGTATGGGACTGTGTGGGACAGCAGTGGGACAGCTAAACAGGCTCTGCAGAGAAAGTTAAGCCACTGGTTAAGTACTGGTTACGAGGACAAACTGGTATAGATGGAAACGAAGAAGCCGATCACCTAGCGAACAAGAAATCCAGTATTCCTTTTATTGGTTCGGAACCCTTTTGCGGTATGAGTATGAACACCATCCTCAAGAGTTTAGATGAAGAAAGAAGAGAACAATGGATGAAAATCTGGAAAGAACTTCCAGGGCTAAGACAATCCACAGCAATGCTGGGATCTTTTAACCAGAAAAGAACAAGCTTGTCTAAAACTAAACAGGAACAAGCTTAGAATCCTGACAGGAGTCCTGACAGCAAAGGCGTACCCAGCGAGGGACAGGGGGGGGGGGGGCAGCTGCCCCTCCCCCTAGAACAGAAATACCTGTAACATTATTAAAACCTCACGCTGGCGTCTTCGGGTGCAAAGAGCAAGGCCAAGCAGTTCTGAAATTGTACGACAGATGGATACTTCATTTCATAATCCTCGAAACAAATATGAGCTGCCCTGCCCTAGTTCAGATCCTAGGTACGCCCATGCCTGACAGGACACTGCAGACGTAGAAAACACTTCAGGGTCATAGGCCTAGAAGAGGATGATAGATGCAGATTCTGCGGGTCAACAGAGGAAACCCCATATATCTGCTCAAAGACTGCGGAGCACTACCTCCGCAAGAGACAGATGTACCTGCTTGAACGCAGAGGAGTTGCAGTCCTTGAATCCCACCCATATCCTGAAATTCCTAAAGGAATCAGGACTAGAGGAGGCGCTCTAAATGGGTAAGTATATTAACGATTAGAGGAAGAAGGTGGGGTACAATAGATCCATGAAGATCGCAGTACAAGTTACCACAGAAATCTACAATCTAACACATTTATTTGGTCATCCTCGTAGTCTACAGGCTACTATAGGTTCTACAGCTCTTACAGTTAAGAGCGTTCACTAATAAATTTGGAAGTCCCGGGTTCGATCCCAAGAGCGAGTGTCGGCCGCATTTCTACCAGAAGGGAAATGTATAATTAATTAACGCTAATTATAATAATACCTAAGTTTCTGGGCCTATAAAATGAAAAATAAGGGCAAAATACAATAGGCCACTTGGCCGCAGTGTTTGAAGGGTAGTTAATAACCAAACATTTAAAAAAATCATTTAGTTGACTCAAAAATGCGTAGATAACTCTATAAATAAATAAGAAATTTTGAAATATGTTTCGAATAAAACTTGAAGAAAATTAAATTTTTGATGAAAAACCTTGTTCTTTAGTGATTTTGTGTCTATCAAGTTGATAATAATTCACTTTGAAAGAAAGTTAGTAGGGAAAGATAGCTCGTTCTGGCCCAGCCTCCTTATGGAAAATTTACATGGGACCAGCCTCCTTATGGGAATTTACATGGACAGCCTCCTTATGGACGTTTTACATGTACCAGCCTCCCAGCCTCCCGACGGGACCTATGTTCTGGACCCTCCTTCCCACCTCCGGCCTTGACACTATCCGTTTCCGGTTTCGACTCCCAGTTTTAACTTCCGGGATAGATAATGCGTTCTCGACCCACCTTCCCACCTGCGACCTTGGAAACTAGCGCATGCGCAAACCACCAATACCTGTTTATGCAGCATTTTCTATGACAGGTTTAAACAGGTAGTAATCAGCTAATACACCGGTTTAATCAGCTAATAAACAGGTTTAAACAGGTAGTAATCAGATATAATCAGCTAATAAACAGGTTCCAAGGTCGCAGGTGGGAAGGTGAGTCGAGAACGCATCATCTATCCCGGAGGTCGAAACCGGAAGTCGAAACCGGAAACAGGAAGTGGCAATGTCAAGGTCAAGGCCGGAAGTGGGGAGGAGGGTCCAGAACATAGGATCTTTAGGCTGGGAGGCTGGTACACGTAAAACATAGTCTCAGCGACCGTCGCAGCCGCAAGATGACCACCGTTACAACGACAAACCCCAACGAAGCCCTCGTGGCAAAGTATTACGACCCCGACTACTTGGACACCGTGGACGACAGCGTCCTCGCCGAAATTATGGACTATATAACGCTTCTGCTGAAGAAAAAAAGCGCCGCCAAAGACACCACCGAAACCGCCGCCGAAGATTGCACCGATGCCGCCGAAGATTCCACCGAAGCCGCCGAAGATACCACCGAAACCGCCGAAGATACCACCGAAACCGCCGAAGATACCACCGAAACCGCCGAAGATACCACCGAAACCACCGCAGAAGATTTCACCGAAGCCGCCGAAGACTTCACCGAAGCCGCCGAAGATACCACCGAAACCGCCGAAGATTCCACCGAAACCGCCGCCGAATACCCCACTGAATCCGCCGCCAAGAAGACCACCGTAACCGCCACCGAGGATTCCACCGATGCCGCCCCCAAAAATTCAACCACCGACGCCGCCCCCAAAAATTCAACCACCGACGCCGCCCCCAAAAATACAACCACCGATGCCGCCCCCAAAAATATAACCACCGATGCCGCCCCCAAAAATACAACCACCGATGCCGCCCCCAAAAATACGACCACCGATGCCACCCCCAAAAATACGACCGAAGCCCACAAAAGAAACCGCCCGATGCGCAACCAGACGAAGAGAAAACTACCAGCACAAATAAAATCAAGACTGAAAGACAAAGGAGCTAGAATCATCTAAGAAAACAAGACCCACCCGCAGCCAAGCAGAACCCAACACAGCCCACCGAAGGAGACCAAGGAGGAAATGAAATGAAAAACTAATTCACAGAGAAAAAAAAAAAAAAAACCAAGGACAAACAAAAACAGACGACAACAACAGAAAAAACAAAACAACAACTGAACACAAAACCAACGACGGCGGAAGGACGGGCTCGCGCCCATAACCGCCATTGAACTAAGGATCCCATACGTACACGTAAAACGTCCATAAGGAGGCTGTCCATGTAAATTCCCATGAGGACGCTGGTCCCATGTAAATTTTCCATAAGGAGGCTGGGCCAGAACGAACTATCTTTCCCTACTAAATTTTGTTTTTGTTTTAAATTTTTTATTGGAAAAATGGGAAAATAATTTGAAAATAAGGCGAAATTTTGAAAAATGTTTTGAACAAAACTTGAAGAGAATTAAATTTTCTATACGAAACCTTATTATGTAGTGATTCTTTGTCCATTAAGTTGGTAATAATTCATCTTGAAAAAAAGGTTATATTTTGTTGTTATTTTTTTCTTTAAAAAATAGGAAAATAACTTTAGGCGAAATTGTGAAAAAAGTTTCGAATAAAACTAAAAAAGAGAACTAAATTTTCTATAAGAAATCTTGTACATTTAGTGTTATTTTATATGTGAAGTTGGTAATAATCCTTGAAACAATGACCAATTAGCTTTTATTTTTACATAATTTTACATTCTGAGGCCTCAGAAAGGCCAACATAACTTGGAAATTGAGAACAATTTTGCAATTTTGCAATATCCTATTACATTTTCTATAAGCAACCTTATTTAATTAGTGACTTTCTATCTGTCAAGTTGGTAATAACACTTTGAAATACACACAGACGGACGAACTAAAATAGTCGGCAAGGAACAGACAAAAATGACTCTTATGATTTCGAAATTATTTTTGTTTTATAAAATTCATTGTATTTTGATGAAATGTTGATGAGTTTAAATCATATATATTAATCTTCTTTTGGAGAGACTAGAACGAGTTAGTTAAGCAATTATAAATAACTTAAAAATAATAATTAATATTCTTTTCATTCTATTCAGAGATTCGTTAATAAGTGTAAGATAGAGAAATCGTTAATTATCTTCACTGGAAGAGTTCTATACAGGAAATATTAAACGTTTCTGCATATCACCATTAATATTAGTATTTTTTTACAAGTATCTATGTTCAACTCATAAATTATATTTGAAAAAATAACCGTGGAGAATGCCATTGGTCTATTGACAGCCTAATAAAATTGAGGCAGCAGCAAAATCCGTTGGTTAACAAACCGGTCCATTAAATGTCTTCATGGTAAAGGTTTATACATAAAAAATATACAGGTAAAATATATGGAAAAATGTGTTAATTTTTGGTAAAATTAGGAAATTGTTTGTGTCGAGCATATAATTAATACAAGGGGTTATATACTCGCCGAAATATTGCATATGTATCGTTTGTTTAATTGGGAATGGGATATTATATACAATAAAACAAACGATGAATAATAGGGATGATAATTACCAACATTTGTTGCATATGTATTCGCAATTATCCTGATTTTTTGATAATTCGAGGTACTCGAAGAAATCGAAAGGCATGATGACATGATGAATTGTTTTTTATGATATTCTAAAGTACAGTATAATCTTGATAATCCGACACATATGGGACCAGACTAGGAGCCGAAACCCTAACACTGACTAAACGGACAATAAAGAAAATACAAGTTCAACGATCATTGTTAGGAATCTCTCTCAGGGATCACATACCAAATACTGAAATCCGCAGACGATCCGGAGTTGCAGACGCCCCACACTGGGACGGATTACGAATTTACGGCGACAAAAAATAGAATTTTACAATGTCTCACAATTAAGCAAAACCTCTTAAAATGTATTGTTAGATAACCCATCCATATTATTATATACAAATAAATGCGAGAAACCAATTCCATTGGTTGTAGGAACGTGTTAAACATCGCTCTTGTCCCTTAGGTTCCAGAAAGCAATTAGTTGCGCTGGATTTTTAACAAAGTAACTACGTCTGTTTTGTGTTTGTGTTAAAAAATTGCGAACTTCTTAAATATGGAGAATATAGCTTTAAGTATCTATTTACATGTAATAATATCAAATTTGTAGAAAGTTTTAATCAATACGGTTAAAAAAAAAAGTTTTGTTAACGACTATCGTAAATTATTTTTTTTTTTATAATAAACTGCAATAAATTGATTTTAAAAAAAAGTTCCGCATAGTTCCGTTAAATTAAATATTTTGTAAAACAAAACAAACATTGACAATTCTAGAAAAGCAAAAATCCAGTCCACATCTTTCCACCTTACTGAGAATTACACCTTTTTTCCAACTAGTCGTGATGATTACCATTTGCAAGAGAGAACGAGAATGAGAGAGAAAATAAGAATGCAAGAGAGAGAGAAAAAGAATAGAAATGAACTATTTTTTGTATTAAGAGATGAAAGTTTTCTTCGTTAAAGTGTAATGAACGATTAGTTTAATACGTGTTGGATAGGTTTTATGTCAACGACGGTTGTGAATTTGTAAAAAAATGTTTGTTATAAAAAAAAAATTAATAAATTTTGTTATATAAAAAAAAAATATTTTTTGCACTTAAATTTGCATTTCTAATTAATCGTGTACATCTAATATAGACTAATTTTATATTAGAATCATGAGAATGTCATCATAAGGTAATATGTGAGACAAAAAATTGAAATGAACTGGATTTTATTTTTGTCGCCGTAAATTCGTAATCCGTCCCAGTGTGCGCCGTAGAGAGAATACTAAAGATAGTACTAAAATGGAACTGGGCGGGACACATTGCGAGATCTGCTGATTACAGATGGACAAGACGAATCCTTGAATGGAGGCCTTGATCGGAAGCCTTCAGAAATAGGGGGCGTCCCCCCACCAGATGGACCGATGACTTACAACGAATCAGTACCAACTGGATGCAGACAGCACAAGACCGAGGACAGTGGAAACTATTGAGGGAGGCTTACATCCAGCAGTGGACTTCAGTAATCTGATTGATGATGATAATGATGATGGGACCATACAACTGCCGGATTATCAAAAAATTCCAGGTTATCAGGAATAAAACAAAAGAATAACAATTTTATATACTTTAAACGCATCACCATTTTCTATTGGCCGCAAAGCCATTTTTTGCCTTTATTCTTTCGCTAATTTCGATATTTCTGTCGTTGCTCACGTTTACTATGACTCCTAGGTATTTGTGGCTGTTTAGGCGTTGGAGTGTGTACTGTGCTTATTACCTGCTCTAGATAGTTGTACGTCTTAGATCTAGACTGTAGATTAGTGGTGGCGAACCTATGGCAAGCGTGTCACAGCTGACACGTAGGAAAGTTTGATTGGTACCCGAACTATTTTGCTAAAATTGTTGGGTGTTGGGTTACATTAATTTTGGGATGCTGAATTGATTGGTGAAAACTAGAAGTACCTGTGATAATCCGTTTAAAAGTTATGGCATCGGCGGAAAATGCGAGAAAATTTATTTCCTAAAAATGATTATTTTTAAAGTGAATGTAGAATTTCAATGTGTGCTTAATTGGCAAAATCGATCGAAATTTCCCGAAATTTGGCCGCCGAACACAGAACTGGGAAACTATTTAATATTTTTAAGGAAATCTATGTGCATCTCTAGGGTGATGACCTCCTAAACACGATGCCGCAATCCGATTTTAATTATCTGCAACCGTTCTCCAGATATGGATATATGAAGTGGAAATTCTGGAAAATTTGAATTCAGAATTTCGCAATAAAAAAATTGTGAATGTGAATCAGACGAAGAAACCGCTGAACACATAATGTGCACATGTGTAGCGTTAGTACACATAAGGCTTGCCCACTTCGGGGTCGCAAGATTGACCACCTTGGAGCTGAGTAGCAAGCCTCTCAGGAATATCTTAGACTTCGTTCACGAACTTGAATTCCTGGGAGAGTAATTGTAGTAGGATCAAGCACAATAGATCAAGTTGGTCGCAGTGCAAAAAGGCTTTGCAGCCAAACGATTTTTTTTTGTGTGGGGACCCAAAAAAAAATGTAATCTTTCCAAACAAGTTACACATCGATTTGTTCATCTTGTCGTCTAGTTTCAGTATGTCAAAAATGATTTCGCGGCGAATTCTAGTTTTAGAGAGGTTGTCAAAATACCAAAAAAACGCACTATTTTTCTGATCAAAACGATGGATTATTTTTGGCGATTTTGTTCCTAACGGCCATTTTTGAAATGGCCTTTTCCTACAGTTCGCCGAGTGAAGCATTCAAGCCATCGTTCATCGTCATCCGTGGAACAAATTAGGCTGATGATTTTTTCGTCAGAAAAGGAATGATAAAACCGTTGTTGTGTGTCGTTAATATTTCGAAAAATAAGACAGATCAATGAAGATGAGGTTGCGATTTTACAAAATTAACATTTGTAGACTCTCACTAGTTTCTTTACTGTTTGACTATTATTTTTGAAAATAGGAAAAGAAAATATTAAAAGGAATTTTTGAAACATAAAAACAACAAATTTCTCCAAAAAGTCCAAATTTGGAAAATCTGAAACCATTTTGTTAATATTTTGAAAAATAAGGCAGCACCAGATCAATGAAGATGAGGTTGAGATTTTACAAAATTAACATTGGTATTAAAATAGTGAGAGTTATTTTCCTCACTGCGCGACTATTTGGAAGAATTTTGGAAATCTAAAAACCCCAAATTTTGAAAATCTGAAACCGTTTTGTAAATATTTTGAAAAATAAGGCAGACTAATGATGACAGATTAATGAAGACGAGGTTAAGATTTGACAAAATTAACATTCATAGACTCGCTATTTTCTCTACTGTGAGACTATTTGGAGGAATTTTGAAAATATAATAACCTCAAATTTCTCCAAAAAGACCAAATATTGAAAATCTGAAACCGTTTTGTTGCTATTTTTAAAAATAAGACAGCGACAGAACAATAAAGATTAGGTCGAGATCTAAAACATAGGTCCGCGTTATAGGCGCACAAAAAGTAGATTGAATAATACGGTATTAAACCGGCGAATACGGTAATTATAGTAAGTTGATTTAAATTTTACTGATAATAGTATTGCTCATTTAAACTAATTAGATATTATATTTCATTAGACGAATTCATCATGATGCCTGTCATAAATATAAGAATAAGACATGTTAGCATGTTCAAATACCTAATAGTTGATATATCGGTAGATTAAGTAAACTTTATTATGTTAGATTAAATTCCATCGATCCGCCGGATCCGGCCGGATCGGTGGAAATTCGGCCGGATCCGGCCGGTTTGAATATGACACCGGATTGCAATTCCTAATCAAGACACCAAAACACAAGTGTTGGTAGGGGAGGTTAGGCCAAAGCCCAATTAGGGGTGTAGTGCGCAAGGAAGAAGAAGAATCTATTTCGATTCCCAAATTTTCTATACAAACAATAAAATTACTTTAAATATGATTTATCAGTTATCACAATCGGTTAGATATTAAACTAATTATGATGATTAGAAAATTAGTAAACAAACTGTTGGTAGGTTTGAGCAAAATTGCGATAACTTCGGAAGGGGTAAGTATTTTCGATTTCCATTTCCGATTTTGGGAAAATAGAAAAATTACCTATAATTTGAGATGCTAGCTGTAACAAACCGTTGGGTATTAAGCTAACTATGTAGCTGTAAACAAACAAATCATCTAGCTAAAACTAGCCGATCCTGTTTATTATTTATAGCTAATTAAAACTAATTATAACGATCGTTTTACAAACGTTTTTGGAAAAACTTACTGTTGAAATTTCACAATTTGTACGATAACATAACTTTTTACTAAGATTTGTACTTTCAATTTCGATTTTTTTTGTGTGATCAAGACGAAAATACTATTGAAAGTGTTGTTTAGTTTGTGACTACAATACGAAATATTTTGTGAATGCGATTGGACAGTTATTTATTAAAAACAGTCTAGCCAATTATACAATTGGCAGTGATCAGAGACAACGAACGGTTACAATAAATAGTAATTTATTGTCGATAGATAACGATGTTCTGTGGGTTCTAATGCCTCGCGATAGATAATAATCGAAACACAGCGCAAACTAGTCGAGCATTAAATTGTTGCATTGGGTTTCAGATACGAAAAGTTGTCGGAAATTGGCGGAAGGTCAAAAGTTCCATTTCTGCAATCTGAGTGGCGTCAAAAGCGCTAATGTAACCTCACCCAACATAGAATCTCGCAAGAAACTGTTAGCTTACGGTTTAAACTGCATATCGTTGCTTTTAATAAACGAGTTCTGATCAAATTTTTACAAGACGTATACGTAATTGGAAATTCATTTCAATTTTATTTTCTTTATAATTGAACTATTCGACTACTGAGTGAAGAGTTGCTACGAATACACTTTCCTGTGAAAAGAGGATGTAACACTAATTTAATTATTTTTACAGAAACCGCACAATTATTGGTTTTATTTTATGATTGCTACTAATCATGCCATTAATTGCCTTAATCGAATATACCTTGTTCTAGTTGTTCTAGTACGTTGTGCTAGAGTGGACCAGCGTTTTGGGCCCTTAAAATAATTTTTATTGCGTCGCGTAACGGAACTACTGATAAAAATAAAAACAAAAAATAAATAGCTAAAAGATTGCCGACACATTTTTCGTTGACTTTTTCTCCATACAAAGCTATGGGTCGGTCGGTCGCACTTTCGTTTCTAGAAAATTATTTGGGTCGCGTGTTTAAAATATTGAGACACGCTAGTCTAGACTTAATTACTAATAGAAGAAGATTAACTAAATTTAGTGAAATGATAGCCTGAACTTAATTAATAGTTTGCCACTAGTTGACTTAAGTTTAGTGACCAGCTTTGTACTAGTAATTATTATTTTATTATTTTTATTTCAACTAATTGTAAGACAAACACATTCCTCTTCATAAACCACAAAAAATAAAAAAAATCTTTAAGCATCGTCGTTACTCAATAATCACGCAATGTGAATGTCGGACCGACCAATTTGCTCCGCCTAAACCCATTTGAGTTCCATGGGAAATGGAACATTTTAATTAAAACACTTTTTCAAATTTACACCATTAATCTCTTCACAATTACGAGAATTTCCTCACATTTCAATTATCACATTTGAACGATATTTGTAATTCAATTAGGTAAGTCCAGACAAGATTGGACAATACTAGATAAGATCAGACAAGATTAGACAATACTAGACAAGAAGGAACAGGATTAGCATAGACAAGACAAGAATAGATGTAATTATACAAGATTCGACTAGACAAAACAAGACCAGACAAGATTATACAAGACCAGACAAGAATAGACAAGACCGGACAAAACCAGATATCACCAGACGAGGCCAGTCAAGGCCAAATATGATCAAATATGATCCAAATATGATCTGGCAAAACCAGATAAGACCTAACAAGACTAGACAAGACAAGACCAGACCAAATAAGACAAGACCACGCAAGACCAGAGAAAACCAGACAAGACAAGAATAGTTTAGGCTAGAAGTGGCTAAACAAGACTAGACTAAGGCTGTATTAGGTTAGAGGAGACTAGACAAGACCATATAAGACCAGACAAAGCCAGAAAATACGATACAAATCAGACAATACCTGACAAAACCAGACCAGACCAAACAAGACCAGACAAGACAAGACCACACCAGACAAGACAACACCACACAAGACAAGAATACATTAGGCTAGAAGAGGCTAAACAAGACTAGATATGACTAGTTTAAACACGGCTGGTGTAGCCTAGAGGAGACTAAACAAGACCATACAAGACCAGGCTAGGCAACATAATATGATACAAGATCAGACAACACGAGGCATGATCAGACAAAGCCAGAGAAGATCAGACAAAACCAGACAAGATTAAAGAAGACAAGGCTAGATTAGGGTAGAAGAGACTAAACAAGACTAGATTAGTGTAGAGGAAACAGGACAAGACTACACAAGGCCGGGTAAGTCTAGCCAAGGCAAGACAAGACAAGAGAGAACCAGACAAGAGCAAAGAAGACCACACAGGACCAGGCAAGACCAGACCATAGAAGACCAGAGAAGACCACAAAGATCAGACAAGATCAAATTCAAATTCTTTATTGACCTTTTGCGATATAACTATCTATAGGTTCAGTCAAAATCAATACATACAACTTAATAGTTTTCAAAATTACTTTTTTTCCTTACCAAAGGCAAATAAATACATACAAATTAATGTTTTTTTATTTATTTATTACAATAAAAAAATTCTTTGAAGTTATAAAAGGGAGTTTAAAGCAATAGAAACTGTTTGACCTTCCTTCTGAATTTCTTATAAGAAGTTTCATCTCGGAGGACCTTTGGTAGTTTTTTAAATAGTTTTACTCCTTGGTTGTCCAGTTGTCCTTTGCTGCGTAGGGTTAAACTGGTTTTTCAGGCGTAAAAGAGATCTTTTCCTCTCGTGTTATAGTTTTGATTGCCCGCGTTTTTCTGGAGAGTTCGTTTCGCCTTATGAATATATGCTGTTATTTCTAGAATATACAGGCTGACCGTCAATATTCCTAGGTTCTGAAAGTCTGGCTTACAGGAATCATTACTTTTTAACCCTAGTATGTTTCTCAAAATTCTTTTTTACGCAATAGGTATTATTTCTATCTGCGAAGAAGCACCCCACAAGATTATTCCATATGTCAGAAGCAAAATAGGCCTAATAGCTCTGAAGATCTTCCTTAGTCAGAATTTTCGATAAGTACTTGATTATAAATGCGTTCTTGTGTAGTATAGCGTTGATATGCTGTTTTCTGGTTTGTCCATTTTATATGTTCTTCCAGATATACCCCTAGGAATTTTGTATATTTTGCTAATTGCAGCTGGTGAGTTTGTATTATTAGGTTACACTATCCCGCACACTATCTTTTCAAAAACATTTCTAGAATACAAAGCCCAAAGTTTGTGCTAGGAATATTATCATTCGGAAGTTCACTGGCACATGGGGAGTGCAGCCTGACGTGCTGCGTACGTCAGCCCTTGCTCTCTGTTTCTCCGTTGCACCAGTGTGGTACAACTCGGTTCACGCAAGACATGTTGACGTGGCCTTAAACGAGACGTGCAGGATTATAACAGGTTGCCTTAGACCAACATCTGTCTAGGAGCTGTACCATCTATCTGGACTTGCCCCAGCACACGTAAGATGAAAAGTAGCATCCTAAACAGAGCGGCAGATAGGCGACACCCTCTACACGACCAATAACTAGAAAGCCGACGACTCAAATCAAGGAAGAGCTTTCTCTAACATACGCAACAACTGGAGATATGCTCAAAACAAAGCCGCATAGAACTATGGAAGGAGCAACACCCAAACCTGCGGACCGAAAGCAAGGAGGAGCTGACACCGGGATAACTTTTACCATTCGCGACATGGAAATCACTGAACAGACTAAGGACAGGAGTGACGCACTGCAAATCGAACAGGATGAGATGGGGAATGCCAGTGGATGACGGGCTGTGTGATTGCCGGGGGTGGGGGGAGGGTATTCAGAGCAACAGCCATCTTCTCAGATGTCCCAGCATGGGAGAGGCTTGCACGATGGCGGACCGAATTGTGGCAAATGACAGCGCGATAGTTGCAGCTAACTATTGGAAAGGAAGGGCCTGAATGTAAACATTGGTGTCTCGGCCCTCGAAATGAATGAATGACACTTCTTGTCGATTGAAAAATATATTCCGTTTTAATTTGATTGAAATGGAGCTTATTTGGTGTAAACCGTGTATTAACCATTTCTAAACCCTTAACCCTTTCTCTGTGCAATGACACCCTCTTATATACTACACTAGATCTGCGATATATAGCAGAAATAGGGTTGGAGCCAGTACGCTTCCTTGTGGTACCCATATGTGTGTACATACAGTCCTGGATTGTTCAGTTCAGTTTCCAATCCTTACCGATACAAATTGCTTCCTGTTTTCAAAGTAGGATTGTATCCCGCTTTTTCCCTGATCCCATAGCTGTATAATTTGTACAGGAGAATCCTACGCAATACACAATCGATGGCTTTTGTTAAATCGTAAAATATTCCAATAAATGGATGGTAGCGTTTATCTACTTCCTGTAATATTTTGTTATGAAAATCTACACAAAGCTGTTGAAGTAGATTTCCCTTCACAAAAACCGTTCTGCTGGAAAAGTATCAAATCATGCTTTTCTATAAATGGAATCAGTCTGGATTGCATACAGTATTCTAGAATGTTAGCTAAAACATAAATCGGGTTAATTGGTCTATAGTTTTGGGCATCTGTGTTTGCTCCTTTTTTGTAGACTGGGACAATTGTTTATGTTTTCTGAATCTCAAATAGCACCAGACAAGACCAAACAAGATAAAACAAGACATGAGAAAACCAGAAAAAACCTAACAAGACCAGACAAGACAAGACTTGAATAGATTAGGCTAGAAGAGGCTAAACAAGACAAGAATAGATTAGGTTAGAAGAAGCTAAACAAGACTAGATAAGGCTGAACTAGGCTAGAAGAGACTAAACAAGACTAGATTAGGCTAGAGGAAACAAGACTAGATTAGGCTAGAAGAAACTACACAGGACTATACAAGACCGGGTAAGCCTAGGGAAGGCTAGAGGAGACTAGACAAGACGAGACAAAACCAGACAAGACCAAACATGACCGGACACGACCAGACGTGACCATACAAAACCAGACCAGACAAGAACACACAAGATCAGAAAAAACCAGGCAAGACCACACCATAATAGATTAGACTAGAGGAGGCTAAATTAGACTAAACAAGGCTGGACTAGACCAGACAAGACGAGACAAGATAAGGCAAGACGAGGCAAGATTAGACAATACCAGACAAAACTAGATTAGCCTAATATGGACTAAACAAGACTAGAATAGGCTAGAGGAGACTAAACAAGACTAGTCAAGAACAAGACTATACAAGGCTAGAGGAGACTAGGCTAGACTAGAATAGACAAAACCAAGCCAGACAAGAACAGACAATTCTAGAAAGGACCCGACTAGACGAGACTAATCTTGTTCTAGTCTCTAAACAAGACTAGTCTTCTTCATGTAGTTTCATTTCTAAGTTTGTTTCCACAAAATTAACAATTATTGGATCGATAAAAATGTTTGTTTTACGTAATAGACCGAAAACTATGATATAAGTAATTAATGATAATAGTGTTGATACTTATTGCGTATTTAAAAAGACGTGATAATCGAGCGCACATGTCCCAACCGGAAACCCGACGTATTTTTAGTGTTCTTGAACGAAAGTAATTTTTATTGAATCTAATCCACTCGACCGGCAAGAAAAAAATATCACATGTTGGTGATAAAAACTTCTCCGTGCATTAGTGAAACCGTCTCGAACTTTAATCTCCATTAACTCTTCGGGAATGCTTACCCAAACACCTATCCGTTAAAATTAAAATATTCCTTAAACACGTATAATTAGAACTCTTGCTAGTTCTTCTTAGGCGCGCCAACAAAACATATCATTTAATAATAGAATGGTCGCGTAGGTATTTCCGGCGGAGCCGGAAGTTTAGTCTCTACCTGCCTCTTATGTCATTTTGTTAAATTAAATATGAATGCGTTATGCCCGTTATGGCGGAGCTTTGTAGATAGCGTTTGGATTTATGATAATTATCTTAATGTCTTTATTTGTTCAGCGCAGCAGCTTTATAAAGGGGAATTGTAGGAAAGCGGTAAATTGCTTTTTAAATAAACGTTAAAAACGCAGAGATTTATTAAGTTTAGGTTTGGAGTTAACCTGCTCAGTCCATGTGCACATTGTAATGCACATAGCTTTATTGCCTTTTTAAATCATTTTTATTTACTCGTTTCCTGTTTGCTCTTTCATATTAAGAAGAGATGGGAGGAATATTTTGAAAAGTTGGTAAATGAGGAAAATGCCCGGCTTGTGTTTGAGGATAGTATCCCAAATCACAACGTAACAACTGGCATATGCAGGGAAGAGGTTGTACACTGCTATTAGGAAAATGAAATGTGGAAAAGCAAACGGCCCTGCTGAAATTCCAGTGGAGGCTTGGAAATGTCTGGGTGAAGAGGGCATAGATATGTTGTGGAATCTATTCCAACTGGTACTGCAAGAGGAAGTAATGCCCAAGGAATGGCGGGAGAGTACCATAATTCCCATTTATAAGGAGGAAGGTGACATTCAGGATTGTGCAAATTACAGAGGAATAAAATTCATGTCGCACACCATGAAGATCTGGGAGAAAGTTATTGAAAGTAGGCTTCGGATGGAGACGACAATAGGAGATGAACAGTTTGGATTTATGCTGGGAAAGGGAACAACATATGCTATTTTTGCACAAAGGCAGGTCATGGAAAAGCACAGAGAGAAGAGAAAAGAACCACATATGGTGTTAGACCTAGAGAAAGACCTACTACATAGACCTAGACCTAGAGAAAGTTTATTATCGAGTTCCCCGTCAGGAAGTATGGAGATGCATGAGATGC
This sequence comes from Phosphuga atrata, assembly GCA_944588485.1. Taxonomy (NCBI): domain Eukaryota; kingdom Metazoa; phylum Arthropoda; class Insecta; order Coleoptera; family Silphidae; genus Phosphuga; species Phosphuga atrata. The sequence continues at coordinate 65,713,142 of OX155897.1, read as the reverse complement.
AAGGGAGTACCGGAGAAGTATGTGCGCATTGTTCAAGATATGTACCGTGGAGGAAGGGCACGAATTAGAAGCAGTGTAGGATTGTCAGATACTGTACCGGTTCAAGTAGGTTCTCACCAAGGATCTGCACTAAGCCCCTATATTTTTGATCTTATAATGGATGTCTTCTTTGGAAGCTTAAGAGAACCATCTCCTTGGTATATGCTATTTGCAGATGATATTGTTTTATGCAGCACAAACAGGGAAGAGCTTGAATAGAAACGGGAATGTTAGGGAAGACCCATATCAGCAGGCAATCTAGATCTAAAAATTACCTACTGAATTCAGACTGCCTGATTAAACTGGAAAAGGTTATCTGGTATTCTTTGTGACAGGAGATTCAATATACAAGTAAAGGGTAAAGCCAATAAATGTGCAGTGAGACCTGAAATGCTATACGGAGCAGAAACTTGGCCAACAATGGTCAACGTGCAAGCGACTGGAAGTAGCTGAAATGAAAATGCTACGATGGATGTGTGGTGTTACAAGAAACGATCACATCAAAAACACCTTCATACGAGGCAGCGTAAAAGTGTCTGAAATATCAAAAAAGGTGCAAGAAAGACGCTTGCCCTGGTATAGCCACATTAAGCGCAGGGATGAGAGTTATTTAGAAAGGAGAGTGCTTGATCTGCAGGTGGAAGGCAAAAGGGAAAGAGACAGGCCTAGAAGAAGATGGATGGACTGCGTGCAGGATGATCTCCAGGGAAGCAGTAAACAGAAAACACCATTTGGGACCGAGGAAAATGGGAACGCTTTGTCAGAAACGTCGACCCCGCATGAACGGGAAAAGACAAAGAAGAAGTTTCCTATTTGCTCTTTCCATCGTTTTATCCGTCTCAGCAATTCCAAACCCTTTCCCCTTTCCTCTATACATTTCTTCCACTTCTCCCCTTCCATCCTCTCCCCTTCATTCCATTCAACCCTTGTACACACTTTCATCCAATGTTCCCACACATCCTCTGATGTCTCACAAACACTGCACTTTCTATGCATTCATCCTCATTTATATCCTCATTCATCCAGTATCTTCTTCCACGCTCCTCACTTCCACACCTATATCTTGCTAACATGATTTGTGCACCGGTCTCTTGGTTTGCCCATGTACCTGTATTCTTACATACTCTTTATGGTGTTTACAGCTTTTTATTCTGCTTTGATGCTGCTATAGATTCATTTCTTGCAAACATTCCGCCAAACTTTTGGCACACCGCCCCCGTTCCTGCTTTAGCCTTTCTAGCCCCATGCTAGATAAATCACCTCTTTTATATAAATTCTTCTTGTTCCTGCTACATTCACACCCCTTGTTAACGCCTCTTTCCACTCGACTTACCATTCTCAACACATCTTTTATTAACCTTTCATCTCAAATATTGCGCACACAACTTGCATACAAATCTTATGACCTTTCACATTCATTTCCTGTAGGACGATGTAACCCGATGTCGACCTGTTAAGTCTCAGAACTTTAACTGAACTTTTTCTATCCCGCCCTCCTCTCTCGACCCCCAGACTTCTGAGCCATTCATTAACCCTTTGTTGACCGACGATACTTTTAAGTTTACAGAAAGTACAGTTCAATGCAAGTCAGCTTTGGACAGGCCTGGGCAACTACGGGCAAAATGCTTCTCACACATACCTTCCACACCGTCTCAGCCGCTCTGAAGTTTCTTTCGAAATTGTTCTTCCACCCGCTCCAGATTCGCCCCGTCGACACCCACGCTTTCTTCGAAACGTACTCCACATGTTCTTTGTTGCTGCACCGCTTTCCAAATACATACCCCAGATCCCTGAATGTCTGCACTTCTTCAATTTCCATCTCTCTTCATTCAAACAACTTGTTTTTGAAATTACCACCTCTTTTGAATCGCACCCATTTAGTCTTTTCTACATTCACGTTCAAATCCCTACTTTCAAAATAACACTCTCAATCACTTCTCTCAATTCACCTGCTGTCTTGGCAAATACCACTACGTCATCGGCGTATGCTAAACTCCATAGCTTTCTTCTCCATACTACCACTCCTCTAGCTTGCCTATCCGCAAAATTAAAATATGCACGCTCTAAATAATTAATATAAAAAGATAAAGTCGGAAAATATCCCAAAAAATTGCATACGCTTTTCTAAATAAGACAATTACAAAAAAGGTCAGATCTGAGGAGGTTAAAGTCTACAGTGAACCAAAAGTTATATTTATAGTATACTGCAGGGATGGCGAGTAGTGGTTCAACCTTTTGGAGTAGTGGGCCAAATTGTTTTCATTATATTTTTCGTACTAGCTCTTGGGTCACCAGGTCAGTCTCATCACTTGGGAAAGAGGAAGAAGGTTAAAGACTACTTCGTTTGTTCTCACGTTTAAAGGCTTGCACAAAGTTTACATTTCCTTATTGTTTTATAACTTTTATTATAATTATTTATTATAACTTAACTTCTACTTTTGTACCAGGACACACTGGTATAGACGGAAACGAAGAAGCCGATCACCTAGCAAACAAGGGATCCAGTAGCCCCTTTATAGGTTCGGAACCTTTTTGCGGTATGAGTGTGAACACCATCCACAAAAGTTTAGATGAAGAAACAAGAGAACAATGGATGAAGACCTGGAAAGAACTTCCAGGGCTAAGGCAGTCCAAAGTGATGCTGGGATCTTTTAACCAGAAGAGAACAAAAGATTGCCTGAAATTAAGCAGGAACCAGCTTAGAATTCTGACAGGAGTCCTGACGAGACACTGCAGACTTAGGAAACATCTCATGGCCCTAGGCCTAGAGGAAGATGACGGATACAGATTCTGTGGCTCAGCAGAGGAAACCCTCATACATCTGCTCAAAGACTGCGGAGCACTACTCCACCAGAGACAGATGTACCTCGGGGCTCACTGCTTGATCACAGAGGAGCTGCAGGCCTTGTCAATCCCACCCAGATCCTGAAATTCTAAAGGAATCAGGATTAGAAGAGGCGCTCTAAATGGGTAAGTACGCCAACGCTTGGAGGAGGAGAGTGGGGTACAATAGATCTATAAAGGTCGGAGTACAACTCGACACCACCATATCTACAATCTATAATCTACATCTACAAGTTTACATTCCCTTATTGTTTTATAACTTCTACTTTTGCAAGTGAAGAGCGAAAAGTGAAGGTGGAAGTCAAAAAATGTATATCAATGAGGTAATACCATGAATTGCACCAGGTGACACTATGCTCAGTCGGCAGTCATTACATTGTGCCTTTAAATGAGCGAGAAGTAAATAAAGTATCATATACCTGTGTATTTATCGACCTAAGCATCGATAAAAGAGCATTAGCAAGTTTCTTCATTGATGGAAATGTAAATTCCGTTAACTCCATTGATTCAAATTTCGTTTTGTGTGGATATAAAATAAAGTCAAATATATTTTCCAATCTCTTCAGAAGCTTAGTGTGGGATTTTTGCTAGTGTGGAGGATAGGGGAATGCCTGCGAGGTATAGTGGGTACCTGGGAAATAAATACAACCGGCTGGCCAAAACTATCACTGGGGAGTACTCAGCGACAACCAGTACCAAGATGAGGCGAAAAGGAAATTATCCTGAACCGGCTCATCACATGGACTTCAAGCATGACTGAAACAATTTTATTGGCTGTGGTACTGCGGCGTGGGAGGAAACGGGAAACCACCGCGCGTATAACTTCCCCAGGACAAATTATCATATATGCAGAAACAAACACAAAGTACGGCCCTCAGTAACGGGCAGACTTTACATTCCCGGAGGGTGCTAAGAATCTCCTGGTTCCAACTAAAAGTACATATAAAAGAAATGTCATCCTGGAATGTTAACAGCCATTATGAACCAGGAAAAATTAACAATCTAACGCAAGAAATACAAAGACTACAAGTCAATATTATGGGCATCAGTGAAGTAAGATGACCCAAAAATGGGATACATACAATGTCTAACCACACAATGTACAACTCAGGTAGTGATGAAACAGACAAACATCATAGACACAGAGTGGCTGTAGTGGTGAACAACAACACTAAGAAATCTGTTTATAATTTCCTGCCAATTTCGGAAAGAATCATGCTCTTACAACTTAACACCAAGCTAGCCAAATTAAACATAATACAAGTGTACGCCCACGGCGGAGAAACGGGACGCAGAGTGCGAAGAATTCTACAGATGCTTAGAAGAAACACTCAAGCATACCAAGAAGGAAGACATAAACATTACAAGCTCAACATAGGACTTCTGCCAATACAATAATTACATAGTAACAAATATATGGTTCCAAATGCCGAAACGCCGTCTATGCACCTGGACATCCCCCAAACATCGACTATATCACATTGTTAGGAACCAGATGGATTTTATCCTAATCAACAAAAGATTTCGCAACTACATCAAACGAGTAGCCGTATACCCGGAAGCAGACGTCGCTTCAGACCACAACACAGTGGGAACTGTGGAGAATGTAGGGTAGAGATGAGCATGGGACGAGTTTCTCGTTCCAGATCCCATCCCGTGGGATAGATCCCTGTCACTGTCCCATCACATTTTTGTCCCACTGTGCCATCCCACAAACCTAAAATTTTCGTCCATTTTCGCCATCCCATCCCATTCATCCCATCCTATCGCATCCCGGTCGCGTGGCCTGTCCCACTCATCCCATTTTTCCCATTCAGCAGACTTGACAGTGAGTAAACCTTTTTCGTCGCAAACGGATCGTAAGACTTCATCGTCAAGAACTACATCATTATCCGAGAAATCTCCTGGGCTGGACATATTATGGAAAATGTGCGTATTGGCACGATACGCAATTAATTATGCACGAACTAGATTTACTAGACTATCAAAACTCGTCCCACTCAGTCCCATTCAAATTTGTTGTCCCATCCGATCACATTCCACGCAACGTTCATACCACTCATTCCATCTCATGGGACGATGGGATGGCATGGAATGGGATGGGATGGTACGATGGGATCCCATGCTCATCTCTAGTGTAGGGAATAGAGGTAGAAGAAGAAAATTAAAGAAGGAAAAGGATACGTGGATGTGAAGTGAAAGGCTATGGATGGAGCTGAGTGGAGGAGGCAGAATGGAACCAGCACATAGCAGAACACCAATGATGATGATGACCACAATTAACTGTATAAGGTACGCAGACGACACAGTGATCATAGCAAGCAACTAGCAAGACCTGCAAGCTATTAATGAGCAACATAAACAGAAAGGGGCCAGAGGCCGGACTGAGAATGAACAGATCCAAAGCAAAATTCATGGTTATAAGCCGTAATAATCAGGCAGGAGCGTCCATCACAGTAGAAGGGTGAACAATCGAAAGAACTACGAGCACGAAATACCTAGGCACACAAGTAAACGACAGATAGAACCCACTACAAGAGATCAAGAGTAGGGTAGAACAAGCCAGACAGACATTCAACAAACTAGGTCCCTTGCTATGCGATAAAAACCTAAATTTAGAAATTCGCCACAGAATGGTGAAATGCTACGTTTGGCCAGTCCTACTGTATGGAGCGACAAAAGTAGCATCCATTAACAAGATGGGGGCGTTCGAGATGTGCAGACTCAGAAGAATGCTCCGTATCCCACGGGTGGACCCCTTTACCAAGGAGGAGATGCTGAGAAGGGCAGGATTGGACAGATTACCATAATACCATAAAGCAGCGCAAGGTCGGTATCTGGGTCACATACTAAGGGGGCCAAAATATCGAATTTCCCAGCTCATACTAGGGAACTAGGAAGGGAAGATAGAAGGCAGAAGGGCCATCGGGCGTAAACAGCTATCATGGCTTAGGAACATCAAGAACTTAAATAGTTTTGGTGACATGTGCCAGGCAGCAATGAACAAAACATTAAAAATTATTCAATAAATGATAATTCGCCAACGCACATAGGTGTAAGGCAACAGAAGAAGAAGAGCTTAGTTTATTTCTTGTATAATCATTAAATATTTTTTAATGATATTTTCGTAATTTCACGGGTATTTTCAAAAATTATTGTTTTGAAAACGTTTTTGTAATTGAGGAAATATATTTCATGATTTTAATTTCTAAATCTTTAGTGTCATCTTTACTAAAGATTTAAGCTTCGCTATAAATATTTTAATATTCCCAAACATCATTAAAACAATTTTCCTTGTGTCTTTGAAGTTATTTATTCAGTTCATTAAAATGCTGAGTGATTGAGTGATTGAAATGCTGAAGAACATTAAATCATTTGACCATTCTACACATCAAAATTAGTCAAAAACTATTGTTTTTCTCATTTAAAAAGAGTTTATTTTTTTCAAATAGTTACAAACTGATCAAAAACTTGACCGCAACTACGCCAAACCCTGTGAAACTTGCAACAAAATCCCTGTGGAAATTGCTGCTTATTAAGACCTCTTGCGTTTATGAAGTTGATGAATTTTATAACAACTGGTATTAGATAGCTCAGCACTGTAGGCCCTGTTGGCTCATCGCTTGGTTTGTAGCTTTCTTCCAGACTTTTCTATTAATTGTCTTTTCTCTCCAGTTTGTGATATTGCTCTGTTATGCGTCCCTGACTACTTCATCTTTCCATCTTGCTTTCGGTATGGCTCTCCTCTTTTTTCCACCTAAGCTTCTTTCTGCATACTATTTACTCTCCATACACTCATCCACATGATGTGCCAAACTATAGTCTCTGTCCTTTGACTACTGACAACTGGCATTGCATTGGAAAATATTTTCAAACCTTGATGTATTTATTATACAATGAAATTCAATTCGAAGATGTTTTGCTTAAGATTTGAATAAAACTAATGTTTTTTCCCACCGTAACAGAAACAATTTACTTTAAGTCAATATCCATTTCATATCAATATCAAATTCTTTAAGAGTATCAAGACTGGGAAGTGTACCGAAAGTGTTCCCTTTCAACGTTATTAGTTTCAATAGCTCTTTTTTCATTATATTTCCTGAATTACCTATATCGTGCAAAACCATTTATCACTACCCTCATAATTAGATATCTAACTTTTTCGTTACAAATTATACACATAGTCTTTTTATTTTCTTCAATCACATCATATTTATCAAACCATTATGTTTTGTATGGTCTGGGATTTGTATCGTTTGTTTTTCTTTTTTAAACAGCACTTTTTTTGCTAATTAACATAATTTAACGAAATTTTCAACTTTTCTTGGTTCCACAATAAACAACAAATTTGCAAAGTTTCAAATTTTTAGATTAATATTTGCCATAGTTTCAAAAATTGTTTTTGCAAAGTTTACAAATTTGAAAAATCTCTAGAACTTTTACTAACTAATAGAATTTAACGAAATTTGTAACGTTTCTTAGTTCGACAATAACCAACAAATTTGCAAAGTTTCAAATTTTTAGATTAATATTTGCAAAAGTTACAAAAATTGTTTTTGCAATGTTTACAAATTTGACAAATTTTTAGAACCATTGCTAATTATCAGAATTTAACGAAATTTGCAAAGTTTCTTAGTTCTACAATAAACAACAAATTTGCAAAGTTTCAAATATTTAGATTAATATTTGCAAAAGTTCCTAAAATTGTTTTTGCAATGTTTACAAATTTGACAAATCTGTAGAACCTTTGGTAATTAACAGAATTTAACGAAATTTGTAACGTTTCTTAGTTTCACAATAAACAACAAATTTGCAAAGTTTCAAATTTTTAGATTAATATTTGCAAAAGTTACAAAAATTGTTTTTGCAATGTTTACAAATTTGACAAATTTTTAGAACCATTGCTAATTATCAGAATTTAACGAAATTTGCAAATTTTCTTAGTTCTACAATAAACAACAAATTTGCAAAGTTTCAAATATTTAGATTAATATTTGCAAAAGTTCCTAAAATTGTTTTTGTAATGTTTACAAATTTGACAAATCTGTAGAACCTTTGTTAATTAACAGAATTTAACGAAATTTGTAACGTTTCTTAGTTTCACAATAAACAACAAATTTGCAAAGTTTCAAATTTTTAGATTAATATTTGCCATAGTTTCAAAAATTGTTTTTGCAAAGTTTATAAATTTGAAAAATCTCTAGAACCTTTGCTAACTAATAGAATTTAACGAAATTTGTAACGTTTCTTAGTTCGACAATAAACAACAAATTTGCAAAGTTTCAAATTTTTAGATTAATATTTGCAAAAGTTACAAAAATTGTTTTGCAGTGTTTACAAATTTGACATATTTTTAGAACCATTGCTAATTATCAGAATTTAACGAAATTTGCAAAGTTTCTTAGTTCCACAATAAACAACAAATTTGCAAAGTTTCAAATTTTTAGATTAATATTTGCAAAAGTTCCTAAAATTGTTTTTGCAATGTTTACAAATTTGACAAATCTGTAGAACTTTTGTTAATTAACAGAATTTAACGAAATTTGTAACGTTTCTTAGTTTCACAATAAACAACAAATTTGCAAAGTTTCAAATTTTTAGATTAATATTTGCAAAAGTTACAAAAATTGTTTTTGCAATGTTTACAAATGTTTGACAAATTTTTAGAACCATTGCTAATTATCAGAATTTAACGAAATTTGCAAAGTTTCTTAGTTCTACAATAAACAACAAATTTGCAAAGTTTCAAATATTTAGATTAATATTTGCAAAAGTTCCTAAAATTGTTTTTGCAATGTTTACAAATTTGACAAATCTGTAGAACCTTTGTTAATTAACAGAATTTAACGAAATTTGTAACGTTTCTTAGTTTCACAATAAACAACAAATTTGCAAAGTTTCAAATTTTTAGATTAATATTTGCAAAAGTTACAAAAATTGTTTTTGCAATGTTTACAAATTTTACAAATTTTTAGAACCATTGCTAATTATCAGAATTTAACGAAATTTGCAAAGTTTCTTAGTTCTACAATAAACAACAAATTTGCAAAGTTTCAAATATTTAGATTAATATTTGTAAAAGTTCCTAAAATTGTTTTCGCAATGTTTACAAATTTGACAAATCTGTAAAAACCTTTGTTAATTAACAGAATTTAACGAAATTTGCAACGTTTCTTAGTTCCACAATAAACAACAAATTTGCAATGTTTCAAAATTTTAGATTAATATTTGCCAAAGTTACAAAAATTGTTTTTGCAGTGTTTAAAAATTTCACAAATCTGTAGAAGCTTTTAGAAAGAAATTCCTTAAAATATTTAATATTCATATCTTTGTAGTTGATAAACCTTAATAAAATAATAATAAAAATTCACTTGGTCACTTGGTTCAATGGGTCACTTAAAAAGCTTGTGTGGGTCAGTGTCTGACCTGCGGATCATAGGTTTGCCATACCTGGTATAGTGTCTGTGGAGACTTTTTGTTCAGTCTGACTCCAGTTTTGTTTATCAAGTTTTTGTCACTCAAGACAAAACAACATATTGTTAGATAAATCCAAATTTTATTTATCCATTTGTTTGGCCTGATCCTGCATGGCTCAGTCGTTTGTTTCCACGTTCCAAGTAATCATACGAGATGAAAGTTTTATTTGTTGATTTAACTGTTTAAAAACCTCATATGTATTATTTACTAATAAATATTTGTTTATTAAAAATCCCACCCAAAATCTGTCTCCATTTATTACTTAACACTAAAAGTCTAAAACTCGTGGGACACCTGAATTCAACTTTGAATTCTTTCTGAAGCGCGTATAGTTCAAACTCTTAATTGCAATTAATACTAAAAGCCGTTAATTAAATTCTAACTTATAGAAATAGATAAAAAAAACATGAAAATATAAAAATCAAAATGTGAACATTTTCCCATAAATTAAACGGTTTGTTGAATATCAATGCATTTTTTATTATCAATTATATAGTATATAAACGGAACTTTATTTTATTGCCGCAATTACGCAACGTTTCAGAAAAATACGATAATTTTTCATTTTCATAGAAAAAAGTCGCGTTGTTCGCTTTGTTTCAAACGCCGATCGACAGACCGAGCCGCCGCCTTGCGTAACTGTTTCAACAGTATCAGTTTCCTGCTGTTTAAAGCCCACACCTTAATAGTGACTTATTTATAACGCATTTGCTATAACTCCTGTATTTATCAAAATGCCATAGCGTTGACATTTCACTGATAATGACTGCAGGAATCGTTTCAAAATGGTCCGGAATTTGTTCAAATTAAAACTGTTTTGCAATTCCATAGAAAATTTGCGAAACTTCCCAGAATAACAATAGATAATGCTATAAATAGATTACAAACAGGATAAGACTATAAACGTAAAGTTACATTGACAAGACTAGATATTTAAGATTCGACAGACAAAATTCATTTGAAATTTATTACCATGAATTTAAAAAATGTATAAAATTCCTCGTTTTGATATCATTTTACAAACAGTTCAAGCAGACAAAAGATCTTCGTAAGTAGATATAAATAATTGACGTTTGCCTACACTGAATCCAAAATTTATATTGTACTTATTCGTCGAAACGTCTCGTAAAAATGCTCGACTCACTTACGTTTCGATTTCAATCTGATATAAAAGAAAGAAAAAACCGGAATAAAATACACAAAACCTCTCCCGGTTTTATATTTATCCTGCCTTTTTATGCGCGATAAATTCCATTTTTTAATAGCCAAAGTTTACCCGAAGCTTTAATAAGATGTCTCGGCTGAAGAAAGTTATAAAAATTTTATTCAAAATCGCATTTTTGTTTTTTTCAAAATTATTGAGTATATAGACGAAGACCGGTCACTTCGTCTATTCTCTCATACAGCAACATTTCCTTTATGTCTTGTTAGTTTTCGATAGAAATCTATACGTTTGATGAATTGACTTCAGATTAGTTCTAGACAGACTCATAAATCTATTTAAGCATTTTCAATATACATCTTAAAACTAATTTTGTAGAATTTTATGAAACTGGTTTCATACTCAACGTGAATTAATTGTTTTAACAAATATCATGTCTAGTTTTTGTTTTTACTGTCTAGACCAGTGATTCTCAACCTTTTTCTGTTGCGGTACACTTTCAATAACACCAAAATTTGACGGCACATTGACAATAAAATGAGTTGGTACTTACGTATTAATGCCACCACCGCTATATATTGGATTGAAAGTTCGCACTGCCGCGCGTATGTTGTCTTCATTTATCTGTCCGCTTCGCGGCAGGCAACCTAATCTAACCGGGGTTAAAAAATAAAGTATTTTGAGTTTTAAAAATGTTTTAATTTTAAATAAAATGTTTTAATAATAATAACAATCTTTATTGTACAAAGTACAACTGGCTAATGACCAGGGGTCTTTCTAAAATGTTTTATTTTCTGATTTATCATAAAATTTTTTAGGTAGATTGGCCGCATTTAAAAATGTAGCGCTGATGGCGTTAATACGTAAGTACCAATGAGTTTAATAGTCATTTATTATGAAATGGTATTGTGGTATGAAAATGGTATAATGGTATGAAATAGTAATTTAAATTTTCGCGAGTTAAACCTTAACTTTATCCGCGAGCGAAATTTTTCTTTTGTTTAAACAAGAAACAATTCAAAGAAAAGTTGGTCATGATTGTGGTGTTCTCATAGCAGCGATAAAATTGTTGATTCGTACCTCAAAAATTTGCTGAGAATATTTATTGTGTTTTATTCATTTGTGTTTTATTAATCGTAACTAGATACATTCGAAGAATTATTGTTAGATGGTGACTCGGAAAGATTACTGCGGCAAAAATTATGAGATTCGTACAAAAGAAAATGTAGGGATAATAAGTTGTGTGATTGGCGATCAAAAGAGAACATCAGCGATCATTTATGATTATGTTTACTGAGCAGAGTTATTTTGATGCGTTGCCATGGAGACTTTTATTGCACTAGTAAATAAATCACTGTTTTATTGATCCGCATGCAAGGAATTAAACATGACTTTTTGAGGCAAAATTTAATAAAAAGAAAACGCGGATTATAGCGCATGTAAGAAGGGCTCCAAGTCTTAAGGTAAATTATTTGAATTATTTTTTCCTATTTTGGAACGAGAGGTCGCGCTACCGCGTAATATATGATCTGGATTTACCTGTCCTAATATTGCTCAATCTAACCTATGACCTAACCTAGGTTAAAACCGTGAAATCAGTAAAATATTGTCTTTTTTACGTTAGTTCTAATTTCTGCCATGTCTTACATGCATCGCATATAAAAGTGCCGCGGCACAGTCGTTGAGAATCACTGGTCTTGACAAATATTATGTTTCTACTGATATATGTGAAAATGGCATTTTTTCCACGGCTTACCCTACATGAAAGTGACATTTTTTCATTCTAGAGATGAAAATATTTTCACATCTAGAGACGAAAATGTGCATTTTAAATTTATTATTTTCTCAATTAAAACACTAAACTAACCAAATTTGCATGGACTTTCTTATTAATTACATCAATTTCAATGAAATATTTTATGTACAAACGTAAAATGAGCCTGAAACTATTTAAAAAAACCAATATAAAATTAGGACATTTGACTTGAAAAGTATCACGCTCTATGAGAATGCAATATGTTACCATGGAAACGACCAAACCAACAATTAAATTTGTATTGACAGTTCTGACAGTTTGCTTCGAATTGGATTTATCAAAGTCGAATTATGGATTCTACAAACGAAATCAGTAGAAAAAATTGCATTTACTACTCGATATGAAAGTGTTTTTTTTTCGTTCGGTGTGATTGCTAACTCGCTGGCGCTTGTGAGCAAACTCCCATCTCACCAAAAAAACGCCACTTTCATCTCTAAAATATACAATTGTCTGGTTTATAACCTGTTATTATTTAACCTGCCTGTCTAGTTTATCTAGTGTTTAATTTTGTGGTTTTAAATGTTTATTGTTGTCTGGTTAGTATTTCCTGGGCATGTCTTGTCCCACCAGTTTTGTATGTCAAGTCTTGTTTATCAGATCTAGCCTGTTCGGTCTCAGAGCCTTTACTCCTTTCTCTCAAAGAAAATGCGATGCCTGGGGCAATTGATATTTGGAGGCTCCCTCCTACATCCGTTGAAAAGTAAAAACTTAGGAGAAGAAAAAAATATAGTTTTTGTTATGGTATTAAATATTTATTCAATGAGTAAATGTACTTCAATAAGTAAATGCTTTTCGCGCTTTAGCAAATTCGGTTATAATTCGGTTGGAATCTTGGAAAGTGAGGCCCCTTAAATTATGAGGCCCCTCGCAACTGCCCCTTCTGGATCACCCCCCCCCCCCCTTCTGATAGGGCCCGTTTAGTCTAGTCTAATCTTCTTTCTCTAGTCTTGCCTGTGCATTCTTATCCAGTCTTCTATGTTTTGTTTGATTCCTTTAATATTGCTAGTTTTGTTGAGTCTGCCTTATCTTGCAACTCTAGTCTTGTTTGCTTAGCATTATAGGGCCTGTAGGCGTCTGGTAGGTTTCTAGCTTGTTTGTTTAGTATTAACTATAATCTAGTGCAGTTTTGCTTAGCCAGTCTTGTTATATATAAGTTGTTAGACAAATACAAATGTTACATTATTTGTCTGGTTGGTTCCTATTTGTATACATTTGTCTTTCTTCATTATAAAAACCCAAATTAGAATTCTAGACAAATTTCCATATCCATTCCAGACAAAACCACAAAACAGCAAAGTCTTACTTAAACAGTCTTGTCTGACTTGTCTTGTATGTCTAATTTTGTCTGAAAGTTCAGTTTTTGTCAAGAAAGTTGATTCTTGTCGCATTCAGTTTCGTTTATCTAGTCTAATCTTGTATGTCTAGTCGAGTCTTGGCTGCCTAATCTAGTCTTATTTATGTATAATCTAGTCTAGCCCATTTTAGTCCAGTCTAGTCTTGTCTGCATAGTCTAGTCTGGACTGCATAGTCTAGACTACTCTGTATAATCTAATCTTGTCTGCATAGTCTAGACTTGTCTATCAAGTCTAGTCTTGTTTATCCAGTCTTGTCTGTCCAGTCTTGTCGGTGCAATCTTGTTTGTACAGTCCGTTCGCTAAAAATACCTATGCAAGCATAGTAACAAAAATGAAACAAGACATATACACTGAAAATTTAGGCATACAAATAGGAAAAATAAGAAAAACGAGAAATGTCATTGCCAGAATCACGATTCGAGAAAAAAAGGAAGGGGCTATTAAAACATTTAAGGAGCAGGCAAATGTAAGTCTCAATGAGACGGCCACGACTAGAGAAGTAGGTGGACAAAGAGGGACAATAATTATTAGAAATTTTGACGAAACCACAACACGGGGAGAAATAGAAGAAGCCATTAAAGAAGCACTAAGGGGAAAGCCAGAAGAAAGTGAAATTAAAGTACATACTCTGAAAACAGGGAGAGAACGAAGCACGCTTGTAGCAACAGTCAGTATGACAAAGGCTGCTGCACAGCAAATACTGGACAGAAGAAGAATTAAGATTGGTTGGAGCAGCTGCTGGGTCCAAGAGCTCTTCATCTCTATAAAATGCTACAACTGTAAGAGACATGAGCATACTGCTAAAATGTGCAAAAACGAAAAATATGACTTGACAGGAGTCTGCCACAGGTGCAACCAAAAAGGACATACTGCCAAAGAATGCCTGAATGCACCAAGATGCTATGAATGTAACACCGATGGGCATCAGACAGGAACCATGGCGTCTGAACTATACAGAAACCTCGTAAGGAACCTGAAAGAGAGTATGAAGATCGAGGACAGAATAGAGTCGGAACAAAACCCGGCAAAGAAAGAAAATGTTTGCCAGAATGCTTAAAATCCTACAATGTAACATGAACAGAAGTGGAACAGCACAAGAACTTCTCCGAAAAACTGTCCTGAACCACAATATTGACATTGTGATTGTCTCGGAAACCAAACATCAAACTGACAAAAAATGAACCATGGTTCACAGATGATAAATGCAGTGTAGCATTTAAAGCAACAGCCAACAAATGGGACAAAGGACAAATAAGACACATAATCATCTACGGGTGCTACATCTCCCCTAACATACACATTACCGAATTTGAAGAAAACCTAAAAGATCTGAGAGACAGCATGAAAAGTCACACTGGAAAACAAATTATCGTGGGAGGAGACTTCAACTCTAAATCGCCCGAATGGGGCTCACCGTTTGAAGATGCTAGGGGAGCAATTCTGACTGAATATCTAGCGGAACAAGATGTTGAAATATTATATAAGGGAAACATGCCTACGTTCCGGCGGAGACAATCCTATTCGTACATCGATATAACTTTCAGCACAACTAACCTAGTGAGACAGGTCAGAAACTGGGAGGTGAGGGATGATGAGAACCTTAGCGATCACCGAAATATCGAATATAAAGCTACAGGGCCCAAGAGATCTAAGAAAACGGAATCAAACCAAATAAGCACCGGAGAACGGGTGGATAATAATCCAGTACCGATAGCAGCTTTTCCCTACAAAATTAAAAGAAAATATTGGCAACCCTAACATAGAGGCTGAACCAAGCGAATGTATGAAAGTAGTTACACAAACCTGCGATCAAATATTTTGAAGAAATGGCGGTAGAAGCAGACAAACACCGGTGTATTGGTAGACGAGAGAAGTGGCGGAACAAAGGAGGATATGCCTAAAGAAGAGAAGAGCAATGGCCCGAGCAAACGCTAAGAAAAATAAAACAAATGAAGAGAAACAAGAACTTAGAGAGGAATACGCTAAAGGAAGAGAAGAGTACAGAAAGGCAATCAAGGTAGCGAAAGTAAATGCATGGAAACAACTATGCGCAGAAGTTGATAACGATATGTGGGGTCTGGGCTATAAAATAGTACGGAAAAAATTAAACCTGCGTCCTAAAATAGAGCTGCTGGATAAGAGAGGCTAAATCAAGCGGAAAAACTATTTCCTTGCGATCGAGATATGGACTGGAGCCAGCTTATACAAAAGGAAGATCGGGTAAACTGTCCACTATTCACATAGAACGAAATGAGAGAGGCGGCTGGAAAAATTAAAAACAAAAGGGCCCCAGGATCAGACGGGATACCGGTGGAGATACTGCTTCTATATGTTCAACAGATTGCTACAGAGAGGAGAATTCCCTAGGATATGGAAAACAGCGAGGATAGTGCTAATACCGAAGGAAAAGAAACAAAAAAATGTGGAAGTAACATATAGGCCACTATGCAGAACACAATGGGAAAAATGCTGGAGCAACTACTAAGCAACACAATCAAAGAAAGTATCGAAAAATCATGGAATTTATCAGATAGGCAATTCGGCTTCCGGAAAGGGAGATCTACAATTGATGCAATGCACGTAGTACAGGAACCAAGGCAAATACGGGATGCTACAAATGCAGAGATTTCTGCGTTATGGTGACCCTCGACGTGCAAAATGCATTTAACTCTGTTCCATGAATGGAAATCGTCATAGAGCTAGTCAAGCGTAAGATACCACTGTACCTAGTACAGATGGTATGCGTTACCTTACCTTAGTGAACGAGACCTAATGGTAGGAAAAACTGCCAAGATAAATATAACCAGAGTGGTCCCTCAGGGATCTATACTAGGACCGTTACTTTAGAATATCTTCTACGATCAGGTACTAGGGCTGCGCATGCCTGCAGGAGTAACCCCAATAGGTTATGCAGATAACTTGGCTGTGATCGTAAGAGGCAAGAAAGAAGAGGAGCTGTGTCTTAAAATAAACGAAGCGATACAGAGAGTGAGCCGGTGGCTGCACTCCAAAAACCTAAAAGTGGCACCGACTAAAACGGAAGCTATAACATTAACGGGAAGGTGAAAGCTCTCCAAAATGGAAATCAAAGTAGAAGATGCAATAATAACGACATCAGAGACATTGAGATATCTTGGAGTCGTATTCAACAAAAATATGAGTATGACACAGCACGTGATACAAATAGCTATGAAATCGAAGGCCGTGGCTGCCAATCTAGGGCGACTAATTCCAAATATCGGAGGACCACGATGTAGCAAACGATGGCTGTTCGCATCGGTAGTTTACTCCATCATACTTTATGGTGCACCTATATGGCGAAAGGTCATGGCAAAGAAAAAATATAATCAAATTTTAGAACGTATCCAGCGAAAAATACAGAGATTAGAGGCTGTTGCGCATACCGGACTGTATCTAGCGATGCACTGCGAGTGGTGGCGGGAAGCCCACCCATCGATCTAATATTAGAAGAAAGATGTAGAAGGCCGGAAGACACAAGCAAGAGACCATCCGCATCAGAGGGCAGAACACAGATAACAAACCTGTAGCAGAAAAGATGAGAGAACTTGAAGGGAAAGGCGGATTGGACGCGAAGGCTCATACCAAATGTAAAAAATTGGATAAACCGGGAGCATGGTGAAGTGGACTATTACTTGACACAAGTATTGACGGGACATGGATGTTTTGTCAACCTTTCTGGAGCTCCATAACATTATTGGGTCTTTTTAGGACGGTAGTATGGTTTTACCAATATTAAATATATTTCCGGAAAACTAACAATCTTGCTATTAACAGTATATACCTGCTTCAGCTACAGAATCTTCTTCCTCCCTCAGTTTCATTTCAACAACGAGGACTTTAGGCACATCTCCAAAATACCTCTCACCAATCAATCCTCTTCACCTATTTCAAGAGATTCGCCCACGTTTCCAATATGTTCTAGGTCAAAGGTGCCAAATAGACATAAACAGAGCAATCCAAGGAAGAGGAGACGTTCCTATAAAAATGTTCGGAATCGCCTAATCGATTAGAAAGCATTGTAAAGCATTCGATCGCCGCATTCGATCGAAGTTTTTATATTAGATTGGAGCACGTTATGCGTTTAACTTCGACTTCTAATATACATTGTGTTGAAAATAAAGGGCATTGTTTTAGTTCAACTCTTCAAGAATTCTTTGGTCAACCCACAATACGTATTCTAAGCTTAGCTCAAGAAGTTTTATTGATAACGCTAGGAACGCCAACATTTTACTGCAAGATTTTGTGCTTAAATCCAAATTCAAACTATAACACATAAAGCGCAGATGTTCGATTATCG
This sequence comes from Phosphuga atrata, assembly GCA_944588485.1. Classification (NCBI taxonomy): domain Eukaryota; kingdom Metazoa; phylum Arthropoda; class Insecta; order Coleoptera; family Silphidae; genus Phosphuga; species Phosphuga atrata. Next base: position 65,695,131 of record OX155897.1, on the reverse strand, counting down.
AAGAATACTGGGTAAGAACTATTTTTGTAGAGAGGAAAATTATTTATCTTAAACCAATAAGGCTTTCTTTGGTAGTTTACTATCACTGGAACTCATGCAACGCTATGTAACGCTTGTATTTCAACGTTAAGTCTCCTTACGGGGGTTGTCCACTAATAGGCAACAGAGAGCAGCGGATCTGGACGTTTTGCTAAACCAAGGGACACAGACACACTAGTTAGGGGAAATGCGCGTTCCATAATAGACCTGACTTTCTGTTCGCATAACATCGGAAACAGAATCTAAGACTGGAAGGTACTTAACAGGTTGAATTTTTTGTATTTATTGGAAAACACCGAATCACTCAGATCGGAGTGCTTGGCAGTCAACCTGTTAACCATGAAACCCTGAGCGATTACCGATACATCATATAAAATAGAAGCAGACTCACCAAGGAAAGACATACAACAAGGAAACAGGAACGGAAGGAGTACAAAACACCTTAACACAGAAGCTCTAAAAATTAGCATGGAATAGGAAATTGCAGGTACAACAATTAAAAATGCTGATACACTTGTTCAGGTCATGAGCAGGGTATGTAACTAAACGTTACCCAAGAAAGGTGGACCAACTAGGAATAAACTGGTATACTGGTGGGCAGATGAAATATCTAACCTGAGGTCCTCGTGCGTTTCTGCTAGAAGAACATGTTTGCGACCAAAACTAAAGAAAGACTGATGAAAAGCTGAAAACGCTAACGGACCTATATAGAAGCAGGAAAAGAGAATAGAGACAAGCAATCATCAAAGCCAAAGAATCACATTGGCAAAAACTCTGCGAGGACCTAGACAAGAACATATGGGGAGATGCCTTCCAGCAATGCAAGAAGGAACTTAAAGTGCTACCGCCAAACACTCAAATGCGAATGAGTAACCTAAAACGAGTTGTAGATGTACTGTTAACACAACATGCACCTTTTATCTGGGAACAACCAGAGGTTAATGAGATACCGTTATCGAGGAGGAACTCACCAAAGCAAAAGACCGTATCCACAACGGTAGAGCTCCAGGCCTAGATGGCATCCCGCCTGAGGTTAATAAAATCACAGCTCTCGATCAATCAAAATTTGTTCTAGATGCAATGAATGCGAAACTAAGTGTCGGGAAGTGCGCAAGGCTTGTTCTGCTCCGCAAGGGTGACAAACCATTAGACGATCTATCATCGTATGGACCCTTGTGTATTCTGGACACGCCGGGCAAGCTGCTAGAGCATCTCCTGGTGGACAGACCTTAAAGAGGACGTGAGGCAGGTATCGGATTGTGCAGGAAGCAATTTGCATTCAGAGAGGGCAGATCCACTATCAGCGCAATAGAAGCGGTCCTAAAACTTGCAGGAGAAGCTATAAGGGGCACCAAAAGGACAAGGTAGATATGTGCACTAATTACATTTGACGTTAGAAACGCTTCTAAGAGTACTAGTTGGAAAATAATATTGAAGGAACTAACCTAAAGAGGAATAGCGCCTTACCTTCTGCGCATGGTAAGAAGCTACTGCGATAATATAACACTGCTTCTACAGACACATGGAGTTTCGGTATAGAGAGAACTCAGTAGCGGGGTCCTAAAAGGTTCAGTTTGTGGTTTGTGGAACATCTTATATGTTGGCGTCCTAAGATTCAAACTTCCGGAGGGTGCCACACTCATTAGCTTCGCGGACGATCTGGCGCTCGTCCATCATGCTAATGCAAACGGCAAACCGAACAATTCGCCAAGTAACCGATTGGATGACACCAAACAACCTGAGCGTTGCTCCCGAAAAGTCTGAAGCAGTGTTACTGACCGAAAGGCTAAGGAGACTCAACGCAATACAGTTTAAAGTTCTACATACATATATAAGCTCAAAGAACGAAAACACATAACTCGGGGTAGTCATAGACAAGAGCCTGTCCTTCGGTCCACACCTCACGAAGGCAGCAGCTAAAGGCATCAAGGTAACGGCGCATTGGACAGAATTATGCCCAATGTAGGCGGGTCTAAAAACTCCAAACTTAAGCTCCTTGGTACGATCATACAATCCACCATACTATATGCTGCCCTAATATGGGCTCAAAGTATGGCAGTAGAAAGCAACATTTATAAACTTGCGAGAATTCAAAGAAAAACTGCAATCAGGATCTGTAGCGCATACAAGACTGTATCAGGGGAAGCAGTATAGGATTGCTGTATAGCCCCCATAGAGCTCCTGGTAGTAGTCCTGTCATCTAGGCTTGTCTAGTATTGCCTGCTTAGTCTTTCTCGTGTCTGGCTAGAGTTGCATTATATCAAATTTGGTTTATAAAGGATTTTGGTTTATTTTGGATTATATCAAATTATTGATTATTGTCTATGCGATTCAAAACAAAGATAAATAGCTTTATCTGAACTGCGCAGTTAACCCCAATTTAAAAAAATGTTAAAATCTTTACTTCAAGAAGTTTATAAACTTTCTTATAATTTAACAACTTAATGAAATGGTTGATACAAATTGAATGTCAAACAAAGCTTTCTAAACAAATTAACATATTTTCACACGACCGAACAAAAATCACTTTGCAATAACAATTCACTTTACATGTAATTTATAGCTTTGCAAAAAAGTTTACGTAAACACCAGGCAATAATTCCAGCGAACTTGCAATAAACAGTTATTTTAGAGTTTTTTGACAAACTTTTTTACTCTGATTGTTTTAGTCCATATCTTGAGAGACAAATAAAAATAAAATCGACCATCATGGGATTATTATGTGAACTTGACCTGATTTTTAACCAACACAATGTTTCTGTTTACGCTTTGTTTTTATTATCTCCCTTTCCTTACCGTCGAATATTTTCCTTTTAAAGAATGTGATAAATTGATTTCTGACAATTTTCGAGCCAGACAGATATAAATCTATTTAATTACATTCGACCTGCACACCAATTTATATATTTATTTATGAAACAACAATGGACAAATTCACGATAACATCGAGAATGGCTCACAGACATTTTGTCCCTTGATTGATTACACAATTATTTTTTACCGATGTTTATTTTTTCTGTTTTTATTGTTGCAGGTGAGTCAGAGAGTTCCAATTGTTTAGTTCCAAATGGCTAATGCCACAACCGACAGGTATGCGATTATATAACAATACATATGTTAACACAAGCAAATATTTATTAAATAGCAAATTTACTGCAATTAATTTAATTTTAATCATCAATTTATATTTAGTTAAATATCAAATATTTACAAGAAAAAAATTAAGGAAACTATCTATTTCTTAACTTCTTTACTAAAACTATTTACTTCTTTAATTCACAAATTGACTAATAACATAAATAATAGTATATTACGTAACGAGGGTTGTAAGAAGCATATTACGTACGATCGGAACAATTACGCACTCCCCGCTACGTGGGTATTCCGCGAGTACGTAATTGCCTTACAACTCGAGTTATGTATTATAATTTATCTACGACCTCACTAATTTGTTTCTGTTTAATGAGAAAAATGTGTTTGATGTAACAAATTTATTTCTTATTAGGTCCATTATTTAACATTATAATAAACAAACAGTTCTATTTTCATATATAACTGTTACTCGACTTTATTTAACTTGATAGAAATGAAAATAAATACATTCTTAATGGTTACATACCTTATTATTTAGTACTTATTTGGGTTAAATAGGAATTAGAGTGCTCATAGATATAGGCAACCCAATGTACGCAATGTCAATTTCCGTTAGTTTGAATTGTGGCACGGGGGGCGCTGAACGTATGAGCACGTAGTAGCAGCCCTCAACGAATCGTAAACCAAATGCACGTGTGTGTTATCAATCATAACTTATCATGAATCGCGGACTGTTACATACGTGTGTGTTATTATGTACTTACATAGTCCACGAACTGTACAATAATGGGCTTAACTTGATAAATAAAAATAATTATGAACATCCATAGACGCGTTTCTGCCTTTATTAGTCAATTTGTGATTTAAAGAACGTAGTATAGTTTCCTTAATTCTTTTCTTGTAATATGAAAATTCGTATAGTAATTATATCCTATTTTTTTATCAAATATTTAGTTTAATGGAAAACTTACTTGGGTTAATTTCGTTCATTCATCAACGCTTTAATAATTATGATAATGATTCTAATAATGTGTACAATTAACAACATATATTTAATTTAATCGTTTAAAGCAAATGAATAATTAGTTTAACAGAAAAGTTATTTAGTTTTCCACTTAAAACATAGTCAATACATTGAATGTAAAACATTGATTAAGTTTAATAACGCTATTCAGTTCATGTCTAAATCCATTAATATGCTGGTGTGTGTCATAATATTTGTAGCAACATTGCAGAAAAATCTATAGCTAACATGTATGTTTCTGCTTGTAAATTGAGTTTGATTTCTTAATTAGTTCGGCACTAATATGTGCAAATAGGTGCGCAAATAAGTTAACGACTCAATCAATATTTTGATTGAAACGTTCGGATATTGAAAGGCTGGGAAGTTAGGATGAAAGTAGGTATGCATGAGATTATCAAGCATTTACTTTCTATAATCATTTCTAATGTCACAATTAAACCTACTTAGCGAAATTAAAAATAGACAGATAACTTATTAAAGAAGCGATGTTGCTTGAATATATAACTATATTCAACTTGTTCGTAGCTCTATAATATTAAGTCTTATTAAGACTACTATGACAAATCCTATGTTGAAACAACTACTTCCGTGTCTAATACCAGGCAGGATATTGGTTCATCTCGAAATGCGTCTGCAGATGGCTATTCACTTAAGTTAAATAGAAAGAAATGATCTTTTATTCATCTGGTACTTGTTAGTGACATGCAAATGAACTGGTACTAGTAATAACATGCAAATGTCTGCAGTATAATTCAATATCCTGCGTGGTATTAATCAGGAAAGTAGTTGTTTTAACATGGGATTTGTCTTTGTAGTCTATATGTGACTTAATATTATTGAGCTACGAACAGGTTGAATAGTTTTACATATTCAAGCTACATTTCTTCTTTAATCAGTTTATATGATTGTATCTATAATTAGTATGGTTTCACGAATATTGAACTATACAGAAAAGATTAGTAGATTAAATTAGACATATAATAATACAGCTGCAGATATTCAGAATAAGACTACAGAAACACTAGATTACACAGAACCTCCAAAATGGTAAGATTTGATCAAATGGTCAAGAAGTAAGTCAGAGACTGAACAATACAGATCCAAACAGCGGTTACCAACTGAAGGAGACTCTTGTCAAGGCGGCCAACGAACTCGCCCCTCTCGCTAGAAGAAGGAAGCATCCGTGGTAGACTGAAGACTGTAGGGTGAACTGTGGGTGAAGTGGAATTCTAAAAAGACCAAGGAAAATTGGCATAAATTTTTGGAACAAAGATAGGTTACAGCCAAGATAATTCGAGGAACCAAACGAACATTCACACAAAACCAACTAATCCAAATCGATGAGAGCTTTGCTAAGAATAACTCCAGAGATTTCTTTGAAACCTTTAAGCAGACGCTCCGAAAATACGCTCCGCCAAGCCTCCACAAACTGGCTTATAACGACAAAGACAACTGCCACATTTTGGCTCAGTACTTTAAAAATCTACTCAACTGTGACCCACCCAGCGAAGACTTCGATTATAAACAAACTTCATCATACCCGGACTCGCTGCCCCTTCGTTGGACGGAGTTGGCCAAATCATTTAACTTCTTAAGAATAATAAGGCAGCTGACGAGGACTATATCGTTGCTTAACTGTGGAAAGGTGCTGGAAACAATGCCGTGCGCAAGCTAACCAAGATCATCCAAGACATCTGGGAAACAGAGAAATTACCACCAGATTGGAAATCTGCTCTGATCCATCCGCTTCACAAAAAAGGAGATTTTACTGATCTAAACAACCACAGTGGAATTTCTCTCGTCCCGGTAACATACAAGATTCTCTCGAAGGCGTTACAAACAAGGGCAGAAAATCATCTGGATAGTCAACTGGGAGAATACCAGGGGGGCTTCAGGGAGACCCGATCCTGTACTGAACATATCCTCAATCTTTAAACTGTACTTGCATACTGCAAGATGAGAAACCGCAAGGTGGTCGTCACCTTTGTTGATTTTAGGAAGGCCTACGATTCCATTGATAGAGAAACGCTTAACAAAGTGCTCCAGGAACTAGGGCTAGGCAACAAAACCCGCAGACTCATCCTAGAAACTTTGACCAACACCCATCCCAAGCTTAAATTTAGAGGCGTGATTTCAAAAAGCTTTGAAATAAAAACTGGAGTGAGACAAGGAGATGGACTTTTCCCACTTCTCTTCAACTGTGTCCTTGAAAAGGTTATGAGAGAATGGCGCAAGGAACTGAACAATTTGGGTGCTCAGAGTGGTATTTACCTGGGACGTAAGAACGATGCACTGGTTGTAGGTTGCCTGGCCTTTGCAGATGACATGGAACTGTTTGCTGATTCTCTTGAGATGCTGGTAAATTGCCTTGGAAAACAGGCTGCCAAAGTGGGTTTTAAAGTGTCGCTGGAGAAAACAGAACTCTTCACCAACATCAGAGAAGCAAACAGAGAGATGTTACTAGAGCAGGGAAACTTCAAGAGGATTGAGAAATTTAAGTATGTCGGCGAATGGATTGAATCCAACTTATCAGAAAGAGCATCATTATCCAAAAGAGTTAACAAGTTATAACTAGTCTATCGACTGATTAAGAACACTTATAATAAGAAATGCCTATCACGCAACCTGAAACTTAAACACTACACATCAGTCTTACGACCAGAAGCAATATATGCCATGGAGTGTCTTTCCTTGAAGAAGAGATATCACAGTGCTATCTCCAAGCCCTCAATCCAGTCGGTTGCATCCGGCGTTGCATCTCTGCTCGCACTCTTTACTATATGGGGAACAGTTTGGCGTGGGGCCCCACAATCGCATTTAGCTGGCGGCAGCTTTCCGCATTTGTGCAGCGTGTCAGCACATCTGCCATGGCCGGTTCGTATTCGGTTCGCAGTCTTCCAAGTTTGTCGGGGTAGGTCAAATCTATTGGGCTCTTTGTTTGCTGGTAGATTCCTATGAATGTCCGGGGGTGTTGATACCATCCATTGCTCCGTAAATTTTTCATTTGGATTGAAATTTTCGGCGTAGAGTTCTTCTGCCGTCCTAATCGCTGTTTGGCGGGATTTCAGTCTATGGGAGGTTGCGCTGGCAACGTCGTCGTGTATAGGCGGTTGTACGTTTCTAGCAATCTTCTTGGATTGGCGAATTAATGCTTCCTGTCGTCGGAGGACTGGGGGATGGATATTGTTGAGTATTGGAAGCCAGTATGTTGGTGTTGAACTAACGCATCTCGTGATGATTCGCATTGTATTATTAAGTTGGGTGTTAATTTTAGCGATGTGGTGGCTATTCAGCCACACAGGGCTCCGTACTCTGCCGCACTATAGATGAGACCCAAAGCCGAACATCGAAGGGTAGTAGCCGACGCACCCCACCTCGTGCCACAGAGCTTCTGTAAGATATTATTTCTTGTTCGTATTTTGGCTGCCATATTATCTAGGTGTTTTTTGTACGTCAAAGTTCTATCGATGGTAATTCCCAGGTACTTTGACGTGTGATTATTTGCACATAATTAAAGTGTATCGGAAGTTGTTGGTTGGCGAGTTTGTTGTTCAAGTGGAAGCAAGCGCATTCGGTTTTAGTTGGGTTACCCATCTTTGGTAGTATTGTCAAAGGACTTTGAGGTCGTTGGTTAAAATTTGTTCTGTGCTTTCTATTGTCTTCCGTTTGACTGCTAATGCCAGGTCGTCTGCGTATAGGAAGTTTTTTGATATTGTTTCTGGCATATCAGATGTGTATAGGTTAGTCAGCACAGGAGCCATTACAGATCCCTGTAGTGGGCCGTTTTGCAGTCTTCTCACCTTGCTGGATAAGTCACCCATTTCCACCCGTAGTGATTTGTCACACAGCATGTTGTTCAGGAGCCGACCCAGCCTTTTATCAGGAATCACTCGGAGGAATTTATAAAGTGGGCCATCTCTCCAGACTGTGTCAAAGGCCGCGGTAAGGTCAATAAATATAGCGGAAGTCTTAAGGCATTCCTGGAATCCAGCCTCAATAAACGTTGTCAGGCTTATTGTTAGTACCTGATCTGTTCAGTTGCGGCTAGGGCGAAATCCAGCTTTGGTTGGAACGCATTGATTTATTCTGCCACCAATTCTTTAAAGGATCATTATTTCCAGGAGTTTGTAACATGAACTTAGTAACGAGACGGGCTTGTGGCTTACAACCATGTTCTTCGGTTTACCTGGTTTTAAAAGAGCTATTATCTTTGCTCGTTTAAAATCCTTGGAGAGAGAACCGAAAAAATTGAAGAGTCCGCGATTTTTTCTCGCGAAATTACAAATATTTTGCCAAACATAAATCATCAACTCTGTTTACCCGCCAATTTCTTTGGATTTTTCTGCAAATTTTCCACTTTGTTGCAAATTTCCAATAAAACAAACTTTTAATTTTTGCAAACAATCGGAAAATTTACGAATTGTCACTTGGAAAAACAACCATTTCTAACATTATAAAACCAACAAATTTATTGCTAAAATATTTTAGCAATAAATTTATTAGTTTTTTTTTAGCAATAAATTAAGTTTTTTCGCGAATTTTCTCACAAATTTCAACATTTTTGTATAAAATATTTATTATGTTGAGACATAAATCAACAACTTTGTTTACCTTTTAAACTTGCCAATTTCCTTGAATTTAAAACAAATTTTCCAGTTTTTTTCGAATATCCAACAAAACAAACTTTATATTTTTGCAAACAACCCGAAAATTTGCGAATTTCCACTTGGAAAACTCTCATTTCTAACATTAAAAAACCAACAAATTTATTGCTAAAAATCAAGTTTTTTCGCGAATTTTCTCACAAATTTCCACATTTTCGTATAAAATATCTATTAAGCTTTCATAAACAATTGAAGAATCCGCGAATTTTCCTCGCGAAATTACAATTATTTAGCAAAACTTAAATCAACAACTTTGTTTACCTTTTATACTCGCCAATTTCCTTGGATTTTTCTGCAAGTTTTCCAGTTTCTTGCAAATATCCAACAAAACAAACTTTAAATTTTTGCAAACAACCAGAAAATTTGCTAATTTTCACCTGGAAAACTCCCATTTCTAACATTAAAAAACCAACAAATTTATTGTAAAATATCAGGTTTTTTCGCAAATTTTATCACATTTTTTACCATTTTCGTATAAAATATTTATTAAACTTTCATAAACAATTGAAGAACCCGCGAATTTTCCTCGCGAAATTCAAATATTTTGCAAAACATCAATCAACAAAGTTGTTTACCTTTTAAACTCGCCAATTTCCTTGGATATTTATATTGCAGCTCAGGTTTCCTATAGGCGGGTGAATAAATGAGTTGAATTAATTTTCAGTTTTTAACTAATTGTAAGTTATTAATGCTAGTACATAGATGTAAATTATTGGAAGTATTCTTAAAAGTCCCTGCTATAAACTAGTTTTGAGATTTTGTTGTTAACTAGTCCAGTTCTAAACGTATTTAAGTTTGAAGAAGAAAGTTGTTGGAACAAGTTGTATATATGTGATTTGAATTAGTTTTCAGTCTGAAGCTAAATTATTAGAGGTAGCACATCGATGTAGATTATTGGACGTATTCTTAGTCTCAGCTATAAACTAATTTTGTGTTTTTGTTGCTAACTAGTCTAGTTCTTAAGTTATTAGCCTTTGAAGGAGAAAGTTGGGTAAATCTGAGATTATCAACCGTTCAGCGCCCCCCGTGCCACAATTCAAACTAACGGAAATTTACATAAAACCTCCAGTGGCGCGTAAAAAAACGCCCCCGTAGCTACAGATTTGAACAAAATGGATGGTTAGATTATGGATAGATTAGTTTATATTAAGAGCATATAAATCAAGACCACATATCGCGGCAGCGCGATCTCTCGATACGAAATAAGAAAAAAATTTAAATGGCTTAAACAATTTTGATATACCCCATTCAAATTAATTTTCCCTACGCCTGTGTCTTGCCCCCAATGCGCATGTGCACAATGCGTACGTTGGGTTGCCTATATATTTAATGTCTCTTATCTCAGATTAACCAACAGTTGTCGGAACAAGTTGTGTAAATGTGAGTTGAATTAGTTTTCAGTTTGCAGCTAAGTTATTTAAGCTAGTACTACACTTATAGATGTAAATTATTGGAAATATTCTTAAAAGTCTCTCTTATAAATCAGTTTTGAGTGTCTGTTGCTAGCTAGTCTAGGTCTAGAGTTATTAGAGTTGTTCGCGCCAATTTTAGCGCATCCAGATTTTTAAATTTAGTCATTTGAATTAACTTCGGCTCCGATCAATAAAATGGGAACTGGTGTATCGATCGGTGTCGAAGTCGCGCGATTAATAATCTTTTTCGCGAATTGATTAAATTAATCAGTTCGCTGCGTAGAGTCGACTAAGTACGCTCGGCGAGTGTGAACGCAGATAACGCAAAAAACGTGAAACCCACGCCGACTAGCACATGTGCGTATTTTAGAAATTCCAATCCAAACCAACCAGGGCGTGATCACGAGCCCCAAGGGCTGAAGCGGAGCCGGACGTCCCGAAGACGCCGATTTAAGACGCCGAAGACGTCGAATCCATCGACCTTTTCTTCCCATTTCCTCCGTTAGAAGAAGCGCCGGAAGGACGATTCCACGTGGCGGAGACGCTGGCAGCACACACAGGTAAGTGATTTAACCAACCTGTGGTTTTGTTTGGAAATTACGAAATTTAGAAAGACACGGTCCGAACAAGAGTTTAAAGAAGAAGTTAATATAGTCCTAGTCCTATCCAGTGTGAATCCCATCATATCCAGCAGCCTTACCGGTTTTAATGCATTTCAGTGCCTGGGTGATATCTTTATTGCTAACAGGCCTTGAGAGGTGGGAATCTTCAGTTTTCTGAGGTCCCTAAGCTCTCTGTAAGTCCCTAAGTTCATGTTTGATTTTTGTCCTATGTTCGCGATCTCGATAAGGAGACTATTTGATTTGCAACTTGATTTTTGTCTACTTCTGGTTTCTCGCGAAGGATTGGTTTACTTGCACCTAGTTTCTTGAGGAGGCTCCAGGCTTCTCTACTAGAGTCGATTTCCTCGGTGGTTTCAGTCCATTTTTTCCTACGGGCTGCATCGAGATAGTATAGCAGTTCATATGCTATTTCGGGGTCTCTGTTCTGCAGAAAATTCTGGTATATATTCTTTTGCCTAATATATATATATTCTTTTCTGTAGACCCTAGCAATATGTTTCTTTGCTATGCATATAACGGCTTCGGTAAACCTGTTGTAGTTTTCGTGTCTAGGGAGGGGTGCACCTAGGGGGGCATTTGTCCAGATCTGCTTTGAAGTTAGTCCAGTTGACTTTCCCAAAATTCCACTGTGGTCTGGGAAATGATCTTATAATTGGGATTTGAATACCCACTCCCAATATGATGGGTCGGTGTTGGCTCTTAGGAAAGTCCTCAAGAACACGTCTGGATATGGTAATAGGTTGGCCATTTTGGTTCGAGGTTACAAATGTTAAATCGGGGTTATATTCCCTATTCCAAGCCCCAGACTGAAAGGTTCCTTGTACTTTGGCATCAAATATAAGATGTAGATTTTGCTCCTCAGCTCAGTCAACAAGTGCTTCACAATTAGGGTCGTTGTGTCGGTATTTCCTGTTAGAGAGATGACTGTTAAAATCTCCAGAGTAAATGATACGGTGGTGGTGTGTTTGGAGAGTATAAGGGGGCCAAGTGATAGCTGGTGGCTGGGTTATAAATGTTTAGTACGTTCATTTCTCCAAATTTTGACCACAATTGTATAAACGTCATCCTGAGCGGTAGAGGAAATCAATGTAACACTTTCTATGTCATTTCTATTTACGTGATCTGTTAGAAAAGTATCCGACCTTTAGCCGGTAAAAAAAAACTGTCATACATGGAGCGTTGGAAACCTAATCACCCTCAAAGTAGTCTCCTTGGAACTCCACACACTTCTCCCAGCGGTGCCGACATTTTTGGAAGCATTCCGAAAAAGCCTCTTTCGGAATCGACTTTAGCTCGGCTGTCGTCGCAGCCATAATATCTTTTCTTGTCTGAAATCGCGTTCCTTTCAATGGCCTCTTGACGTTGGGGAATAGCCCGAAGTCGCAGGTGGGCATATCGAGAGAGTAAGGAGCCTGTCGAACCAGAGGAGTCTGGTTTTTCTCCAAAAATTTGTAAACCAATTGCGAAGAATGTGCTGGAGCATTGTCGTGATGGAGTCGCCAATTTCCTGATGACCACAACTAAAGTCGCTTTTTTACTTGCATTGGAAAACCGACGAGAGCACTACACACTACGTCACTCGAACACTGCTCGACAGCAACTGACGCTATCTACAGGCGGGAAAAAATTCACGCATGCGCACGAAGGTTCAAAGTCGGCTCATGCAAGCGCGCTTGATTCAAATCCATCAGGTTTTTAAAATAAAGAATAAGGTGGGATACTTTTCTAACAGACCACGTATACGGTGGTAGGTAATACTGATGATATCGTATTTTAGCTCATGATCGTGCCTGATTTTCTTCCGCTAGGTGTGTTTTCTGGACAGTCACCACTGTCAATGTTATTTAATGACAAGTCAATGTTATTTTCTCTTAAAATTCTCGATAAGTATTGACATTTAGATCGGCTAATGCCTTCAATATTTATTTGGCAAGTCCGGGTTAAATCTCCGAGATTTCTTGTCAAATAGACTTAGGACTTAAATAATATAGAGGTGATACTATATATGTAGAAATGGGAGAAGATATGTAAAAAATACAGAAAGATTTATTACAAAAAATCAGTTTCCAAATTGTATAGTTAAATAATGTACTTGCTAACTACACAGTGTAATTTAATAATACAAGTTTAATTTGTATAGTGAAGTGCAATTAATATAACATAAAATATTATAAGTTATAAATTTCCCTTTGTATTGTTCCTTTTCATAAAAACGTTTCAAAAAGTGAAAAAGCTTGTAACAAAATAATATTGAGTAACTCAACCAACATAAAGTAAAAAAAAAATGTTGAAAACGAGTTATGTTAAGTGTGGCTTTTATGATTTATCTTAGCATACAACGTACATATTTCTTTTGGTATCGCAGACGCGGATGGAACATGAATAGTTGAGTTCAGTAGAATAAATATCCACGTGTGAGCTGAGCTAAGTGCTGCTAATTATAATCCAATATATTCCCCGGTCGGGAGGAAATCAGAAACCGTTCCATTGGTTAAATTGTTAGGCGATGATTGCCTGAGATATTTATAATTTTATTAGTTGTATGGGATGTGTATTATATGTACAAAGGTGATGGAAATCGCACATAATCCGCTTAGTGGGAATGAGAAGCTGTTCTCGCATCAATTATTATAATAAGGAAATAAAAGCAGACTGCCGAGATAATTTCTTAAAATAGTTTTTACTTGTTACCTCTTGAAACACTTTATTTCTGTTAAGAATGCATATTTATCTACGGAAATTACGAACTTATGATGAATTACTTTTCTTTTGAATCGCTTTGATTTACGGTAATTTTCTACGTTCAAGCATTTTAGTTGTCAGATTTTAATTACCAGCAAAATGATCGTCTGTACCGGTTGTGACATACATGCGTTTCATCGATTCACCATGCTTCTACTACACCATTCATTAAAGAAAGGCCTTGTGCTATAAAAGTCACAGTAAACCATTATTTATACAATTCTACAGTAGAATTGGTGAAACCATCCTACGCTATAGAGAATCATACAAACTAAAAACAAAAGGTAACACAGCCTGAATATATAAATATATTCAGCCGTTTCGGAACTTAGAATAAGAATTATTGTGTCATTTTAGGACTTCCAAAACAAATCTCACATGAAATGTGTAAGTTATTTTACAGCTTCCAGTCAACCTTCGTGGCACTCAAAAAAAACCATAAAAATAACATTGTTTTTAAGATCGTGTCTTTCCGATACCTTAAGTGGATACACTTAATAAAGACGGAACAAAGCTTGAATATATAAATATACTTAGGGTTAGGTCTAACCCTAATCAACACATGGGTTTTCAAGTGAGTGATTTAGAAAATATTGTTCATGGAAGCAAAGCTGTGCTGATGAGAGATAGATCTCGAAACGCGTCCACAGATGGCTATCCACTCAAGGTATCGGAAAGACATGATCTTAAAAATCAATGTTATTTTTATGGTTTTTGTTGAGTGCCACGAAGGTGGACTGAAAGCTATAGAATAACTGACAAATTTCATAAGAGATTTGTTTTTGGTAGTCCTAAAAAGACTCATTAGTATTATAGAGTTCCGGAAAGGTTGAGTATATTTATATATTCAAGCTTTGTTCCGTCTTTATTAAGTTTATCTCATTATCTATAATGTTGTATGGTTTTACCAATTCAAAATTTAAGTGGATACTGTCATCTGTGGACGCGTTTCGAGATTTATCTCTCATCAGCACAGCTTTGCTTCCATTAACAATAATTTGTAAACGACTCACTTGAAAACCCATGTGATGTTTAGAGTTAGATGTTTATAATTTCGACATTTTGTGAGAGAGACATGAACTTAGCAGGTTATTGATTGAACTGATAAGATAGAATTGGTGTTTGTATGAGTTTGTTAAAATTTGTATGATTATCTATAACGTAGGATGGTTTCACCAATTCTATCTTATCAGTTCAATCATTAACCTGCTAAGTTCATGTCTCTCTCACAAAATGTGAAAATTATAAACATCTAACTCTAAACACCACATGGGTTTTCAAGTGAGTGGTTTACAATTTATTGTTCATGGAAGCAAAGCTGTGCCGATGAGAGATAAATCTCGAAACGCGTCCACAGATGGGCTATCCCAGGGGTGGGGAACCTGCGGCCTTAAGGCCGCATGCGACCTTTTTGATTTTCCTTGGCGGCCTTCTTAGATATTTTAATTTTAACCTATAATTTCGAGCTACCTAGATAGAAGTACTAGTGAGACCGAACTGTCATATACCGTCTTTGTTTAACACAAAACTTGGGGGGAAATTAAATCACGTGATCTGATAGAACGGGCCAATGAACGTGCAGCAAATTTCCCTCCTTTCTAGGTGCTGCGTTGTGATTTATATGTCAATATTAATACTTATTTAAAACAATTGGTTGTTGTTTCGACTGACCTATCGTGCCGGATGCAAAATTTACATTTTTTGTTTGTTGTTAGTGGCGTCTGTTAGTGTTAGTGTGATTTATTATTATCAAAATCGTTTAAAGTTAGTTATTTGTTAATTTGTGTTTTACCCATTATGTCAAAAAAGAGAAAATTGAATGAAGCAAACAGAACTTTTAACGAAGATTGGGAGCTACAATATTTCCTCATTTCTGTGAAAGATAAAATGGTTTGTTTGATATGCAATTCTACAATAACCAAATTAAAATATACAATGCAAACCAGCATTATGTTTCTCACAAAGACCATAAATATGCTAAACTAGAAGGAGAATCGCGAAAAGCTGCTCTTTTTAAGCTAAAAAAGAAAAACAGCATCAAAAACAAGCTTTCAGTAATTTTATTAAGCAAAGTACTACTGCAACTGATGTTACCTAAATAGCATATATTCTTGGAAAACGGGGAAAACCATTTAGTGATGTGGAAATGATAAAGCATTGCATTGTTGAAGCAGTAGGATGTTTAGATCCAGAGAAAGTTGAGAAATACAAACAATTACCCCTTTCCAGAAGGACCATAACTGATAGACAGCACGAGTTAGCGCAAAATATAACAGAACAGCTTCACTCAATTATACAAAATGAAGATATATATTTTTCGCTAGCATTAGATGAATCTACTGATGCAACGGACTCAGCTCAGGTTTTGTTTTTCATTCGTGCTGTCACTGAAGATTTTACTTGTTTCGAGGAACTACTGGCATTGGGTACTCTTACCGGAAGAACTCGTGGAGCTGATATCTACAACAGTTTTTAAGAAAAATGCCAAGAAGCAGGACTAAATATGGATAATTGGCTTCGTTTCATTGCTGAAAAAAGACAATTCAAAATTAGAAAATTTATTTTCATTTCACTGCATATTGCACCAACAAAATGTTTGTGCTAAATCCGCTACTTTAAGCAATACTATGGATAAAGTTATTAAAATTGTTAACTTTATACGTGCAAATGCGACTCGACATCGTCAATTTCGAAATATGCTTATGTCTGATGATGAAACATCATAGTGTAGATTTGCCATATCATTCAAAAGTACGCTGGCTATCAAGAGGACAAGTTTTAGCCAAAGTTTTAAGTTTGCGAAAAGACATTTTGAGGTTTTATGAGGTACAACAACAGCAATGCGAATTTTTGGATGACGAATTTTGTAGAAATGCTGCATTTTTGTGTGATATCATGATAAAACAAAATGATTTAAATATTTCTTTGCAAGGCAGAACAAAACATATATATGATATGTGGCAAAAAATCCAGGCGTTTAGAAAAAAGTTATTATTTTTCAAAAGTCTCTTCTCTCAATCACAAATTTCTGAAGAACATTTCCCACAGTTAGCTAAAATGATAAATGAACAAGAATATGTATGTGAAACATTCCAAGATTACATAACTGTTTTGGACTTATTAATTGAAGAATATACTGAAAGGTTTTCTGATTTTGAAAAACATATTATTACAATGAAATTAGCGTACGAACCACATTTAGTTGACGAAGGCACCTAGTGAACTACCAATGGAATTGTTTGAGTTATGTGAAGATACTATTATAAAAAATCTTTTTGATTCCAAAAAAGACGTAGTGGTAATATGGAAAAATGCAGTTGAATATCCAAAGACCACCAGTAGGGCAACTTGTAGTCTTCTTCGCACCTTAGGAATGGTGTACTTTTCCTATAAGCTAGTAGTCTAACTATACGTAGTCTAACTAAGTTAGTTAAGGTAGATTTAGTAACATTTGTGAGTTTGTATCCGAAGATTTCTGAAAGTTTCATTAAATTTGGTCTGTTAGTCTGTCTCTGTGCAGAGCTTCAAAATTTGTGATTTATCTAGATTTACTTGTTTGGGTCTATATAGATTAATTAACGTAGACTAACTAAACTAGTTAAAGTAGATTAATGAAAATTTGTGGTTTTGTAGCTGAAGATCCAAACTACAAATCTCAAAATTTGTGATTTGCCTAGATTAACTTATCTGGGTCTATCTAGAATAATTTACGACTTACTACAAAGTTTGTGGGTTTGTAGCTGAAGATCCAAGCTACAAATTTCTGAAAGTTTTATTAAATTTTGTCTGTTCGTCTGTCTGTGGCAGAGCTCCAAAATTTGTGATTAGTCTAGATTAACTTTTTGGGGTCTACCTAGACTAATTTACGTAGACAAAATTTGTGAGTATGTAGCTTAAAATCCAAGCTACACATTTCTGAAAGTTTAATTAAATTTTGACTGTGGCAGATTTTCAAAATTTGTGATTTGTCTAGATTAACTTGTTTGGGTCTATTCAGACAAATTTACGTAGACTAATTATTCGGGCATTCACGAAGCGCTATTTGGCATTATCGTGTTGATGCAAAGATGTATTCAACATGCTCGTCGATTGCTTTCTTGCTTTGCAACTACATACTGCTGTGAATCAACTTTTTCCTATTTAACACAAATTAAGAACGAATTAAGGACCCAGATAACTGATGCACATTTAGAAGACCAATTGGAGTTACGAGTTACAAAGTTGGAACCTAATATTCAATTTCTTTCCAATAAAAAACAAACTCAAAAATCCCATTAAATTACGAGGGTGAGTCAAAAGTTATTTGCAATGTATGGCATAACTCTTACATTGTCACTCTTACGTGCTGACGCCTGACCTCGTTTATTTTGATCCCAATTCCTCAATTTGTCATCCTTTTATAGCAGATAGATCGAGGCCGCTCCATCAGAATTTTGTACCAAAGAGGAACGAGCAGTGATTTTTTCAGTGGGTTTTAGTGGTCGGAAGGTGTACCAGAGGCCGCATTTCATGAAAGACTTTCGTATTTTGCCGCTACAGAGTGTCTACGAAAGTATTGAAAAATTAAAAAATGGTCCCGTCATGGTCGTACCATTTTCGAATTTTTCATCTATTCGTAGACACTCCGTTGCGAGACATTGTTCCCAAATTGTGCCCAAATTCTTTGATGGATTGCAGCCCCTGATACACAACAGCATAGCATTAAAATAAACGAGGACAGAGGTTCGTACTTGCAGACTATTCAGTTGTAAAAGTGATCGTAGTCTTTCTGTTAGTTCTGTATCTATTTTTTTCTAACAAAATGTTAATAAAGTGCTGGCCTTTTATTTTAGCTTTGAAACCCCACACGCTCAAGAATTTTCATAATTTTATGCGGCCTCTGTATTATACCCGAAATTTAAAGTGGCCTTTCATGATAAAAAGGTTCCCCACCCCTGGGCTATCCACTTAAGGTATCGGAAAGACATGAGCTTAAACAATGTTATTTTTATGGTTTTTGTTGAGTGCCACGAAAGTGGACTGAAAGCTATAAAATAATTTACAAATTTCATGTGAGATTTGTTTTGGAAGTCTCAATAATTGTTATAGAGCTCCGGAAAGGGTGAATATATTTATATATTCAGGCTGTGTTCCGTTTGGTTTAAGTTTGTAATTCTACATTAGTTATCAAATTTTTTCTTTCATTCCTTTCCGGACAATCGCTAATGAAACACAGCGAGAAACAAGTGACTAACCGGAAATTTACAAACTGATCTATTATTACAACACCTAAGCTTATTCTTAACGCATTAACAATTCTATCAGATTCCGTCAAAAGATATTCGAACAACAATAAATTACGTCTCGCAATGGAAATTATAAAGTTGTAAGGGGTGGTCCGACTTGATTACAGCCGTCTTACAAACAGGCCACCGTTCTTTTTTGTCTCCGCTGTTCATTAATTGTCTTGTTCGATAATAATTCACTTGAATAATAATTACCTTGTTTAAATTGCAATGCCAACAAGATAAACAAAAGGACAAGAAATTAAATACAGAGCGCACGGCGAAATCTTAACAGGTTTGTAATGATGGGGATTGAAACAGTTTTTTGTTTTATTTTATCTTATGTGTTATTATTGGGATAATCTTATCTATCTGCTTTTAAATATTTAAGTCCCAAAAGTCTTGGAATCCACTCTTGCCATGAATTTGAAGAAGTAGGTCATTTCCTAATTCACACATTAAATTAAATAAATTATCAAATGTCATTTTTAAGTAGCTGTCAGTGTCGTCAGTGTTCAGGTTATGTCGCATTGTTTTTAGCGTTAGATTAGGTTAGGTTAGTGTCCCTTTGAGTTCAACAATTTCATTAGTTATAAATAAAACGCCTTCTCATAGATTTAACACTGATTTATTTTATAGTGTTGTGAATTATAATGCCCGCTCCACACTCTCGCGGAGTAACTTCGGCGAGGATCCTCGCCGGAGTTGTTCGAGGCGAGGAACTAGACGGAGGAGGCAACTACACTCTTGCCTTACTTCACGAGGACCTCAGTACCACCGACTGACACCGAACAGGTGGTAGCTGCGGCTGCAACTATTTGTGTGTATAATATATAGGAAAGGACGAGTAAACACGAGAGAGTAGACGTGATACTCTCCCTTCCTCGTACTCGCGCCTCGTCTCCCTTTGACTCGGGTACGAAAAACCGCTCCATGAAGCGAAGTTAGCCAAGGCGAGGCGAGGAAGCACAGGGCGGACCGAGTAACCTGACCACACTCTCGTTCCTCGCTCAACTCCGTGCTACTTCGCGAGAGTGTGGAGCGGGCATAAAATTAACAAAGAAGAACAAATATTACAACAGATGTTGAATGTGTTGTCCAATTGCACGAATACACAAATTAGTTCTCCGTTTTATGTTATCGAACTCATTTTGTAATACTCTTCTATTACAAAATGATTTCTATGAAATGATTTCTATGAAAAATGAAATTCTATCTCTTCACATTTTCTAATTACATTGTTTCGCAGAGCTTATACAGTATGCACTGGACTGCTGAATATTGAATTTCTTAAATATGGAAAACGAAAAAAGTCCCGAGGGGTTACATCACAAGAACTTGATGGAAATCGGTCTTTGCTTATTAGCCTGTCGTCGAAGAATTCATGAAGATAATTTAATGTTTCACGGGCAATGTGCGGTCTAGCAGAATCTTGTTGGAAGAAGCCTTTTTGGTCATCATCATGAAGTTCGTTAATAAATTGTTGCAAAATAGTGGCTATATAAGTGGCAGCGTTTAAATTACCATCCAAAAATATTGGACCGATAATTTTGCGTCTTGACTTTGCTAACCACACACCAACTTTGATTGAATGCAGTGGGGTCTCTCTATAAAAATGTGGGTTGTCAACACTCCACATGCGCATGTTTTGGGAATTAATGTATCCGTTTAGATTGTTTCTCAAACTTATTTGTCTCATCGCCCACCTTTGATATGCTAAAGTTAATAGCGCCCCCCAAATCTATCGTATTATATATGTTTTTTTTTTCTCTTTCTAGAGTATAAGTATTTTGAATATTACCAAATATTCAGTATAGGATACTGAAAATTCTTCAGTTCTATCGAAATTTTTATTATAAAACAACGAAAATACTTAAATATTCACTAGAAATCTAGCAGTGTTGAAAGTAAAATTTATATATCAAGAATACACGCGCTAGTGAAGACAAGCCCCAATTTCTTGACCTCCGTTAAGTTGGCAGGACCAACGAGGAAAAAAAATTCCGCGACGGCACAAAATAATCCGCTTTTTATCCGAAAACGATTGTAAAAAAAAATTCCCGCACTTCCCATTTCCCGGGAAAATGGGGGCTCGCTAACTTAACAGAAAATTAGCGGGACTCACCCTAAAAATAATTATTTTGAGGAAATAAATGCACCGGAATTTTCCGCGTTTTATCCGCAAACGAATGCTGCGAGGAAAAAAATTCGCGCTTTTCATTTCCTGGGAAAATTTGTAAAAGTTTTTGTTTTTGCGCGGCCAAATCGCCTCATAAGCCGCGCGCATCTCCTGCTTTCTTTCTTATTCCTATTGGTCCGTTCAAAGACGCATGGGCGGCATGCTAGGTCCTTTAAACGGTGCAAGCGGCATGTTAAGGCACATTCAAAGACACAAGCGGCATGTTAGTTCTTTTCAAATATGAAATGTTCTTATTGGTTTTCATCTTTCCTCCTACGGTGGGGTGAGAGGTCAGTGTAGTTAGTGGATGTATTGTATTCGGGTACGCATGTAATCAAATTTTAACTGATTTTAGTTAAGTTTTATACTATTTTCTTCGGCTTACTAAGCAATTTTGCAGCTTTATCATTTAGTAGTCTTTAAATGTATATTTCTCCTCGAATAGAAAATCATCCAATGATGTCGGAACCCATAAAAAAATATTGGATAGAGAGAAAGAGAACGCATTCGAAATCCCGAATTTTACCGGGAAATGAAAAGTACGGGATTTTTTTGCACTTGGCTTGCGGATAAAAAGCGAATAATTTCGGTGCATTTATTTCCTCAAAATAATTATTTTTAGGGATGGGTTCCGCTAACTTTCTGTTAAGTTAGTGGGACCCCATTTTCCCGGGATTTTTTTTTATTACAATCGTTTGCGGATAAAAAACGGATTAATATGTGCTGTCGCCGATTTTTTATTCCACGTTGGTTCTGCCAACTTAACACAGGTAATTTCTTGTAACATCTTCATTCAAAATAAATTGTAAGTTTAGGTCTGAGAACCTATTTAGATGACTAATAAATGAATTCTTAAATAATTAGCAACAATAATTGTGATAGTTGATAGTAATTTTTTTAAATATTTCAAATAAAAATTAACATGGGGGGATCCCTGTAGAAAGGAAAATTCGTGAAAAGAAAATTATATAATTTTTTTTTTCAGAAACTTGAAAAGTTGGCAGATTTTTTTTCAAGGTAGTTTTGGGCAAGACATTGAAGGGTGGTAGATCTACCGAAAAGGTGGTAGCGATAGTAACGCTGGCTGTGTGTGTGTGCATGCGATTATCGATACTCGACCTGCAGCGAATTGCAGACGAGCGTGACCGGTTTTATAATACTGAACACTGAGCAATTTGTTTGTTTTAAATTAACAGAAATTCATTGTATAGCTCGTCATACCTACCGCCCCCTATATCGCCCCCTGGCTACCTAGCGCCCCCTAGCTACCTACCGCCCCCTATATCGCCCCCTAGCCACCTAGCGACCCCCAAAACGACATCTTCGCCCATTGGGGTGGGGGTGGGGTGGTTGAAGGGGGATGCGATATCGCCCACTTTGAGAAACGCTGGTTTAGATGAAACCAGGCTTCATCAGTGAAAAATGTTAAATTTAACACTTCGTCGTTCATATTTTCATTGAACCACCGACAGTAGACTAGTCTTTTATTATAATCGAGTGGTAAAAGTTCTTGGTACATTTGCAACTTATATGGTTTCATGTGAAGATCTTGACGATTAATCTTGTGACTGGTAGTACGACTTAAACTCAACTGTTGATCTACTCTCCTAATTGAAGTGGTAGGTTCGTCTTGGACTGCAGTTCTGATGTTGTTTCTAATATTCTCAATATTAATACGAGGCCTTCCACTTCTTTGTTTGTTGTTTATGTTACCAGTACTTCGAAAGCAAACAACTGATCGTAATACCTGTCTTCTAAACTGATTCCTTTTAAATATCATCATCATCATCATTTCCTTTACTCCTCGTGGGAGCTTAGGGCATCAACAAACGCTCTCCATCTGATTCTATTCTGAGCCAGGGCCTTTACCTCGCGCCACTCCTTTCCGCTTGCCCTGGCTTCCTGTACGACTGTCCTCCGCCACGTGATTTTTGGGCCGCCTCTCTTTCTTGAACATTGGGGGTTCCAGTCAACAGCTTCTTTTGCAATATCCCCCTCCGGTCTTCTAAGTGTGTGTCCGATCCATTTCCACTTCCTTCTTCTTATTTGAGTTTCAATACGCTCCATATTTGCTTTTTTCCAAAGTTCAATATTTGCTATGGTATTGGGCCAAAACATTTAAAGTATTCTTCTCAGACACTTGTTCATGAATACCTGAAGTTGTGATACTATGGTGGTAATCACTTTCCACGTTTCGCTACCGTAAAGAAGAACTGATACTACATTAGATTTGAAAATTTGAAGCTTTAAGTTACGGGAAGTTTTTGTTGAGTTCCACAGATTGTTAAGCATTCCGAATGCCTGTCGTGCCTTCTGTATCCGTTGTTTTACGTCTTTATCAGCATCACCATCCTGTGAAATAAGGCTTCCAAGGTAGCAAAAACTATCTACTACCTGTACTTGCCTGCCATCTATCTCCAGGTTGCAGGGGGCTGTCGCATTGATCTTTATCAGCTTGGTTTTATCGACATTGATTTTCATTCCCACCTGCATTGCGTACTTTTTGAGAGCCTCCAACTTTTTTTCCATATCTACTTTGGTGTGGGACAGGAGACAGATATCATCGGCAAAATCTAGGTCTTCTAAATGCCTCACGAGCGTCCATCGAATTCCCCTTGTTTTTTTATTTGCTTTCTTCATGACCCAGTCTAACACTATGGTAAACAGAAGTGGGGAGAGCTTGCATCCTTGTTTTACTCCCGAATGCACTTGAAAGTGTGCCGCGTTGAACTTGGTGGATTACCATGCAGCTTGCTTCTTTGTATAGTAATTTGATTATGTTTATGTACTTTGTAGGCACCCCGTAGTCTGGCTAGTATTATCCACATAAATTCCCTGTCCACACTATCGAACGCTTGCTTGAAGTCGATGAACAGTAGATAGAGTGGTGACTGCCACTCGACCGACTGTTCAACGATGATTCTGAGTGTGTTTATCTGGTCGGTACAGGACCTGTCAGGCCTGAATCCAGCTTGCTCCTTGCGTAGTGTCGATTCAACCACAGTGCTGATCCGGTCGTGAATTATTTTGGATACTAATTTGTTAATGGTGTTAAGAAGAGTTATTCCTCTCCAATTGGAGCATATACTCAGGTCTCCTTTTTTCGCCAGTTTAGGCCTTCTTTCCACGTGGATGGTATTACTTCTGTTTCCCATGCTTCTCGAATTATAGGTGTTATAATCTCGGTGATTCTCTTTATGTCTATTTTAAACATCTCCGAGTATGTCTCGTCAGCGCCAGGCGCTTTGCCGTTTTTAAGGTGTTTGATGGCGGCCTTCACCTCCTCTATGCTTGGCGTTTCGTCTCTAAATCTTCTGTTTCCGCTTGGTGTCATAGGACTCTGTGGTACCTCTTCCAACGGTGTGTTTAGGAGCTCTTGGAAGTATTCTGTTCAGCGGGTTATTTGCTGTGCCTCGGTTGTGCATAGCTTGCCGTTCGTCGTGCGTATTGGTCGTTCTGAGAGGTAGCCTGTGTTTGTGAGCTTTCGTGTCAGGCGATATGTTTCCTTGGTGTTCATGCTGTCAGCAGCTAGTTGCGCTCGGGTTGTAATATCAGCTAGCCATTTCCTCTTATCAGTTCTAGCACTCTTTCCCACTTGCTTATCGGCTGCGTTGTAAATCTGGGATAGCATTTGTTTATCTTTATCTTCAGCACAGTTTATTAGTTGCTTTAAGTTTCGGCGGTCTTGGATTAATTTCCAAGTCGCATCAGATATCCATTCTTTTCTCTCATCCCTTTTAAATATAGCCATAGGAAAACGTTGCACGGTTCGATACTGTATTCCCATTCACCATTTTCCTGGCGTCTACCATTAAGAAAATAACTTTCGAATAACAGTTTTCTGCTCTTTTGTTTTACAACACATTTTTAACATTTTTAAATTAAATAAATTAAGTAAGACCGGTAGAAATAACATAAAACGGCGAATTAATTTGTGTATTCGTGAAAATGGACAACACATTCAACATCTGTTGTAATGTTTGTTCTTCTTTGTAAATTTTATAATTCACAACACTATAAAATAAATCAGTGTTAAATTTATGAGAAGGCGTTTTATTTATAACTAATGAAATTGTTGAACTCAACACTAAAAACAATCCGGCATAACCTCAAGACAACTGACAGCTACTTAAAAATGACATTTGATAATTTGTTAAATTTCATGTGTCTGAATGATATCTGTCTCCTGCCCCACACCAAAGTAGATATGGGAAAAAAGTTGGAGGCTCTCAAAAAGTACGCAATGCAGGTGGGAATGAAAATCAATGTCGATAAAACCAAGCTGATAAAGATCAATGCGACAGCCCCCCGCAACCTGGAGATAGATGGCAGGCAAGTACAGGTAGTAGATAGTTTTTGCTTGGAAGCCTTATTTCACAGGATGGTGGTGATGATAAAGACGTAAAACAACGGATACAGAAGGCGCGACAGGCATTCGGAATGCTTAACAATCTGTGGAACTCAACAAAAACTTCCCGTAACTTAAATCGTAAAAGCTTCAAATTTTCAAATCTAATGTAGTATCAGTTCTTCTTTACGGTAGCGAAACGTGGAAAGTGACTACCACAATAGTATCACAACTTCAGGTATTCATGAACAAGTGTCTGAGAAGAATATTTTGGCCCAATACTATAGCAAATATTGAACTTTGGAAAAAAGCAAATATGGAGCGTATTGAAACCCAAATAAGAAGAAGGAAGTGGAAATGGATCGGACACACACTTAGAAGACCGGAGGAGGATATTGCAAAAGAAGGTGTTGACTGGAACCCCCAATGTTCAAGAAAGAGAGGCCGCCCAAAAATCACGTGGCGGAAGACAGTCGTACAGGAAGCCAGGGCAAGCGGAAAGGAGTGGCGCGAGGTAAAGGCCCTAGCACAGAATAGAATCAGATGGAGAGCGTTTGTTGATGCCCTAAGCTCCCACGAGGAGTAAAGGAAATGATGATGATGATGATATTTAAAAGGAATCAGTTTAGAAGGCAGGTATTACGATCAGTTGTTTGCTTTCGAAGTACTGGTAACATAAACAACAAACAAAGAAGTGGAAGGCCTCGTATTAATATTGAGAATATTAGAAACAACATCGGAAGTGCAGTCCAAGACGAACCTACCACTTCAATTAAGAGAGTAGATCAACAGTTGAGTTTAAGTCGTACTACCAGTCACAGGATTAGTCGTCAAGATCTTCACATGAAACCATATAAGTTGCAAATGTACCAAGAACTTTTACCACTCGATTATAATAAAAGACTGGTCTACTGTCGGTGGTTCAATGCAAATATTAACGACGATGTGTTAAATTTAACATTTTTCAGTGATGAAGCCTGGTTTCATCTAAATACAAAACTTTACTCTGATATAAAATTAAAAATAAAATAATTGAAATAAAATAATTCTTCTCACTGTTATTAATTTTTGGAAAATGTATAATATATATATATATATATATATATATATATATATATATATATATATATATATATATATATATATATATATATATATATATATATATATATATATATATCTTAAGAAGTTCTGCTAAATGTTTATTGCACCGCAGTAACGGTTATACCCCATAGACAAGGAGACCTCCTCAGGTAGGCGATTGTAAAGTCTGGGACCCCAACGTGCAACGTGCCTCTCAGCCAAGGAAGTTCGGCTGCGAGGCTCGTACAGGGACATGCATTGTTGTCTGCGAATCGCGTGATTGTGGGGCGGGCTTACAGGGAAGTCAGACTGGTGCTTATGAATGTATTTTAGAGAATTTAATATAAACAAATTTTGAATATTTAAAGTCCGAAATTCAGTAAAAAGAAAAGCTGAAGGATAGTCAAGTGGTTTTTTTAGACAAATTTTTATTATTCTTTTATACACCAAATGTAGCGGTTCTAGCACAGTCTGACCACAATTGCCCCAACCCACAATCCCATACTCAACAATAGACTTGACCAACGCCAGGAAAACCATTCTAACCTGCTCCCCAGATAGTACAGATCGCAGTTGGACAAACTTATAAATTGTCTTCCTGAGTCTGCAGCACAGGTACGAGATATGACAGTCCCACCGCAGGTGTCGGTCCACCATAATGCCTAAATATTTAACGCTATCGACCAAGCGGATTGAATCACAGGAGCAAAACTGTTCATAACAACACGTTCTGTGAATCAACAGGCGAAAAGTTTTTGCTGGTTCTCCTGCAGCTGTTAAGGAAAACGGAAGTGCCACAGTCTTACTTACATTAAGACTAAGTAAGTTTGAATGAAGCCATTTTTTTATACTTTTCATTTCCGCTGATGCATTACCAAAAGCTGCATTCTAAGAGGAACCTGAAAAAATAGCTACTGTGTCATCAGCAAAGGAATATAACTTACAATTTGTAATATTCAAATTTAATAAGTTATTAATATATATTAAAAATAAAACAGGCCCAAGAACTGATCCTTGTGGCGCACCCGTTTCTATTGTCAATGCATCTCTGTTGGTTTCCCCAATTTTAACTACCTTCCATCCGAGTCCGTCCATTCAAGTAGGATTCGAAAAATTTGTTTGTAATACCTCTTATCCCAATTCTCTCCATTTTCCGTAGTAGCAAGTCGTGGTCAACTGTGTCAAAGGCTTTTTCCAAATCTAAGAAGACCCCGAGACATTTAGTTCCATTATCTAGACAATCGATAATTGATCGAGTTACATTAAAGATTGGATCTGTTGTATTTGTATCATTTCTAAATCCAAACTGTTTCTCAGAAATAATTTTAAATCTATTAAAAAAATCAACCAATCTAGCTTTGACACACTTCTCCACAATCTTAGCCACACTTGAAAGGAGAGAAATGGGACGATAATTACCTAGAATTGACTTGTCATTTGCTTTATAAAGTGGGATTACGGTTGCTTTTTTTAACTCTTGAGGAAAATATCCCTGTTGAAAACAGAGATTTATTATATGGACCGACAAAGCACCCGAATTAGAATTCAACAATTTACAGGACAACCCGTCCATTCCAGGAGCTACATTTTTCTTCAATTTATTTATTATTTTTATAATTTCATTTTCTCATACTGGCCTAAAGAAAAAAGAATTTGAGTAATTGTTCTGGTTACTACAATATTCAAAAGTATGAAGACTCTTGCTGTTATTATTTGCTTGTGATAAATTAATTTTATCTGCTATACGATTCCCCACACCAACAAAATGTTTATTAAACTCAAGGGCCATTTCAAATGGCTGATTTGCATCAAAAGAGCGATTATCAGCAGTGATAATCTTTGAGATAGTGGGCCTAGCAGTTGTGGCAAAATCAGTCACTTCATTGATTGTCTGCCACAATTGACGTAGATTATTACCACATTCATTAATTTTATTACGATAATAAATTTCTTTCGCTATACGGATTGACATTTTCAAAATGTTTCTGTATTTTTTAAATTTTACCTTTAAAGTTGTATTAAAGGGCTGCTTATGTACTTTATTAGCTAATTTTTCCCTTGCACGAATTGATCTGACAATGCCAGAAGTTATCCACGGTTTGATTTTAGTAAATTTATGCCCACACTTTGGTTTATTTAGATCATAACTAGTATTAAATATGTCTAATAATTTAGTATAAAACAGATCAAAAGCTAACTCTGCATCCGTCTCCTCAAGAACCAATGCCCATGATTCACTTTCAATTCTCCTCTTGAAACATTGTTCATAAATTTTTTTAATTATGTTACTTTTATTCAAAATAGAATTATCAGCGACCCCATGGACATGAGATTCACTAGGACACAGAAAAACTTGTCCCATAGCTACGTCATGATCAGTCGTAGACCATGTCAAAATGGCAGTTTCGTGGGAAAAGTGTACACTTTTTTAAAACAAATGATCCAAACAAGATTGTCTGGTTGGAGTAAACCTGGTACACCCGTAGAGCCACTTAACAAAACCATTTTCATGCATTATATCTAAGTATCTATGCCCTATAGGAGTCAAGTTCTCCTCCAGAATATCAATATTAATATCCCCAAGTACTATATGATTATCGTACCTAACCCCCCTGAGGAAAGCTTCCTTGTTATCAAGGAACCCAAGGACATTCGTGTCATTCGGGGACCTATACACCGCAGTGCAATAGAACACCGACTCACGATTACTTACAACAAAATTTAGCGAATTCATATTTTCCAAATTCAAATCAAAAATTTTATAATTAATACCAGATTTTAAGTACAGTACAATTTTGGGACTCACGTTAGTAATATTTGATGAAATTGAAACATCGACAGACAATATGAAATAGATATCAATAAACACACCAGACTAGACATGTAAGGCCAGACTCGCAATACGTAAGACTAAACACAAAAAACTAGATACACAAGACTAGATTTAGAGTCTACCTTGACCTAGCGGAGACTAGATGCATTAAAAGATTAAAATCGATTTTATTCTAGAAAATTTAATTCCATTTTGCAAGAAAAAACCAAGCAACAATTATAGCACAAGATACTGAATAGCATAATCAGCTGTAGAGCGTGGCGCAGATTTAAATCGCAATTATTCGAAAACCATATTTATTGTTATTGGCTCGAATGCGCAACAAGAAACTAACGAAGAAAGAAACGGCAAAGTGAGCGCAAAGGGGAAAAAGGCTGTAGACACCGCGTATGACGCTGCAATAATCCTCATCTTACGCTTTGTTGGGTCCGAGCGTGAAACGCCGCCGCTGCCAGCGAGATTATTGCGAGTTTTAAAATTTGCATAGGGAATTCGTTAATAAAGTTCGTTTGGTGAAACGTGACCCGGATGCAGCACGTAATCTATTTATTAGCACGCACACCGGACATTAATCACACCTGAGTGATTTTCCACCGAAAGTCTGATGGAATTATTTTAATCAGCCGAAGTCCCGTTAATTAAGGTTTATTTATCACTTGCATCACACATTTTATTGATAACGTTTGCTAGTTAAATATTTTGTATAAATAAAACCTATTCGTTCAGCCTCATAAACTTACTACTACAACTTTAAAAGGATCACTAGGCAATTAACATTTAATTTAGTAGTTGGAGATATTTTACGAATATATAATAATTAGCCCTATACGTCTAATGACTATCTAGTTTGTCTAGATTTATCTGACTAGTCTATACTCGAACCGGCGAGAGAATGCAGCTGTACTTCGAGATATGAGGGGCAAGGGACGCGCAGATTAGTTTCAGTTAAGAAATATGGTAATAATATGGTAATAAATTCAGTTAAGAAATATTGTACTTACATATTAACGCCACCACCGCTATATATTTGACGGAGAGTTCGCACTGCCGAGCGTATGTTGTCTTGATTTAACTGTCCGCTTCGCGGCGGGCAACCTAATCTAACCGGGGTTAAAAAATCAAGTATTTTGTGTTTTAGAAATGTTATAATTTTACATAAAATTAATTTTTATGGTAAATCATAAAATTTTATGATTTATCATACAAATTTAAGGTGTAGATTGGCGGCATTTAAAAATGTAACGGTGTTGGCGTTACTACGTAAGTACCGAAATATACGTCAGTTTTTAAAATACGGACAACTAAACACCGCGCACTCGATATAAAGTGGGGGTATGCGCAAACAATCCTAAACTCGTCGAGACAAGATGCATTCTCTCGCCGGTACAAGTATAATCTTGTTTGTCTTATAACACTGTAACATAAAAAATAAACTTTTCTTATTGATCACCCTGTATAATAAATGTTACTTCACCTTCACCTCGTAGATTATCTTCGAACTCTTGCTTTCCTCGGCACAGAATTACGTCTACGTTCCGCTTTTCATCCGCATCGATTGGTTGTTGGTGGTATGAGCGTCGTTAACAGATTTTTTTTGTATAAACGCAGACCTTATTTATGACGGTTAAAACAGCGGGCGACGTAAATATTAGATCGACTGGTCCACATATATCAAAACATTAAACTCTGCTCGGTATTAAATTACTAATAAATGGTATAGTTTGACAGAACCCGTTGGAAGCACACGGAACGGCAATAAATTCCGAATCGAATTAAATATATTGCATACTTGCGATAATGCAGTTCGCTCTTTTTCCTTGTTGTTGTTATTATTTAATTATTATCTAACAATGCGATTTAATTACGGACGATGGAGCTCAGCTTGTATTATTTTGCTGTAATTGGGCTTCCCTTTAATTCGTATTCGAAACTGATGGACATCGATAATTGTAGAATCGATAACTGTACAGTTTAATTGGTTTTATTGTGTTTTTGTTTTGTTCGTTTGTGTGTTTGAAGGTTTTCATTGAACTGCATAAATTCATTTCGGATTATTCCAAGCTTTACAAATTTTGTATTAAGCAAGTCTGTTAGACAAATAGCTAGACAGGACTAGACAGATAAGATTAGATAGATAATTCTAGGCAGACAAGACTAGATAGGCAAGACTAGGCAGACAAGACATTTTAGGGTGGGGGGGGGGGGGCTTAGCAGGCCAATCATTAACCTGATAAGACAAGATAAGACAGACGTGACTAGAAAGACAACACTAGCAAGATTAGACCGACTAAACTACACAGACAAGACTAGTGAGACCGACGAGTCTAGACAGACAAGACTAGAAGTAGCTGGAAACTTTCACCTTTACAGACAAGTAGTCCCCCTGGAAAGATCACCCGTTCACTCTGCAACCGCGTTAAATTTGTTTTTTTTTCTTTTTGCATGTTGCTCAAAATTTAAAAAACGTACTAATAGATCTTGTGCCAACTGTCTTTATTTTCCAACATTTCCTTTACTACACTTCTTGCGCCGATGGGTTTATTCATATACGTTTCAACTGTTTTTCTTTCATCCTGCCAACGGCAGTAGTCAAAAACTGCGTGGCTGACACTATTTGGCTTTCCGCAATACATGCACAGATCCTCAGATGTTCGGCCCAGATTGTGCAGGTAGTCTCTGAAACAGCCGTGACCTGTTCGCACTTGGATTAGGTGATAACTCGTTTCGCCGTGTTTTCTGTTTACTCATGTAGCTACTTCTGGGATAAAAAGTTTGGTCGATTGCCCTTTCTCGCTGGAGCCTCATCGTTCCTGTCATTCTTTCAGCAGTTTTTCTATGACCCATATTTTTTCAAGTCTATTGTGGTCAGCCTCATGAAGTTTTTTCCGCACCTTTACCACTAGTTCGATCGGCAGGATGCTGGGAATAACCGGGGCGGCTTATCCAGAGACTGTTCGGTATGAGTGCACACACGTAGGGTCACTTTCCGTTAGACAGCTGCGAGTTTGTGTGCATTACTATCTTTTCGAAGTTCATTGACCCAGATTTGAGCACCGTACGTCATAGTAGACTGGACCACCAAGTCCAGCAACATCCGTTTACAATTTTAACTTCCCCACGTTGGGCATTCATCTTTGCATAGCTGCCATCGTCTTCATCCCTTCGCTAATGCTTGTGCTATGTGCGCTGAGAAAGAGAGCCTTTTGTCTATTAATATTTCCAGCTACTTAATCTGCTCTTTTTGGGAATACTTATGTATTTTCTAACGAAAATTTGATCGGGCTGTGCTTCCAGAGGTAAATGAGGAGAACTGCCTCGGTTTTCTCTGGAGCTCTTGTTTCATCCAATCGCAGATTTTTTTTATTGCATGGTTAGCCGTTACCATAAGCCGCGGTTACGTTATAGATATTACCACCAGAGCTAGGTCGTCAGCGAAGCCAATAGTCGTTGCTCCCAGTGGAAGTTTCATTCTTAAGATTCCCCGTCGTACAAAAAGTTCCACAGCCTTGTATCGATCCCTGTGGAACACCACAATTGAGCATTCCACCGCGGAGCAGTTTCACCTGTATCAATCTGTTTTCCTATATTTTTGTTTATGTTTTGAATGGAATGCGATGAAATTGTCGAACGGTGAAACGTAAGCGGTGAAACATCGCAGAGGTGAAATTGCTCAGCGCTGAAAGTTCCTGCGGTGAAGATTCCGCGGTGCAACGAATAAGATGACCGTACCGGATACCACACGGATAACACTCGGCAGACCAGACTAGATAGACCATCCTGGACAGAGAAGACTAAGCGGACAAGTATAGACAAACAAGATTAGACGGACAAGACCAGACAGACAAGAGCAGATAGGCAATATCAGACAATCAAGATCAGACAGATAAGACCAGACAGACAAGACCAGACACGCAAGATCAGACAGAAGACCAGACAGACAAGACCACACAAGCAAGACCAGACAGATAAGAGCATACAGACAAGACCAGACAGACAAGAGCAGACATACAAGATCAGACAGTCAAGACCAGACATATAAGACCAGACTGGCAAGACCAGACAGACAAGACCACACAAGCAAGACCAGACAGATAAGAGCATACCGACAAGGCCAGACCGGCACGAGAAGACAGACAAGACCAGATAGACAAGACCAGAGAGGCAAGACCAGACAGGCAAGACCAGACAGAAAACCAAACAGACAAGACCAGACAGATAAGATTAGACAGACAACACAAGACAGACAAGACCAGACAGAACAAGACGAGACAAGACCTGATAGACAAGACTAGACAGATATGACCACACAGACAAGACCAGACCGACAAGACTAGACTAGACAGACTAGATCAAACAGACAAGACCAGACAGAGAAGGCTAGACAGACAAGGCTACACAGTCAGGACATGACTAGATAAACAAGAGTTGATAGAATATACTAAAGGGAGTATAAGGGGAAGTACAGCTGTAGCAACATGTAAACCAACACCCTGGAGAAATGTTCCGGAGTTTTTTTTTCCAGAAGGGGAGCGGAAATGCAGTATTGCACGTACATCTCTGTGTTGTGTGGGGCTCTCTGTCCAAGTTCTTAGTGACCAGCATACCCACTAAAACTCCTCCGCCTGGCTCCACTCGCTATCGTTTAACACATGCTTCAAGTGGGCCCTCCGTCCTCCTGGGCCTCAGTTTCGTCTCCTTCCCTTAATTTCAGAAGAGACCAAGTTGGGTTGTCGCAACTTACTGCTGCCATCCGGCTATTGCTTCATGTTTGGGATGCGCGTAGTTTTTCACATTTCTGTCTACTTCTCTCGTCGTTCTCTTTGCAGCCGGTAATGTCGTCTAGGGATTTAATGATGCTGTTAGCTTGGGAATTGCTTTCCTATTTTAATATGAACTCTATTGTGTTCTGTGGCTCTATATCGTTTGGGAAATTCTTTCTCATTGCGTCCCACCTGTTACAGGTAAATGAGGGCGGTAGTAGCCCAGTAGTCAAGGTGTCAGACTTCGGAGTCGCAAGTGGCGGGTTCAAATCCTGGTCATGGTAAATATAAGCCACCGTTCTCTTGTAGATGGCTCTGGCAAAGTCATCACAGTAAAAATCTGCCTCGAAACCTCCCCGAATAGTGGCTCGCCAAGCACGTTAACAACTGTAAGGGCTCCCTACACTTGTGTCTAACATCAACACACCAAGCACAAGTGTAGGCTGTGGGAGGGGGTCCAGGTCCTACTAAGACGGTAGTACCATTGAGAATGAATGAATGTTACAGGTAAATGGTGTGCGCCACGCTGTCCTCTTCCCCGCAATATTCACACAAGCTGTTGGGAGCTCTGCCAATCTTGTAGAGGTAATCTTAGAAATGGCCTGTCCGCTGAGGACTTCGTACTTCTTCTCTACCCATTCTTCCACGTCCCTTATAAACAAGTAGATTGTAGTTTTGGTGGTGATGGCTTGTACTGCGACCATCATAGATCTATTGTACCCCACCCTCTTCCTCTATACGTTGGTATACTTACCCATTTAGAGCGCCTCCTCTAGTCCTGATTCCTTTAGGAATTTCAGGATCTGGGTGGGATTCAAGGACTGCAACTCTTCTGCGTTCAAGCAAGGGGGCTCCAAGATACATTTGTCTCTTGCGGTTATAAGCAAGTTTGTCCATTGCTCCTTTTCACAGGCTTCCCAGCCCATTTTGCCACGCCCGGAATAGTTCCGACCTTCCTGTCTTCTTTATATTATCTTTGCTGTTCTGGGTTTTACTGCGTCTGGCTGTGTTTATGTTTGATCTCTCCTGTACTAACAGCTCTATTGGTGCTGCCAGCTATGACTAGGACCGCTTCTCTGGAGACAGTTCTATAGGCAGTACTGGTTCTGCTGCTTGCCAGCATTCTTTGTATCGCTCCAAGCTTGCGTTTGTTGACGCCTTTGCTCATAGCCCTTGCCCATACGGGGGACGCAGAGAGCATTGCAGACAGACAAGACTAGAGAAACAAGACATGACGGCTTAATTAATACTTCAGCTGAACATAATTGATTTAATTTTGAACATACTTGATATTTTGCAAGGAATTATTATCATTACCTTTTTAATAACATTACAATTTATAAAAAACCTTAGAAAAGAGAGGAAAGACGAAGGAAATATTAACCTGATACAAAATAAAAAATGGGAAGAGCACTATAAAACACTACTGACTGAAAACCGACCTCGATTTTTGGAGGAGCTAGAAGGTACCACGGAGGTAGAGAACATAGGTGTTCATGAAATAGATAAGGAAGAAATAAGAAAAGAGCTAATGGAAATAAAGATCGGAAAAGCCACAGAGCCGGGAAACATTCCCATCGAGTTGGTGAAATATGGGACAGATTCTCTGTTGGAGGCACTAGCAGAGATTTTTAATAAGTGCCTAACAGAAGGCCAAGATATTGCGAGAAAATGGAATATAGCCTACATTAGCCCGATATATAAAAAAGGAGATACGAAAGAGTCTGAAAATTATAGAGGGATCAGTGTAACCAGCTCGTTGGGACGGTTCTATGGTCGTATACTAAAGAAAAGAATTGAAGCTCAATATATGGAAATATAAGAACAAGGTGGATTTCGAGCGGGAAAATCCTGCAATGACAATATCTTTACCCTTCAACAACTAATAAAAGAACGGACAGCTCGAAACCTCTCAACATATCTCGTTTTTATAGACCTGTAAAAGGCGTACGATACTGTTCCTCTTAATCTTTTATTTAAGGTTTTGAAGAAGACGGACCGGAGTAAAACGTATATAAGAGCATATAAGAGTATATAAGAACCCGCAAGGCAGAGTTAGGAAATACTCTTTCAAAACCATTTAATGTCACGAAGGGTCTAAAGCAAGGGTGCTGTCTTTCTCCTACCCTGTTCAAAATATACATCCATGAAGCAATGTGCAAATGGAGACAGAAATGCTCAGGAATGGATATAAAAATCGATGATCACTGTTTGACGACGCTGTTCTTCGCAGATGACCAGGTAATAATAGCTGGCAGCGAAGAAGATGAATTATTGAAATAATTTTTATATCAAAATCGGAAAGAGATTTAAAGAAGTGGGTGGTACCCCAAGGCTCTCTAATGGAACCAACTCTATTCTTGATATTTGTTATGATCACAAGCTACTTCCATAAAAAATGAAGTTATTGGAGTTAGAGGCCTCGCCAAGAATTCTTTTACGCCATCTTTAAATCTAGCTTGTCATGCGGTCTGATATTTTGGGGTCAGCAGCAAATATTAATCCGCTATTTAAAATGATATTACGAGCGATGTTCAATGTACACCCTCTCTGTGCTTCATCAACCACAACATTTTAAAGCTACCTCCCTTCCTCCCGCGTGCCAATAATTTTCCAGCGTGTCAGCTGTGGCACGCGTGCCATAGGTTCGCCACCGCTGGCATAGGGTATTAACATTTTTAAAGCTCTATTAGCTATAATATATACGTCAAAATGTGCCGAGATCATAATTTTGAAATTCTAATTTCAAAGTTCTATTCTCGCGCAGTCCGAGAAACTCCAGTTTGGTCGCCACATCTTCTTCTGTAATAATGTCATCATCAGTAGAAAATGGTCTTAATATCCAAGAGTTGATCTGAGTATCCATGTCCGGAAAATATTGCTTCAGTGAGTCTACTGCTGCAGATAAATGCTTAACGAGGGAAATTTGAAACGTAATTTGGTTTGGTTCAGTATTTACCGATTGCTCATGCAGCTGTGTGAACATCGACACATCGCCAACTTGCACTCTGCGTTGGTAAAGTTACAATTTACGTACAAAACTTGCAATTTTATCATGCGCTGTAAAAATATTCGTCATATTTCCTTGCAATGGGATGTTAAGACTGTTAATTTCACTGAAAAAATCAGCAAGATACGAAAGCTTTTCGATAAATTTTTTATCGTGTATTTTTGAAAAAAAAATAATTTTTCTTGTAAACTCCGTTCAGAACTTTTCCTCGAGATAACCAGCGTACCTTTGTGTGATATAAAAGAGAATTACATTTGGCACCTACTTCATCGCATAAAACTTTAAATAATATCGAGTTTTTAACACTGCCACGAATATGATTCCCGATTTTCACAACGTCATTCAAAGTGCTTAATCAGGCAATGAGATAAAACTTGAGGAGCAACTTGTTTCACGAGTGCTTGAAATCTAGATCGAACACCCATCATGGAAGGCACCCCGTCTGTACAAACGCCAACCAACTTTGACCAGTCCAATCCGTTGTCCAAAATAAACTGCTTTAGCGTTTCGAATAGGTCCTCACCACCAGTAGTGGTGAGCAGAGACTTGCAGAACTAGTATTTCTATTTTACTTGGTCATCTTTAATATACCGAGTAAATGCCAGTAATTGTGAACACGAAGCTACATCCGTTGACACATCCAATTGCAGCTCAAATATAGGACTTTCATTAATTTCTTAAATATCAGTTGCCAAAATATCATTACTCAAGTCTGAAATGCGACTTTGAACTGTTGTATTTGAAAGTGATATTTGTTTAATTTTAGCCACATGTTGCTCACCAATAACGAGGGATACTGCATCACACATATATACTGAAACAAGGCTTGATGAGCTTCTCTCCTATAGTGTGCGATTTTTTGTTCAATGCGATAAGAAATCCGATATGAAGCTTCAAGACACGATTCATTTGCCTTTAGCATATTTTCTGTGGAATCCAACTGCGAAGACATCAGAAAGCTCTCTTTTTTCTTAAAAAAATCTATATCTTTTCCTGCGAACTCTTTGTGAACTTTCCCGATGTTCTTTTGATTGCTTGGTTTCATGCTCTTCTGCATTAAGCACTTTTTTAAATAAAACAGACTGAGTCTTTTGTATATTCCTCTCTGCAATATTCGTGAAGCTTCATTGTAAAAATGCTTCTTTATAGGAGCGTTTTTTCCGGATGTAGAAGGCATGTCACTGTTTAGACTCGCGATTGGTTTACGGCAAGTATTAAGAAGTTACTTGCAAGACTGGCAATAAGTCTTGATCCAAGAAAAAATTTAACCTAGCGTTTTTAGGGTTCCGTGCCGAAAACGGAACCCTTATAGGATCACTTTGTTGTCCGTCTGTCTGTCTATCTGTCTGTCTGTCTGTCTGTCCGTCCGTCCGTCCGTCTGTCTGCCAAGACCATTTTTCGCAGGAACGCGTAGAGGTAACAAGTTGAAATTTGTATCAAATACTCGGGTCTGCGGTCTCTTTCAGCTGTGAAAAAATCAAACTTGTAAGTCAACGCGATCAAAAGATATGACTGTTTATGTCGCATATTTTGCGATTTCACAAGGGAATCAAAACCTATAGGGTACTTCCCGTTGACCTAGAATTATGAAATTTGGCAGGAAGCGTTGTCTTACAGCACATGTAAAGGGAAAAATCTGAAAACCGTAAATATGTACTTTAATTACAAGAAAAATACGAATTTACTAATAGAAACTTATGAAAATACACTGATGTGTTGCGTGGTATTGTCAGGCACCAGAAGCATATGGGTTGTAAACCGTTAGGTCCTCCTAAAGATACCTTACTTACAAGTTTGTACGGAACCCTCGGTGCGCGAGTCACAACTCGCACTTGGCCGTTTTTTTTTAATAAATGTATTTATGTGACTGTACACTAATACTTCTACAAATTATCAAACTTAAATTAATTTTACAATATCAAGGAAGTTTGGGAAAAAGGGCGTGGCCATTACAAAATTTCATAGAGGGAAAATTGGTAACCAATTGCCGAGAATTCAGATAATTAGAGGACAAGATAACTAGCAGACACGTGTTTTGGTTTTCTTAAATAGAACATAAAATGCAATTAAAAAAAATAAACAACTACAGTACATTAATGATAATCCGGCTGTTGGTTAGTCCGGCACGTTCAGTAATTAGGCGATCCGCGATA
Source organism: Phosphuga atrata (assembly GCA_944588485.1). Classification (NCBI taxonomy): domain Eukaryota; kingdom Metazoa; phylum Arthropoda; class Insecta; order Coleoptera; family Silphidae; genus Phosphuga; species Phosphuga atrata. The sequence continues at coordinate 65,655,904 of OX155897.1, read as the reverse complement.
ATTTGGATAATCCGACGGTTGTCTGGTACTATATTTGTCGGATTATCAGGCGGATTATCAACTTAAATCAGGCGACAACGACACGGCTGCTAGAAAGTGTGTAAATACTAGTGCGCGGTTTATCTGTATTTTTTTTTAATTCCTAGTAAATAATATTCTATTAATTAATTAGTATGACATAATAATTAAGCTCTTCGTTACCCCCGCAGAAAAGCTGATTTGCCCCGTAGCGGTAATTACCCCTAGATTCGGAACTCAGGGACTATTTATTTGTTCTGTCTGCAATAATGAAACTAGAAAAAGAGAATTGGATGTGGACAAAATTTCACCATTATATCATCTGAACAGTTTATTCCAGTTATAATGAATTGTAGTGTTAACAGTTTAGTCCAGTCTAAAATTGCTCTTGAAACAGCGCCATTCACAGTTACCTTTGATCGGCACCATCCAGATATAATTCTTCACTTAAACTAGACACATTAATTACATCATCGTTTGTTTAGTTTTCCATTTTATGGTTTAATACCGCGATAAAACATTTTTATCGGGCGGTTATTGGAGTAATTGGATATGTTTATGGGCACCAGTACATGCCGATGATGGATTACCCGATAATACATTAAATTGGACCGTGATAAATCCGGATTAAAATTTGCATATTAAACAGCAAAACGGTGTTTATTAAATACTACAAATTAATTGTAAACACTTTGTTTTAAAGAAAGAAATGGTATTTCAAGATTACATATTAATCTTTCATTAAGCGATTAATTTGAAAAAAAATAGTGTGTGTGGGATATCATCGATTTTTTTTATTTGTTTGAAAGGCCTATCGATGCTATTATGTAGGGAATATAACATCTTGGAAATGTCCGTCTAGTGACGAAGTCCCTATTGAAAGACTTCGAAAGTCCCTATTGGAAGACTATATAATCCTGAGCAGAAATATTTATGAAAATTTTGAATTATTGATTGTTTTAAGATTCGATTATTCGTTCTTGTTCCGTGCAATACTTTACTAGTTAAAAGGAGAAAATGCTTTTTGTGCCGTAAATTGCTGTTCTGTTTAGGTCTGGTCCGTCTGAATTCCGGGATAATGTGGCTTTAGAGAACGCGGCGAAACTTTCCCCAGTAAAATAATGACGGTAATTGAAACGGCGCGAAGGGGTGCATAATTTACTGAGGATTTTACGGATTATGCAAAATTCGCAAATTACTGTTTTCTCTGCAAAAAGCTTGAAAACGAAACAGAATTACCGAAACTCCACACAGAAAGTACAAATTATTCGCAACATTAATAAACCAAAGCAATACAGACACAGTTAAATTGTTAATAGTAGTAAATTAGCAATGGAACGTACAAACTAGTTTATGGAACTATAACCATTGTTTTATTTTTTTAAATAAATTTTCTATTTAAACATAATAACATCGCGTTGAGAAGATTACCAAGGAAATGAATAATAAAGCTACAATAATTTCCTCCTTAATGTTTAATTTAAATATTTTTCTAATTAAGATTAACAATTAAATGAAAATTCCAGGTTTACATTGTGTCGGTGTAATCTCATCCACCTTCTAATTCTCTTGAAATAATTGAATTACGAGAGAGAGGAGATTGAGGTTGAGGTCGTAATAATACGCGAATCAGTTCATTAAACGAGAGCAGAAATTGTTGCGATTACGCGAGACGTTTGCGGGAACTTATAATGCATGCCAAACAGGCAGAACAAACCTGAATTATAACTGTTTCGGAATTGCCGCGAAACATACATTATTTATTAATGTGCGGGGAAAAACGAGAAAGGTTTGTGTTAGGAAAATGTTGTTTGAAAGCCGGGAATATTTATTGTTAATATTCAAATTATGCTATGTTTAAAATTCTTTTGGTTTTGTTTTACTTTTTTCCTTCGTTTATTTTACGACTTTTTCTATATAGTTTTTAATTTGCAATACATTTTCTACTTTTTTTCTACTTAATACGTAATCACATCTTCGTGTCCCTTTTTTTTATTGCAATTTCGTCTGAAACGAGATTACAGGTCGTTGAAAATCTTCCCCGATTCTCTTTTTCCACCCCATTTCCTAACACGATGTATATAATCAACTTCCCTTTACATCCAATTTTTTTTTGTCGCCTACATTTTTTTCATCCTCGCACAATGCTATTTTCTCGTCAGGCAGACATTGATAAATAGTCGCGTTCTTGGAATAGTTCAGAAAATTGATGAGTTAAAATTGCAAATTTCATTCAAATTACTGCCAATTATGTTAAAACATAGGTCGTTATTAAAAGGAAGTTATAATTAGATTTTGCATGGAGATTTTTTTTTTACGTTGTGCTTTCTCACTCCGTGTACATAGAGAAAGTGCATCAATTACTGTTTGAACTTGAAATCTCTGTGATGCGATTTTTTTAATATTGAAATTAATTCAGTTTTAAATGTTTTTTTAATGATTTGCAACACTTTATGAATGGTTTAGTCGTAAGTCGTATATTGTTTCTTGGAGTGTTTTGAGAGGATCTCTACGGGAGGGTTCGGTAGGGTCGCGTCTGATACATAGGGGGTTTGTCATGGTCCAGTGAGTGTTAGTCGCTTTGTATTTTGTCGATAGTCGTTTGTGTCTGTCGAAGAGCCAAGTGATTTCGATGAGTCTGTAAAGGAATACATTGGAAGGGTTATGGTGGATATTTGGTCTCATGTTTATGGTGGATTATGGAGGATTGGTCTGCAGATGGATTTGTAAATCTTGGCGGCTATTGAAATAAAGATACCTTGGTCTCCTTGTATCAAGCAGCGGAAATGTTTGCTTCTTTGGACAGTTTTGGTCGTTCGTATTTTAGCGAGTAGGAATAATCCTAAACAAAAAGTTAAACAGGTCAGTTACAAACTTTACTCCCTATTCAGATAGAGTAGTAATGATACAATTAAAAACAAATACTGGAATTATGAACGTGATCCAAATATACGCACCAACTACAGATAAAGAAAATGAGGAAGTTGAAGAATTCTATACACAACTAAATGCAGTACTAAGAAGTATAAATCGTTGCGAAGTGACCATAGTGATGGGCGATTTTAACGCCAAGGTAGGAAAAACAAAGGTAATTGGCTGCACTGATGAATTTGGACTCTGGGAGCGGAACGAGCGCGGTGACCGTCTGATTCAGTTCTGTCAAGATGAGAATTTTATAATCACCAACACACTCTTTCAGCTCCCTAAAAGAAGGCTGTATACCTGGACATCTCCAGCCCATACAAAGGAGAAAATCATAGGAAATCAAATAGATTATGTGCTCATCAGAAATAGATATAAAAATGCCGTAAAAGCAGTGAGAACTTACCCTGGAGCTGACATCCACTCAGATCACAATCCTGTAATAGCAAAGGTACAAGTTAAACTAAAGAAGATCATAAAGAAACAGAACAACAACATAGATATTCAACTTCTTAAGGATAAAAAGATACACGAAGTTGTAGTTGACCAGATAAAGCAAAATGTAACAACAGCAATGAAAGAAAATGAACTACATCAAGATGTCGACATAAGATGGAATCGAGCTCAAACAGTTCTGACAGCAGTAGTGAACCTAACTAGGAAAGCAACAGAAAGGAAATATTGGATGACTGAGAAAATCATAGAGCTCATGGATGAACGCCGGACCCATTAGAACCAAAATGAAAAACAGTATAAAATCTTACATAAAACGATTCAAACAGAAATAAAAAAGGCAAAATCAGAGTGGATCTCTAAACAATGTGAAGAAATAGAAATGCACCAAAGAAACTATGACAGCTTTCATATGCACAAAAAAATCAAAGAGATGACAGGAGCTAGAAAAACATTCCAAGCTAACCATGTGATCAAGAGCGCGGATGGCCGCATAATAACAGATGTGAAAGAAAAAGTAACGAGATGGGAAACCTACGTGCGGGAACTCTTTAATGATGAAAGACCAACACAAGTACCAATAAGAGTAGAAGACGAAGAACCTAAAATAATGAAACATGAACTCGAATATGCCCTCAACAGTATGAAGCCAAGAAAGGCTACGGGGCCGGATCAAATACCAGCTGAGATATTAAAATTATTCGATGAACACCTAATAGATAGTCTCCTAGACCTGTTTAACACAATATATGACACAGGCATCATACCGAAACAATGGCTTTTATCGACATTTGTATTGATCCCTAAAAAAGCAAATGCTAGAGAGTGCACAGATTATAGGACTATTGCACTTATGAGCCATGCACTAAAAATCTTTCTAAAAATCATAAAAGAATTTATCGAAAACTAGAAGAGGACATAAGTGATAGCCAATTTGGATTTAGAGAAGGGCTTGGAACAAGAGAAGCACTCTTCGGAATAAATATTCTTTTTCAAAGATGCCTAAACATAAATCAAGACCTGTTTGTGTGCTTCATCGATTTCCAAAAGGCTTTCGATAAAGTTCAGCATGACAAATTACAACTAATACTTAGAAAGAATTTAGACCGGAAAGACGTCAGGATAATTACCAACCTATATTGGGGACAAAGTTCAGTTGTAAAAATCGAAAATGAACTGACAGACGAAATAGAAATACGCCGCGGAGTTAGACAAGGCTGCATCCTATCCCCGCTATTATTCAACATATACAGTGAAGCCATATTTGAAGAAGCTTTGTTAGGAGAACCAATAGGGATAAACATAAACGGAGAGGTAATAAATAACATCAGATATGCCGACGATACGGTATTATTGGCAGGTAGCGAAGCAGAACTACAACACATACTGGAAAGAGTAAACCACCAATGTGAAGCTTATGGACTTCAAATGAATCTTTCAAAAACTAAGTGTATGGTAGTTTCTAAGGCACATAACCAACAAGTGCAACTAAATATCGACAATACCATAATTGAAAGAGTAGATTCCTACAAATATCTTGGAACCGTGCTAGACAAAACAAGCGACCAGGCAGGTGAGATACGAAGAAGGGTGGAGATAGCAAGATCAGCGTTTATGAAAATGAAAAAGTTTATTTGTAACAGAGACACTAATATAGAATTACGAATTAGAATACTACGCGGTTATGTGTTCTCTACCCTGCTATACGCAGTTGAAGCCTGGACCCTAAAGAAACCTGAACTAAAACGGTTGGAAGCGTTCGAGATGTGGTGTTATCGCAGAATGTTTAGAATATCCTGGAAAGATAAAGTCACCAACAAACAGGTACTTGAAAAGGTAAAAAAGGAATGCGAAGTCGTGCTGACCATTAAGAAAAGGAAACTAGAGTATCTAGGCCATGTCATGAGAGGCCCCAAATATAGTCTTCTAAGACTTATTATGCAGGGAAAAATTAAAGGAACCAGGAGTATTGGTAGGCGTAGAGTATCCTGGCTGAAGAACCTGCGCGAGTGGTTCAGCTGTAGCAGCACGGAACTGTTCAGAGCAGCGGTGAACAGGATAAGAATAGTCATGATGGTGTCCAACCTCCGGTAGGAGAAGGACTGCAAGAAGAAGATTTTAGCGTCGGTGTTGAATTTTAGTTTCTTGTCGAATGCTATGTCATGGTATTTTATATGAGTTGTCGGTGTCACGTCAATGGTATCTAGGTGGATATGTGGGGAATTGGTTGAAATTCTGTGATTAGGGATGAGGAGTTGGCATTTGAAAGGGTTTGCAGTAAGTCGCCAAAGGTTAATGGGCCAAAGTCCTGGCTCAAGAATTTGAGGGAGTGGTTTGATTGCTCCTCTTTAGACCTGTTTAGAGCAGCTGTGTCAAAAATAAGAATTGCCATTGTGATACAACCTTAGAAGAAGAGCTAGAGGTTAAACCAGATTAGGGTGCTGTCCGTAAGTGCTTGAAGTTCGGCCGTCGTTTTCTTAAGATTTTTATTGTGGGATATGAGGGCCGTGTTATCAGCGTGTTGCAGGATATAGGAGGAGATGTTGATTTGGCATTTGTCGGCAGGGTTATAGTTGTAGATGTCGTGGCAGTGTAAATTATATAGTAAGGGAGAGAGCCTTGGGGAAGACCTTGGAAAGAAATAAATTCAGAAGAGAGGGCGCTGTTTATTTTAATTTGGAGGGATCTATCATGAAGGAAATGTTTAAGGATATAGATGAGATACGGAGGAATGTTGAGTTGTCGCATTTTGAAGAGGAGTTCAGCATGCCACACACTGCCAAAGGCTTTATTTATGTCTAGTAATGGAGCAGCAGAATGATCTATGCGGAGTTTGGCGGTTTATAGGTTATTGTTTGTAGGTGAGGATGAATAGGGGGTGAGTGGTGTAGTGGAAAGGCCTAAATCCAGACTGGTATGGTGGAATGGAATTCTTGAGCAAATTCCATAATCTATTTTTGAGGATCTGTTCGAAAATTTTCCCTAGGACTGGAAGCAGCCTAATATGACGGTAGCTATTTAATAAGGAATGATTTAGATTGGGTTTTGGGATGGTGATAATTAAACCTTTTTTACAACATTTGGGAAAGGATCTTATGGAGGCAAACCTTAAACAGTAGTTACAACAGTAGTACCTATAACAGTAGTAATTATGTGGAGGTGGATATCGTCAGGAGGGTTTCTAAGTAAGGATTTTTTGACAAGGTCGGAGCTGGGAGTACTATTTTTGCCATGGAAAAGTGCAGGAAGTATTCTTCGTAAATTATTTCGTCAAGGTTTGTATTGTCATTTTGAAAATAGTCGTTGAGCCAAGACTTTACTCTGTTGAAATTAGTTTTGTCAAACGAGGGGGAGTTGGAGGGGGTAAAAGAGTATTCAAAGTGTTTTGAAAAGAGGAAAGCTTTTTCACGGTCAGAGGTGTACTTTTGATTATTGAAGGAGATGTCGGGGATGTGGAATGATGGACGGCATTTGGAAGTCTTTTTAATTTTTCCCCTGTATGTTCGTCTGGGGTCGTAGAACGAAACTGGCAGATAAGTCTGTGTATGTCTTTGTTTAGTCTATTTATGTTAGATTTTAATAAACTGTCCTTTGTTCTGCAGTATGTTCTGTATAGACAACGTTGTTGTTTGATTAACGACAGGATGAAGGGGAGTTAGTATGTAGAAGTTTGTTATGGATTTAGGGGAGTAATTAAAAATGAAATTTATCAGGTGGGACTGCAATTCGTCTACGTCTTTTTTGGGAAAGGTTGTCGGGGTCCATGGTATTTATATAGGATAGGATTTCGGAGCAGACTTTAGGGATGTTGGTAAGGTTGAGATTAATTATGATAGGGTGATTGACCGGGGGAGGGATGTGGTTTGAGGAGATTGCCAAGCGATCAGAGCCTAAGTCTGGGGAGAGGGTAACATCCGTTATGGAGTTGACAGGGTTAGAATTGTGGAGTAGTATGTCGGGGGGTGGTTTTTAACTATTTACCACGGTTCTCGAATATGCTTTTAAAATGGTATCTTGGGAACACCTAGGAATTACAGTGGATGGAGAAAAATTTAACCACCTGAGATTCGCAGACGACATCGTCCTAATAGCCGACAATATCAAAGATGCAAAAACTATGCTCAACGACCTAAAACAGTCAACGGAAAAAGTGGGCCTTAGGATGAATATGGGAAAAACAAAAGTTATGACCAACCTAGTGCTAAGCGATCAAATCAAAATAGATGATAACTAGACTAATATAGAAGAAGTAATTTCCTATATATACCTGGGGCATCAGATACGCATTGGCCGCGAAAACCAAACATGCGAAATACAGCGCCGCATAGGCTTAGGATGGGCAGCGTTTGGAAAACTAACTAACATCTTGAAGAGCGAACTACCAATGTGTCTCAAACGGAAAGTGTTCGAGCAATGTGTGATGCCTGTAATGACGTATGGGTCAGAGACTTTAACACTAACAAAGCGTTCCGCAGCAAAACTGCAGGTAACACAGAGGTCAATGGAACGGGCCATGCTAGGCATTTCCTTACGAGACAGGGTACGAAACGAGGTCATCAGGGAAAGGACGGGTGTCTGCGACATTATAACACGCATCTCCAACATGAAATGGAGATGGGCAGGCCACGTTGCCAGACTTAGGGATGGCCGATGGACTAAACGGCTTTTGGAATGGAGACCCTGTGCCGATAAACGAAGTAGAGGTAGACCACCAACTCGATGAACCGATGACATCAAGAGGGTGTCACAAAACTGGATGAACAAAGCACAACATCGTGATGCCTGGAAAGAGTTAGAAGAGGCTTATGTCCTGCAGTGGACGCAAACGGCTGGACAATGATGATGATGATGATGATGTCGGGGGGTAGAGTTTTTGTTTTGGGGCATAATAAATGTGGGATTGGTGTGATGGCGAACAAAGAGGGAGTTATTTCTGAAGGATTAAATCTGTCGAGTTTTGGATTTATTGAGGTTAAAATCACCGATGATGAGGGAATATTCGAACAGGTATGTCATGTTTAGGATATTCCACTTATTCACAGAGTGGGTATGGATCAATACAAGGAATATTTATTGAGGAAGCGGATAGTGAAGTAGATGTAATCATTTTGAGGACTATTGAGGGATGGAGGATTGGCTTTGCCTAGTTTGAATTTGGGATTCAGGTTTATTAAAACTTTTTTTTGTAGGCGGCCTCTTTTCCTTTTCTTTATGAATCCCTCGACTTCGTCTTCCTCCGACATGTTGAACATGTGCGATGAGCCAGCATCGTCGGTAATCATGATCCGACAATGCGTAAATCGGTGTTATAAATTTATAATACAAATATATTTGGTTGGATTTCCAATACATTTCTCACAAATGAGTTTAGCCAGTTACAGGGAACCAGAAAAAAAGGGTAAAACGTTATCGTAGATAAGCGGGCGAATACTGGTAGACGTGTATATTGAGGTAGACTATGGAGTGTGAAATATCACATTACAATCAATGCAAAGGCCGACATTGCATTTATTGCACATCCTTCTTACACTTTAAGTGCATCCTTCTCCAGCACATCGCCGCTGGATATTTTGTTAGGAGTATTAGTGAAAAGATGATTGCGCTGAACATATCTTACTTCATCACTAACACGATTGCACGAAACGCTATTTCCCGAAATACTTTGCTTTCCAGCACTCTTAGGGGGCACTCCATACTTTTGCAAGTAACTATGCGCTAACTCTCTGCGAAATGTTAATTGGTCTCTGTGCATTGCTTCGGCTTTTCTTTTCAATATTCATGCATTATTTATAGCACCATCCATTGCCCATATAAATATGCACCACTACCATTTTCCCTCTGATTGAACTCCATACCTCTGCTAATACATTTGCAGCAAACTTGAAATTGGATCTTTCTAAATGTTCCCAAAAAATGAGACCCAAAATGATCATGAGGCAATATCAAACCAGCCAGTTCCCGACTAAGAAGAGCAATTTTGCGCTCTTCTCGGTTGTACGCACTTCCAACAGGAGCATTTGTAGCCATAAACAATGCGAGTTCGAGATCATATCGCTTAAAGTTGTGTATAGCAAACCCTATAATTTTTTGATAAAACGGATTTTCATCTGGCCCACCATCAACCGTCATGATCACCACTGGTTTTAGAAATCCATGGTCAGTTTTAGCTATTGCTTGAAACTCTTCAAGGGCGAGAAGCGTCTCGAAATCTTGAGCATGATTATTAGCGGTGAATGAACTATGCTCTCCACTTCGAATAGCGATGTATGTTGCCCAGAATATTCAACGACTTGCGGTTGTCCAGGCTTGCGGTTGTCCATAGCAGCACAGAAGTTATTTTGATACCAGAATAAACGGACGGTATTAATTTATTCCGTTCAGCGATTATCCAGTCGTGATCAGGCAATTTGACTCTATATTCCATGTGCATTAGAAGAAGTGTTTGCTTATTTGGCGCAGTTTGAGCTTAACAGGAACTGTCGACACATGTCACCGTTTTTCGGCGGAATTTGATTTTGGTCTGTCTGAATTCATCCATTCTTAGTAGGTATCCATAGAGCTTCAACCTCGGCTTCCTCATTGTGTCCGTGATCTTCGTTTTTCGTTTTTCCACATCCTCCAAGTCCCATCAGTAGTTTTTTGTGGTCCGAGTATTTTCCGCAGAATCCTTTCTTCGATTTCGAGTTCTTGATACTCCCACATTTTTATTTAAAATAAGACACTCCGAGGCGTACAATCCTTCAGATGGTACTACCGTTGTAGAGTTCCGTTGTAGGGTTCCGTTGTAGGGTACTGACCGTTTGTTGTACTTGTTCTGCGTTAGCTTGTAGGCCAGGTCTAGTTTTCTGGCTCTTCCTTTATTTACCTCCTTATCTAATCCGTTGGGTTGGATTCATTCCCCCAGGTATTTAAACTTCTCTGTTCTCTTTATCTTCCCATGATTTACCTCTCACTTTGATGCTTGTACTCCACATATTCTGTCTTTTCATAGGAGATTTGAAGACCCACTTTTACTGCGATTTCATGAAGACACTCAAGCATCGTTATTAGCTAAGATAGCCAGGTCATCCGCAAAAGTTAAACATTTGATGTCCAGGTTTTTCCTTTCCCTCCCAAGGCGTATTCCTCTTATTCTTTCCAAATTCAGGGCCTCTTCCCATTATTTTTTCCATTACGATGTTGAAAAGCATTGGGGATAATCCATCTCCCTGCCTGAGTCCTGCCTTAATTTCAAACGGATCAGAAATTTCCCCGAAGAACTTGATCTTCGAGATGGTATTCGTTAGTATTTGATGATTTCTCTCGTTTTTTATCTCCAAACTCTTTCAAGGTACTAAATAATGATTGTCTGTCAATTAAGTCGTATGCCTTTTTAAAGTCGACAAAGATGACCACAGTGTTCTGGCTCCTTAGAGCTCTTGCTCGCAGAATGATTTTTAGATTGACTATTAGTTCGGCGCATGATCGTCCTTTTCGGAAACCAGCCTGGTGTTCTTCAATTATGTGATCAGCCTGTTCTTCCACTCTGCTCAACAGAACTTTAGATAGTATGTTATGTTTCGAGATCCCCCTGTAATTATTTGGGTCCGTACGATTACCTTTCTTATGAAGCGGATGTATGTGCGCACATTTACAGTCATTTGGGATTTGTCCCATCTTCCATATTTCTTCTATAAGGTGATGGTGATGATCTTTTTGCAGCGGTCTCTCCTCAGATCTTCCACATTTCTGCCACAATGCCATCTTCCCCTGGTGCTTTGTTATATTTGAGCTCTTTGATTATCAGTTTTATCTCATCTAGAGTTAGTGGTTTGGACTCGGTGGTTTGTATTCTCGTGGATTTGGTTCTTGGCGTCCAATCTTTCTAAAGGTTCTTCGCGGTTTAGCAGCACTTTAAAATAGTTCGCCAAGAGATCGCAGTTTTCTTTATAGAGAAGTTAACAGCTACCATCTATGCGCTTGAGCAAAGAGTTGGTGGTTGATACCCTGGTTGGGTCGTTGCAGCTCCTCTTTGAAGTTTCGATAAAACTCCCTAGTGTCAATTCTTCATAGAATTTTTCCACTTTAAATGTATCATCTTCTCTTTTGAGCTCTTATGACCGGTGTTCCTTCTAATTTTTATTAGTGCTGGGCAGTCCAAAGTCTAGGGTGAGCAAAAAATTAAAATTAAAAACAAATTGCGCAATTTTTTGCAATGTTAGGAGCGGCTGAAAACACACTCTACAATCCCAGTTTTAACCTCGAAATGGCCCAAAAGCCAATTCCCCCCCCCTGAATTTCAAACAACTATGCATGATGTCAATTTCTCTGAATGGAACTACTTCAGAAGGTAACCAGTCCTCCGTCACTAACAGTGGCACAATCAGGCCTAAGGATTCTGGAGATCCTGAAACACCATGTCGTTCAAGAAATTCAAAATCCTCTAAACCAAAGAAAAACAACATACATTTCTTTGGACTTTCAAATATTAACTCGCTCTTGAAGCCCGGCAAACTGAAGCAGCTCACCAAAGTTTTGAAGAAAGTGGGAGATACTATGAGGAAGAGAAGGGTAAGCTTCTATGCCCATTTGAAAAGAATGAATGATGAAAGGCTGACACAGGAAATATTCATGTTTTTTGATAAAAACTCCAGGAAGGTTTGACAGAAACTCCATGGTTCAAAGAAGTCAAAGCAGACTTAGTGGAGTTGGTTATTGGAGAAGAAGACATAACAACCAGGGACCTGATGAGAGATAAAATTCTCCATTTTGAAGAATTTGAGGCGAAGAAGAGAAAAACTGTAGGAACAGTGTGTACAGAAGACCTAAGGGAGCAGCAAAGAGAGAGGATGAAGATATATTGGCGAAAGAGAAAAGAGGATGAACGCAATAGAAGAATTGTACATTGAACAATAGTTGTTTAACGCGGTCCTTAGACGGCCAAGATAAAAAAAAAAGAAAAATATCAGAGCAAGATAATAGTTGTGATATTTCCAATGAAACTTTAATTTATTGCTCTTTTGTACTAACCCACTCCTTATAAATTTCTTCGGTGTTAATTGTTTGCCCATTTGATAAATTAATTTTATTTTCATTAGATCACCGAGGTGTGCATAGGTTTATTTCTCTTAACAGCCGCATCTAGGTAGATCAGCATGTACAAAAGGATGTTCTACAGAACTCACCCGGCGCGGCGTTGTATGGCGCTGCAGGTCTGTTTGTTGATCATAGTAATATGTTGCTGGTTACGATAATGTATTAATTAATCTAATATTCCCAATTTCGCGTGGAAAATAAATTTATCTGCGCAAATTTTAAAATGTCACGAAAAGTACTGCGCATCCGCGCACCCGCGCAGCTTACAGGGAACATTGCTTACGACCTATGCAGCTTCTTTCCTTCCCTTCCTGAAGTCTTCCCATTTTTCATCGGTTTTATTGGAATACCACCTATTTCATGAATTTAACTTCCTTTCAAGTCATGAATTTTACTTCCTTTCAAGTGCTTCATCACATTTTTTATTCTACCACCTGTCCCTTTTTCTTGGGGGGTTCCCAAACATTCAGATCCTTTGATCGAGGATTCTCATCCTCATCTCATCCCAACTGTTCATCTCCATATCAGACAGGTTTTCAAAGTGTTTATCTTTCTTTTGCTTCAGAGTCTCAGTACTGATTCTAGGCTTCTTGCTTATTCTCCGCTTGAGTCTGTTTGGCTGGAATTTTAGTCATGATCAATTCAAAGTCATGATCAATTTTAGTCTTTGATTTCTGAGAGGTAATGGTGTGATTCAATGTCTGCACCTTTTCTTACTTTGACGTTCAGGATTTCCTTATGGTTCCGGGTTGTTATTGCGACATGATCGATCTGGAACTCCCCTAGCATCGAGTTTGGAGAGACCCAAGCCTTCTTTTTATTTGGTAGTGTCTTGAAATATGTGGACATTAGTTTCAACTTGAATTGTCTATAAAATCCGATAAGCCGTACACCATTCTTATTTGTTCTTCTATGTGCTGAATAATTCCCCACAACTGCTGTATATTGCTTTTCCCTGCCCACACAACTTCCAAAGTTCCTCCACACCATGTAAAAATCTTGCGCATTAATCAATTAATTAATGCGCAAGATTTTTACATGGTGTGGAGGAACTTTGGAACTTGTGTCCTCAAGAGTTTCCCAGAAGTCATCCACCTTTTTAGGGTTGTTATCTTCATTTATCGAGGCATGTGCATTGATAAGAATATAAACAAAATTTAAAAAAGCTTATACCCATTTAAAATAGCTTTACTACTACAGATATTAAAAATATGTTCTTGATGTTTACTAATATCCTTAGAGATAAGTGTAAGTATTTTACTATTAATACCATCAACACCTGCTGTTATCAATCAAAATATCAAAGAAATCATCAGGGTCTTGGATGACTAGCATGACCAATTTGTCTGCGAGCTCAGATTTGCTAAATGCATACAGTCTTACACAGAATGCACTTTGTTTTTGCTATTGGTATCCGTAGTAACACTGAGAAATCAGCACACATAACAAACACTGAGAGATGCAAAAATCGGATAGTGATCGGTGAAGACGTTGTTGAAAGTGAAGGATTCCATCATCAAAATTTGATTTAATAAAACTGTTGTCATTCATGAGCATCTAGTTTCACTAGGTCTGGTAATTCTATTAAAATATGGAAGGTAACCAACATCAAGAAAAGTTGAAGTTGAGGTATTGATTAAATATAGTTTCAGAATTTTGAATTTTTCAAGATTTTGAGCACTTGAAACAATTTTATTTAGTAAAACTTATTTTCAAGATGATTAAAAAAATTTGGAGTGATTTGAGAAATTCTTCGAGATTTTTCATAAAATCAATATTCGTAATAAGGCTTTCGATGCGTACTTTCTCGGGATTAGTACGGATTCCGTTTGTAGAAACTATGTGTCCGAGGTATTTTACCTCGCGACAGGCAAAGCGACAGTTCTCTCGGTTCATCCGTAATCGGTACATTCTGAGACGGGTGAAGACTTGTTCTAGATCGGAGAGATTTCCTTCTTCTGGGGACGATAAGACGATTATATCATCCAGGTACGCGAGTAGGGAGATGTGGCCGAGTCAGGCTTTAAAATGGTTTATTACCTCTGGAAGGTAGCCGGGGCGTTTCGGAGTCTTGTGAATCGTTAGATTCCAAATGGCGTCACAAATGCGGTTCTGTCCTGGTCCTTCGGGTTTACTGGCACTTGATAATAGCCGGCTCGTAGGTCCATAGTAGATATGAAGGCTGAACCTCCCGTTGATTGCAACAAATCGTCTAGTCGCGGTAGCGGATATACGTCGGCTTTAGTAATAGCGTTAATTTTTCTGAAGTACACGCACACCCTTATACCTCCTCCTGGTTTGGTGACAAGAACCACTGCCGAGGCCCATGCGCTGTCGCATTCTTCTACGACGCCTAGGTTCAGGAGTTTTTGGACTTCTTCCTCTAATATCTTCGCCTTCTGTGGGGACAAACGATACGGGGGACTAGCAATTGGGGGATTTGTTTCTGTGTCGATGTGATGTTTGGCGAACAGGGTAGGTGGCCCATGCTCGCTTAAACAGTCCCTGAATTGGTGCAGGAGTTTGCTCTACTTGCTGGCTCTACCTATATTTATGGAATATACACCGTACCTCAAAATTTAAATCTTTGTACACTTACCAAGTATCGTCCATGATTAATAATCTACCAATGGAGTTAAAGCAAGCGAGCGTTGATCAGTATACAAAAAAATCAGTATTTGTTAAAATGCTAGGAATACAGTGTTCAGAATAGCGGGAGCATTTATGAACGTTAATATTCCTTCCTTTATTTTTCCTATCTTAGTCGGTGTAAGGGTTATCTAACGAAAACAAAAAGGGCTTAACGAAGATTGAGAATTTCTTGTTAATTGCTTGAATAAGTCTTTTTGTTCTCCATTCACTTGCATTTATGTATATTTGTATTTAATATGTAAATCAGATTGTATATTTCTTTGCGGAGGGCAATAAATGATTTAATAACAAATATAAATAAAAACAAATTTTCTTTCAAACGCGACTAGCACAATATGAATATCGACACCGATAAATGTCATAATGTGACAAGATGCTTCGATTCGACCAATGGTGAAGCGTTTCTCAAATTAGAATTATGCTCGCATATTTTGGTCTTTTTAATTAAAATTTTATGGGAATAAATGCACACTAAATGAGAAAATAATGGTTTAGGTGTAATGTCAAGACCATGAAGTATCGGTGGTAAAATGATACAAAAAATTTCAATTGCATATTCCCTATTATGTGTAATCTCATTAGCAATTATAAATCTTAATGATGACAGACACACACATTTCTTGTCATTATTAAAATATTCTGTTATTTTTCAAATGACAACTTACAACGCCTACAGAATCGCGTCAAAACGTTAACACGTCGTAATATTTTTGAACAATTTGATTTACCGTTTTATTGTCTGCATTTCATTCACAATCAACAAATTACGCAAAACAGTGGATGATAAATCCTGTGTGTATGTTCGAAAAGAGTCGGGCAAATTAATTGAATTAATTTATTACCGCATCATAAACATTAAAACTACACGGTTAAGTGATAAATTATTAACGTAATTTGTAGGAAAAAGAATCACAAAGCGTCTGAATACACGCGGCGATAAACAATAAATAAAATCGGTATTATTATATGGAGTAGATCGCCAGCTTTGAATTGAAAACTAATTAAAAATATTGGTAGTTTTATGTTAATTTTGTGCCCGTTAGAGTGGGTCAAAGTTTTTTTCGATGTTTTTCTTACGTAAATAAGTATATAGCCAACATCTATCGAAGTCTTTGGATTAGTAATATTTATTTTTAGTAGTCTTATTTACGCAAATTCACTAAGGACACTACAATAGCAAACTAATAAATCATGGGTAAATTTAACTGTTTATGTTAATGTTTTAGATTATAAATATTTATGTTCAAATTTCGACCTCTTTCGTCCTCTTCAATTATTTAGAATTAACGTATTATATTGTCTAGTTTTCTTTATGGATTATTGTTTGGCGTTTTTTGGTTTGGATGAGGACTATCGATGTCTATTAATCATATTTTTAATCATATATATTAATTATTAATCATACATATCATAAAAACCTTTTCAACTTCAAATTGGGAACAAACGACTTCAAATTGAGAACAAACAATTTCAAATTGAGTTGGCTGTGAAACAATAAAAAATCAAATAATTTGAGAGTACCTAAGTTTTTATTTAAGTTTTATTTGCCCTGTTTCATCCTATTAAGAAAATGCCATACATAAAAAAAGCTCAAGCGGACAATATTAAAATGCAAATGTGTGCAATGTAAATGGTCTTCCAATAAGTGATTTTATTTTCAATAGCCCGCCATTTTAACACGTTCGTCGCCGCGTTACCCGCGTGTACTTCCGTTGGGGCCCCGTCACCCATTTAAAGGTGACGCTCTTCTTTATTCAAGTTAAATATTGAATAGACTGTATTTAACGATAAATTTAGCTATTGTATATCAAATCGGGATGCTCCCTTTACTTACCTTCAGGTTGCAACCGTCTCTGTCCAAACGTCCTTCCGTCGCCTATTTAGGGGGGATATAGATAGAAATAATATGAGCAGGGAAATACAAGGATGAAAACCCTTAGATTAAATTTTTGCGGCCGGGAGAAAAGCTGCCTTTCATGCGGTGATCGAATCACCCGATAAGGATTGACGTCAAATTAACTATCAAACGCGAGCGTGGCCAACATGTCGGCTGAGGTCAGACGCACGAAAATGTCGCGGACTCGCCGAACTCTCAAAACACACTACCCGATATCTCATATGGCGGCGTGATTTTTTCCTAATTTAGCATGGTCTCGATCCAGGTTGGGTCACCTTGGATAGAGGCCGATAACCAATTAGACCAACAAAAGTGGCCCGAACAAATAGGATTTTAATTGTATTTCTGAAAGTTATTTAAGTGAATAGGTACAGAAATATAAATATAGTAGTAGTTTTTTTGGCACATCCTTTGTGACTTTGGAGCTCGACAGTTTCCCTATTCTTCTGGTAATATAGGCGGAACGTCCTTCTCATAGGCTTATCCTACCGATTCTTGTATCTTTTCCAGTGTTCGGTCGTGATCGGTATGATTATGATCGTTTTCCTAATGTAGCCGTAGCTAGTTTCGCATAATTGGAAACTCTTGATACCAAATCTATCTCGCTTTGATGGGATATATTGCTTCCAGTGAGATATCACGTGTATTTATTTTTTCGTTGAACACGCTATGTTTAAAACGAAAAGCGGCGCGCGACTCGCCGTTGCCAGGCAACGATTCAACACTCTAAGCAACGCTCTACAAAAAAGGTCTTTTATGATTTTTCGCTAACTCTACTGGTTCAAAAGTTAGGTTATAACAATATTGTCTGTAACTATAACTTTGACCTCGAATAACTTTTGAACCAGTAGAGTTAACAAAAAATCAATATAGACCTTTTTTGTAGAGCGTTAAATTTCCTACAAGAATATGTATGACTTATTCGGATATTATTATTTGTAAACGCCCTAAAAAATTCCAAAGAAAGAAAAAAGTGGCTAAAAAACATCGTCATTAATGGACGACCCCTTTCCACAGTATCTAACTCACGTGTCGATAGTATTTCTTAATCAACAGCTTCCCAAAGTATATTATATACGTATTATAAACCGATTTTGGGACGCTGAATCGATTGGTGAAGACTAGAAGTGTCTGTAGTAAGTCGTTCAAAAGTTACGACGTCATAAAATCTGCCGAAAATGCGAGATGGTCTACTTCGAAGAACTGTATATCTTGTTTATTTGTAACTTTAGAGCGAGATAAACTAGAAAATTGTTCTCAGCGCCTCAATTTCCTTCGGGTAACCCAAAAAAAATCACCGCAAATTTTTCCAAAAAATTCTTCCATAATTTTTTTCCATCATTTCGGTTGAAAAACATGTGCTTTTTCGTTTTTTTTTTTCGATTTTTTCGAGAACGGTAAACAGCAGCTACATCATTTTCGGCACACAGAAACTACTCGACAAGACGAACAAGTCGATGTGTAAATTCTCTGGAAAGATTTAATAATTCGTCTTGAAATTTCAAACTGAAATTTACACGATTCTCAAATTTACAAGTCGATCTCTTCAAAGCGGTTGCAGATAATCTAAAACGGATTGCGGCATCGTTTTCAGGAGGTCATTTTCCTATCAAAACACTCAGACTGTCCTTGGAAAATTTATCACTTTCCAAGATTTCTACTCGAGCGGCGAAATTTCTTAAGAATTTCATTTTCATTTCTTCAATTTTAGCAGGCCATAGTGAACGAAAGGTGCTAGCGAAATATAATTTGCATATTCGTAATCAGCAGCAAAAATTCTTTCAGAAACGTTTTTAAATTTTGCTGTAACTCGAAAAATAACTATTTTGGAAAAATCGATTTCCTCGTAAATACGAGGAAATCGATTTTTCTAACGACTAAATAGTCGTTTCCGCAGTCTCGACCCTACGTGTCGATGGTATTTCCTAATCGACAGCCTCCCAAGGAATATTAGATAAGTATTCCGACTATTTTTGGGACGCTGAATCGATTGGTGAAGACTAGAAGTCTCTGTGGTAAGTTGTTCAAAAGTTACCACCTCGTAAAATCTGCCGAAATTGATCCAAGATTTCTACTCGAGCGGCGAAATTTCTTAAGAATTTCATTTCATTTTCATTTCTTCAATTTTAGCAGGCCATAGTGAACGAAAGGTGCTAGCGAAATATATATATTTGCATATTCGTAATCAGCAACAAAAATGCTTTTAGAAACGTTTTTAAATTTTGCTGTAACTCAAAAAATAACGATTTTGGCAAAATAGATTTCCTCGCATTTCGTCGTTTCCGCAGTCTCGACCTCACATGTCCAAGAAATATTATATACATATTTTGACTAATTTTTGGACGCTGAATCGATTAGTGAAGAGTAGAAATCTCTGAAGTCGTTCAAAAGTTACAACGTCGTGAAATCTGCCGGAAATGCGAGATGGTCTAGTGCGAATCTTGTTTATTTGTAACTTTAGAGCGAAATAAACTAGAAAATCGTTTTTAGCGCTTCGATTTCTATTGAACCAGTAGAGTTGGCGAAGATGCTAAAAAACATCACGTGATTAATGGACGACCACTAATATGAAAGCGCGGAGGTGCCGTCGGTGGATTATGAACGTTAATTTAGAAAAATTGATGAACGGCATCAAAATCTACTTCTTCGTCAAATTCCTAGTTGTTGTCAAAAAAAAATATCCTCTACATCGCGCGATGATAGTTGATAGTCACTATCGCTATCGGTTATATCGGACATGGTATCTTGCACTAGAATGAAGTACTGGAACTGGAACTTACTTCTTCTGACTGTCGTAACTTGACTGGTGTAACTTGATTAATATAACTTGAATGGTGTAACTTGACTATTTTAGAGTGACTCTCGTCGCTTGATTAGTTTGCATTCATCATGTGTACTTTGCTGTTTGGCGGTTTTGAGCTTTCGCCCAGCTATTCCGTCTTGTTTTTTGTTTCCTTTGTTTATTTGTTCTTTTTCTTTTTTCTTTTGTGCTAGTTTGCATTTAGGGGGTAACCGTATTTATACCCCCTTCGTTCGTTTCGATTTGTTGAAGTTGAAGGAAGAATTCGTTGATGGAATCCTTCTAGGGGTATTGTTTCTAAAATCCGATCTTAAAATAGCCAAATTTCGAAATTTACAAACGATTCGTTGAATTCTAGAAACAAATCCCATCGTAAAAATACCCATTGTACGAATTTACAAAGAAACGTATCCGATCCGATATCCTAGCGTAAAATAACCATTACGGAATTTACTAATTGTTAGTGGGAATTTGTTCCTTTATAATCATCCATACGTGGAATAAATTATTGTCAGCGACCCGTTATTTCTACAAAATCCATCCATCCATGGCTCTACCCGGGGTGGGTCTTGGCCGCCTCAACAATTCTCCTCCATTCTCTCCGATCCTGAGTGGCTTCTTTCCAGTTGAGGACCCCCAGGGTTTGAAGGTCCTTGCGGACATTATCTGGCCATCGAAGCTTTGGGCACCCGAGTGGTCTTTTGTTGTTAGGGGTTTCTTCCCAGACCATTTTAACTAGCCTTGAGTCATCACTCCTCTGGACATGTCCCAGCCATCTTAATCTGTTTGACTTGATTTCTTGTACTATACTTGGGCTATTATATAGTTCATATACCTAGTTGTTCGTGCGCATCCTATACCGCAACGTTTGTTGATCCCAGACTGCTCCAAATATTTTCCTAAGAATTTTTCTTTCAAAACGATTGAGTAGTAACGTGTCTTGTACGGTCATGGTCCATGTTTCGCTAGCGTAAGTAACCAATGGTCTTATAATCGTTTTATATATATTTATTTTTGTTTGTCTGGTCAGGATTCTTGATCGTAATAATTGCTGGGTTGCGTAGTAGCATTTATTTCCTTGTAGAATGCGCTGTCCTATTTCTACTAAAGTCTCTAACGTTGTTATCTGATGTTATTAATGCCCCTAGGTATCGAAAAGACTGTACGTGCTCGAAGTTATACTCATCCATGGTAACCTTTTGTCAAATTCGATCTCTTCGTGTGTTTCTGTCATCTTTTCCATCTTTTTTGCCTCTTTTTTGAGTTTTATAAAGGCTTCCTGCACGCTAATTGTATTTCTTCGCACAACATCTAGATCATCTGCATACGCTAGAATCAGTCTGGGTCCGCTATTTTCAAAGATGCTCATACTTAGTTCGGTTCGTCTTATCACCTTCTCCAAGGCTAGGTTAAACAAAGCCGGTGACAGTGCATCCCCTTGTTTAAGGCCAGTTGTTATTTCAAATATTTCGCTGTATTGCGCTTCTATTTTAATTGTACCATATGATCCTTCAACGCATACTTTAATCGTTCTCGTGAGTTTGCTGGGTATTCCAAGCTCTTCTAGTGCTGACCATAAGCTTGCTCTGAAGATACTATTATACGCCTGTTTAAAGTCTACGAATAGATTGTGCAAATCTCTATCGAATTCCCAGCATTTTTCTAACAGTTGTCTTAACTAATCCTTAAAAGGATTTCGCCCAAGAACCTCTACAATGATTAAGAATGATGATGGGGAACTTATGACTAGCAAACAGGAGATTCGCAATACCTGGGAAGAATACTTTCATAACCTACTCAATATAGAAGACCCGACATATCAAAAAGAGGATAAACGACATAGCGCTGAAGTCTGGGTTGATCCACCATCTAGAGAAGAAACAACTCAAGCCATCAAAGAGCTAAAAAACTAATAAAGCAGCAGGAAGAGATGGCATCCCCGCGGAATGCCTGCAGGAGGGTGGACAGAGACTTGGAGATACCATACACCAGCTGATACAAAAAATATGGGAACAGGAATCGATTCCAAAGAACTGGAAAGAAGGAGTTATTATACCAATACATAAGAAGGGAAATAGAATGTCATGCAACAACTATAGAGGTATCACACTCCTTAACACATCATATGAAGTTCTGTCCAACATAATTAGGAGCTGAATAACACCGTATGCAGGAGAAATAGTTGGAGAATACCAAAGTGGATTTAGAAGATTTCTAATAAACCTTCAATAATAATAAAAATAAATAAGAGATTAGTTTGGTATCAACCGAATAACACATAAAATGAATAAAATATACTGCGCGCTAAGCCCGCATAAAATTTTGGATCGAACGTTCGAGATACGTTCAAATCTTTATAGAACCACTCTAACACGAACGTATCGCGTACGTTCAAATCAGTTCAAAGAAAGTACTAGATCAATGACGAAAGAAAATTTTGGATCCCCTGATCTAAACCAATCTTATTATTTAAACTTAATAAAGTCGAAACACAGCCTGAATATATACATATATTAAACAATTCCGGAGCTCTATAATATTATTGAGTCAATGTTCCGACTTTATTAAGTTTATATGATTATCTATAATTTAGTATTTTTTTACCAATAGTAAATCTTATTATTAATTTTTTAAAAGCAAATCAAATTTCCAACAAGAATGCAATTAAATTCTCATTGTTCTGTGAAAGATTTTGATCTGTGCTGGAATTTTTGAATTAGTCCGTCATGCTCACGGTAACGTTCACACGTATTCAAAACTACCCAATTAAATACAAATTTCTACGTAAAATAGTTCCAACTTGAAATAAGACTTGGAAATAAGTGAACGCGCCGCCAACTTACAAATTGGTAATGTTTGGCCTGTTGGAGCGATGCCTGAAGGTACGATTGTCTGCAACTTGTAGGAGACTGGAGATCTTGGCCGTTATCGTCCGATAATTTTATGCGTATTTAATATTTTCCGCCGATATTTCCTCAAAGAAACACATAATTAATTCCCCATTGAACTTTCATGTTTTTTTTATAATTATTGAGTGTGCATTGTTACTTTATTTATTTGATTATCTACCAACGCACACACACTTCAAAACTATTTATTAGGTACTTGTTACGACGTAAATTGATGTTTATTTAATTATTATTTCAATTTAAACTGGACTACGTGCGCACATAAAACTAAAAAGACGAAACAAGCAAACCAGACTACGAAAGCAAATCTAGCCAGATAAGAATATATTGAATATACAAAGCTAGAAATGCAAGACTAGCCAGAAATTATCATCAAGTACATTGTGAATAGAAAGGTTGCGACCGTTACTACCTGGTAATCTATACTTACACTGAATTGATAAATTTACTATGTTTTAACGCCACTTTACCACATGCGTGTGTTTAAAACATATTGAATTTATCAGTTAAAGTACATTCGTTTTAATCTGCGCCATATCACCCTATTATTTATTAAAATATTTGTGCATTGTTTCCATTGTGAATTTTAAATACCAGACGAAATCGACTAAGATTAGCCCCATTTTTTCTTTCCTCAGTTATCTACTTGCTATAAATTTGTCCGCTTGTCAAATATATCACAGGCGCCAAACAAACAAGCAAAACCACGTTATTGATGTCTTTGCGAGGATTGTTGACATTAATCCCTTGATTTGTAATAATACTTATCTCGTAAACCCGGCTTACCATAACTCGCAATCAGTCTAAACCCTGCGATAAACATTTTCGTGTAAACGTTATACCTAACAAACGATAAAAACTTATTAACATAACGAACAACCAAACGGACGTAGAATTTATTCCAGAGTTAGGAATTTCATCGCGTGTGCGTTACCACTTAACAAGCCGCGGATTTCGAAACGGAAAACGCGAGATCGGAAAATTTTACGCGGAAAATAATTCAAAACTTTTTATGGAAGCAAATTGCTGGATATCTGTTGAGTTATATTCGAAGTATGTTTATTTCCTACTACACCCAGGCGGTAACATATGAGGATTTCCCGTTAAGTGTGATCACACCTAAGGTTCGAAGTACAGGTTAAACTCATTAATTAAAATGCCTGCAATTTACAAAAGGTAAAAACAATTTATCGACTCGTTTTCAGTACAAAAAGAAACTTAGAAACACAAGCGAACCGTAATTTATGCATGAGATTTATAGACATAGTCTGAAGGTGGAACATAGAACTTTTCCTAATAAGTTTTCATACGTTTTACGGTTATTTTATCCTGTTACCCTGTTACCCTGCCTGTTTGGTCGGTCATTCGTGAAGCACGTCTTAGAAATGGGACGTGTAATTCGTGGACTGCGTAAAGGTGCGGGATCCGTGTTTAAGTCTCACACGAAGAAACGCAAGGGAGCCTCAAGCTTCGTTTCCTCGACTACGCCGAGCGCCACGGGTACATCAAGGCCGTCGTCAAAGACATCATCCACGACCCAGGTCGTGGCGCCTTCTAGCCATGGTCCACTTCCGTGACACCTACATATTCAAAACCAGGAAGGAACTGTTCATCGCTCTTGAAGGCATGTACATTGGACAATTCTTGTACTTGGCTTGGCAAGAAAGTCAACTTTCAAATTGGCAATGTTTGGCCTGTTGGAACGATGCCTGAAGGTACGATTGTCTGCAACTTGGAGGAGACAGGAGATCGTGGCCGGTTGGCCCGTGCTTCTGGTATCTACGCCACCTTCATCGCCCACAACCATGGCATAAAGAAAACGAGGTTCAAGCTCCCATATGGAGCCAAAAAAGACTTTCCATCCATCAACAGAGCCATAGTTGATATTGTTGCTGGTGATGGTCGTATTGGTAAACCCATCTTGAAGACGGGTCGCGCTTATCACAAATGCAAGGCCACGCGTAACTGTTGGCCAAAGGTGTGTGGTGTTGCGATGAATCCCGTCGAGCAAATCCCACACGAAGCAACGCAAGGGAGCCTTAAAGCTCCGTTCCCTCGACTATGCCTAGCGCCACGGCTACATCAAAGACGCCGTCAAGGACATCATCCACGACCCAGGCCGTGGCGCCCTCCTGGCATTGGTCCATTTCCGTGGCACCTACATATTTCAAACCAGGAAGGAACTGTTCATCGTCCCTGAAGGCATGTACACTGGACAATTCTTGTACTGTGGCAAGAAACCCAACTTAAAAATTGGAAATGTTTGGCCTGTTGGAACAGTTCCTGAAGGTACGATTGTCTGCAACTTGGAGGAGAAGACTGGTATCTACGCCACCGTCATCGGCAACAGCCATGGCACAAAGAAAACGAGGGTCAAGCTCCTATCTGGACCCAAAAAAGTCATTCCATCTAACAACAGAGCCATGGTTGGAATTGTTGCTGGTGGTGGTCATATTGGTAAATCCATCTTATCATAATTACAAGGTCCAGTGTAACTGTTGGCCAAAGGTGCGTGGCGTTGCAATGAACCCCGTAGAGCAAGTACCACACGAAGCAACGCAAGAGAGCCTCAAAGCTCCGTTCCCTCGACTATGCCTTGCGCCACGGGTACATCAAGGGCGTCGTCAAGGACGTCATCCACGACCCAGGCCGTGGGGCCCCGATAGCCATGGCCAACTTCCGTGACAGATACATATTCCAAAAACCAGGAAGGAACAGTGCATCCCCCTGAAGGCATGTACACTGGACAATTCTTGTACTGTGGCAAGAAAGCCAACTTACAAATTGGTAATGTTTGGAACGGTGCCTGAAGGTAGGACTGTCTGCAACTTGGAGGAGAAGCCTGGAGGTAGTGGAAGGTTCGAATTGGTAATGTTTGGACTGTTGGAACGATGCCTGAAGGTATGAACTTGGAGGAGAAGACTGGAGACCGTGGCCGTTTGGCCCTTGAGTCTGGAATCTACGCCACCGCCATCGCACACAACCATGAAATAAAAAAAACGAGGCTCAAGCTCCCACCTGGAGCCAAGAAAGTCATTCCAACCAACAACAGAGCCATGGTTAGTATTGTTGGTGGTCGTATTGGTAAACTCATCTTGAAGACGGGTCGCGCTTATGACAAATACAAGGCCAAGCGTAACGGTTGGCCAAGGGTGCGTGGTGTTGCGATGAACCCCGTCGAGCAAGTCCCACACGAAGCCACGAAAGGTAGCCTCAAAGCTCCGTTCTCTCGACTATGCCTAGCGCCACGGGTACATCAAGTGCGTAGTCAAGGACATCAATTTTTGCACTTATGCCGGTTTTATTTCACAGCGACGATATGTAGGTTTTGAGACAACTTTTAGGGTGTCAATATACAAGTATTTACAGACTTACAGCTGGGTATCTCTAATTCCGAGGTGAACTTACTATAATGACTGGACTATATGGGGTTCAACTCCTAAAGCAAATAGAATCTTCCTACAACAAAACGGGACAATACGAAAAAAAGACTCTGGAAAATTAACTTTGCCGTGGTTATTTAATAGCCAAACATGCGAAAAAAAATTCAGACAAATCTGATCGATGACATCCACTTACTCCTCAATTGTAAGCTTCGATTTATTAGATATATTGAACCGAACCATACGAATACAGCGCATAAATGACATTATTTCCGATTCAGGTAAACTCCATAGTATTGAATTTTGTCATTTTCATTAAAACTTAATTGTTTATGTGATCAGTTCATTTTCCCAAGAGAAAAAAATGACAGGATGGGAAAGAATGAAGTAACAGATATTAGTCTGCCGTATACAAACGAAATGAATCTATCGTAGAGGAAGCTAAACAAAGTGCAGTTACAAATGCGCAGAAGTTAGGAATGGTGTTTGAAGAACAGGAATGCATGTTATCACTAGTAAAAGTTGATTTTCGTACCTCCTCATAAGGATTTTTATGCTGCAGATGAACAAATTGATACTTCAGAAGAAACAGAAGATACGCATGAAATTGCAAATATCAATCCTGAAGATCTGGGAAATATTCGCGAAGAAATAGAAATTTTTGAAAATCTAACTGTATTCGATTTAAAAGATTATTCCGGAAAAAGTGGAGAATGCAATCCGTTTCTAAAAACAAAAATAAAAGAAAAAATTCTGACGTAAGAAAATACGTAAGAAAGGAAGTAAGAAAATCAACCTTATGTTGGTTGTTCAGTACTAAATCTGGCAGACACAATATCATCAGATACAATTATCATCAGATACAATTCAACGCGTAAAAGGAATTAGATCTTTAAATAAAATAAAAAGAAGAATGATGATCCAGAAGAAATTTATTCTACTGAAGGCGAAGACAGTTATACAAATAGTGACAGTGAATTACAAAACACAACATACTTCTTAACAATTTCCTTAACACTTCTTTCCTATGTAAAGACATTTTATAGGAAACAGTGACCAAAATTTATAAAACTGATTCAAAACATCGCAGCTGCCAGACCAGCCACTGCTGTTTGCACAACACTGTGTGAACTCTTCCGTATGCTGGTTGCTGTCGACCAGCGGCTGGTAAACCAACCTCATGTGACCGCAGCTTTACATATTCAACATGACTCACTAAAAAAGGATTGAATTCAGCTAACAGTTCCAAAAACATACTCGGATTATTATATTCGAATCACTGAACTTTTCATTTTTCGCTCTATGGCACACAACCGACGAAAAAATAATACGTAAGTATTAGAAATTGCATGACTCAATCAACAGAGGCAGCTTTTCTTTTAGGCGGCTTTTTCGTTTGTATCGCTGCTATATATCTGTCTCTCTCGGACTCAATGCCACTAAACGGCGTATGCCCATAACAGCACGGCCCCGTCAATCCCGCTTCGGACCAACCACTATTTCGCAAATTGTAGAAAAATTTAATTTGACAGTAAGTGGTGAAGCATATTACATGCTGAATTTTTTGTGTGGACCTAATAACATTTACATTAACGTATATAAAAATGAATCTTTCTAACTTCTGTAAGACATAAAAGAAATGTTGGCCCCAAATTTGCCGCCTTAGGCTCCAGCCTACTCAGCCTGCTGGTAAATCCACTACTGTCTCCTAGTTTAGACATTGTTTTAACATACGCGGCAACGATTTACGCATTTATTCGGCGTCAAAATCACTTCTACTGGGACTGGCAGCAAGTCGCGCGCCGCATTTCGGTTTAAATATCTGATATTATTACGCTTGTGATTTCTCCCAGTACTTCACATTAGCAGTTTATTAGCAAAATTAAGTGACATTATTACGCATTACGCTAGTAATTTCTTAGTGTACCTCGAATTACCAAAAAATCAGGATAATTGTGAATACATTGCAATATTTCAGGGAGTACATGACCCCTCCAGAAAGAAATGATTATAAACAATATTTTCTTAAAATCAATGAATTTCCATCTTAATATTATAGAGCTATGAAAAGATGGAATATATTCAAGCTACAATTCGTCTTTTAATAAGTGTATATGATTGTATCTATAATTAGTATGGTTTCACCAATATTCAATTATTTAGCATAGTCTATTCCAGTCTTGTCTAGTTTTGACGAGAAATCAATTATTGGTATTTGTCATTTCAAATTTTGTACTTTTGTTTACATTTTTTGTAATTAACATGAGCTGTTGATATATAATAGTATTGTAAATACGTTTATAATTCTGTGTTATCTAACTAATTATTTTTTTTCCAGGTGAGTTCTTCTAAATTAGTTCTCCACATGCAATGTAAGTTGAAATAGCCACAGTTGAAATAATTGCCATGACGTAATATTGAATAGAATTTGAGTTTGTTGTGATAATGAGTTCTCACAGAAACAGTCTGTAAACACACAAAAAATGCAAAATTGCAAAAAAAAAACGTTATCAAAACCTAATCAAATGTTACATTGACTTGAAAAATTCACTGTATTTACCACACTTGGTGAATTTTTCAAGTCAATGTAAGTATGAATTACCACGTAGTAACTGTCGCAACCACCCTATTCATCTAATCAAATGTGTTTACAATTTCGTTGTTTCAAACTTTTCAACTTTCTATATACTACCTTGAAAATTAGAAACTTGGTAGTTTTTTTCTAAATGCAGAAATTTTTTATTTAACGTTATCTGTTAAATCCAACAAAATTTGGAAAATTTGAGACATTTGGAGCTTTAGGCATTTAAGGTTTTTCGCTTAATTTCGATTAAAAAAACAAAATTTAGAAAATTTGAGACATTTGCAGCTTCAGGCATTTAAGGTTTTTCGCTTAATTTCGATTAAAAAAACTTCAGGCGCTTCAGGAGCTTCAGGCATTTAAGGTTTTTCGCTTAACTTCGCTTAAAAAAACAAAATTTAGAAAATTGAGATATTTGCAGCTTCAGGCATTTAAGGTTTTTCGCTTAATTTCGCTTAAAAAAAAAACAAAATTTAGAAAATTTGAGACATTTGGAACTTCAGGCATTTAAGGTTTTTCGCTTAATTTCGCTTAAAAAAATTTAAAAACTTGAGACATTTGGAGCTTCCCGCATTTAAGGTTTTTCGCTTAATTTCGCTTAAAAAAAAAAAAGTTGAAAATTTTAGACATTTGGAGCTTCAGGCATTTAAGGTTTTTCTCTTAATTTCTCTAAAAAAAAAACAAAATTTAGAAAATTTGAGACATTGGAAGCTTCAGACATTTAAGGTTTTTCGCTCTCAACGTAGTAAGTCAAAATAAAATCTACTTTATTCAAATTTCACTTATGAGGTGATGTTTAATGTTTAATTCCTGATACGGATCAATAAAGCAGTGGTTTATTGACTAGTGCAGTGGTGCTCAAACTATTGTAATTCCCAAACAGTTCTAGGTAGTTTTCAAAAAAGTGCAATATTTTCTAAAATAAACAGTAAAACATTGAGGAAATTTGCTAAATATTCCGAAACAGCTCTACCAATATCTCCACAAAATTCGAAACAAATCCTCAAATTAGTTTTTGAGAAAATTTAGTTTGAAAATGTCAATGTTTACAAATTTGATTGTCAAGGCGGAGTTTTCAAAATAGTGTAATATTTTCTAAAATAAGCATTAAAACATTGGGAAAATTTGCTAAATATTCCGAAACATCTCTACCAACTCCACCAAATTTGAAACAAATCACCAAGTTAGTTTTTGAGAAACTTTAGTTTGAAAATGTCAGTGTTTACAAATTTGATTGTCAAGGCGAAGTTTAAAAAAAGCAACATTTTCTAAAATAATCATTAAAATATTGGGAAAATTTGCTAAATGTTCCGAAACAGCTCTACCAACATCTCCACAAAATTTTTAAGAAATCCCCAAATTAGTTTTTGAGAAAATTAAGTTTGAAAATTTCAATGCTTGCAAATGTGGTTTTCAAAATGGAATTTACAAAAACTGCAATATTTGCTGAAATCAATATCAAAATATAGGGAAAATTTGCTACATATTCCGGAACAGTTCTACCAACATCTCCACAAAATTTGAAACAAATCCCCAAATTGGTTTTAGAGAAAATTATGTTTTTTTGTGAAAATATCAATGATTTTTAATTTATAATGACATTTCACTATTTACTGCTACCGAATAGACCTCATAGTTGAAGTTTTTTTGTGCGCATGTTATTGCGCATGTCATTTCCGCCATGTTATACGTCAACAAGTGCCCGAACTTTTTAACATATAACTAAATATGTGCCCGAAACTTCATTCCCGCCTTTCAAGCTTGGCGGATGCGCATGCGCTTAAGTAACCGTAAAAGGGTCTATACTTACATACGAAATGCCTTAAATTATTTTTTTTTTACAAAAAAAATTCTCTATTGGCTCCTCTGGGAGTCGTGACCCATGGTATGCGCTCCACTGCACTAGTTCAATAAAAATTTTATTCGCTAGTGTAATCAAATTTTTATTTTTATAAAAGTATCCATGGCAACGCATCAAAATAACTCACTTACGGGCTGCGTAAACATAACCCAAAATGTTGACAACAATCATGACATTTTAAGTCTCAATAGTCTCCGTAACTTCGCTGATATTCTGATTTAATCGCCAATCACAATTTTTTTTTTAAATATTTTTGTATAATTCTCTTGATTTATGCGGGAGTAATCTTTCCGCAATTGCCGCACCATATAACAAGAACGCTTCTAATGTATCCATTTTTAAATAATAAAACACAAATTAATTAAACACAACTTCTAAACAAAATTTTGACGCACGAATCAACAATTTTATCATTGTCATGACAAACACAGTCGTGTCCAGACGACTTGCCTCTCGTAAAAAAAAATGTTGCCATAGTAATAACAAGCAGAAATCATTTAATTATGAAAATCCCATGTTTTACATTGGACCTTTAAACACGATTTGGCTACTTTTACACACGATTATAATATTAGGATCCTTCACATACTTATTAATGTGTTCATTTTGGTGTGCGAGTAGATAATTGTAGTTTATGATAGAAGTGTGTGAAGAAAGACGTTTGTGCATGAAACAAAAAGTTGCAAAGTTTTAAAAGTTTTTAAAGTACGAGCCGAAGGCGAGTGGTTTAATCACAATGAGTTGCCTTTCACACAAAAAGCCTTTCACACACGTGTGTCATATATTTTCTACGATGCTTAAACTATAGTTGAATCTACAAAAAATACTTGTTTTTTACATATAATATTGTAATTATTGTAATTTTAACCGACAACATACTTTTCTAATCGCAATGAGTACACAAAAGCCTTTCACACACGTGTGTCATACATTATTTTATCTACGAAGCTTGTTAAAATACTGTTGAATCTACAAACAAATAATTGTTTCTTACCGATAATATAGTAAAAATTGTAATTTCCACAGAAAACATACTTCAAATCACTAACACAATAAGATTGGAACGTTCAGCGCCTCCGTGGAAAAAATTGTTAAAAAGCGCACAGTGACTGGAACACTATTTGGTCGTTGATGATGTAATCTAGGTTAACCTAGATTTAATCTAGATTAGGTTATGGTTAGGTTAGGTATTAGAGCCAGGTAAATCCAGACTGAGAAGCCAAAACTTCTTGATTCAAAATAAGAAAAATTAATTTGATTTTAATATACCTCAGCAAATTTATTTTCATTACGTCTGTGTTTTTGTTTAGTGACGCGACGAGTTACCATAGCAACAACAAACAGAATCAACATTTATCGTTTCATAATGAAACTTCATAATGAATCATCGTTTAATAATGAAACTTCATTTAATTTACATTGGACTTTTACGCACGATTTGGATACTTTTACACACAATTATAATAATGACTTCCTTCCCACATTGACTTCCCACATACAATAATGTATTTATTAATGTGTTTAAAATTTATTAATTTTGGTATGTGGATAGATAAATGCATTTAATATCGATTAATGACATATTAAAAATTCAGCTTGTGATATTTACTTTGCTTTAATGCGCGTACCACCTTAATTTTAAAAATTTCTAAATAAAACATAGAAAATGCTTAAATTACATAAATGATGATTTTTGCAGCTGAAAATACGTTAAATCGGGCCGCATACAGGATCTGTGCCGGCTTCCCTGCCCAATGAAAACTACTCTACTGCCCCAAATTTTAATAAAGGGGACTAATATGCCCGCCTTGCGTTCTGTCGCTCCTGTACTGGAACAAATAATAGTAATTTGGTCATGGTTCCAAAAAAGGTTACTCATTCTTCTTCTTCTTCATATTCGCCTTCACACTTCCATTGTTGCATATAGTCCTCTTTCATTTTTTTCCATGCTTCTTTACATTTGCTGTTCTCATCCACTGTTTTCCTGCTATAGTCTTTATGTCATCAGTCCATCTCGTTTGGGGTCTTCCTGTGCTTCTTTTTGTTTCCCGGGATCTCCAGAAGGTAATTTTGTGGCTCCATTCTTCTGTATTCTTTCTGGCCACGTGTCCTGCCCATTGCCATTTGAGATCCGCTGTTTTCTCCATGACATCTATTATTATTTTTTTTCCGGATATCTGTGTTGCGCATTTTGCCTCTTAGAGTGATTCCCAGCATCGCACGTTCCATTGCTTTTTGAGTCATTTTAAGTTTTGCTGCTGATTTTTTAGTGATAGCCATCGTTTCGGGGCCATAGGTGGCAACGGGGAGGATGCAGCTGTTGTAAACCTTGCGTTTTAGGTAAATTGAGACGTCTTGGTTTTTTAGTATTTGGCAGAGCTTTCTAAAGGCGGCCCATGTCAGTTGGATTCTGCGTTTAATTTCGGCAGTTTGATTTTCTTTGCCAATTTTAATTGTATGCCCCAGATATGTATATTGCTCTGCTTTTTCTATTATGATGTTATCAATCGACATTTCCTGAGGGCTACTAGTTATAATTTTTGTGTTGTTTAGATTCATTTTTAACTCTATTTGCTTAGACAGGTTGTTTAGTTCTTCTACCATTGTTTTTAATTCTTCGATATTAGTGCTTGTTAGAATTATGTCGTCCGCAATTCTTAAGTGACTTAGATGTGTCCCGTCGATTTTCTTGCTTTTCTCGTCCCAGTTTAGTTGTTTGAAACCCTTTTCTAGGGCTGTGGTGAATAATTTGGGGGAGATCGGGTTCCCTTGCCGTACCCCTTTGTTGAGATTTATTTTTCCCTGTGTAGGTTCTCGTTTATTTTTACGTGAAAGGTAGCCTCTTTGTAAATCGAGTCTATTCTTGCGTCGTTCATTGCCGACTGAAAGCCCAAGTCTCGACACTGTCGAACGCTTTGCGATAGTCTATGAACGCTATATTTATTGAGATATTGTATTCTGTTGTCTTTTCGATAAGTGTTCGGATTGTTTGTAGGTGGTCTGCTGTGCCGAAACCTTTCCGAAAGCCCGCCTGTTCCACTGGTTGGTAGAAATCTAGTTTCTTTGTGAGTCGGTTTGTGATAATCCGCATCATAAGCTTATATAGGTGTGATAACATGCTTATTGGAGGGTAGTTTTCTATGTTTGTGGTGTCACCTTTTTGCGCAGGATGATGACCTCTGCGTTCCTCCATTTTTTCGGTATTTTCTCTTAGATCAAACATTTGTTTGTTAGTATCCACAGAGCTTCCAGTAGTGTTTCGTCTCCCGCTTTTGGCATTTCTGCTGTTATCTGATCCTCTCCTGGGGTCTTCCGGTTCTTCATTTGTTGTAACGCAAATGTAATTTCAGCTGTCGTTATTTCTGATAGTTTTTCCGATCCTGCATTTGTAATAGTTTTGAGGATGTCGTTGGGTTCGGTACGGACGATGTGTATAGGCTGGCGTAGAATCTATGGACTTCGTCGACGATGTCTGTTTTGTTGGTAATGATATTGCCATGGCGGTCTTTTAGTTTAACAATATCTTGTTTTCCATTTGAAACCTTTGATTTGAGTACTCTCATGTTTTTGTTCGCCTCTATGGTTTCGATGATTTATTGGGTATTATAAGCTCTGATATCTGTGCGTATCTTCTTTTTTAATTTTTTGTGGTGTTGTAATTGGGTGAGGCCCGGCAGGTTTCTATTCTCTTCTTTATTAGTTGTTTTGTTTCCACTGATGGTCTGGTTTCTTTTTCGTTTCTTATCTTGCTACAGATCATCCTTGTGGCTGATTGAATGTCCTCTGTTATGCTTGTTGCAATATCATCTATGTTCATTTCTTGTAGATGTTGTGATCGTTTCATTCTCTTTTTTAATTCGTTTTCGTAATCATTTGTTGAGGGTCAGGAATTAGGCTGTTGGAAATTTCTTTTTGTGTACCTTCTGTAATTTCTTTCTTTCAATGTTCGTGTTTATGAGGATCTTTGCGCGGACCAATCTGTGGTCGCTTCCTGTCTTTCCATCTTTGCATATGTTTTTATTGTTAGAAAGTATGAAATCTATTTCATTTTTATCCGGCCATCTGCGCTCTCCATCTTTTTTTATTTTGTTTTTTAAAGAAAGTGTTTAGACAAAATAGTTTTTCGGTGTTGAGGTAGTTACTTAATGTTTCTCCTCTTTCATTGCTTGTCCCCAGGCCGAAGTTTCCTACGTATTCGGTATCCCGTGACTGTCTTTTGCCTATTTTGGCGTTAAAATCTCCCGTAATAACTGTGTAGTACGTTTTTTCCATTTTCTTGGCGCTGGTGATATCTTCGTATAGCTGTTCAATAGATTCGTCATCTGCGCTGCTAGTTAGTGCATAGCA
The DNA here is from genome assembly GCA_944588485.1 of Phosphuga atrata. Classification (NCBI taxonomy): domain Eukaryota; kingdom Metazoa; phylum Arthropoda; class Insecta; order Coleoptera; family Silphidae; genus Phosphuga; species Phosphuga atrata. The sequence goes on along the minus strand of OX155897.1, from coordinate 65,621,006 downwards.
GTGTATCACTTGGACTTGATATTTGTTATTTAACTTTAGTACGAGATATATAACTCTTTCTGATATTGCGTGTTACTTGACCACTTGATGTTTTATTTTGCGGTTCACGATAAATGCTACACCCCCAATTCCCCGGTTTGTTTCTGAGTTATTCTCATATAGGACGTCTCCCGATTTTAGTGTGGTCCTCTTCTCTTCTTTGAGTCTTGTCTCGCATATTCCTATGATATCCCATTTTATAGCTTCAAGTTCTTCTTCGAGTTCTTCCAGGTGGTTTTCCGTTCTCATAGTCCGTATGTTGTATGTTGCTATGTAGATTTTGTCCGAATTTTGTGTTCTACTCGTCTGGGGTATTTTTCTTTTGTATTACGACATTTCATATGGTACTTTGAAAGGTTTTGGCTGTTAAAACGTCGCGCTTGCCCTGCGTGTTGACGAGTTTTGAATTTCGGCCGATCCTCAGGATGCAGATGCCGCCCCTTGCCGATTTGCAGCCGCCCCTCGGGGTTCAGACGCTGCGTGTTCGCCATATCTGGCTACCCTCACTTAGTTTGGCATGTAGGGCAATACCGTTTACCGGGGTTACTCTGTGAGGACCAGTTCATAAGTACCCTGTGAGGACCAGTTATCGTTAGCCATCTCCTGTCTTTAACATTTGATGTGACCGCTATTGATAAAGAGTGCTACCTCTACAGCGTGACCCCATACACCCCGAGGTTGCTCATGCCTGCGTTAAATCATATAAAAAGACAATGTTCTTTTGAAAATCGTAACTGCACCATTTAAGTTATATTCAGTCTATTTATTTAAGAAAATGATATATTTAGGCTGTTTTTCTTACCGTGTCGGCACGTAATTTGAACACTCTTCAGTATCTCATGGTTCGACAGAGAAACGTTTTAACACCGTCAGAAAACTGTATGTTTCTTTTTTCTTTTGAAGTAAGTTTATTTTGAGAGCAATATAGAAACTTATTTTAATTGATTCTGAATGAATTCCAAACGATATATTTTACATCTGATTATGACTGTGAATTACTAATGGAAAGTTGGTCCGTCGAGAAAAAAAATTCACAATAGACAACAACAAACACTCCAAGAATAGAAAAGGAGACGGAAAAAAATCAGATACAAAAAGAGATATTTTTTGTAGTATATTGTTATTTATTAGTTATTGTTATCGGGAGAACTCATGACAATGACCCTAGCCCAATGGGATGTTGCCTCTTTCTATAGACATATGGCAATATAAGTTTCCTAACAAGATACAAATGATCGATAGTAATTATATGTATCTGACTGAAAACGCAGAACCTGTTACGCTTATAGCGCTCGCAGTGAAATTAAACATTTTTTTAATTAAAAACTCGGTAATATACCTATTCCCACAATCGGGCATCGGCAAATTTATTGCTTTTGTCGTACAAACATTTTGTAAATTTAATGAATATTTTTACACAATTTATCAAAATAAACGTATCGTTATCCCAAATATTGTAAGACTAACTTTACCGAAATTTAGTTTAGAAACTTTTTGATTTTCTTTGGAAAATTTAAAAAAAATCAGAAATTGGCCTAACAGTATCCATAAACATACATGGAATATGAGTTCATACTTAAAAATCCCAAAACTAGCCTTGTCTTGTATGTTCTTCTTCAAGACTAGACCTTGTATATTGTTGTCTAGTTATAATCTTCTTAAGTCTTGCCCTACTCGTATACTGATAACTTGTTCTATTTTACTCGCTTCCCATTCGAAACTCTTTCTCTTCTGAAACAGCATCCACTTTGTACTCGTATACAGTATTGTTTAATCTTGTATAGGCTTGTTTAAACTTCGCCAGTCTTGTCAATTCTTGCATTTAATAATTTACAATGGCAAAAAACGGAATTTCAAGGTATTCAATATCGTTACCAGCATTTTCCTTTTGTGCGCGAGCCCACTGAGCAAGTTTTTCACGCGCCGATCATAAAACGTGTGAGATGAATATATAAAACCTCGTTATGCGAATTCCAGAAGTTGTAAATAAAATCGAGCCGCGGATCTCGTAATGAGAACGAACTTTACGAGCGCGCAAATTTTTAAACGGATCTCCGCTTTAGCCCAGTAATTTTAGCATTTCACTCCGAAATCTAACGGAAGAAGCTAAATTTTTGTATAGACCTTCATTTTAGCATTACAAATGTTGTCTTAAAAGGCATATATGCCAACATGTGAGCGTTCTTAGATATTCAAGGTCATCAGTTTTTTGAGAATATCTCGTTTTTTCTGCCTAATACCGTATTTGCATTTATCATAAAAGTTGTAGAGAATAAATTTCTCTACAAATTTCATCCGGGACCTTTTTTTATACGTCGAACTGTTTTTGAGATAGAGGACGCAGTGGAGCCCTCAGCCATACGTACCTTAGCGCAAGGTAAATCCTGAATCCCAAGGTATTATACCGTGTTTTTACATTGCATTGACCACAAGCTAAAGAGCATTGCATCCCTAACTTATGGCAACTACAACGCGAGCCACAACCATTCTTGCAGTTGTAGAATATTGAAGTAATTAGTTCACCTGGTGCAGGTGGTAAAAGTGTTGTTACCTGCGTTAGGGTTTCATTTTGCAATAACCAACCCCATTCTTGGGGTTGAATTAGAATAGCATTAAAATATATTTAGAATGATTTACTTCATTATTTATTTATTTGTATGTCAAAGTAATATTTGATGACTATTTGATTTAAAAGAAATATAGATATAAGTATAAGGTATTAAATTGTTATTTAAATAATATTTATTAAGTAATTATGTTAAAAAGACTGTATAATACATTGGGATTCAGGATTTACCTCGCGCTAAGTTACGGATGGCTGCCCATCAATGCTCCACAGTCTGTTCCATATATCTCAAAAACAGATCGACGTATAAAAAAAGCTTTCAGACCAAATTTGTAGAGAATTTTATTCTATACAACTTTCATAATAAATGCAAATCCGATAGGAGGCAGAGAAAACGAGATATTCTCAAAAAACTGATTTTTGCGACCTTTGACCTTGAATATCTAAGGACGCTCACATGTGACTTTTGAGACAACATTTGTAATGCTAAAATAAAGGTCTATACAAAAATTCAGCTTCTTCCGTTAGATTCCGAGATTGGCCCCTTTTTATGACTAAGATGACTGGGCTACCTAGGAAACAATTTATTTCATTAAACACGGAACGGCCACAAATTATTCCAATTCCAATGATTCTCCAATACAGATGCGTCGTTTGTTACATCGTGGTCCTCCGATGTTTGGCATTAGTCGTCCTAGATTGGCCGCCACGGCCTCGGCTTTTATAGCTATTTGTATCACGTGCTGTGTCATAGTCATATATCTGTTGAATATGACTCCAAGATTCCTCAATGTCTGTGATGTCGTTATTATTGCATCTTCTACTTTGATTTACATATTTAAGAGCTTTTGAAGTTCCTCCACCGGCTCACTCTCTGTATCGTTTCGTTTATTTTAATACACAGCTTCTCTTATTTCTTGCCTCTTACGATCACATACGAAGCATCCGCATAACCTATTAGGGTTACTCCTGCAGGCATGCGCAGCCCTAGTACCTGATCGTAGAAGATATTCCAAAGTAACGGTCCTAGTATAGATTCCTGAGGGACGTCTCTTGTTATATTTATCTTGGCAGTTTTTCCTACCATTAGGTCCCGTTCACTAAGGTAACTGCATACCATCTGTATTAGGTACTGTGGTATCTTACGCCTGACTAGTTCTAGAACAATTTCCATCCATGGAACAGAGTTGAATGCATTTTGCACGCCGAGGGTCGCCATAACGCGGAAATCTCTGCGTTTGTAGCATAACGTATTCACGTTGGTTGCTATCTCCTGTACTACGCGCATCGCATCAATTGTAGATCTTCCTCTCCGAAAGCCGAATTGCCTTTCTGATTAATTCCCTGATTTTTCGATACTTTCCTTGATTCTTCTTTTTCTTGCATAGTAGTTGCTCCAGCATTATCCCCATTGTGTTTAGCATACATAGCGGCCTATATGTTACTTCCGCATTTTCTTGTTTCTTTTCCTTAGATATTAGCACTAGCTTCGCTGTTTTCCATATCCTAGGGAATTCTCCTCTCTGAAATCACGATATCACGTCATTATAATCTTATGGATCTTATTCACATTGCATTTGTAGTCTTGCTAAGAGAAATTACAAGTTTCTGTATCGCGTGTGAACTTTAACTAATAAACTGGAGGTATTAGGTTCAATCCGCAATCATTTGTAGCAGGAAGCAAATGTCATGTTGACGCCTTTGTTAGGATGAGAAACAAAATAGGTATTATGTGTTATTTAGACGTTTCCCCTTACTTTTTTTGCCGCAAGTTTCCTTAACACCCTGTATAATCTAGTCCTATCCTAGTAAAAAACCTATCCACTTATTGCTTGTTCAACCCTAGTTGTCTTAAATTGTTCTAGACCAGGCCTGCGCAAATGGCGGTCCGTGGGCCGCATAAAGCCCCCGTCATTTTATGCGGCCCGGGAAGCATTTTACAAATTACTTTAATCGTTTTAGCGCCACGTATCGCGGTCACGCTTTTCGCGTAGTGTGGTAATATATCAGCAACGCTTACATCGATCGGCATTCCATCAATCCAATGTGACATCCAATGTGACATCCACTTCCTTGCATTCTTTCCACTATGTGTGAGAAATTCAGGATGTATTTCATCCATACTTGGGGTGTTCCATTTTTCATCCCCTTTAGGGCAACCAAAAGCTCGTCTTCAGTGAAAGGAGTAAAAGATGTTGAAAAAAATCAGTTTTTTGAGAATATCTCGTTTTTTCTGCCTCCTACCGTATTTGCATTTATTATAAAAGTTGTAGACAATAAATTTCCCTACAAATTTAATCTAAGACCTTTTTTTATACGTCGAACTGTTTTTGAGATAGAGTTTTACCTTAGCGCAAGGTAAATCCTGAATCCCAAGGTATTATACCGTTTTTTTACATTGCGTTGACCACGAGCCATCAATCCTATGGCGCTTCAGCCCAAATCGGGCCTTGGTCTCCTCTATTTTCTTCCTCCAGCCATCGATTTCCTCCGCCGCCTTTCTTCACTTTGGAGTTCCGAGCATGGATCGAGCGTCCCCCTGGTTTTTATCAGCCCATCTCGCCCCTGGTCTTCCAACCGGTCTTTTACCTTCCGGTTTTTGGTTGAAAATCCTCTTGACTACTCTTGACTCTTCCATCCTTTGTAAATGCCCGGCCCATTTAAGTCTTTGTAATATTATTGTTGTTGCTAGGTCTGCTTCTGCGAAGAGCTGGTAGATCTCGTGGTTGTGTCTTATTCTCCACTGTTCGTTTTCTTGGACCGGTCCATATATTCTGCGTAAGATCTTTCTTTCGAATGCGTTCACCATTGTTTCCGCTCTTTGTTAGAGCGTCCAGGTCCCGCTTCCATAGCATAACACTGGGCGTATTATTGTTTTATAAAGTTTCAGTTTTGTTTCCCTGTGGACATTCCCTGATCTAATTATGGCCGAAATGTGGTAGTATACTTTATTGGCATTACCGATTCTTCGTTGGATTTCCTTCATCTCGTCCCGTTTGCTGGATATGTTACTGCCAAACTAGGTAAAGTCATTGACCACCTCAAAGTTTTTCTCGCCTATTGTCATATTCTGGCTTCTCCTCCTATTGCTTCGGGTCTGTATTAATACTTTGGTCTTATCTTCATTCACTCTTAGGGCCACTTCTTCAGCCGCGCTTTCTAGTTGTATGTAGGTTTCTTTCATTCATGTTAGGTTTCTTGCAAGTATGTTTATGTCATCTGCATATCCGGCTAGTTGGGTGGATTTGTGTAGCAGCGATGTGTTGGTGTCTACCGTGGTTTTCCTTACTGCGTATTCTAATGCTAGATTAAAGAGTATTGAGGCGAGTCCATCTCCCTGCTTGAGGCCTTGGTTTATTTTAAATGGGTCTGTTACGTTTCATTGTATCTTCACCCGGCTTTCAGAGTTCTCCATTGTTAGTCTTGTTAGCCTTACTAATTTTCGTGGTATGATAAAGTCTAGCTTGATGCTGTAGAGCTTTTCTCTGTCTATGCTGTCGTATGCCTGAAGTCCACGTAGAGTTGGTACACATGTCATATTCCCAGCATTTCTCCACAACGTGTTTTACTGCGCATAATTGGTCTGTGGTCGATCTTCCTGATCTAAAACCCGCTTGGTATTCGCCAACGAAGTTTCCGGCTAGTGGTTCTAGTTTGTTCCGGAGGATGGTTCTGAAGACTTTTTATTTTTGTACTTAGTAGGGATATTGCCCTATAATTTTTACATTCTAGCTTATCTCCTTTTTTATGGATTGGACAGATGATGCTGATCAATGATGCTGACAGATGAATGAGATGAATCTCCATTCGTTCTCATTCGTTCCACTCGTTCATTTTTTCGGTTCTTCATATTTCTTTGATTAGGTCCGTTACCGCTTTAGCTAGTTGTGGTCCTCTATATTTTATTAATTCTGACGGAATGTTGTCCATACCTGGTGATTTGTTGTTGCTTAACGACTTTGTTGCTTTTCTCTCCTCTTTTTCAGTTGGGGTTCGTTGTTCTTCTCTCGTTCGTCTGATTGAGTTCGAGTTCTCTCTGGTCATTTTTGGTTGAATTCTGATTGCTGTTTCGGTTTAGTAGTTCCTCGAAATATTGTTTCCACCTCCCTTGTATTTCTGTTTCGTTTCCGATGATTTGTCCTGTATCATCTCGGCATAGGCTAGTGCTTGGCTGGAAACCTTTCTTGAATATATTTATTTGCCTGTATGCTTTCCTGATGTCGTTGTTCTTAATGTCCTCCTCTATTTGTAGCAGTGTCTTGTTAATGGCCGCTCTTTTCTTTCTTCGTAGCAGTTTATGAGCTGCTTTTCTGGCATTCTCGTATTTGGCCCTCTGTAGTCGGGTGGGTCTCTCTATGTATATAGCATATGCTTCGTTTTTGTCGTTTATGGCTTTCTTGCAATACTCGTCAAACCATTCTCTCTTGTTCTCCTTGAGGTTTGGGGCCTATTGTATCCTCGTCAAACCATTCTCTCTTGTTTTCCTAGAGGTTTGGGGCCTATTGTGTTCTTGGCGGCTTCTGTGATCGCTTCCTTGATTTCTTTCCATTTATCCTCAACGATTTCGCTTTCTTCCTGGTTTTCTGTTACCTTCTCTTTCTGTTTCTGTAGTACTTCTGCTATGTTATTTTGGAAAACTGTTAGTGTTGTATCTTCCTTTAGTTTTTCTAGGTGATATTTTGTTTGGGATTCCTGGGATATTCGTTCTCTGTATATACCTTTCTTCCTTGAACTAAGTGGTGATCATAGCCAATATTTGCTCCTCTGTAGGTTCTGATATCACGTATGCTGGATGCGTTTCTTTGACCAATGATCAGGTGGTCGATTTGGTTTACTGTTCTGCCGTCCGGGGATATCCATGTTTGTTTATGTATGTTACGGTGTGGGAAGTACGTTGAGCTAATTATCATGTTTTTACTTGTTGCGAAATCTATTATCCTTTTTCCGTTGTCATTGGATTCGTCATGGAGACTGTGTTTTCCTATGGTTGGTTCGTATTCCACTTCCTTCCCTATTTTGTCGTTCACGTCTCCGAGGACGATTTTGATATCGTTATTTGGTATTGTGTCATAGGTTCTTTCTAATGTTTGGTAGCGTTCGTGTTTTTCGATCGGCATTACTTGCAGATAAATGAAGGAAGCGCTATCGCGCGCCATGGCTCAGTCCGTCACGGAGCCAACATATTTCTTACAGCCTCTGATTTCTTACAGATTTTGAACAAAAAGAAATCTCATCAGCTACAGTCTGGCTAAGATATTTGAATGACACATTTGTAAACTGGCTCCACGGAATTCCTACATACATTCCTCATCCATTTTAACTCCCAGCACGAGCAAATCAAATTCACAATGGAAGTAGACTTCATAGACGGAGGTAGACATAGTAAACATCAACTACTCCCTTTCTTGGATGTTTTCGTACAGAAGAAACCAGACGGCACCTTCAGTCACACAGTTTCCAGGAAACCAACGCATACAGACCCGAGAGATGATTTTTTTGCGACCCCCACCCAGCATGGCGACCGATTTTATCCAGCCTCAAAATACAATCCCAGACTCCTCATCTAACCAACCTAACATCTCAGATACATATACGACCAACAAGAAAGAACAAACAAGCGAACCAAAGCACCGCAAGCAACGCGCATGACCTGAAACTATATAGCTATAAATAGACGCGTCACACGACCGAGCGCTCATAGTGTCACCGACCTTCGCAGCCGAAAGGCGGTCGTGGGCCCACGCCCACGACGGCCAGAAAGAAAGGATCCCATATACCGAGCGCTCAGTATACGTATAACGGTTAACCTGTAAAGACGTGTATATCTATCAAGGACGTCTTTATATATATATGGCGAATATCCGAATGGCCTGGTAGTCAAGGTGTCAGATTACTAAGCCACAAGTCCCGGGTTCGATAAATTATTTCTATGCGACCGAGTCTACTGTCCATTATTCACAGAGAACGAAATGAGAGGGGCGACCGGAAAAATGAAAAACAAGGGCCCCAAGACCAGACAGGATACCGGTGAAGGTGGTGAAGGCTTCAATGGATGGGAGTACAAATACTGTTAAAGATGTTCAACAAATTGCTACAGAGAGGAGAATTCCTTGGGTTTGGAAAACTGCGAGGCTATTGCTATTACCTAGAGAAAAGAAACAAGAAAATGTGGAAGTAACATATAGTCCACTATATATGCTAAACACAATGGGGAAAATGCTGGAGCAACTACTAAGCAACAGAATCAAGGAAAGTATCGAAAAATCAGGGAATTTATCAAGAAAGGCAATTCGGCTTCCGGAAAGGAAGATCTACAATTGATGCAATGCGCGTAGTACAGGAGATAGAAACCAAGGCAAATACGGAATGCTACAAACGCAGAGATTTCTGCGTTATGGTGACCCTCAACGTGCAAAATGCATTCAACTCTGTTCCATGGATGGAAATTGACCTAGAACTAGTCAGTCGTAAGATAACACCGTACCTAATTCAGATAGTATGAAGTTACCTTAGTGAAGAAGACCTAATGGTAGGAAAAACTGCCAAGATAAATATAACAAGAGACGTCCCTCAGGGATCTATACTAGGACCGTTGGAATATCTTCTACGATCAGGTAGGGCTGCGCATTTTTGCAGGAGTAACCCTAATAGGGTTTGCGGATGACTTGGCTGTGATCGTAAAAGGCAAGAAAGAAGAGGAGCTGTGTATTAAAATAAACGAAGCGAGCCAGTGGATGAACTTCAAAAGCCTAAAACTGGCACCGACTAAAACGGCAGCTATAATAAATATAATAACAGGGAGGAGAAAGCTCTCAAAAATGGAATTCAAAGTAGAAGATGCAATAATAACGACATCAGAGACATTGTGGTATCTTTGAGTCATATTCAACAGAAATATCAGTATGACACAGCACGTGATACAAATAGCTATGAAAGCCAGGGCCGTGGCGGCCATTCTAGGACGACTAATGCGAAACATCGGAAGAGCACGATGTAGCAAACGACGGCTGATCGCATCTGTAGTTCACTCCATCATACTCTATGGTGCACCTATATGGCGAAAGGTCATGGCAAAGAAAAAATATAATCAAATTTTAGAACGTGTCCAGCGAAAAATACTGATTAGAGTCTGTTGCGCATACCAGACTATATCTAGCGATGCACTACGAGTGGTGGCGGGAAGCCCACCCATCGATCTAATAATAGAAAGAAGATGTAGAAGGGTGGAAGACACAAGCAAGAAACCATCTGCATTAGAGAGCAGAACACAGATAACTAACCAGTGGCAGAAAAGATGGGAGAACTTGAAAGGAAAGTCGGAATGGACGCGACACAGCAACACCAAGTGCAAAAAATTGGACAAACCGGGATCATGGTGAAGTGGACTATTCCCTGACACAGGTATTGACGGGGCATGGATGTTTTGGCCACTACCTTAAAAGGTTCAAACTAGCAGAAACGCCGGACTGTTACTACTGTGGGGAGGATGGTACAGCGGAACACACAGTTTTCGATTGTTCAAGATGGGTAGCGCAAAGGAAAACAAATGACGGAAAGCAAAGGCGAAAGAGTAACTGCGGAAAATGTTACTGGGTATATACTGCTGAGCGAGGAAACATGGAAAACTATAACAAGAAATTTAACAGAAATAATGAAAACGAAAGAAAATGACGAAAGAGGTGAACGGGAGAAACGGATAGGAAAAATAGACGACACAGCTTTTCCCTGAAGTAAAACTACGGTGGTTTCCAGGGGAAACTGGGAGTAAAATGTGTTTGGTTATACTGTGTCTTTTATATTGTAACAAACCAATATTTGGTTTCTCAAATAAAAAAAAAGTCCCGGGTTCAAATCCTGGGTATGGAAAAAAAGCTACCGTCCTCCTGAGCATGGCTGTGGCAAAGTCATCACAGTAAAAAAACCTGCCACGAAACCTCCCGTAATAGTGGCTCGCCAACAACGTTAAAAACTGTAATGCCCGCTCCAGACTCTCGTGGAGTAACTTCGGCGAGGATCCTCGCCGAAGTTGTTCGAGGCGAGTAACTACACGGAGGAGGCATCCACACTCTCGCCTTACTTCGCGAGAACCTCAATGCCATGACCGACACCGAACAGGTAGTAGTAGCTGCTGCTGCAGCTATTTCTGCTTTTAATTATTCCCTTTGAAAAGCCTCAAGGAATTGTAACTGGAGTTCTTGCGACCAATCGCTCATGATTTTTGATATTATTTAAATCGTTCAAGAAACGGTTGTGAACTGACCCACCTGCATACAGTTGATTAAATTAAAGGACGAGTAAACACGAGAGTGTAGACGTACTCTCCCTTCCTCGTACTCGCGCCTCGTGTCCCTTTGACTCGGGTACGAAAAACCGCTTCATGAAGCGAAGTTAGCCAAGGCGAGGTGAGTAACCTGACCAAACTCTCGTTCCTCGCTCAACTCCGTGCTACTTCGCGAGAGTCTGTAGCGGGCATGAGAGCTCTCTATACTTGTGTAAGATCACGACACCATGCACAAGTGTAGGAAGTGGGAGGAGGTACAGGTCCTATTTAGGACTATAGCACCCTTAGAGAGAGAGTTAGTTCGCCGAAAAGACGAGAATCCGGTTCTTACCAGCCCACCCTCAACACAAACGCGGAATCCCCGAGAAAACAAATCAACATATATTTCTATTCTCTTCTTTGTAAAATCTCAAGAACAATATTTTGTCTAGGCAAGTGTAGATGCAACGGTCGTTTTAATATAGAAAATTATTCAATGCGGCCCGCCGTCAAAGTTTCATACGCAATGTGGCCCGAGAGTAAAAAAAATTGCCCACACCTGGTCTAGACAAACAGGATTTATTCCATTATTTCTCAAAATTGTTTAGTCCCAAAAATAAATTCAATTCTTAAATTAAATATTTTCCGTTTCCAACTTTTTTCAATGCCATTAGTTTCACGAATACATACATCTTCCTGCTTGGTGAGAATTGATGGTTTCCGCCTTTTCATAAAAATCCTCCGGAGATAATCTAAAACACCTAATAATATTAATTGATTTTCATGCTTATCTGTATCATTTAATTGCTATATGTATTAATTAAGCAACGCGAACAGAAGAGTCCCGACTGAATCGAATCCAATATAGGCAACAAGGCGTAATGAGTCGTGCCGAAAATTTAGGGGAGATGTTTTGTATGGTCATCTACCCTAATACATGACTGAGCATGACTAGGCATGTGAGATAATTATAAATATGTAGGAATGGTGGAATCTCAAAAGATTGCTAAGAACTATGTGATTAGTCTGCTTCGACTACATATTCTATTTATAGTTAAATTTAGATTAAATCTATATTTATGTTATATAGTAAGATTAGATAAATGATTTGGTGATTGCAGTCAAAACTAGTTAGATTTGTTGGATAAACAGACTAGTGAGGGAGAGAAGTTTGTGTTAATATCAGACTTATTTTATTGGACATGTTGCAGGAGAAACTTCCTGTTGGCAAAGGTCATTGTCATGACTTTTCAGATTGACAGAAACGAGTGGAAGTTCTTTTTCCCTCCCAGTTTCTGCATTTGAATAATAGCGAAGTCTTTAACAATTTAAATACAATGTACGTTACTTCCTTAATGCCGCTCCAAACGCTGAATAGGCCAAGTTCGTTAGTACTAAACGCAACATATATTAAATAGATAACGAGAACGAGCGTATTTATAGAAATAGAGTGGAGAAAAACGTTAGTTAAAAACTGTTTGCGTGGAGTTGTAGTGTGGTTAGTTGTCGTGTTCAATGTTGGATGTGGTGTTGTTGGGTTTGTTACGTCGGGATGAATAATGCAACAGGCTTTGTAACAGCATTTGTAACAAAAAATGTGTTTTTATGTCATCTTTGATATAAATGATCGTGATCTGTAACAATAATTCTGCACGAGAATTCCACGTTTGAGAAAATCGTTCGTAATCGGACATAATAAATAGACAACACTAGAAAAAAACAACCACTACATATACAAGACTAGGCAAAAAATTGACATGACGGAGCAGAGTAATCTTGATAAGTCTGAAATAGTTACATATTTATTTTAGAAATGTTATACTAGACTAGTTTGTCTATCTAAAGCAGTGGTTCTCAAACTTTTTTTGTCGCGGCATCGAGCTAAAAAAATCTGGCGGCACCCTTGTCGGGCTGCAGAACTACCTTAGGGTAGTTTAAAAACTTAGGAAATTAGAAAAAAAAAATAATGAAAAAACAACAATACAAATTTAATGCCCAATTGTCTTTAATGGGATGAATGGAATTGTTTGGAAGATTCTTTAACTATATCTATAGTTTGGCTAATTTCTCCCTTAAATCAATTGGTACAGAGAGTTTGCTCCTGTACCTGTTTTTAAAGTAAGCGTATTTTGAGAATGCAAGATTGAGAGAAGTGGCGGTTTCATTTAATTTTTCAAAGATTTCCGAAAGGTATACTAGTTTAAGCAGCCAATCGACATCAGTGAATTGTTGGATTAAAGGCTCTTCTGTAAATGTTAGTACAAATGTTAGTACTAGTGCATCTTTTAGTTCAAATAGTCTGGCTAAAAAAGAGGTGGAATTGATCCATACCCAGATCTTCGGCGATAACTTTTAAAAGACGTGCTTGAATCGGGCAGCTCTTAACATGATTATTTATCTTCACAGCACCATCCAATACCCCAATTTCCTCACCAGTTGTGTAAGTTTAAAGCAATCCACTCATTAAAAGTTCTTCTATTTGCATTTCACCCTACAAACTCAAGAAAAACAGCAACAAAGTCCCGCAACGTCGGTACTTTCATCAAGCTGTAAACTAAAAAAAATACAAAATACAAAGCTTCTTATAAGCTCGTTCTCCATAGAATCTGAAATTGTGTAAATTCGTTTGCTTATATGCTATTTGACAGCTGTACAGTATAAATCTTCTTGGCCATGTCTGGACCTAAAATGCAACTTTCAACATCCTTGGCGCTAGGTTTAATCAGTGTCTCGGCAATAGTATGGGGCTTTCCAGATTTTGCTATGTGTGAACTGACAATAAATGAAGCTTCAATTGCTTTTTCATTTTCATTTTTAAAAATTCTCTCCATCATGGATGACCCTGCCTGAAGAGATAAAGTGCGGCGTTTGAAGATTTCTTTACCTTTCTTTACCTAGATTGATTGCATTCCAGATGCCGTTTTAATTTGGTTGGAACAAAGCAGTTTTTAGAAACAATTTTATGACAGATAACGCATTGCCCTTCCGGTACTTATTCGTTCCCAACAGAAACAAAGCCAAACAATGTGAAGCAGGTTTTGTTTAGATCATATTTCCTTATTTTACTCGGATTTTCTTTTGGTCGTGAGTTGCCTTCTCGCGAACTGAGTTAGACGAACTTGAATGATTTAGACTCGCAGGTATCTGCTAGGATATTTCGTACCCTCCGACAATGCTGGTTGTCATTGAATCAGTCGATTAAGAAGCTTCAGTAAGTTCATCATCTTTCCGTTTTAAATACCCAGATTTTAGCCAATTGTTCATACAAGTAGAAACTCAAATTTTACCTCCTTTTACCTCCTTATGGAATTTTCTTTTAACATTTTTTTACATTTCTTGATTATTGCTGCGACACCCCAGGCATACGCTCGCGGCATCACAGTTTGAGAACCACTGATCTAAAGAGTAAAATTTAAAGACTCAGCGGCGGGCACGAGGTGAAACATTTTAACAGAAATAATGATAAAATAAATAATCGTAGCGTGGCGTAGTATATTTCTTGGCAACAACTTGAGAATTAGTTTAGTCTGCCTGAAAATTCAATTTAATTTTTATTTGTTTATAAATTATGAATTGGTGTAGGTACTCTAATTTAGACTGCGTAAGTTTAATTTAACCTACCTATACTAATTATTTAAAATTACTAAGGGCGAAATGTAGCCTGAATATATAAATATATTTAACCTGTTCGTAGCTCTATAATATTAAGTCTTATTAACGCCTTCTTAAAATAACCTGTGTAAAACTAAGTCTTCTTAAAATAACCTGTAACTAAGTTCAGATCTTTCTACAAAAACATTAAAACCTGACATCGCCAGTTATGCACGAAAGTGTATTCTAATTTATAATTCGAAACAGCAAAGCTGCACTCATCATTAATCAGCTTGTAGCGTCCATTGCTGGACATAAGCCTCCCTTAATTCCTTCCATTCTGCTCGCTGTTACGCTGCTTGTATCCAATTAGATGTGATACGCTTTATATCGTGACTCCATCTCGTCGGTGGACGAGCTCTGTTTCGGTATGCCTCTTGTCTAGGCCTCCATTCAATTATACGTTTCGTCCATCTTCCATCCGTCATTCTTGCTACTCGACCTGCCCAATTCCACTTCAGGAGGGTGATCCTCTCTACCGCCTTTGCAACTTCCGTTCTCTGCCGTATGGTAACATTTGGGATTTTGCTCGATGCCTCGCTGTGTAACCTTGATTTTGTTTATAACTTTCTTTGTCAATGTGAGCGTTTCCGCTCCATATGTTATAACCGGCAGGACACATTGGTCGTACACCTTTCTTTTCAAGCAGATGGGTAAATCAGCCTTAAACACGCGTTTAAGCTTACCAAAAGCGGCCCAAGTTAGGTTAGGTTAGGTTGAGTAAATCAGCCTTAAACACGCGTTTAAGCTTACCAAAAGCGGCCCAAGTTAGGTTAGGTTAGGTTGAGTAAATCAGCCTTAAACACGCGTGTAAGCTTACCAAAAGCGGCCCAAGTTAGTCCTACTCGTCTGTAGATTCGTTCGTTTGATTATCTCTACCAATTCGAGTTTGGTGTCCTAGATATTTATATGAGACCGTCTGTTCTATTTTGTTATCATCCACTGAAATGGTTTAATGCAGTACAAGGTTGGTCATTTTTTGCGGTTTCGAGTAGTAGATCCTTAGGCTCACTTGCCGTGAGACAGCTTTTACTTTTTCGAGCATTTTTCTAGCTTCATCAATGCAGTCTGTTAAAGCACAATGTCATGGGCGAAGCGTAGGTGACTTATAAACATAATAAACTCGGAACACAGCCTGAATTTATAAATATAGTCAACCTTTCCGGAGCTCTATAAAACTATTGAGTCTTTTAGGACTACCATAAACAAATCCCTTGTGAAATTTGTCTGTTATTTTATGGCTTTCAGTCCACCTTCGTGGCACTCAACACAAACCAGAAAAATAACATTGTTTTTAAGATCATGTCTTTCCGATATATTAAGTGGATAGCCATCTGTGGACGCGTTTCGAGGTTTATCTCTCATCAGCACAGCTTTGCTTCCATGAACAACAATTTGTAAACTACTTACCCAGGTGGGTGATTAGGGTTAGATGTTTTTAATTTGACATTTTGCGAGAGAGATGTACTTAGCACACACACCCACATGTTACATACTCATTCACCCTGATCTTGCACACCGTTTCCCTATACACCTCCCTCACATTCCTCCTCATCCTCTCCGATATACCCTTTTTAACCAAACATTCATACAATCTCCTTCTATCTACGGAATCATACGCTGCTTTCAGGTCGACAAAAAGAGCAAAAAGGCTCCCAGATCTAATTTCCTGATCAATTATAAATCTAAGCGTTATGAGTTGCTCGACTGTGCCTCTTCCCTCTCTGAATCCTGCTTGCACCTCTGGTATTAATTGCTTTTCCTCTGCCTCTTTTCTCGACCGCCCTTCTAGAATCTTGGCGAACATTCTGTAGGAAGAGTAATTCTAGTAATTCTCCACCCTTTCCTTGTCTCCAATTTTGTGGATTGGCTGTATTATCCCCTCTTTCCAGCTCTCTGGGATACCCTTTGTCCCTTTCCATATCTTGTTGAACTCCTTCATAAACTTGTCGATACATTTCTCTGGTACCAACTTTCACGCTTCATTTCCAACTCCGTCCGGTCCTGCCGCTTTCTTCTGCTTTAAGCCTGCAATTACCTGGTGTACTTCCCCGGCCGTAATTTCTTCTTCACCTACTTCTTCAACAGTCTGCTCGCTTCTAACACTGCCTTTCCCTCGATCCACCATTATCTCCACTCCTTCCAATAGAACCATATAGTGCCTTAACCAGGTTTCCTTAGGTATACTTCCTGGAATTCGCTCCTTCTTCCCGCTCTTCTCCTTTAAATATTTCCACAGCTGCGCTTCAGTTTTAATCTCCAGTATTCGTTGTCGCTCTCTTCTCTCCCACATTTATTTCTTTCTCCTCTCCAGGTTTCGTAAGTGCGCTCTCGTACTTAACCACCGTTCCTTGTCACCGGTACCCTCTCTCCACCTTCTCGTCACCTCTCTATATTTTTGTTTCTCCCTTATGAATTCCTTATCCGCCCATAATCTTCCCACTGTTCCCTCTGTGACTTTCCTCCAGACCAATGCTGTTTCCATTTCCTCGGTTATCATATCTATATCTTTTAAATTATCCCAGTGTATTGCCTCCATTCTTAATTTAAACAGCTCCGTCGCGCCGCTATCCCACCTGGTAACCCATTTTTCTTTCCCGGGCCCCTCTTTTACCTGCTGCTTTAACGTGATCAGTATTGGCATATGGCCAGATTAACCTTTCACTCCGATCTCCATCTCTCTAATTTCTTGTCTCGTGGAGACGTTAACAACTGCAATGTCTATCACCGACACCCTCTCCCCCCCCCCAGCACTCCCAAACGTATACTGTCCCTCCCAGTCCCCTTCCACACACCCGTTCAAGACATCCCATTGACTTTCCCTTATCCCACTCTGCCCATTCTTTTCCTTCCGCATTTCTCGTTTTGTCCTTAGATTTCCTTCGTTTTACTTTACCAGCTCTATCCACCGTGTTGAACTGCTCCTCTCCTGTCCTCACATTCCAATCACCTCCTAGCAGAAAGTTTGTCGATGCCGTACCTTCTATATTACACCGTATGCACTCTTTAATTGTTTCCAGTCCCTTATTGTTATACACCGTGGCTATCTGCCACCAGCCTCCCTTCAGCTCTACCTCCCTGAAAACTATAGCCTCCACCTCTTCTTATAATCTATCCGCTTCCCTGATACCACACTTGAACCCAGTTACTATCCCCCCTTTGCCCTTCCGTAGCCACTCTCCCTCAGCGCCGGTTGCATCTTCCATTTGTACTCCTTGGGAAGTCTCTCTTTACAGGTCTCCCATTATTTTTCTTGGACCCAGGACTCCACTAGCCCAACTATTTCGAATACATTCAGGAAGGCTATGAAAGAGCCGTCCTCCCTTTCCAGTTTTTTCGTAAGCCCAGCCACATTCCAAAATAATATCTTAACATTTTCCCTTTCCGATCAGTCCTTGTGTTTCTGTCCCTTTCTTCTTTGGTCCCTTACTCATTTTTTCCCCTTCGGACCAAGGTACCCATTTCCCATCTATTTCAACTCTTTTATAGCCTGCTTTGACCCGATGACCCCTTTCCTTGAGATCCTTTGCCTTCCTTAATAACTCCTTCTGGATTCCCTGCTCCTTCGTGGTGAAATCGTCTTGTATAAAAACATTTGTTCCTTTTAGCTTGTGCTTATTTCTCATTATCTCCCTTTCTGCCTCCCAACATTCTAGCTTTAACAAAATTGGGCCTTTGTTCCCTCCTTTAGAGCCGAGCTGGTATGCATTCACGAAACCCTCGTTGATTCCTAACCTTTCCATAAACGTTTTCTTTGCCTCTTCTCGCCATGTTTCTGCTTCAATTCCGCAAATTACGATGTTATTTATTATCTCCCTCCTTAATCTCCTCTCTTCAATATCCTTTACGCATTTATGAAAAATCAGTTCTTCCCTCAGCGCTTGTGGTTCCTCCTCCCACCTACTCTCGGTTCTTTCCTTCTCCTCCTTAACTGATTCCGCTGCATCCTCCAGCTTCGGCATCCTATTCTTTATTTCCTTATTCTCATCCATTATTGCTCTCAGCTCCGATAACAATTCTCTTCTCCAGTCCTTTTCTACTTCTTCCTCCTCCTTCTGTCTCTTCGCCACTCTTTCCAGCTTTTCCTTCAGCCTTCTATTTTCCCTTCTCATTTCCTCCAGCTTTCCGTCTACTGCTGTAAACTCCTTTTTAATTTCTTTTAATTCCTGTAGAATTCTCTCCAGCTGCTCACTCTGCACTGTACTACTCTCACCTTTTCCTTTATCTTTAATCTCTTTTTTCGACCTTTTTTCGTGCAGCACTACTTTTGCCCTGGCCATACGGTGGTCGCTGCCAACTGAGCATTTGTTTAGTACAGTGACGTCCTGTATTGTGTCCTTCCTGTCACTTATGATGTAGTCCACTTCATTTTTTGTGACCGCGTCTGGCCTCATCCATATCCACTTTCGCGTTCTACTCTTTTTGAAGAATGTATTTGTTACGGTAAAAGTGCGTAGTTAGGTAAATGTGAACATTTACCGGTATATGTACACATTTACCTTCTTGGTTGGTAAATGTGAGTTCAACTTACATTTACCAATTATTTCCGGCAAATGTGCACATATGCATTATGTTGTTGGCAATTGTTAGAGGTTTACATTAACATACACAACGCATGGGCTGTCCAACAAGACACACGTGATATTGTAACACACAAAGAGTAAACATTTTCCGGGAAAAGTAGATATATAAAGCTGATCTCAGATTTAAACTCACATTTACCTATCACATTGGTAGATGTGTACATATACCGGTAAATGTTCACATTTGCCGATTTTGTACTTTTACCGTAACATATTCACTGCGTATAGGCCATGCTGTAGACGAAATTCTAGTAGTAGATTTCCCCTTTCATTTCTTTGGCCAAGTCCGTGGTTTCCAATGGAATTTTATCGTTGTTTTTGCCAATTCAAAGTGTGTATCGGGCCTTTTTTGTAGCTCATGGCTGTGGCAACGTCCTTATAAGCTCTAGCCTTCCTAGTTTGTATAGTTGGTAGTGGAGGCGTATGTTTGCACGATTCTTAGATTGTACCTTTCGTTTAATTTAAGTATTAAGTAAGCAACTCTTGGGCTTATGCTTCCCCGCTCAGCGATGCTCTTAATATGTTTTTTGTTTATGATGAAACCGACTCCTCTTTGTGTGGACTCTTCTTCTCTGTAGTAAATGACGTTTCCGGATTTTAGTGTTTTTTGGCCTTCACCTTTTCTTCTGACTTCACTAATTCCTACTTCGTCCCATTTGATGTGTAAAAGTTCTTCTTCTAGTTCTAGTAGTTTTTCTTGGGTTGACAATATTCGGGTGTTAGGTATATGTGGCGATTTGCCAAATATAACACCCGAACATTTGTGTCTTCTTTTTTGGTAGCCTGATTTAATCCGGGGATTCTTCGCATCCTCTGTTTTCTGTATATGGCGATCGCTACCGTGACCAAACGACGAATTGCCGGAGACTGAGGGCCTTTTTCCGGAATTGTTTCTCATAAGGGGATTTTGGCCAATGACCTACCACGGTGGCAAGTGCGGGTTGGTAGGTGGTTTACGTTAACCCACGCTGTGTACAGCCGCATTGAGACAGACGCTGCGGTGGATTAACTTAGCTTCGTCTCTTTTCACCTTCGACGTTACCAGCAAGGGTGACCCTACCAGGAGCCTTTATTTCCGCTGGAATTGCTCTCCGGGTCTTTAAAGAGAGTAATAAGTCCTACTCACTACGACTTTAGGGATCCCTGAGAGGGTAGTCGAAGGATACCCGTCGAAGGGTAGAGCTTTGAGCGATTCCTGAGGAGGATCTCTCAAATCTGCACTGATGAGAGATAAATCTCAAAACGCGTCTGCAGACGGCTATTCACTTAAGTTAAATAGAAAGAAATGATCTGTAAAACAGTGTGAATTATCTACTCGTATTGTATCGTATCGTACTCGTTTAGTGACATGAAAATGTACTGGGGCTGGTAATAACATGCAAATACCTGTTGTATAATTCAATATCCTGCGTGGCATCCGCCAGGGAAGTAGTTGTTTCAACATGGGATTTGTTTTGTAGTCTTAATAAGACTTAATATTATAGAGCTACGAACACGTTGAATATATTTATATATTCAAGCTACATTTCGCCCTAAATAAGTTTTTCTTGATTATTAGTTTAGTATGTATAGCAAAACAAATTTGTCTCTAACAGTAAATCGAAAATCACGTAACGTACATTCTATTTAGACAATCAAATTATTATTTTTCTGTCTATAAATCGCGAACTAGAGTAGATTTAATGAATGAGTAGTAGCTTCTTCAGAACATCATTGTTCGTGGAATGATGTAATGAAAAGAATTTCTTATCTGGATTAGAGCTTTAAACTTTTTTTTTACAGAATAAACAAAATCATTGAAAAAGTTAGCTTTAATGTCGTTGAGTAGAATTTTTTGTCCAGATGTGGTAGAAAACAAGGGAATAACCCTCATATGTTCACTCTTCAATTTCACCTTCATTAAAAACAGATGAAGATCAATAAGAAGATTTGCGTTTCTGTGTACATTTCGAGTTTTCAAATTCTCTTCTTTCTCTACGGAATACATCAAATTGTTGAAAAGCAAGCTTTTATGTTGTTGCGTGGAATTTCTTGTCCAAATATGGTAGAAAACTGAATTATGGAAGTTCGAGTTGCTGATGGCAGATTACACAGAACCTCTCGGGTTAATAAAGGTGAAATTATCAAGACTCATATTACCAAGTTTTGCTGAATATTTTCTTGCTATTGATATTGATTTTTCTATCACAGCGACTGAAATTTTAGAATAATCGTCTCCGATATTTAAACAAAAGGATTTTTTTAATTACAAGAAAGCTTTGTTGTTGTGCATGTTGGAAATTATGAGAGTTAATAATCAAATATTTGTTGGTGCTCTATATTAGTTCTATAATTAGGTCTATAAGTATTTGTAAGACATATAATAGAAAATCGATTAAAGTTGTGAGGCAAATAGAATGTAGGAAAGATGAAATATCTTTTGTGCAGTGTAGGGTGTAATGTGTGGAATGCATATATCACGGCGAGCAGTAACAAAAGCTGCAAGCAATTCGCCTTGTAAAGCAAACAGTTTAAAATATCAATATTAGCGCAGAGCTAGTCCGTCGAGTTGTCCGGTTACAATGGTCGAGTTTGTTAGGCGCCCATTTATAAAACCACACCGACAAATGTTGTTGGAAGAATGTTGCCGCACCGACCGACCACAAATCATCTAGACAGATCGCATAAATTAAAATTGGAAACGATGCTATAAGAAAACAAGCAGACATTGAATCCGGCCACAGTATAAAGACACTCACAGATTATTTTTTCTCTTTTCATTTCGCTTATAATAAATGCCTTTGTGTAATTGCATTCTAAATCTTCAACATTTCAAAAAGTAAATTCTGCTGAAACTATTTGAAATATTTGTGCCATTGACTTTAATATTCACAATATTACGAAACAAAGATGAAACTTGTTTTTGTTTTAACGAATAGTATTAACACAATTGGACTCAAAACAAATCCTGAGGTAATCCCATATTGATTATACATGAGATTATATTGAAATAGATTGGACCAATAGACCTTTTTACGGTTAGTTTAGCACATGCGCGTTCACCAAGTTTGAAAGACAGGAATTTGAAATTTTCAGGAAAGTTGTTCAAGAAAAATTGAAAGTTTCAGGCACATATTTAGTTATACGTCAAAAGTTCGAGCACTTTTTGACTTATAGAAATTGACACATGTGCACAAAAAAATTTCAACTATAAAAAGGTCTATCTATGGTCATGGTCCATTTTCAAATTTCCCATTTTTTTGTCGATTGTCTGTTTTGAATAAAATTTGCTTTATTTAGATTTTTTTAAATTGAAATGTGAATCGATATCTCAAGATTCACATTTTAATTTTAAAAATTAAAGTTATTATTACATATTTATTATTTATAGTTATTATTATTATAGTTATTATATAGTTATTAAAGTAGTTATTAATATCAGTGACCCCATAACAAACATTGAGGAACCCCTAATATTTGATAATTATATTTTGATTTGTTTCAATTACATTATGGTGAAACTTATTTCCTGTTTTGTTAGAAAGTGGACTAAGCCTAAGCATTTCAAAACATCTAATCCTTCCTATTCTAGTTTAGTTCTCACGGATATTAAACGTTTCTTTTAATTAACGCTAACTCGTGTTTTTTTATAGATTACTTACTTTTTACAATTAAAATCTACATTTTAAAACAATGCATTATGTTTCGTTTTTCTTTCTTTGGGAATTCTAAGTAATTTTCTCGTTAACGTTTTTGTTTCTTAATAAAATGGCCGTTAGAAACTCGTGTCGAACAAAGGGAGGAAATTCCGTTTCTCAGTGTTTTATGGAAAGCTAGTTGTACTGCGTGATAAATTCCCATTTTCAAAGCTGCAGTAATGATTTTAGGACGCGTGAAACGTCAACTTGTAGAGATGGAAAACATTCCTCGAGTGCGATTGCTTGCCATATGGCGAGATACTAATGTTCAACTTAAGACTTGTAATTCTCACATGTTCAACTAGAAGTGTAAACCGAACATATTTTATATTATTGATGTTATTAATGATAACACATTCTTTTCTAATAACATTTAAGATTCTTTCACAGTATTAACAGCCCTAAAAACATATGTAAAATATTTTTTTTTTAATTATTAGTTTTGTAATATTATATTATGAACTTGAACTATAAAATAAACGAAATAACATTACGAATAACATTAACTCAATTGGAAGCAAAACAAATCCTGAGGTAACCCCATATTGATTATACATGAGATTATATTGAAATAGATTGGACCCATAGACCTTTTTACGGTTAGTTTAGCACATGCGCGTTCACCAAGTTTGAAAGGCGGGAATTTGATAGTTTCAGGCACTTATTTAGTTATACGTCAAAAGTTCGGGCACTTTTTTACTTATAACTTGGCGGAAATTGACACATGCGCACAATAACTTAACTAATAAGATTAGTCCAGATGAAACTAGATAATATTAGAAGAGAAAAAAAAAACTGGACAGACAAGAGGAAGATTGTAGATTTCGGTGCTGACCTGTACTGCGACCAGTGCCCCTCCTGTAGTCCTGATTCCCTTAGGAATTTCAGGATCTGGGTGGGATTCAAAGACTGCAACTCATCTGCGTTCAAGCAGTAGCCCCAAGATACATTTGTCTCTTGCGGACCAGTGCTCCGCAGTCTTTGAGCAGATGTATGGGGGTTTCTTTCGATGAGCCGCAGAATCTGCATCTGTCATCTTCCTCTAGGATCTAACATTTGCCGATCTGGCGACCCTCTCCACGACAAGGTACAACGGAGTCAGATACAGCAGCAGCTCCATTGGTACTGTCGGGCACGACCATGGGGTCGTGCCCGACAGTACCAATGGAGAAGGGCGATGGCGCCCTTCTCGAGCGTTCTCTCAAACTTCCCCCTGGGTATGCTGACTATGTCATCGGCGTAACCTTGACATTTAATGTCTAGGTCGTTCAGCCTAGCCAGTAATTCGTCAACTACCAGCCCGCCCCCCCCAGCAGTGGTGATAACACATCTCCCGATTTGGACACCCATTTTTACTCCTCTTCATCCTTCGGTACTCATACCACCAGATCAAACGGGAATCTGCGTTTCAATGTACGCTTTTCATATCCAGTGAGAAGTCGGATTGCGAGAGTGTTCGTGTGTACTTGAGTCTATCAGAGTATGTGCTGGAATGTTCTTCAATCACTTATTTCGCTGGTTTAATGTTAAGGTCGTGGCTAATGATACTATTTGTTGCAAACCATGGTGCATTTACTTATCATTCTTCTCATCCTCATCTCTCATCATTTTTAAGGATTTTGATTGAAATCTTTCTGGTATCTCAATAGTTGAGTTGCACGCTGAACCCCATAGCTGACTACCATAGCTCCATACTGGTTTCAGAACAGAGTTATAGTAGAAGATTGTTTTCCAATGAGAGTTTTGATTTCGGACCGAGTAGCTAATAAGTACATTTTATTTAGTTTAAGATCAAGTTGTTTTCTTTTTGCCCATATGTGCTTTCGCCATGTGACTGTTTTACATAGATACATACCTAGATATTCGCCTAGTCTGACTTAGGTTTTTTTTTGCACGTGCTGGAGGTGAAAATGTGCAAACAGACACCACCCGACCCGTGCCGAGTGGTAGTGTGGGGCTGCCCCCTAAGAGCGGCGACCCACCTGAACACCCAACCATTTAGACGCCCCCAGCCAAAACCGGAGAGAACGTGATGGAATCCAAAATTTGGCATAACTTCATCACGTTCCTCCCCCTTTCATGTCCAAAGTATTCATCCGCAGTCACTCGTTGTGCCAGGCACGCCGTTAATCGCCGTGCCCCCCCTCACATCAGAGTTTGCAATAAATTTGTGCGCCCCCTTCGCACTAAGGGGGGCCCGGCGTTGGCATGTACAGCTCGCGCGCTGCAACCCCTCGTCCCGCCTTACGCTCGTCTCTTTCACCCTTCTCCTTTCTCCTCAGTATATATCCTATCATACCAGTCATCACCCCATTCATACTCACTGCGGAGTATGATTCTCACCATACTCTCCTTATTTACATTCTCTCTACACTCAAAGATGGTATGCTCCGCAGTGTCCTCAGTCGCTCCACAATACCTACAGTGCGCCTCAACCAGTTTCCCAATGCGCACCAGGTAAGACCCAAAGCATCCATGCCCCGTAAGTGCCGGGATGAGGTGATAATTCACCTTCCCGTGCCCACGCTTGACCCATTCATAGATAGTCAGAATCAGTTGCCTGGTCCAGGCTCCCTTTACACGCATTGTTTTTACCCTTTCAGTTCTACGGTCATTACCTCCCCAAACTCTCACCCTTTCTTGCGCCAGAGGGTCTAACGGGTTAACTCCAGCTATGACCGCCACTGCGTTGCCATAAACAGTCCTGTATGCGATGCACGAACGCAGCAACATACACTTTTACACTCTCATCAGTCTCGCTCTATAACATTCAATCCTGAACGCATTTATCCATGCCGGCACCCCATACAGGATAATGGAGTGCATGGCCTCCTCTTGGAGGCCAACGTCCCACCTATGTTGGGCATCAGCTGTCCAAGGGCTCTAACACATGCTGTAGCCTTGCTCACCACCCGGTTGACCTGATCGGACACAGATTTAGGTATCTGCCGGACATTCAATTTTACTGGTGGCTAGGTTTCCTTTGTAAGGGAAAAGGTGACGTGGATCGATTTTAACTCATTTGCTTGGATTTTCCACATTTTTAGCCAATTTTCTAGTGCATTAAGATGCAGTTGGATTCGTTTTGATGCCACGACTGAATCTGAATGGGATGCCAGTATCGCTGTATCATCTGCGTATGTTGCTGTTGCAAAGTGTGTGCTGTGGTCAGTAGATAAGCTAGGATAGTTCTAGCTCAAAATCCCATAAGGATTTACATAGGGGCCTGAATTCACATTTCTTCCGGTCCCGTGTCTGGTTCAAGCGAATGCGCAAACACTCAATACCTGTTTATTGGCTGATTATACCGGATTAGTACCGGTTTAAACCTGTTTATTAGCTGATTAAACATGTTATTAACTGATTACTATCTGTTTAAACCTGTCATAGAAAATACTGCATGAACAGGTATTGGGGGTTTGCGGATGCGCTAGAACCAGACACGTGACCGGAAGAAATGTGAATTCAGGCCCCTATGCAAATCCTTATGGGATTTTGAGCTAGAACTGTCCTAGCTTATATACTGTGGTCGGCAGATCTGGGGTGTATGAAAGATCAGGGCCAAGTATACTTCCTTGTGGTACACCGGCTTGAACTATTTTTAGATCGCTTATCTCGTCCTTGACTGCAAAATATCGATTACTTAAGTATGATTTAAGTATTTCATACAAGTGGTGTGTTAAGTATTTCATACAAATGGTGTGTTAAGTATTTCATACAAGTGGTGTGTTAAGTATTTCATACAAGTGATCTTGAACTGTTTGCAACCTTTTTTTATAATAAAGTAAATATAAAAATGTATAAAGCGGAACCATGGAACAATGGTTTACGCAGACACCCGGGACTCCATGGACCCCGGTTTAAGAACCTATGGACTAGATAAATTAATTAAAGTTTGTTAAATATCTAATTAACTAAACTATGTCACAATTAGTAAAAACCTGAATATATATAATCTTATTTCCTAGCTGATTTATCTACTTCCAAATCTTAATTATAGAGTAATTTTCTTAAATCAATTTTCAATGGGATCCAGATAATCATGATTTACTTTCTAACTCAACATGTAGTTCAGATAAATTAACAACATGTGAGTGTCAGAATTTGATAGTTAACTAAATTATCTATCAAATAGTGAAAACTGGATGTTGTTATCTAGTTTCTTAAGTGAGTTATCTACAGGGAAAACTTAGACAATTATGTATACTATCATGCTTCAGTATTTTCATGCATATTACCATACTGGGTAACTATTATATATTGGAAACTATTTAAGAATTAGGCTATGAATCACCGATGATTACATAAACTCTTCTTTAACAAACTAAATCATACAAACTAAATAAAACTCGATAGAGTAGACTAAACGTTGACTAGACAATCATACTTCAAGTAGACTAGATTACTCCAGAAATATTTTAATTCCAAAACTAAGGTTAAAGTATTGTATAGTTTCTTAATTCCTTCAAAACAAGTATATATTGATAAATTGAACTATATTTTGTTCTCTAATGTAATTAATGAAATAAACTAGTTTAAGGTCATTAATATAGTCTGAGGTTTTTATAATAATAAAGGACTAGGATTAATAGACTAAGGAAAAATACAATAGATTAATTATTTAAATAGACTAAGGAAATATTAGGGGAACCGGAAAGTAATGTCGTTTTTTAACATTAGATTCAAAGAGATATGTTTTTAACAAACTTTTATTTTCAGTCAATGATGATCACCCTCGCTATCGACAAGTTTTTGCCATCTAGTGTGCGACACTGCACTCACAATATTCATAGATATTTCATTTAAAAAACGAAAGTTTTCATATTATGGTGGTGGTTTCTCTAAAATACCACCTTTAGTTTTACATATAAAACCTGGTGATAACTTCTTGAAACCACCTAGGTAATAAAATAGAATTGGTGCTATATTTTAACACTAGTCTATAAATGATGGTCAATCAATCGCGAATTTTTGTGGTCTTCCGTATTGATTCAAACGATTGTTAGATTAAGTTAAATCTTCTTCGATTCCATTAACGGAGTTCGCTGCGACAACAGGCAAAGCCCTCGTAATACTTTTGGTAAGTCTAAGCTCGTTACTAATCGAGATGGAAACGTCTTGTTTCTCATCGATCTCCTCCACCCCATCCTTGATAAGTACCTCATTCCCGCCCTCGAAATCCTGCAAACTCCCAAACTCGAGATCACAATTTAGAGAGAGACGTGTGAAATGTGCAAAATGTGCAAAATATCTGGAAATTGCATTTAGAAAATGTTGTAGCGATCGGTATAAATGGATATCCGATGGCGCAATATCGGGCGAGTATAGTGAGTGAGGTAATACCTTTCACACCAATTCATCAGATTTTTCCAGTTAGTCGCAGTGCGGTCTTGCATTATCGTGTTGCAGTCGTGTCGCCTTTACTGTTGACAATCGCTGGCCACTTCTCAATTAAAGATTGATTCACTCGAACCAATTGTTCACAGCAAAGGTCAGCATTCACAGTTTGTCTAGGTTTCAGTATTTCAAAATAAACGCCCCCGTAACTAATTCACCAAACACTTTATGCCGGACCCAAACACCTGCTCTGTTTACTTTCCCAATCTGCCGAGGTTCTTGGATGGTTGACCAAGATTGGTTAGGAGTCTTTGACAGCTCCTCGATTGTCTGACACGGATTTGCTTCCACTTTCGCTCTTAACATATCACATGTCTAAAGTTGTTGGTCTTCCCGATCGATACGAGTCTTCTTCTTAAAGTGCCTATTCGTTCCGAATGTTTGCTATCATGTTGGCTATTCGAACTTTGTTAACAGCAGCGCGGAAAAGCTGAGTGGTTGATTGGTTGATCCACGTTCTTAAATTTTTCAACCACGATATTCTCCTTCTGCCCACTCCTCTAGCTCCATATACCTTGCCTTGGAAGATCTTCTGCAAAAGGACATATCGGCTCTTGTTATGTATTATGTGCCTAGATATTGTAGATATATGTCCATACATATATGTCCTAGATATTGTAGCTTTCGAGTCTTAACTGTACCCTGTACTTATTTTTCCTTTCCCATCCTTCTCAGCACCTCTGTATTGGTTATTCCCTCTATCCAAGGTATTCGTTGGATTCTCCGGTACAGCCACATTTCAAATGCCTCAAGTTTTTTGGAGGAGGCCTCCGTAAGCGTCCACGATTCGACCCCATACAAAAGGGTCGGAAACACGTAGCATCGCAGTAAGTCGTGGCTGGAAAAGACTTTCTTCATCTTGATAAATGCCGCTCTGGCTTTTTCAATACGCGTTCTGATCTCCACAGAGTTCCCAAGTTCCCAAGTATGTGTATTTGTTGACTTTTTCTAAAGGAGTTCCGTCTACCAATACAATACCGCGGGTGTTTTGGTCTTTACTGATTATCATGAACTTTGTCTTGTTGGTGTTTATTTTCAAATCATATTGTCGACTGTATGATGTAACGCTGTCCATTAGGAGTTGTAAGACAGCTAGGTTGTCTGCAAAAATAACGGCATCATCTGCATACTTCATGTTATTCAATCGTTTTCCATTTAGCAGGATTCTAGCATCAATATCTTACAGGGCTTCTCTGAAGATGTATTCCGAGTACAGATTGAAAATTACAGGAGATAGTATTCATACCTACCTTACACCACGTAATATTTGTATCTCTTCCGTTGTCTCTCTGTCTACCCAGACACAAGCCTTCTGATACCAGTAGAGATTTCTGATGATTTTGAGATCCTTCCCATCCAGGTCAGCTTTTTGCAGAACTTCCAACATTTTCGTGTGTCGCACTTAATCAAACGCCTTCTTATAAACCACGAGACATACGTACACATCGCAGTTTACATCCCTGCATCGCTGAAACAACACCTGGATCGAAAATAGAGGCTCTCTAGTCCCTACAGCATTTCTAAAGCCTAAATTCTAATTTGATAATAATAATTCTAAATTGGGTGTCCGATATCTGTTCCTCGCATAGTTTAAATATTCTACTGTGAATTATCTTCAGGAATATCTTTAGTAGATGGCTCATCAAGCTTATTGTACGAAACTTGCTACATTTCCTAGCATTAGGCTTTTTGGGGAGGGTAACAAATTCAGATTTCAGCCATTCCGTGGGTATGACGCCCGTGTCATAGATCACATTGAACACTTTTGTAAGTCTTCCGAGATTCATCCCCTCGATCAACTATAACATTTCAGCTGGAATTCTATCGGGACCGAAGGCCTTTTGCTCTTTAACATTTTTCAAAGCTGCCTTTACTACTCCTTCTAAGATTGGGGGACCATCTGTTTTATCAATATCGGGGGCACCGTTCTCATGTCATCAAACATTTGTTTAATGTATTCCTCCCAAGTTTGCTTAATTTCCGACTGCTTTACTATAAGTCGGCCTTGGTTATCCTTAAGTACATTAACTGTTCTTATCTTAACTGTTCCCGCCATTTCCTTTACCTTCTTGTGCAAGTTAAAGCTGTCAAAATTGGCCTGACATTCTTCGATTTCAACACATTGTTCCAGTTTCTCTTTTTCTTTAGCTGTTCTTATTTTCATATTATATTTTTTATTTTTAAACAATCTCCTTCTTTCCATCAGTTCCAGGATCTCGTCTGTTATCCAAGATTTCTTCATCTGTTTGCTAGGCTTTAAGTACTTTTCTTTGACTTTATGTATACTCTCTCGGAGCACTTTAAAGTATTTCTCCACTCTCCATCCATTCCACATCTCCATCGGTTTCTTGCTCTTCAGTCTCTGTCAAAAGTTCACTTTTCACCAACTTGTTTGTGGCGGTGTCTTTTAGTCTTCTGCAATCATATCTCCCTACATGTTTTTTCTTACTCTCTTCGGCATGATTCCCATTTTTCCTATCACCGGGTTATTATCCACTCCTGGATATACATCCGCTCCTGGATAGGTTTTTATATTTCTGATGCTGGTTCTAAATCTCTTATTGATGAGTTCGAAGTCTATTTAATTCCTAGTTTTCCAGCATTCAACTTCCACGTGTACAGTCTTCTAGGATGGTGTTGAAAGAATGTATTGGTTACAATTATGAATGTACTCAGAGTATCACCACGCTCATTTCTCTCGCCCAGTCCAAAGTCTCCAATGTGTTCTCCAGTTCTTCCCTTTCCAAGCTTGGTGTTGAAATCACCCATAATAATATTTATATCATGCTGTGGCAAAGTTTTGATGATATCTGATATTTTCTTATAGAACTGGTCTACGTCCTCGTTGCTGTAGTCTGTGGTAGGAGCATAAATTTGAATGAGATTGACATTTACGGGCCTTGCATTCATTTGTAGAAGCGCTATCCTTTCTGATATTGGCGCAAAGTTGGTAACACACGTCACAATTTGTTTGTGCACTATAAAGCCAACACCATGCTGGAAAGTTTAATGTTCCAGAGTAATATACAGAATAGTCCTCCTCGTTGTTATTAGTTCCTGTACCCGGCCATCTCATCTCTCTAATGCCTAAAATCTGCAGTTTAAGTCGTTTCATCTCTTGAATTGTATTTTGCTGCTTTCCAGGCTGTGCCAGTGTTTGCACATTCCATGTACCAAATATTATGGTTTATAACTTCTCCTTTTTGTACCATCCTTTCTTACTATTAATCAAAACATTCCCTCCCGGAGATCCGAATGAGGGACTATATCCGGACATTTGAAATTTTGTCCTGACCATAACCATAGCTCTCATGATAATACTAGGGAAAAACTCTAATGAGTCTTTAATGTGTTGGATTCCCATTTGCCTACTGCATCCTACTGCATGTCGTATCATTTTCTGATTCCTCCGCCTTCGGAGCCGATTTCTCAACTCCAGGACAAAAGAGTGCCCTACCATTTACTAGCTCCTCCACCCGAAGCTGTTGGCCAGTAAGTGGAGGATGGCTTATCCCCTCGTTGCTTATCTAGCAGGGTGAACCGGATGACCAAGGTCATCACACGAGCAAGTGAGGTTGACATTTGGGCAGGTATTTATTATCTTACCTTCGCCCCTTAGAAAACCACCTTTGGCATTTACGAACGTCTAATGTATTTTTACATGCTATGTTTGTCTATGTCCTAAGATCCGACATTCCCATCTGCTTTAAAAGGAGAGTCTTCAACGGGAGACCTGGCCAGAGTCAGTGATGATAGATGGACAAGAAGGGTGACCGAGTGGAGGCCGCGTAACGATGCATTCCGAAATAGAGGAAGACCGCCCACTCGATGGTCAGACGACCTTAATTGTATCCATCCCAATTGGATGAGAGCAGCACGGGACAGAGGGGGATGGAAGTTGTTACGGGAGGCTTATGTCCAGCAGTGGACAAGTATAGCTGGATGATGATGATGTGATGCATTTTTGATGGCAACTGTTGCGTTACTACCCTTGTGAAATTCAAAAAGCACACAATGCCGATTATGTACCACAGATACCTCTTCTGGTATCTGTGATGCCATTTCATCAAATTTGCAACAAAAAAAATAGGGATTAAACAAGACACTCTAATCTTAAAATGTCTTTGACACGACTTTGAAGTACACTGTGAGCTGAAACAAACTAATATGCATGCGAAGAAACGACATTACTTTCCGGTTCTCTATGATATCTAATCTGTAAGTTCCCTGGTAAGCAAACTTAGTAAATAATCTTAGAGATAGACATACAAAATCAAATAGACATACTCCAAGGATATTTGTAATAGATAAACAAGATTTAACTTCTCATTAGGTTCGAGACATAAGTACTCGTCGACAGTCTAGTGGACAACATACCCGCCTGATAAGCGGGAGACCGGGGTTCGATTTCCCGCCGAGGCAGTAGCATTTTCAACCAGGGCGGCACTAACCGTCCGAGTTACCCACCCTGCAAACTACGCAACCCACTACGAAAAATATGCGATACCGGGGTGGCGCATACTAAAAGCCAAAGTGAAATAGGTGGTATAGTGAGAGATTCCCAAACCACAGTTTAAAAAATGGTTCGGGACATAAACATTACAATTATTTCCTTCTATAAATGATACGAAGAACTACCTCCATCGGGGTTTGAACCAGAGACCATTAGTGCTTTATGCGCATTATGCAGACGTTAGTTAAACAGAAAACTGAATAAAACAGAGCGAGACCAGATTACACACACAAGAAATTCATTTATAAAAGATTGTCTTGATAGAAATTTGTTTTGTTTTTATTTTGGAACTTTTTAATGGAAACATTAACTGTTCTGAGACGCTCAATAAACGATTCCATTACACAGGGCGAATGCAAATTGACGGATCTCAATTATGAACCTGTTCAATTTAAATGGATGTAAACGACGTTCTGGCCGTATATTTATAAAGATAAAATATCCATTTTTAAATTTATAATTGGAATGACGGACAGACGAAAGTATGCGAGTCTAAATATAAGTTTTCTCGGTTCGCGTCGCGCACATTTCAGACGAGTTTTTGTGAGTGATTGATGAAAGTTAAAAATGGTAAAACGTCTTGTTGGTAAATTATTCCGCTTTTTTAAATGTTATCTCGCTGGCTAATAGAAATTAAGAGTGATAAATTTCGTTTTTATTTATCATCGGTTAGGCCGACGCGGTTTTACAGTTTTAATGCGGACAATTTTAATGCTGTAACTTGTCGAAGCTGCAGGGTGCGTTGCGGTTGCATTTGTCATTTTACGCTAAAGGCGTATATTATCCGATCGTTTAAGTGAAACGAGGAGTTTAAACAGTACTCAAACACGCCAGAGAACTGAACTAAACTAGTTTTGAATTTTCTTCGTCTGACAATTATTTAGTTGATTTAATAAAAATCCTTTTTTTGTTTTCAACATTCCGGTTTTCTGCATTCAATTCATTAAAACAATTTTACAATCTTGAAAACATATACAAAGCAATTGGTAATAACAAAATAATAATTTTTGGTATTCCGTCTATCTCTTGTTTGTCTAGTATCGTCTGATTAGTCTTAATTGTCTAGTATAGTATGTGTAATCTAAGGCTTCCAATCCCGCTCGCTCTTGCGGGATCTCGGCGTTAATTGGCGAAATAAAAAATAATGGATAGGGATCCTGGTATAACGGGGTCCCGCATTTTCGATAAAAGTTGTTAACAGTGAGTAGTAAAACAGGATGGTTAAGGTTTAAAATTTTTATTTGAAAATAGCAAGTACAATAGTATTTTATAACTAGGGCGAAAAGTTGTCAATTTCTCGCGACAGCGAAATTGTGCACACGAACGTTGTGAGTGCGCTCATTCGTTCGAGAGGGAAATTGACAATTTCGCCCGTGTTACAAACAATATTTTTTATTACTCATGCGAGGGATGTATCTTATAAGTTTGGGATCCAGGGCCCATCCAAAAAAAATGGAAACAAAAATGAAGAATTTGCTTTTTCAATTCTCTCCGGTGGTGTAGAACTAGTCATAAGAACTCTCCTCAGTCTCCGGTATCACCATAGAATTTACACTCAATTTAAAATGTTTTCTTTAATTTTTATTATTATTTTTGTAATGAAATAAAATTCTGACATTTCACGTCACTTTTTTAATATCGCTGTCTTGTGTTCATTTTACATTTTACTTATTTGTTTTTTTATGTAACCTTGCGATATTGAATATTTGCGTGCGTTACCCAGGTTATGTGGAAATACAACGAGATGTGACATTTCTCGTATTAAATAATCTACGTCAAGAAGTACTTTTCGCGCATAAGTAATAAAACAATAAATTTACTTTACATTTTGGTAAATTGTTTTCGCAGAAAACACAAAATTCCCAAAGTGTCGTCAGCCAAACTACTTCGTATCTCGTTGGCAAAATAACCGGCAGCGGAGAACGCCCACTCAGCTTCTACCCCTGTAGGCACTGCAGACTTTAGGGCATTGTGTTTAAGTATCTACCCATCTACTCTTCTGATTGATGAAGAGTCATCTCTTTCTTTATGATGGTTTCCATAAGAGGAATTCAAGCGGGCGATGGACAAATACTTGTCATGGCGGAGTTTAACCCTTAACCACCTTCCATACGTCTCAGGTGAGAAAATTACTACTACTTTGGGTCTGAGAGACGTATGTCAGGTGGTTAGGTGTTAAAGTTTGCTTTAGCTCCTCTTGCAATGTCAGAGCTCTAGTAGCCGTGTTCTCTTCCATGTTGGCAGCATTAACAGCTCAACTCTAGAAATTATTTTCCGCCAAAACAACCGAAATGGGTACTTTATTATCATCAGCTTCGACGGAGGATGGCGAACTAAACTTCATTTTCCGGATTAACTCCTTAATTTCTCTTAGAATTTTGTACCACTTTTTGGGGCAAACTAAACGTTTCACTTCAGAAGCAAGTTAGGCAACTGGATTTCGTAAGTAAATTAGAACTGCAGTCATATTTGTTCGTGTTTCTGTTATACGTCGTCGTAAAGAATCAACTAACTCTTTGACCAGCGTAAGTTACGATTTTCTTCTAATTTGGTAATCATAAACTTTAAAGTAGTTTCCGCCCTCGGAAGCTTAGCATCTTGATTGCAAAGAACCTCTACTGCCAACTTTACTGTTTTAAGCGTGCGTTCCAAGTCAAAAACTGATTCCAGTTCGTGTTCTGAAAAGCAGTAGCCATTATTTGTCCCAAGGCCAATATCAATAACACATAATTCCTATTTATTAAAAGATTCAATCATGTTACATAAACTGCTCCATCTAGTCTTGTAATCTCTTATCAACTAAACTTTCCTTCCGAATTTTGTACGTACTCCTCTAGTTGGTCATTTTTGGCAGGTGAGCCTTTAAACAAAATTACAACTTTTCGTACCTTTTTTGATAAGTTCTCTAAAATTTGGAGACAATTCAACTTTATCATTAGAGGATAGTGACAGTGATTCATGTTATTCGTTCTCCGAAATTCTCCTTGTCACCGGTCGGTTCGGACACCGAGGGAAGGGTCCGGACGCGTGCGTGATGGGTGCGACCGAAGCCGTGGTTGACAACCTTTTCCCCGTTATGGCCGGGGGATTGGGACGCGCTGTCGTGGGGCGGTACGTTGGGGTGGACTCCTTCCCCGTGAAGGAGGTTGGCAGAGCGGTAGCCTCACTACCCGCCAAAAAGGCACCCGGCCCAGACGGGCTGCCTAACGAGCTGTTCCGCCTGGTAGCAGGGGGAGACCTCGAATGACTTGCCGACGTCTACAACAGATGTCTGGAAGATGGAGCGTTTCCCAGGTGCTGGAAAAAGGCCATTTTGGTCGTTATTCCAAAGCCGGGTAAAGATTCCTCGACGCCTGGTGCGTACAGACCGATCTGTTTGCTGGACGGCGGGGCAAAAGTGCTGAAAAGGTTCCTTAAATGGCGGTTACAAGCCGTTATAGAGCAAGGGGAGCAAGGACTCCGGAGCAGTTCGGCTTTCGTAAAGGGGTTAGGACGGAGGATGCCATTCGGGCTGTCCTTCGTATCGCGGAGGTGGCCAACAGGGGACCGTACCGTACTAGGGGGCATTGTGTGGTCGTTAGCTTTGATGTCGCCAATGCCTTCAACACGGTACAATGGTGGTTCGTTCTCGATGCCCTAGCTGGGTGGAAACAATCGGATACGATTACCTGCGCGACAGAAACACCAAGTACCGCCAGGAGGAGAACTGCCGTGAGCGGGGGTTGTCTACCGGGGTTCCGCAGGGATCGGTTTTAGGACCATTCTTGTGGAATCTCGCCTATGAAGGCTTTTTGCGGACGCTGAGACGGTTACTGTCTTGTTTTGTCTTCACAGACCGGTGCTGGGATATGCTGCGTGTCAATGTCTCGCGCACGGGGTAACTCGTTCGGGTGTGGATGGAGACGGCGGGCCAGCTCGCCGCCTCTAATACACAGGCGGCCCTGCTCTCCACCAGAGGGTTTTTAAGGAAGGTTTAACTCAGAAGGTCCTCTCCACCAGAAGGTCAGGTGGAGGCATTCTGGAGATTGAAATCTTATGAGAGAGGATACCGGTCGAACGGTCGATCCGGTGCCTCGGTGTGATCCTCCAGGCGGGTCAGTGGGCATCACACGTGTGCCACCCGCCGGCAACGCGGCACGCGCGTCACAACAGGTGGCGCGTCTCATGCCGTGGGCCACCGGGCCTGGGGAAGGTAGGAGGAGGCTTATAGCCAGTGTGGCCACTAGCAGACTCCTACACGCGGTACCGGTGTGGGCAGCGGCGATGAGGGGTAACGTCCGTAACAGGGAGAGTTTGCGACAGGCACTGCGCCCGGTGGCCATTAGGGTCGCCCGGGCTCTCCGCACTGTCAGCAGTGACGCCGTTGAGGTCATATCGCGGATTCCTCCCGCGGACCTCCTTGTTATGGAGCGAGCGTCTTTGAGTAATGCAAGAACATCTGGTGGGAACCGCGGGGAGACAAGGAGAGTTGCTCGAGCTACTTGCCTGCTGGCAGGAGAGGTGGTCACACGGCGGAAACGGCGCGTCGACTTGTCGCCTCATC
Source organism: Phosphuga atrata (assembly GCA_944588485.1). Lineage (NCBI taxonomy): Eukaryota > Metazoa > Arthropoda > Insecta > Coleoptera > Silphidae > Phosphuga > Phosphuga atrata. The sequence continues at coordinate 65,583,777 of OX155897.1, read as the reverse complement.
CCTGATTTCATTCGGTAGATGGGGCGACGGCTGGAGGAGGTGAGATCATACTTTCTCACCCAGCTTCTTACCGGATACAAGTCATTCGGAGCGTATCTCCACAGGATTTTGAAAGCCCCAGACGACAGGTGCACATCCTGTGGAGAGGGCGTGCGCGACGACGCGCAGCACACTCGTTGGGAGAGGGAGCTACAGGCCCAGGATGGGGAAGTCACGATCGAAGCAGTGGCGGGTGGCCTCGCCGGCGAGGTGGGCCGGAAGGGTGGGCGGCCTTAGGCCGATTCGCGCCGATTCGAGTTGCCTGGGTGGGAACAAGGGTTTTTCTTTTTTTGTTTTGTATTTTTGTTCTTATTGTAAATGCTATTGCATAGTCTCTTGTATTTTTTGATGTAAATCCTGTACTATTGAATAAAGCTCATCTGGTGCCCATTGCGGGAAAACTCGAAGGGTGGGCAGAGGCAGTAATGCCATGGTTGACGGTGCCTCTGTCCTTTCGTTTCAGTGTAACCACTTGAGAAAAAATTAAAAAAAAACTTCCTCCTCCTAGTCCTTAACATAACAGACTCAGATTTTTTATTGTTGTATATAACATCTAAAATACCCAACTGCAAACAATGAGCATAACAGAGTTGATGAAAAGGCATAATTAGTTTACCAACCTTCACCATCCATTGTTACTGCAACGTTATCTTTTTCTAAATGGAGATCGTATTCATTTAGCTTCTTCTTTAATAGCCCAATATATACCTATTACAGCTGGCATACTCCCACTAACTCGTAACAAGTCTCAGATTCCAGAACATATTACGTTCTTTGGCAAAATTGTGAATGTTAATGTTCATGTACCTCCGGTTGCCAATCAAAGCCAAACGGCAGTCATTTCTTTTTAATCCAGTGAGTTCTCGTAATATTTCATTCTAATGATCATACCGCAGTTCATGATCATGATTCGAATAGTGGTTGAGGAAGTAGGGAGTACATGTTCTTTACTCTTAAAAAGATTTCATAAATCCGTTGACCAAAACGTTTAAAGGAAGTCCATCTTTTTTCCGCCAAACCGGCTACTCTTTATTACTAACATACGACGCAAGCAGATCCACGGTATTTTGAAGGACACTAACAACAAGGGGTGTAGTGGTGGCTCAGATAGCTAAGCACTTGGCTCTTGAGTCAGACAGCGTGGGTTTGAATCCCACACAGAACCAAAAATCAGCAAAAATTAAAAATGAGTGCAACCCATCACACTCAATTCCCCAATCCGGCTAAGGCAACCGTGGGAGTTGGGTCCCCCATATTCAAATCTAGTGCTGAGGTTGGATATGTGACAGAGAAAGAATAAACAGGCGATTCGCCTAAAAAAATCGTTGAGGAAATTAAGCGTTGAGGAAAAGCTAAAAAGATGGAAGGTGTATGTAGAGGCTCTCTTCAATGACTTCAATCGACCCCACCAACCACTTGGAGACGATTATATCAACGAGCCCAATGCTGCTATGACGATAGCGGAAGTGACACGTGGAATAAAACTTCAGAAAAATGACAAGGCTGTAGGACCAGACCAGATTCACGCGGTAACCTTGAAATTGATCGTCAATGCAGATGATAGGGGCCTAAAACTTCTTACATCCTTCTTCAAATCAATATACGAAGCTGGGAAAATACCAACGGATTGATTGAGTCGCTTCTCAATGTGACGTCCACCGAATGATAAGCCTGATTTCTCATGTCTTCAAGGTCTTTCTCCGCAACGTCCACACTCGCATATACGCTAAATGCGAGGAACAGGCTGGAGAAACGCAATTTGGATTTAGGGACGGAGTGGGCACGCGCGAGACTCTCTTCTTTCTCAACGTTCTCACACAGCGATGCAGAGGAATGAATGTCGATATATACGCCTGCTTTATTGACTACCGAAAAGCTTACGAGTGGCTCGCACCAGATGCTTATTAAGATTCTAAAATACACCGGAGTTGATGAGGGAGAATCTCTGAAGAGGTTGATCTCTGAAACTGCAGAGATTAGAATAGAGGGTATAACATCCGAGAAACAAAAATCAGGAGGGGTGTTAGACAAGGGTATGTCCTGTCCCCTCTCCTCTTCAATATATATACTCTGAGGCAGCGTTCCGAGAGGCACTGTTGGATGTGAAAGTGGGCATTAAGATCAACGGCACCCTTATTAATAATATACGATTGTGATCGCCGGCAGCCTCCCACATCTCCAGAATATGATGGGCCTTATCGTTGAACATAGCACACAGTATGGTCTACACATGAACGTTGCCAAGACCAAGGTGGTTGTGTTCTCCAAGACACCAAGACGTACGGTCCTTCAAATTAACAACCAGGTCGTGGAACAAATGCCGTCCGTTAAATATCTTGAAGCCCTCGTCAAAAGAAACAGTGACCCTAAAATGGAAATCAGATCAAGGATAGAGTTGGCCAAAAGGACATTCATCCCCATGAAGGCCCTCTTCACTAGTAGAGACCTAAACAAACCTACAGCTCCGCATGCGAATATTGCGTTGCTATATTTGCCAATGTTACTCTATGGCTCCGAGAGCTGGACATTCAGCTAATTAATGGAGAGCCGTATTGTTGCCTTTGAGATGTACTTGTACCGTCGTATACTGCGTATATCCTGGGTAGATAGCATGACCAACGAGGAAGTACTGAGGAGAAGAGGTAAAGAGCTGATGACAACCGTCAAAGTACGAAAGCTACAATACATCGGGTACGATGTGAGGGGAGATCGTTACGAGATCCTTCGACTCGTCATCTAGGGAAAGATCAAGGATAAACTATCTGTGGACATATGGCAGAACTTGTGGCTAAAGGATCTGCGTGGCTGGTTCAGACGGACAACTATTGCGATTTTCAGAGGTGCGGTTTCACGCACCATTCCAGACAGTTGGATCGCCAACCTTCGATGGGAGACGGCGTCCTAAGAAGAAGAGTTCTCGTAATATTTTCATTTTAATGGTCATACCAGTTCGTGATCATCATTCGAATAATAGTTAAGGAAGTAGAGAGTACATGTCCTTTGCTCTTAAAAAGTTCTCGTAAATCCTCTGATGGAATCCTGCTTAATGGAAGCACATCTTTTTACTCTCTTTCCCCGTTTCTACTCTTTCCGCCATCGAATAACTCTTATTATTTTTAACTGAATACTGATCTGTGATCTTAATCTTTTTTCCCAATTAACCTGAAAGCATGTACGTAGACCGATTCACATACAAATTCCGATTCACAGACAAATCTTCAATTCCATGTTTTGATTTCAAATGAACATGTAGTCCCTTTGTAGATCTTCCTGTAGTCTTCAAAATAGCCTTGCACACTTTGCAGTTAGATTGTCTTCAGATTTTTTAAAATACTAATCATCATTGGTCCTACAGCTTTGATAGAGCCTCGACCTCCTTTAGGCTTGTCCGCCATTGTTCCCTATTTTGTGCTGCTCTGTGCCAGTTTGTTGCGCCCATTTTCTTGGCGTTCTCATCTACCCTGTCTCGCCAGCGCAGTTTAGGCCTTCCCTGTTAACATGCGCGTCGGAGGCTACGTTTCCGACGCTCTTGCTAAATGCCCAGCCCACATTAATCTTCCCACTTTTATGCGGTGTTTTTACCACGTTTCTTCCATTGTCTGCTGCATAATGTAATGTCTGCTGCATTTATGATTCCACTTTTACAAATGTTCTATTGCTAATTGGTTGTTAAGTTTAAATCGATAGGGGGTTGGTTGTATAAGTGGTTCTGATATCTCTCTAGTATTTGGAGATCATTTAAGAGTTTGATGTTGTAACGGGTTGTTTTACTACCATTTTCTTTCCTGATGTTTGCAACTCTTTGTCGTAGTTTGGTTCCTACTATGTAGTGGTCTGAGTATATTTGCACCTCGATAGGTGCACACATCCATGTTATGTGTGTTTATTAGCACGTGGTCTATTTGATTCTTTTGAAAATACTTCCAGTCTTTATTAGTGGAAGAAAATGTTTTGTGCCGTTATATACCGGTTTTTTCAATAAGGACGTAACCATTTAGTATTTAAATAAATCACACAATAATTGAGATATCGGGCTGAAATTTATTCCAGGTATCCAGGTGTACACATGTTACAATTACTTATGGAATTCGACGTCGTACAAATGACCACCACGAGCACGACGGCAGCGATCGATTTTTTGGATCCTATTTTCAATCACTCTTTCACACATATCAGCCAGAATGTTGGCAATTTCGCGTTCGATATTGTTTCCGAGTTCCTCTAACGTTCTTTGATTGTTGGTATAAATATTCGACTTAAGGCGTCAAATAAATACATTTTCGACTTCAAATCGCATGAGCGAAGTGGGTATTCGACTGGACCATTTCTAGATATTAAACGATTACCAAAATTCCCTTTTAATTAATCAATTGTTTGACCGGCTGTGTGGCTTGTGGCACTACATATCGCTGATATCAAGTCCATCCAATTCTGGCCAAAAATACTCTTCCAACATGGCGAATTACATTGACCCCTCCGGGCCCTATTACCCCTCCGACATGAAATCCATACCATACGCTCACTTTTTGTGGATGCAATCTAGTTTCGTGAAGCATATGTGGGTTTGTTGCTGTGCAATAACGCATATATCGGCTTATTGAAAGAGCCATTCAGCCAAAAATGAGCTTCATCGCTAAAGATATTTTTTCGTTGAAATTCAGGATTTTCTTCAAACTTTTGCAGAACAATTCGGATAAGTTTCGGCGCTTTAAATGATCTGGAGGTTTCAGTTCTTGGGTTAATTTGATCTAGTAAGGGTGTTGCTAAAGATGTCTTTTCGCAAAATTGGCCATAAAGTGGAACGAGAAACTCCTAATTCTTGTGAGCGGCGTGGAATCGACAAGTTTGGTGCATTTTGAACTGAAGCTCTTACAGCTGCAATATCAGTACTTCGACCAATGTGTTGTCTTCAACTTGCACAGGAATATTCAATAGTAAATATGTTGATTCAAACATGTTCTTCGCCATCACACGCACAGCTTGTCTGCTGGGACGATTATTACTACCAAAAATTTGATTATGCGCTCTTAATGTTGCGACTACCGACTCCGAATTTCGGTGGGAAGTTTTAACGATTTCCAAACGTAGCCCATCCGTGAACTGCACTCTAATAAAAATGTAAGCCTTGACTGACATTTTGACATTAACAGATCATAAAAAAGTTGGTAGGTTATGTTCCGTACTATAAAACAAAATTGTTACGTCCCTATTGAAAAACCCTTTATTTGAATTGGACATATTCAAAGTTCAAACAAATCGATGTATAGTTGTTTTAATTTAGTTTTGAAATTTATTCACTTCAATTTAACTCAAAGTAACTACAAATAGAGGTAATTAACTTAGCAAACAAACGATTAAAACAAGCAAAGTAAACAATATAGCATAGGCGACCACGTGTAAGGCAGCCGAGCCGTCAATTTTGAAGAACCCCAAATCCCGCCGGATTCCACACACTAATCCAGCAGTGACTGATGAAATCATGCGGGATCTCGGTATTTCGGGATCTCGGTGCATATACCGAGATTAAAAGCCCTAGTGTAATATAATCTGAGTTATTGTATTAGTTAGCTGAGTTAACCTGCTGTTTGATTTACAAAATTTCTTTGCTTTGATTGAATGCATTTTGTAGCAACATCAGTACTAACAATCGCATGATTTTATTCAATTTAAATAGTCGTTCCTTTAAGCTTTATTATAAACATTATTTTTTATTCCGGATTATAGTTATTTCGCTCACGTAGAGATAATTGCTCGAAATAATATTAAGGAAAAAGATTGCGCTAATAAATACACATTATATATCTTTGTTTGTGCCTTTTATTTTTCATATCGTTTTATGGTGGCAATAAAATACAATTATTCTTGTTTTCCCCGTGCCTGGATGCAACAGAACGCCGACCACCTTTAATATAACACACATGTTCCAAGGGTCGCAAGGTGTATTACAGGTAGCAGATGGCGGCGAAATTGATGGCCATTTATCTTTAATTTATAGTTTTCTTTACCTACCTTCACCAAACTTTTAATCCGAAATAATTTACAGCGTTACTGAATTGATTGAACTCATGTCCTCTATGCATGTTAATAAAAATTATAATAATAAAAATCCTTAAAACGTATTATTACAAGTAAATTGGTATATGGATAACGTCAGGAAGGTATGACCATGTCCTATTTTCTCTGATATTATTAGATATTCGTTTTCATGAAATATTTTTCTAAGAACTTTTCGATTTGTGCGTGTCGATGAATCAACAAAAACGTATTATTAAAAGATAATAAAAGTGAGTAAGTAATAGCTTTCGGGAAAAGGGGACATGCTGATAAGACCAATAAATATGAAGAAAATTAATGAAAATTGAGCGAAAGTTGTTATTGTTCATAAATGTGATCAATTACGTTGCCTAACTTTACGGAATTATATCAATTAACTTCATATGGCATGTTTCAATATAGATAAAGCAAACTAGATTGCAATAAAATTGATGTAATAATAGTCGTTAAGATAGGATGGACTGCATTATGCAGATCTTATCAACGTCAAATAAATATAAATGATTGCAAAAAGTCTAAATACACCAAATATAGATTATAAAGTTTAAACATAATTTAACAGAAAATACAAAGAAAGATAACACAACTCATCTATAGGGACCGTGTAGCAAGACCGTCACGCCAACAGGTGACTAGAATGTGCATCTTTCCAAAGCCAGTAACACGTGATGTGACTGGATTGAGACATGGAATGGCATAGAGTGGTCTTCAGTGATGAATCCCGATTCTGATTGGGAATGCACGAGGTGCTATTGTTTATGGAACAAGGTCTCAGTTGGTATTAATCCGAGGCAATATGAATGCCCAGCGATATGTATATTAAGTGGTAGAACCCCATATTCTTCCATTCCTCTAGGAGCCACAGGACCCGATTTTCCAACAGGATAATGCCCGTCCCCACATTGCAAGGCATTTTATGGAGCGCTTCCAAGAGTCTTGCCGTGGCCAACTAGATCTCCCGACCTTTCGCCCATATAACATGTTTGGAACATGATGGGTAGAAGACTCAAGCAATTAGCCCATCCGCCAACACATTATTAATAATGTGGTGCAACATATTATTAATAGAAAAATCCTTTATCTTTCGTTTAATTTCTTTGAAATTTTAAACAATTATTACCTTTGACTAGTTTCAACAACATTCAACAACATTTCTGCCAAATTTGGTCCAATTTTTGTTTTGTTTTTATGAATTAAAGTTATGTCCAAAAAGTTTATTTTGTTGTTTTCTACCTCGAGAATTAATTTAATAGTAGGATGGATGTTATTGATTAAATTTTGAAATTGATCCAATTGACGTGCTGCACCCCTGAAGCACGCTATTACGTCATCGACATACCTGTACCAAAATTTGTTCTTGTAAAATCTAATTTGAAAATGTGTTCTTCAATATGTGTCATAATTAAATCGGCTAGAGTGGGCTTAATGGTGTTCCCATTGCTAGACATGTCGCTTGTTAGTAGAATTTGTTTATAGACAGATTAGACCATAAGTTTTCAATCTAATTTTGCCCACCGCCCACTTTGAAAATATATATTTTTCTAGAGCATTTTTTCCTCTTTTACTTATATCTGTCGTGAATCTGAAGCAGTTATTGTCACGATTACCCCTATCCTATTTCTCAGTTTAAAGAAGTATGTTTCAATAAGAACAATTAAATCGCATACTTAATTAAATTGAGAAGTATTTTTATTAACATTCAAAAGACATTGAATTTATAAGTTATCTAATGAGAAGGTTGAATTTGATGTATTTTAAGGAGTTTGTTAATATCAGGCTCTATTTTACCTAAAAACAACCGCAAATCGCCGCGTTCAGTAATATGGAGCCGATTTCTCTTTTTAGTTACCAGCGTTGCTAGAGCACTAAATCCACGTTCAGCTAAATAGGACAATCGGAATGCTATCAGAAATCGTTGAACAATCGACCATAATCGAATATTGTCATCGAACGGGTATAGTTACGAAATCGGCTTCTGCAGCCAAAATTCCTGGTAGCCATTCTTAAATTTAATTTTTAATTCTTCATTTGTCGTCAGTTCTGTTAGTTCTTCCGATAGGGATGATCCAGCTGTGTTGAGATTTGAAAGAGGAATCAAAACCCAGTGTGGTATGTCCATGTTTAAAATATCCTGTAATCGTTTCCCACCAAGGCAAATGGATGGTTTGACGAAGAATGCCGAGAGGCAACCGACAAAATCAAGCTATAAGGAAAAATCAAGCCTATAAAGCAATGAAGCGAAGACATAACACAAGAAACGCAGCTGAACTATACAAACAACGGAGACGAGAGGAAAAGCGGGTACACAAGGCAAAAAAGCGCACGTTCGAAAACAAGAAAATTGAAGAAATAGAGACCTCATGGAAACAGAATTAAACCAGGAAATTCTAGGTAAACGAATCAAGGAGGGAGTTTATGTCCAGAATCACTAAGTGCAGAGACAAGGAAGGAAAAATCCAAAATAGAAAGCCTGAATTACTTAAACGCTGGACGGAACATTTCCAAGAACTGTTAAACGACGACGAAGAAGCTGGAAATGTAGCAACACAAGCAAGTCCGACTGCACAAAATGTATATGAGGATACTTTTGCACCAACCTACCAAGAAGTCATAGCCGCAATCAAAAAGCTGAACAACAATAAGTCGCCAGGAAGCGATGGAATCACAGCAGAACCACTTAAAAGCGGAGGAGAAGGAGTTGAATTGTTGAAGCGAAGTGCGACAGTCGTGTTATACCAAGTTAGTTAGAGTGTTTCCCGGTGTTTGGTCGCTAGCGTCGAATTTCTAGCGGAGGCCTAGAGCCTATAAAGTCATTATCATTGCAAGCGATTGAGTAAACAAATAAGAGGGCCCTGTGTAAGAAATTATTAAGCCAGCGCGGGTATTAGGAGTGCAGAACAGTGAAGAGTGAACGGTAGTGCGCGCGGAGGATTCTGCGAAGCGCGCGATGGCCGGCAGCGGGGAAAGAGGCAGCATCGCGGAGAGCGATAGAGAGGAATTCGCGCCGTTTAGAAGAAGTAGGCGGTTAGATCGAACTCCAGAAGCTTCTCATAAAAAGAAGAGGAAGGAGAAAGAAAGTCCAGCCGGAGAAGTAGACCCTATATCGATGGAAATATTGTTAAAGGAGATGGTTGAGGTGAAAGATCAGATAGTGAGTCTAATAAGAAAAATGACTATGGAGTAGGAGGAGGACAAAGTGTGGAAAGCTGGGCTGATGGAGCAGCTGAAATCTATTAGTGCGGACAACAATGAGACCAGGGAAAGAGTGGCCAACCTGGAAAAGGAACTTAAAGCAGTTAAGGTTAATAATGAGGTGCTAGAAATACAACTAGGAAAAAAAAACGAACTGGTAGGAAGAAGATTGGATGAACTTTTCAAGTTAGAAGAAGAAAAGGACAAACAAAATAGGAAATGTAACATAGTTATAAATGGTATTAAAGAGGCGGAGAATTGGTAAGTGGAAGTGAAGAAGGTATTTTCGAATACACTCATGTAGGAGCCCGCAATCCTGGAGATGTATAAAGTGGGAAAAGCAAGCGGAAATGGCGTTTCACCCATAGTAGTTAAACTAAGTAAATGGGAAGAGAAAATGGATGTGATGAGAAATAAAAATAAATTAGCCGGCAGTAATATTTATATAGATGACGACTTAACCGTGAGGCAGAGGAAAATTCAACAGGAACTTAGAAAGAGGGCAAGAGTGGCAAAGTTGGAAGGGAAAGAAGTGAAACTAGCGCATCAGAAGTTGAAGATAGATAATGAATGGTTCATTTTAAATGAAGTGACATTATCTTTGCAGAAAAAGGTTTTTCAGTGAGTGGGGGCGGTGGCGGTAGGGGGCGGAGTGGAGGTTTGGGGGAGGGTCTAGAAAAAATTAAAATATTGGTATGGAATATAGCTGGTCTTAAAAAAAAAGTCGGAGGGGCGAGGAAGTCGGACTTATGTGACTATTTGAAAAGTTTTCACATAATAGGTTTGGTCGAAACGTGGCTGGAAGAGAAAGACTGGCCGGATGTTAAATCTAAGTTACCTAGGGGATTTAGGTGGGAGTGTCAAGGTGCCCTGAAGGAACAGGTCAAAGGTAGTGCGAGGGGAGGAATAATAACAGGGGTGCAAGTAAATGTTGTCGAGTCAAGAGAGAACTATCAGGAGGAATTTGAAGGTATTCAAGACAGGGCCGTGAAAATCAATGGGGAGGTGTTAAGATTGTTCATAATCTATTATATACTATCTGAACCGGCGAACTTCGTATCGCCTCAGAATCTATAATCATTAAAAAATATCTTATTAGCTAAATTAAAGTCAGTCAAATGTTTCGCATATCGATATCTGGTAATATTATCGTACACGATTATATAATAGATGGGAATATAATCCTGTCTGTCATTTTCCTCGCATAAGGTACGACGTATAAGAAAAAGCCAAATTCAAAAGTTCAAAATCCAAAAGCCGAAAACCCATAAGTTCAAAAGCCCTAAATACACAAGTCAAAAATCCAAATCTTCAAAATCTAAAAATTCCAAATGTAAAAGCCCAAAAGTGCAGAATCCAAAAGACCAAAATCCAAAATTGCGAAAGCTCAAAATCCAAAGTTCAAAATATAAAAGTCCAAAATCCAAAAGTCAAAAAGGCCAAAATCCAAAATTTCAAAAGTTTAATTTATAAAATCCCAAAAATCCGAAATATCGATAAGTACAAATGCCGAAAATCCAAAAGTTCGAATACATGTCGAAATAATGATAGCAAATAATGTGCGTATCTGATTTGGAGATGCTGAAAGATCTGATTTAGCTATTGTAATGTCCCAATGAGTTTCGTTTTCAAGCTAATTAAGCTGTTGACGTGCAGCACGAAATCTTGGGCACACTGAGAGAAACTTCGTGAAAATGGATCGCTTTGGCAAATAAAAAATAAACTTGTCAATGTTGTCACTGGTGGTGTTGCAGCACGTTGAGCAACATTTGATGCGTTGAAATAAACTCGTTGATCATTTTCTAGATGCACCGCCAAATGTAAAACATGTGGATGACCTTGTTCATCCTTGTTCAAGATGAGGTTGTCGCGCAATTCTGCGTCTTTGTTTCCTATGAACTCTATCACAGATTCAAACAGATTGTACAATCGAGTCAAACACGTACATTTTGACAGCCAGCGCACCTCAGTGTGAAGCAGCAATTGTCTCATCTTCATCATAGTCAAAAATTGGCAAAAATTGGCAAAATCTTCATCATTGGCAATGCAAAGCTGACTAAATAATCATTCAACGAATTACATTTGATTTTATTTACTGCTTTGATAACATATTGAAGTGATGTATGGAGACGTTCATCCAGATTTTTCGCAACCAAATGCTGGCGATGAATTACGCAATTCACAGCAAGCACGTCAGGAACTTAAGCGCGATATGAAGCCTTTGTGATGCCCTGTCATAGCCTGTCGGTGCTCCATCCTTAGCAACTGACAAAATATTATTTTAAGGACTTTACTTTTCGTCAGAAAACTTTCCAGTGTATTAAATATGGTTTCTCATTTTTTATTTGTTTCCAAATTTGTAGCAAACAATAGTTATTGACATATTTTCTCATCTTTAAAGAACCTCACGTATGACAATAACAATGCTTCATTGGCTGGTAAAGTGAACCCATCCAACTGAATTGAAAATTGACAAATCTGCAGATGATTGCACAATGATTCTTCAATGTTTTCAGTCATCTCATCAATTCTTTGCACAGAACTTTTGCTCAAAAGAATTATTCGAATAATATCAGCAGCTGTTGTATGGAGCACAGTGGTTATTACTTCTTTCACTGCTGGTAAAATTAAATCTTCCCCAATGGTGTGTGGTTTGCCTGTTTTAGCAATCAACAATGAGATATTGTACGTAGCTCGAAGTGCGTTATCATCTTGCTTAGAAGCTGATGAAAAAAGTTTTGATGTATTTGGCCGAATTTCGTACTTCTTCTTCATGTCTTGAAAATAGGACACATATTTGTATTTCTTATCCGGGTGTATCTTATTAAAATGATCTTGAAGGCTTGATTGCTTAATTTGAAAATGTTTTTTGATAAATAATGCACAGTGGCGATGATGGGTTTGTGGGATTTTTGATAAATCGATATTTAATATAATCCACACTATTCTTTAATGCCTCCGACATGGTTTTTACTTTACAACTACGTGAAAAGTCTAACTTTTAAAACCCTGTTATCAGTTGCGCGCAATAATGCTAATGAACAATTGAAACGAACTACCTTTATTTAGGTTGGAGACATGTAACACGCACCGACGGGAATAAGATAAACATGCATTGACTCGCTTATAACAACCGGCGCAGAAGTAAAGCGCAGTAAGTAGAGCTTCGCGTGAAAAAAGTGCGGGTCGGGGGCTACGGGGCAACGGGGCTCAGTTCAGCCGACGCATGTATGCTCACTCGCTGGCTACCGAATGTCCGGAAGACACTCAAGAAGTTAGAACAAGCACAGATAATATTGTCAATTCTTACAGAACTGAAAAATCTCGTTATTTAACAAGAACTTGTTATACAAATTTATTTTGAAATTTTTTAATTCAAATTTAATATTCTTCATATCTAATTCAATGTAGATCTAAATATAATGGAATTTTTCAGTTCAATTTTCATTCCCAAACTACCGAAATATATGGATTTTCGTACACGTAATAAACATGATTACAATACATACAATAACAAAAATTTACCAACATTAAAGATTTTTTTTTTAAATTCAAGTCATTTTTCCAATCTTCTCTAATTCATTTTTAACCACGATTTTATGTCGACGCTGCACGTCAAGCTCATCCAATAACATCAAAATAGATTCCTCTCCAAACGAATCCACGCATAACTACAATTCATCACTGTTACCAATACCGTGTTGTTTCCTACAAATTTATGCATAAATAAAATCATCCTAATTAATATCAAAAATACATTATATATGAAAATAATTACACCAAATTTTCATTATTTTTTAACGATTCCGCGATGACAGCTGATAACTAGAAAATGACAAACTTCCTGTGACGTCATTGATGGATGTCTTCAAAAAAACAGACGTTGATGGACCGTGCATAATGTGATTATTTTTAATTAATTCGGTATTTTATTTGATGGATACAAAGTTTTGTCGGAAATTTTCCTGTAAACACAACGTGAAATTAAAATTTTATTTAGAAATAATTAACGTGGAGAATTCATATAGTTTTCATGTCTTCTCCTTATTTCATACGTATTATAAGCTAATACTAATAAGACAACAAACACTAATAACGACTAATACAATTGTATATTGGTTTTTCACTAAATTTTCACTCAAAGTACTTATTCAGGGTGGACCATAATAATAATAACAGGGTGGATTATAATAATAATAATCTTTATTGTCACCAACAGTGCCAAATGGCTATCGACCACGAGGGGGTGGAGCACGTAACGTGACTACCCCAAATATCTCCGGTGCCTATAGCAGTGGTGCGCAAACTATTACAAATTAAAATATTGGCAAACATTTCGGAACAGTTCTATCAACATCTCTCAAGTTTGAAAATTTCAATGTTTACAAATTTGATTTTCAAGGTGAAATTTGCAAAAAAACTGCCATCAAATAAATATTAAAATATTGGGAAAATTTGCTAAATACCAAGAGTTTTACCAACATCTCCACAAAATTTGAAACAAATCCCCAAGTTAGTTTTTGAGAAAATTATGTTGGAAAATATCAATGTTTTTTAAATTCCTTTATATTGACATATCACTATTTACTGCTACCCAATACTTACAGACGAAGTGATGAATTTGACGGCCCAAAAATATTCTCTATCGACTCTTCTGGAGGTCGCAACCCATGGTCTGCGCACCCCTGGCCTATAGAGCGACGAAGAAAATGTTAAGAGGTAATTTGCTTAGTATCGATGGGCTGATACAGTGGTGATAAAATCATTTATCATTTATCAAGATCAAGATCATACTTTTTTGTTCTGTAGATAACTTAGGTTTTTTAAATGGAATTTTTTTTTGTGACCTATTACATCATGGCCTTGAAATTTTTGCAAAAATAGTTTTACAAAATACTCGCTGGATTTGAGTAATGCCTTTGACTCTGTGTGTCACAATTCGATACGCAGGGCCCTCGAACGACATTCTATAGATGTGCGTATGCAGGAATTCCTCATGAGTTCCCTTACCGTCACGACCACTACAATAAAAGTCGGCCATTGCACCACACGGCCTATTCAAATCCGTAGAGGTGTTAAGCAGTGCGACCCCTTGAGTTCATTAGTTTTTAACATATTAATGGACGAATATCTTTACGCTCAGGAGGCACGTGGCTCCGGTGGGACTATCTCACTCGGGGTACATTGCGCGGCTATGGCATTCGCGGATGACAGTATTAATGCAGCACGACGAGCGCGAGATGCCAATCGCGCTGGAACATGCGGAGAGCTTTTTCGCCGCGAGGAGTATGTCAATTAACCCCCGCAAGTCCGTATGCCTCTCGGCTAGCTCGAAGGGGCATAAGTAGATTATACGGACCGCGACGTCTCTCCGTATTCGTGGCGGGGCTATGAAAGTCTATAAGTATATTTCAAGTATCTCGGCCACCATTACAGCGCATGCGGTATTATGCGAACTTGTCATTCTGGATGAGTAACATAGTCCGTGCCCCTTTGAAGCCAGGCCAGAGACTTTCTATCATAAGGGAGTTCGTTCTGCCCAAGCTTCGTTACGGTCTAACTAGTAGTGGTACGACCGGTAAGATCGCCAGGGAGGCCGATCGCTTCATTATACGAACGGTCAAGGGCATATTACATATGCACCTTCACACTCCCGAGCATTTTTTGTATGTGCGCGTCACATACATTTGTATGTACATTTTGTATGTGCGGGATGACTGGTTTGGAATCTGAGAGTTGCGACGTGAGATACCGTACTCATTCTTGAAGCGCCTGTACTCGATCACGCTCGTAGACGACCTGGTAGCCAATGCCCTCTTTGTAACTCCAGAATTCCGTTATGCGACCGGGTCTGAAACCTTTCAGGTGAGGTCAAAGTGAGGTCTGACGATTCCAGTACCAGGGGGTCGTTGCTTTTTCGGCCAGCAGGATGGATTGGCAAGGACTTTGTGCGGGCGGTACACCTTAGGACCGCAAATCTCCAGACGGTCGGGATCCGCTCGAATCCTCCAGAGTTGAGATCGTGTCGGGGCGGTTGTAGCAAGGTGGAATCCATCTCCCACGTGCTGCAGTCGTGCCCAGTGATCCACTGGAAGCGGATTGGCTGCCACAATGAGATCGCCAAGAAGATCGCCAGACACTGTCGTGCCAGATGGACGGTTGAGGAGGAACCGCACGTACGTAGCCAGAGTGGTCGTCTGGCCCAGTGAGACAAAAACGCGACTCATCTGAAAATAGGACGTTGCTCCAGTCATCAATATTCCATGCCAAGTGGTTTCTGGCAAAAGCCAATCTTGCAATAGGGAATATGCATGTTTTTTTTTTTAATTCACTATTTACACCGATAGAACATAGTAAAAAATATAATTACTGCTTAAAAATGTTGTAATTAGGTTTAAAAAAATATTTAAAATTGAGACAAAATTTGAGCTGTTTAAACGCCGCCATTTTCGCGCGGTCTGTTGATGACGTCAATTACCACTGACAGTTCAATCTATTGTTTACTACAGCTGTTTTCATTTTTAAATTGACGTTTTTGACATTTGTTTTTTAACCAAAGGACTGCAATGACATACAAATGTAAAAAATACGGACTTGTTTATATGGTGGTATGTTAAGTCACTTTCGTTTTAACCAATGGTGTTGCGTTTTACAAATTTGAATTGCCCTCGCTAAATTTGCACTTATATTTTTTAATTTTAAGTATTTAAAATGAATTTCATAACAAAAATAATGGTTTAGTTCAAATGTCCGGTCAATAAAGATTCCGAAAATAAATGTTTGAACCAAATTTAAATTCCATGCATATTCCCTATTAGATGCCGGCATTGTAATGACGAAGCCATCCTTCGACAAGATGATCATAGCAGCATGAATGAAGCCTTCTTCAAACGGTCCATTCACTAAAAATCGCTAAGGACCATTTACACAACATTAACATCTCTAACTTCTTGAAGTTGATTTCGTTTTATAACCTCAGAAGCTGTTCTATTTCGTAAACTTGCGGATACAACAAAACAGTCATTTCTTTGTTAGGTGGTGACTCGTTTTCGCCCGGATCCGGGTCCTCTGCTTATCAGGCAATTTCTCAAGTGACCTATTTTTTTTGCTCGCTAGTGTATATTCGGCATACATTACAAATAGATATAAAACTTTCTGTTGACAGATGCTTCAAAGTAATTCATTAATATGTCAATCCCATTTTAAAACAACCGATAAAAGAAAAAATGTCTCTCATTCTTCTCGTATTTACTTTGAGGTCATATTATCAATAAAGCCACGGATAATAATTGTTGCAAACTTCGTGTCAGTTCAGTCCGTGTCACTTGCAAGTTGAGACATTAGTCATTATAAAATTTAAAGTTTTCCCTTAATTTTTTTTGTAGAGTTTTTACAAGATTTTCTGGTAGACCAAACCTTGGGTTACTGCAAAGGTTGTGGGAAGGTTTGGAGGGAAACTCCCTTGATTTTCGAAAAAATCGATAGCTGGATTTTGAACCAGATGAACCACCAGATTACCACTCTCAACAAACAACTCTCTCTCAATACATGCCCAAGCCACAATCTCTTTCTTTTCGAAATGATTTCGAAATATGGTAGGGATGAAATTTATGACGTTTTAATATAATGTTTAATAAAACACTCGTCTTGAAAATTCTGAAATAGCGCTCAATTTGCAGACTATTTAATTCTCCTTCTTCAGTCAGCCTAGGTCCATCCACTCCTGAATGAAGGCCTCTTCCAATTCCGTTTTATTTTGAGCTTCCTTAATGTATACTTAGTTTTGGATTTTGGACCAGATGAAGGAGAACTGAAGAAATTGTAGGAAAATTCATTCTTGATTTGTGGAAAAACCACAGCTAAGATTATGGACCGAGCCCTGTGGAGCTGAAGAATTTACCCCAAAAAAGCGATTTTTCTAAATTGTTGTTTGAACGGGAAACCGCGAAACCAAAGCGAAATTGGCTTTTGGGAACTGTTGACGGTCGAATTTTAGATTTCCATTCCCGACCAAAAGGAACAAAAAATCCGTCCGAAAAAACGTCGAAAAGACTATAGAAAGACCATTGAGATAACTCGAATTTGGAACATTTTTCTTTGCTTTT
Organism: Phosphuga atrata; assembly: GCA_944588485.1. NCBI lineage: Eukaryota > Metazoa > Arthropoda > Insecta > Coleoptera > Silphidae > Phosphuga > Phosphuga atrata. The sequence continues at coordinate 65,566,387 of OX155897.1, read as the reverse complement.
CGTAAGAGTATCTCTGGCAATATTTTGAACCGGAAATTTGTAACTTTGACGATTTTCCTTGGATAACTCTTTTGTATTTTTCACAATTATATATAAAATTTTTTTAATTAATTCGTAAAAAAAGCGGTCGGCTTCTGTTGCGGCAATGTTGACCTATGTAATCGCGCACTATACATGCCATAAAATTGCCCATGTTTCCACCGAATCGAGCGCTTTGTAGCAATCAATAAACTCCAAATGCAAAAGCACGTTGCATTTATTGCATTTTTCCGTGGCTACTTAAGGTAGGCGTACACAATTCCGCATCGTACGTATCGGGCGCATCGCATCAAATGGATCGCAGTATTCTTCCTATAGAAAGTAATACAAGTGCGTCCACTGCTCCGCATCGTACGGATCGCACGAATCTACCCGTCGGCAATGCCGATGCTCCGAGGGGCAACTTTTTCGATGCGTGCCGATGACGTCATACGGAATATGGTATTTGCTAGTACTTGCGTCGGCAAATCCGATTGTTGCCTAAACTGTGGACGCGCTGTAAAAAAATAATCCCTTTAATGCGATGCGTCCGATACGTACGATGCGGAAATGTGGACGCCTACCTTTAAATGCGAATCATGAACCACTACAGCCAGAAGGGCAATCTCTGCTTATTCGTTCGTTTTTGTCTTGCTACGTTTCCTTTGGCGCAGCCCGTATCACGAAATTAATGAATACTTGGATCGAAACATAGACGCGAAGGATGATTTCTGAGAGGATACCGTTCTACTTGACTAATACGCTCTACTTGACTGTGCAATACCATTTGCGATACGGTTATTACATATTACTTTGAATTTACACTTGCCAAATCATTTCAAGGTCCTGATATCATAAGTTGTTGGAATCGTCCGAATATCAGCTGCAACGTTTTAATAAAAAAAGAACATTTGAAAAAAGCATTGAAGACCCAGAGAACGCAAAAGCTATGACTTTGACTCATCTCACTCATCAAATAACCTCTTGATTTTTTTGTCGTCACTCTAAAAACAACGGAGATATTTGGAGTGGTCACAATGGGTTGTGGTGGTTACAAGGGTGGTATACAATTCACGTTTAATTTCTATCCTTAAAATTACATCTCCCCGCAAATAATTTACGTTAAAAGTTATATTTATAGTTTGTTTTGCTTGTGACGGTTTAGTTGGATACTTTAAATTTACTATAATTAATTTAACTATAACAAAAATAGATTCTTAAATAAGTAAGCAATGCTACTAAATTTACACTTGATTATAATTAGGTTTTAATTTTAGTATATTGTGGAACTGGTGCGATAAGTTCGCAATTGCCCACGAGCTATTGCAAAAAATTGCTAACGAAAGAATGCTTGATGAAAGGCCAACCGCACTACGGCTGAACCGCCGCGGTGTTTAATCGCGTGATTTTGTGGCTCAAGTAAGCTAACACAAGCGGTCTCACTTGCGGTTTTTTCCCGCGACTGATTTATCCCATAGCGTATGTTTCTCGAGCGGTTTCGCGCTAAAAAAACGTAGTGCGGCCTCGGCCTAATTCGCTCGGAAGGGCGATTGACAATACCGTACAGATTGAGTTACAGATAATATATTTTATTACCCATGCGAGGGAATGTATCTAACAAGTTTGGTGTTCAGGGGGCATCCATAAGAAACGATTTAAAATTGAAGAATTTGCTTTTTAAATTATTCTGGTGGTGTGCATACGTCTTTAGAAGCCTAGTCAGTTTTCGGTATCACCATAGAATTTACACTCATTTTGAAACGTTCTCTTTAATTTTAATTTTTATTTTGTAATGAAAAGAAAATTCTGTCACTTTCACGTCAATTTTTTATTATCGAGGTTTTGATTGTGTTTATTTTAGTTGTTCAATTGTTTGTTTTTTTACTGAAACTTGTCTAATGTTTGAACTTGTCGCGCGCAAATAAATATTTCCAATACGCTTAAGTTATGTGGAGAATTTAATTGATAAACACTAAAAACGAGCGCCAAAATAGTACTTATCGTGTAAAAATATAGTGTAATTTGTTATTGATTCCATGAATTCCGTGAACCGTAATAATATTATGTCATTCTCGTCAGGGGAAATTCTGAATGGGAAATAGATTTGGGCAATTTTAGTCGGAATTTCCACGAAGCACAGGGGGAGAAAACGCAAAGGCAATGAAATATTTGCGTGTCGACTGCACCGGCGAGCAAACGAAAAACCTTTCCGAAATTAAAATTAAAAATGCATTGTTTTTTTCAAATGGTTTACTACTTTGTTTCTTCTCCTTTAGACTTTCAACTCGAGTTGATGGGGAAATATTGATAATATGACCAATCTAATTGTAGAGAAACTAATTGTAGAAGACAAAGCAGACAATGCTAAACTTTCTAGACAGAAAATTATCAATTAGTAAATTATTATTAGTGTAGTTCAAAATTTAATCCATTATCTTAACATAATATAGTCTCTAGGGCCAAGAGGTTCAGGTTGGAATTTCGTAACTAGATATATTTCATTAAGGGAGCTATTCAAGTTTCTGATTACCTGCAGGGATGAAATTCGAGTGCATAAGCACTCATTAGGCAGTTTTGTTTGGATATTACATAGAAACTAGTCTCAATAAGTTTTGATTAATATTTTAGTTACAATTTGTTTTGATTAGTACTACTAGAAATAAAATAACAAAGCAAAACAGTGAGTCTCAAACGGTTTTCATTTAATTTTAAACAGAACCAGAAACCAACCAATACAATGTTAAACCAAAAACTCCCTTTTTTCAATAATTGATGGAGTTCCTTATTGAATTTCGTTTCAATATTAACGATAAAAACATAAATTGTTTTAAAGTTTCAAAATTATTGTACAAATACAACATATTTTTCGCCAACACTGTGGCTTCTTCATCTTTGTATATCATTATCATGTATATCATATCACGTATGTCATTACCTGAAGGAGCCACGTGTTGCCGAAGCCAAGCGTTGGCGAAAAATATGTTGTAGGTACTTACAAAATAAATTTGAAACTTTAAAAATTACACGTGTTGACGAAAAATATGTTGTATTTAAACAATAAACTTAAAAACAATTTATGTTTTTATCCTTAATATCAAAAACTTCATTTTTGTAAAGGCTACTGTAGTATATTTAGTACAAATAATTTGTCTATATCGAGTCTTTGTTATTATTACGGGGTTTTAAGAAGAAATATAGAGGAAGAAAATATTTATTTGCTTGTATTAACTATTTGTTTAGAAGGATTTTCAGTTTATTTTGTTTTCGGAAAAACAATCGTTTTAGGTAGAAATTTAGTGTAAAACTTGATTGAATTATTTGAAACTACATAATAGGTCTGTATCAACAAGTTATACTGCAGTTATTCGCTCCGTGCATAACGGCGCTTAGCGCCACCCGTGACTCAAAAACCAACTTCGCCTCCAATGACAGTGTATAAAAACAACAGACAAAAACAAAAAATAATTTATTTAAAAAATATTCGTTTAACAGCCAAAAAATATAGGTTTTGCAATAAATACATTCTGTAATAAGAGATAATAATTATAAATTAAATTCATAACGGACGCCCTCTTTCTATTATAAAATTTCTGTCTTAATAATATTTTTAATAGAAGTTGAAACGTTTCAAGGCTATCGTCAGCAAGATCGCCACGCACTTCATCAATTGCACCTTTCACTGACAAATATCCATGAAACTAGATCCAACTATCCAGTTGTACATTTGTGTGTATCTTCAAGTACACTTGTATTTTTATTTGTTTCACTTAGTTAACATTATTTGTTTTACTTGAATTAGACTTGACTTTATTATCACTTTATTATCAAAGTCTTATGTGTCTATTCTTCATCTAATCTTTTCTGTCTAGTCTTGTTTGTCAAGTCTTGTCTGTCTAGTCTTGTCTATCTAGTCTTGTCTGTCTAGTCTTCTACATCTAATCTTCTTTATCCTGCCATGATGACATTAAATCCTCCCTTGCTAAAAAATAATAAGATATTGTTTCCCGTTTAGAAGGTTTTTACATCTCATAGCCTTGGTAAGGGGGCATTTGGTGCTTGTAGCCCGGCGCTTGGGGCATGTAAGCCGGACGTGGGGCATACTGCTGTGGTGCATACCCATGCCGGGTCCGGCTATGAGCATGAGCTGCGGTTCGCCGATCATCATGGGCTTGTCGTCTCGTGCTGTTCAGCCTCGGTCTGTCTGGGCGTCGAACTATTCCCACTTCTCCACTCGCATCACCTGGATCAGATAGGCATCGCGAAGTCCATAATCTTGCGTCTCCAAGCCAACTGCAGTATCACATCCGGCCTCAACAAATCATAACATTGGTATAGGCAAGCGGAGAAGCAGTCGTAAGCTTTCCGTTCGAGGAACCAGGCAAGAAGTTCTTCGGCGAGTTCGCCTTGGCAGAACTTCGCCGTGTACTCCATGGCATCGCGGAAGAGTTTGTCCTTCTTGCAGAGTTCCGCGCTCTGGTTACACCGGTTGTTGCCTTTATGCAAGTAGGCCGCGATGCGGCGGCATTCCGTGAGATCGTGCTTCTCCAGGCTCTGCGCCAAATCGATGATGTCGGAGTTGTCGAGAGCGTCGATCAATGTTCTCAAACCTTGGACCTTCTTCCTCGATAAGTAGATTGTTCAAAGCTTCGTTGATGGCTTTGTTGTTGAAACTTTGGACGCTGCGCAAGTAGCACTTTACTAATTGGAGGTGGTTTACTTTGGTGAAAACCTGACGGCTCTGGTGTGGTCCATTCTCGGTGCCAGGACCAGCAACATGTCGTTAAACAAGATAGGTTTGTAGTCTAGATAGAATTGGATGGCTCTGTAGTATGGCTTATTGTATATATATATATATATATATATATATATATATATATATATATATTGGCCACTTTGGTATTGATGTATTTAAAGTGTCCCTCTTGCCAGACTTCTGCCGGGTGGGTCATCAAAGCCAAGACAGCGTTGTCGTTTTCCTCGTACTTATCGTAGAGGAATACGAGTTCGGCCCAGAGGTGGGCTTGTTCCGAGGCGCTGTGTACCTAGGAATGTTGATCAGAAGAGCTCCAAGTGTTCTCGCATCTTGCCTGGCTTGTATTTGCTGTACAGGATGAATAATTCGGTGAAAATTCTCATGTGCGCCCTTTCTAAACCTAGAGCGGCCTCTAGCAGGAGGATTACCTCTTCGAAGTAGCCGCCGTCTTGGTATAAGTTGATCAAATCTTGGAGTTCATCGGCGTGGACTACAATATGCATGCCGCACATTTGTGCTAGACGGAACTCTTGTGCTTCTTCTTCTTCTATAGCACTACAGCCCTGGATGGGCCTTGGCTTGAGTTACAACATCCTTCCATCTCTCCCTGCTGTTAACCAATTACAGCCAATTTCTCAAACCTAATATCTTCAGACTGCATCGAGGACTGCAGTCATCTCGCCATCTCTTACGTGGACTACCCCGAGCTCTTCTTTTATGTGGACTCCAGTTCGTCAATATTTTCGGCCCTCGGGTGCTTTCCATACGCATAACATGTCCAAACCATTGTAACCGTAGTGCCTTTACATGCCTTACTATGTCCGCTCCTCCAATTAGTCTGTCAAGTTCATGGTTCATTCTGCATCTCCATGCACCACCGTTTTCCTGTACGGGGCCAAAGATTCTGCGTAAATGCGTCTTTGGCAGAGTCGTAGTGCGTTTTCGTTGATCGTAGATATGGTCCATTTTTCACACGCGTATGTTATGACGGGTCTAATGAGTGTTTTATAGATCTTTAACTTTGAATTGACACTTAGAAGCTTCTCTCCCATTAGCTTCTTATTCGCGTAATAAGCTCCCTTTCCTGCTACAATTCTCGCACTGATTTCTTCGCTGATTCTGTTTTCGTTAGTTATTTTCGACCCCTGGTAGGAGAAGGTTCTGACTTCTTCGAAATTAAATGCGTTGACTTGTAGTGGCTCTGGCCAGGGTGTTGGATCCCTGGTACTTCTCATGAACTTGGTTTTATTCACGTTTATTACTAGTCCGGCTACGCTAGATTTCTGTTCTAAGGAGGCAGTAGCTTCTTTTAGGCTTTCTGCTGTTCGTGCTGATATAATTATATCATCGGCATATGCGCATAGCTGCTGAGATTTTGTGTGTATGTGGACTGTTATGTGCAGGTTTCTAATAACTGTACAAAATTGAATAGCATAGCAGATAGCGCATCACCCTGACCCCTGTCCTGATGTCGATTTCGTCTTCTGCTTCTGCGCAAGCGAAATAAACTTCTTTCCAGGTGCGATTGCTATTGGTCTTGCGAGGGCCATCAACAGCACGTTGGAATTCGTTCAAATGGACAAGAGTTATAGCCAAACGAGCGAAGTTCGAAACGTAGTTGTACAGGAGTTTAGCAGCATCGTACATCTTATCGTCGAAACAACATCTCCAATCTTTTGAATATCAGCGTGCTTCGGTTCACTAATAAACTCCTCCAAGTAAGCTAATCTAGCAGTCTTCGCATTCGAATAAATCAACTCAGATTCAATGTAACTTTCCCTCGCCTTCTTCCTGACCATCTGCAGATACCTCACCAAATCCTCCCAACTAATATTCTTAGAAGCTGTCTCTACGACGGCCATGTAAGCGCTGGGATCGTCGGCTTTAATATACGAATCGATGGCTTGCTTAACCAATCCCTGATTTAATTGGGCCTTGGCCAACTGGCTTCAGACGGCAGGTTTGTTGCAGTGCTCCGCGAATTCATAAGCATGGTCCAAATTCTTCACGTGCTCAATGAGAACTTGAATGGCTGAAGTGTTAAGCGAAAGTTTCCCTGTAGAGGTGGTTGTTGATAGCAATATTAGCGATATCCGGAGCGTCGTAGTTATCAAGACGATTAATATAGTCTTGCCTGTCTAGTCTAGTCTGTCTAGTCTTTTCTGTCCAGTATTGTCTGTTTAGTCTTGTATGTCTAATCTTGTCTGTCTAGTCTTGCCTGTATACTACAGTTTGTCTAGTCTTGTCTGTCTAGTCCTATCTGTCTAGTCTTGTGTCGTCTGTTTTGTTTTGTCTGTCGAGTCTTTTCTGTCTAGTCTTGTCTGTCTACTCTTGTCTGTCTATTCTTGTCTGTCTGGTCTTATCTGTCTAGTCTTGTCTTTTATAAATTTTTAGGATATAAATATAAATCCACATTTTAATCAAAACCATTATGCTTAGGTTCTTATGCTCTTATTTATAACCTAACCTAACCTTACTACCACTAACTGACACATAGTTACTCTAACCTCAAAATAGTAATTGACCAATCACTAGTTTTACCGTTGATCGTGTGATATTTATTGGTCTTACAAATTTTTCACAATCACTACTTTATTTTTATTAAAATACATTTTTTTATAATTTAAACCTGTATTGATTTACAAATAACAAAAATCCGCACAAAAATCATGTTTGAATCATGTAAATATCTAGATATAGTAGGGTCCCTTTTTCTAGGTTTCTGTTTAAAACGCAGTGAATTTGTAAGAATCTCGGTCTTGTCATTTTATTCGTAAATAAACACACGAAACTTCAAATTATAAAAAGTTATAAGTTTTATCCTGTACCGAAAAGAATATAGAATTTTCTTCTGTTAATAAACAATTAAGTCACCAAAAAATTGTATTTTAGTTATATAGTTTTCAAAATATCACTTTAGACTGACCAACAACTGTACTATTTACTAGAGATGGGCATAATCGAGTGACGATTATCGACTATTCGATTATTCTAAATCATTCGAGTTCTCGATTGCTACACGTGCGGACGAGTGATGAATGATCACTCGGACTAGAGCTGAATAATTCGAATTATTCTGGATCATTCGAATAGTCGATTATCACTCATGCGCATGAGTTACGAATGATCACTCGGGAGTTGAGAATCGAAATCAGCCGTTTGTAGTCGTCGGCTGTGCCGAGATGCACATAATCGAAATATTTTAGTATTCGGCTGGAGTTCGTGCATTCGTATCTAATTATGAATGATCATTCGGACTGGGAATTCGGTGTTGGGCGTTAGTAGTCGTCGGCAGTGCCGAGATGCGAATAGTCGAATTATTTCGTATCGAGTTACGAATGTTCATTCGGACTTGGAAAGCAGAATCTGGCGTTAGTAGTCATCGGCAGTGTCGAGATACGCAATCGAATGACTTTAGTATTCGGAATCTGCAGGCGCCACCACAAATACCTTTGTTACAAGTTTTTTATTTGAGAATGAGGAAACAAATTCTAGTTTTTGAAGTAGAATCTTCTAAGCAGTGATGGGTCACACTATTTTAAAACTTTCTAACAAGTTTTAGTTTGAATTTTTTAACAAAAGCTAGGTTGGTGGTAAAGTAACAAAATTGAATTAAACAACAAAATATGAGTATTATGGTATTATGGATCATATTTAGAATTCAATATTATTTAAATTTGTTTATTTTACTGCCATAAAATATGCTAATGATGGAATACGATTATCAAAGATTTCTTTAAATTTTTCTTCATCTCACGTTTGTTTATAAAATGCCCAAATGTTTGTTTAGGTGAAACAGCCGCTGGAAATGTTGAAACCTCTCTATAGAGTGTTGCAAAAATGAAATATTCTCTCTATACGCGTTAACTTCCGCGAAAACTGTCCGAAAATGCGTCAAATTATTAACGAAACTGGCTTAATTTACATAAATTGCATTCTACAGGTAATATTACAGCTACATGCAATAATAACTGATAAAAATGTTTTTTAGGGTAAATCGCGAGATCATTCGATTATGAAATCATTCGATTATTGAAATCACTCGATTACTAATCATTCGATTATCGAAATCATTCGATTATGCCCATCACTACTATTTACCCCTATTTAGCTTCGAAAAAATAAACAACAATTTAATGTAGTAAATTAGTTTAAAACATGTTTGAAATTACCATATTAGTCTAGGTTAATGTAGCTTAACCTGTTATGTATGTTTGCTAGTCCTTATCTCAATCTTGTCTGTCTAGTCTTAAAAATGAGGTTTTACCTGTCCTACGCCTTTCTTTTCCACCAAGCGAATAAAAATAAGTGCCTAATGAACCGTGCAAGACACAATCCAGTCACTCATAAATTTGCATAACATTCAAACGCGCAGAAATTACAAACTTCCTATTAGCCTCACCGTCGACGACGCTCATTTTTTATGCAATTAAGCGAAAACTTTCTAGACCTAATTAACAGATGGCCGTAAATTTGCATACCTTTACACCAGCGTTAAAGCTGTAGGAAGTCGCCAAGAATGCCGAAAATGAGTCGGCAGCGAACTTATAATCGATCGCACTCACAATATTGCTGTCATATTGTTACCGCGATATATAGTTTAACGTTACACTTACAAATGTAGCGTTTAAAGCCGTCTCGCTCTCGATTAATCACATGCAAGCACGAAAAGGACAACAAAAAGTTTAACACGAAAAAACAGACATGCAAGATTATTCCTACCAGAATTCCTACGTACATAAAACTAAATAATAGACTAAAACTTATAACAATAGGCAAACCAATTATAAAGGAGCTCACAGACCGGCGCGGAAGTTTCGCTGCCGCGACCGGTGCGTTGCGTTATAGCGGCGGACTGTGGCGGCTTATGTACATGTTCAGATCAACTGGCGCGTTTTCGGCCAAAGTCGCGGTTGTGCTGCGTTGCACGACAAGAACGCTGCATGCGCGGTCTGATGACAAATTAGTTTTCTCTTCTCTACTGATTTTAATCTCCTGGCCTCTAGATAATTGTATGAGCTGACCTGCCGGATATCATTCCCTTCCATTGTAAGGTTTCGGGTAGGGACTAGGTTGGTCATAATGAATGTTTATTTTATGGCTGACTTTATGTGATTGTTCTACCAACTTATTAACCTTTTTTTTCTCTTTCATTTCTAGGTAAGTCTGGAGAAGCACATTAGCAAGTCTGGAGAAACACCTGAGTAAGTCTTAACCTAAGCCTTAGTCGGTGCCTAAGTAAGTCTGGAGAATCAACTTAACTTTACTGAATCAATCAACTTTACCAATTCAAGTATCAATTTAATTCCTACGTATAATAACTGAGAATTTTTTGAAAATTTTCTATATTGTATGACCTGGATGATGAAACCTATAAAAACATAAGGAAGAAGAATAGAATTTGAAGAGAATCGGAAGAAAATGTTGAAAATTAAGTTTGTTGATTTTATGAACCCATGTCTTTCTTTATCTTTTATTTCTTAAATGAGTGTTTTAGAAATAAAAATTAAATAAAAAATAACAAATTGACCGATTCTCTTCTTCTGTGGTCAATGCTAATACTAACAGAGCTTCTTCCTCTAAGGAAATCATGACCTAAAATCATCTCCAATCAATTTTTCTCTGCGGATATTTTGCGTCGCAAACACTACGCGCCGGTCTGAAGGAGCCTTTATAAAGAGATTTGACTAACCTTAATTTACCTATTCTTGAGAAGACAAATGGAAATAAATTAGAAACAGCTCTTCAAAATAGATGGGGATTACATTACCTCTGTTAAGTTCATAGGACCAACGAGGAAACAAAAATTCCGCGACGGCGCATATTAATCTGATTTTTATCCGCAAAGCGGTTGTAAAAAAAATATCTCGCATTTCCCATTTCCCGGGAAAATGGGGTCCCACTAACTTAACAGAAAGTTAGCGGGGCCCACCCTAAAAATAATTATTTTGTGGAAATAAATGCACCGGAATTATCCGCTTTTTATCCGCAAACCAATGCCACGAGAAAAAAAAATTACGCACTTTTCATTTCTCTTTAATTTTTTTTTTCGGGAAATGGGAAGAGCGGGAAATGTTTTTTTACAATAGTTTTCGGATAAAAATCGGATTATTACGTGCGGTCGCGGATTTTTTTTTCCTCGTTGGTCCTGCCAACTTAACAAAGGACAGAAAAAATATACAAAACTTGTTTATTTGTTACTTTAGAGCGAAATCAACTGGAAAACCGTTTTGGCACTTCGATTTCCATCGGGAAACCAAAAAAGAATCAAGAAAAAAAATTTCAAAAAATTTTTCAACAAAAATTTTCCATCATTTCGTTAGAAAAATTTGTGCTTTTTCGTCTTTTTTCGAACGGTAAAAAGCAGTGAAATCATTTTCGGCACACAGACACTACACGACAAGACGAACAAGTAGATGTATATGTAGTCTTTTCGCAAAATCCGTCATTTCATGAAATACCTAGGCACTTCCAGAAACGTCGACGTTTAGTGAAAAATATTAAAATTGCATTTCCCGCCTAGGTAGTTCATGAAATGACCACTCGGCGCCGGCATCTCTTACTTAAAGCCAAGTTTTACAATCAGACGCACAATACAATTTCATTCTTCCTGTAATGCCCAGCGTGTTGTGGGACGTTCCATAATAAAGAATAATTGTTTAATTTACAACAAAATGGAACGAATAACTGCAAAACAAAGACTTCTTATTTGAAAATATCATGAATGTTATGAAAAACAGCACTAAATTGTTACCTCTTTTAACTAAGCTGATGTATAAGGTCATTTGTTGGGCTGCTTTTTCATAATATTTATGACATAAATATAACATTTTACATTTGATATTTAACATTTCCAGCGACAAATTCGATGTTTGAAATTTAACTTTTCCGATGACATATCAAATTTGACGTTAGACATTTCCATTGACATATCAAATTTGACATTTCCAATGACAAATTTGATGTTTGAAAGTTGACATTTCATATGACATCACATTTCACGTTTGAAATTTCCAATGAAATATTTTGTTTGAAATTTGACTTTTCCGATGACATATCGAATTTCACGTTTGACATTTTCAATGGCATATGAAATTTGACGTTTCCAATGACAAATTTGATGTTTGAAATTTCCTATGACATATCACATTTTATGTATGAAATTTGACATTTCTAATGACATATATATTTTGAAGTTTGAGATTAGATATTTGCGACGACAAATTTGTTGTTTGAAATTTGACTTTTTCGATAACATATCAAATTTGACGTTCGACATTTAAAATGGCATATCAAATTTGACGTTTCCAATGACAAATTTGATGTTTGAAATTTGACATTTCCTATGACATATCACATTTTCTGTTTAAAATTTGACATTTCTAATGACATATCTATTTTGAAGTTTGAGATTAGATATTTGCGACGACAAATTTGTTGTTTGAAATTTGACTTTTTCGATGACATATCAAATTTGACGTTCGACATTTAAAAAGGCATTTCAAATTTAACATTTTCAATGACAAATTTGATGTTTGAAATTTGACATTTCTTATGACATATCACATTTTACGTTCGAAATTTGACATTTCCAATGATATATCTTATTTGATGTTGGAAATTTGACACTTCCAATGACACATCATATTTGACATTTCCAATGACATATTAAATTTGACATTTGTGTTATATTCACTGTTTTGTCGTCTGTGGCTAAATGTAAAAGCTGTACGAAGGTTTCTAACCCCCGCAGGATTCCCCAAACGGTCTCAGCTGTCAAAGTCGACTTCTATTGTTTCTCTTGCATGCTATACAAGTCGTCTGGAAATTGTCAAAAACGTCATTACATAACAACTGCGGGTCTATAAAACTCGTCCATGTCGGGTGTCCTGCTGCTCGAAGGAACGCCTGCCAACCACATAAAGGCTGTCCAAAGTGCCCAAACAATTGGCGTCGTCCAATAAACGCGTCGGCTCTTGGACACCAAGGGTTTCTAGATAACGGCCGCGACGTTCCAGATGATTGGATCAGTCGATGATTCGCAAATATCTGATCAACGCATCGCCCAAAATTTGACACTCTTCTCCAATCACCTAAAATTCACCAAAAAGTTTTAGCAAAATTCGTCCGTTCGTTCGTTTGTTCGTCAGATCAAATTTCAATGAATAATTTCGCATAGTTCTAGACAAGTCAGATTAGCCAAATTTTGAACAGACTAAGATAAGGTTTCAACGTTAATCTTTACAAAAGTTTAGCAAAATCTGTCTGTTGGTTTGCCTGTGCCACAAATTTGCAAATCCAACAGAGTTACAAAAAAATCTTAATTCAAAATATTAGTGGAGATAGTGAAGTTGGTCTTGTCAAATTTAGCACAGACTTAGATAAGGCCTCAAAGACAATCTGTGCAAAATTTTTGCAAAATCCGTTTGCTTTTTCGCCTGTGCCGCTAATTTGAAAATTAACACAATTAGACCAAATTTCAACGAATAATTTCGTGTAGTTCTAGACAAGTTTGATAAGCCAAATATTGCACAGACTAAGATAAGGCTTCAAAGTCAATATATACAAAATTTTAGCAAAATCCGTCTATGGCATTACACGAAACATCAAACTGCATTGTGCGTCTGATTGTGGAACTCGGCTTTAAGCTCGATGTGCCGGCGTCGAGTGGTCATTTCATGAACTACCTAGGCGGGAAATGCAATTTTAATATTTTTCACTAAACACCGACGTTTCTGGATGTGCCTAGGTTTTTCATGAAATCACGGATTTTGCAAAAAGACTACGACATATAAATTATCCGGAAAGATTCAATTCGTCGAGAAATTTCAAACTGAAATTTACCCGATTCTGGATTTGCTAAGTAAATGTCTCGGAAACGGTTGCAGATAATCAAAAACTGATTGCTACATCATTTTCAGAATGTCATTTTCCTATTAATACACTAAAATTGTCCGCGGTAATTCACGACTTTCTGAGATCTCTACTCGAGCGCCGAAATTTCTTAAAAATTTCTTCAATTCTTGCAGGCGATAATGAACGGAAAGAGCTAGCGAAATATAATTTGCATATTCTGCAACCAGCAGCAAAAATGCTTTCAGAAACGTTTTTTAATTTTGCTGTAACTAAAAAAATAACAATTTTGACAAAATCGATTTTCTCGTATTTTGTCGTTTCGGCGGTCTAGACTGCCCTTGTCGTTTGTATTTTTTAACTGGAAGCTTCGTAGGGAATATTATATACGCCCTTCCACTAATTTCGGAACACTGAATCGATTGGTGAATAGTAGAAGTCTCTGCGGTGAGCCGTTCAAAAGTTATGACAGCGTCAAATCAGTCGAAAATGCAAGATGGTGTACAGCGAGAAAATATATAAAACTTGTTTATTTGTAACTTTACAGCGAAAGAAACTGGAAAAGCATTTGCAGCACTTCGATTTCCTTCTGGTAACCAAAATAAAATCACGAATAAATTTTCCAAACAAAATTTCAACAAAAAATTTTCCATCATTTCCTTCGAAAAATATGTGTTTTTTCGTTTTTTTTTAGATTTCCTCGGGAACAGTAAAAAGCTGTGAAATGATTTTCGGCACACAGAAACCACACGACAAGACGAACAAGTCGATGTGCAAATTGTCCTGAAAAATTCAATAATTCGCCGAGAGTTTTCAAACTGAAATTTGCTCGATTCCCGATTTGCTAAGTAGATGCCTCGGAAGGGGTTGCAGATAATCCAAAACGGATTGCGGCATCGTTTTCAGAAGATCATTTTCCTATTGTTACACTAAGATTGTCCGCGGGTAATTCACGACTTTCCGAGATCTCTACTCGAGCGCCGAAATTTCTTAAAAATTTCTTCAATTCTTCTTGCAGGCGATAATGAACGGAAAGAGCTAGCGAAACATAATTTGCAAATCTGTAATCAGCAGCAAAAATTCTTTCAGAAACGTTTTTAAATTTTGCTGTAACTAAAAAAATGACAATTTTGACAAAATCGATTTTCACGCATTTCGTCGTTTCGGCGGTCTAGACTCCCTGTGTCGTTGGTATTTCTTAACTGAAAGCTTCCTAGGGAATATTATATACGTTTTTGACTAATTTTGGGACGCTGAATCGATTGATGAAGACTACAAGTCTCTGTGGTGAGGCTTTCCTAAGTTATGACAGCTAAAATCAGACCGCTGTTAAGTTGGTAGGATAATGAGGAAAGAAAAAATTCCGCGACGGCACATAATAATCCGCTTTTTATCCGCAAACGGTTGTAAAAAAAAATCCGCTCTTTCCATTTCCAGGGAAATAAAGATTCCTAATTTTTCCGGGAAATGAAAAGTGCGGGTTTTTTTTGCTTGTGGCATTGGTTTGCGGATAAAAAGCGGATAATTCCGGTCCATTTATTTCCTCAAAATGATTATTTTTAGGGTGGTTTCCCCTAAGTTTCTGTTAAGTTAAACTCACTTTTCCGGGAAATGGGAAGTGCGGGAATTTTTTTTCTACAATCGTTATTGGATAAAAAGCGGATTATTATGTGCTGTCGCGGACTTTTTTTTTCCTCGTTGTTCCTGCGAACTTAACAGAGGTCCATCATCCAAACAAGGGGGGTGGGGGTTACATTACTTAAACCTAACAAATCTTGGCTAGGTAGTGTAATAAGACAAGTATAACTAGGTTAGAACAGATATATATATATATATATATATATATATATATATATATATATATATATATATATAGATGAGATAACTATTATTATTAGACTTCATGATAATTATTATTTATGGTGCAAATAAGGCATAAAATTTGCGTTACTCGTCGAGTATGTGCAATTATAACGAAACTGATGTAGCGTGAATATTTATATTGAGATTAATATATTAGACGGCGTTATTGCTGTTTTTAAAGCATAAATTAATATTTTCTAAATTGAATGACGTAGACTAAACCTTTGTTGGAGTGGACAAGGGAGATTGAGGAAGGAGTTAATTGGACGGGAATAGATTAGTAAGGCAAGATTGCAAAAAACTGAATGTCCGAATTTTATCTAATTTCGTTCTAATCTGTTTCGAACTTCATATTTTCTATAATATAGACGTTGAGGGATAAGTTCATGATTTAACGTGATTGCTTTGAGAGTTGATGTAAGAAATAAAAAATGGACAAAAGGGCGAAGAGAAGAACCGATTAAGACGATTCTGAATGTTCGTTTTGGATTTCTCGCTGAATCTTTAGGCTATAATGTGTCTCAGCGGGCTTCCTCGGCGTCCGTCAATCAAACAGCAGTCGTCACTCGGGCAGATCCTTTCGTTTTGTGAGTTTACATCATATTAATGGTTAACGAGGATTGATGGGGTGAGTCGAGTGACTGTCTGTGTGTGTGTGCAGCAGGTGCGGTATCGACTAACGTTCTCAGTTCTGTTAGTATATCAGGGTCGATGTGTTTTCCAAGGCCGTTCCTCCTCTTCTACCACTAGCGCTCGGCGTGGTAAAATGGTCCTTATTCGTATTGCCTGCTTCCGCTCGTCTTTCCTTTCTACCTATCCCAAGTTTCCTCGAGAAGTTGAACCACTTTTCTATACTATATACGATCACAGATTAATAAAATTGAAATGTAATAACTATCACTAACAGTTGGAGACCACTTTTAACGTGAGTGTGTTTAAGTTGAGAATTAAAACAAAATCTATGTATATAGAACTCGAGAGATAAGACTAGACATACAAGACTAGACAGACAAGACTAAACAGAGAAGACTAGACAGACAAGACTAGACAGACAAGACTAGACAGACAAGACTAGACAGACAAGACTAGACAGACAAGACTAGACAGACAAGACTAGACAGACAAGACTAGACAGACAAGACTAGACAGACAAGACTAGACAGACAAGACTAGACAGACAAGACTAGACAGACAAGACTAGACAGACAAGACTAGACAGACAAGACTAGACAGACAAGACTAGACAGACAAGACTAGACAGACAAGACTAGACAGACAAGACTAGACAGACAAGACTAGACAGACAAGACTAGACAGACAAGACTAGACAGACAAGACTAGACAGACAAGACTAGACAGACAAGACTAGACAGACAAGACTAGACAGACAAGACTAGACAGACAAGACTAGACAGACAAGACTAGACAGACAAGACTAGACAGACAAGACTAGACAGACAAGACTAGACAGACAAGACTAGACAGACAAGACTAGACAGACAAGACTAGACAGACAAGACTAGACAGACAAGACTAGACAGACAAGACTAGACAGACAAGACTAGACAGACAAGACTAGACAGACAAGACTAGACAGACAAGACTAGACAGACAAGACTAGACAGACAAGACTAGACAGACAAGACTAGACAGACAAGACTAGACAGACAAGACTAGACAGACAAGACTAGACAGACAAGACTAGACAGACAAGACTAGACAGACAAGACTAGACAGACAAGACTAGACAGACAAGACTAGACAGACAAGACTAGACAGACAAGACTAGACAGACAAGACTAGACAGACAAGACTAGACAGACAAGACTAGACAGACAAGACTAGACAGACAAGACTAGACAGACAAGACTAGACAGACAAGACTAGACAGACAAGACTAGACAGACAAGACTAGACAGACAAGACTAGACAGACAAGACTAGACAGACAAGACTAGACAGACAAGACTAGACAGACAAGACTAGACAGACAAGACTAGACAGACAAGACTAGACAGACAAGACTAGACAGACAAGACTAGACAGACAAGACTAGACAGACAAGACTAGACAGACAAGACTAGACAGACAAGACTAGACAGACAAGACTAGACAGACAAGACTAGACAGACAAGACTAGACAGACAAGACTAGACAGACAAGACTAGACAGACAAGACTAGACAGACAAGACTAGACAGACAAGACTAGACAGACAAGACTAGACAGACAAGACTAGACAGACAAGACTAGACAGACAAGACTAGACAGACAAGACTAGACAGACAAGACTAGACAGACAAGACTAGACAGACAAGACTAGACAGACAAGACTAGACAGACAAGACTAGACAGACAAGACTAGACAGACAAGACTAGACAGACAAGACTAGACAGACAAGACTAGACAGACAAGACTAGACAGACAAGACTAGACAGACAAGACTAGACAGACAAGACTAGACAGACAAGACTAGACAGACAAGACTAGACAGACAAGACTAGACAGACAAGACTAGACAGACAAGACTAGACAGACAAGACTAGACAGACAAGACTAGACAGACAAGACTAGACAGACAAGACTAGACAGACAAGACTAGACAGACAAGACTAGACAGACAAGACTAGACAGACAAGACTAGACAGACAAGACTAGACAGACAAGACTAGACAGACAAGACTAGACAGACAAGACTAGACAGACAAGACTAGACAGACAAGACTAGACAGACAAGACTAGACAGACAAGACTAGACAGACAAGACTAGACAGACAAGACTAGACAGACAAGACTAGACAGACAAGACTAGACAGACAAGACTAGACAGACAAGACTAGACAGACAAGACTAGACAGACAAGACTAGACAGACAAGACTAGACAGACAAGACTAGACAGACAAGACTAGACAGACAAGACTAGACAGACAAGACTAGACAGACAAGACTAGACAGACAAGACTAGACAGACAAGACTAGACAGACAAGACTAGACAGACAAGACTAGACAGACAAGACTAGACAGACAAGACTAGACAGACAAGACTAGACAGACAAGACTAGACAGACAAGACTAGACAGACAAGACTAGACAAGACTAGACAGACAAGACTAGACAGACAAGACTAGACAGACAAGACTAGACAGACAAGACTAGACAGACAAGACTAGACAGACAAGACTAGACAGACAAGACTAGACAGACAAGACTAGACAGACAAGACTAGACAGACAAGACTAGACAGACAAGACTAGACAGACAAGACTAGACAGACAAGACTAGACAGACAAGACTAGACAGACAAGACTAGACAGACAAGACTAGACAGACAAGACTAGACAGACAAGACTAGACAGACAAGACTAGACAGACAAGACTAGACAGACAAGACTAGACAGACAAGACTAGACAGACAAGACTAGACAGACAAGACTAGACAGACAAGACTAGACAGACAAGACTAGACAGACAAGACTAGACAGACAAGACTAGACAGACAAGACTAGACAGACAAGACTAGACAGACAAGACTAGACAGACAAGACTAGACAGACAAGACTAGACAGACAAGACTAGACAGACAAGACTAGACAGACAAGACTAGACAGACAAGACTAGACAGACAAGACTAGACAGACAAGACTAGACAGACAAGACTAGACAGACAAGACTAGACAGACAAGACTAGACAGACAAGACTAGACAGACAAGACTAGACAGACAAGACTAGACAGACAAGACTAGACAGACAAGACTAGACAGACAAGACTAGACAGACAAGACTAGACAGACAAGACTAGACAGACAAGACTAGACAGACAAGACTAGACAGACAAGACTAGACAGACAAGACTAGACAGACAAGACTAGACAGACAAGACTAGACAGACAAGACTAGACAGACAAGACTAGACAGACAAGACTAGACAGACAAGACTAGACAGACAAGACTAGACAGACAAGACTAGACAGACAAGACTAGACAGACAAGACTAGACAGACAAGACTAGACAGACAAGACTAGACAGACAAGACAAGACAGACAAGACTAGACTGACAAG
Organism: Phosphuga atrata; assembly: GCA_944588485.1. NCBI lineage: Eukaryota > Metazoa > Arthropoda > Insecta > Coleoptera > Silphidae > Phosphuga > Phosphuga atrata. The sequence goes on along the minus strand of OX155897.1, from coordinate 65,546,838 downwards.
ACTAGACAGACAAGACTAGACAGACAAGACTAGACAGACAGGACTAGACAGACAAGACTAGACAGACAAGACTAGACAGACAAGACTAGACAGACAAGACTAGACAGACAAGACAAGACAGACAAGACTAGGCAGACAAGACTAGACAGACAAGACTAGACAGACAAGACTAGACAGGCAAGACTAGACAGACAAGACTAGACAGACAAGACTAGACAGACAAGACTAGACAGACAAAACTAGACAGACAAGACTAGACAGACAAGACTAGACAGACAAGACTAGACAGACAAGACTAGACAGACAAGACTAGAGAGACAAGACTAGACAGACAAGACTAGACAGACAAGACTAGACAGACAAGACTAGACAGACAAGACTAGACAGACAAGACTAGACAGACAAGACTAGACAGACAAGACTAGACAGACAAGACTAGACAGACAAGACTAGACAGACAAGACTAGACAGACAAGACTAGACAGACAAGACTAGACAGACAAGACTAGACAGACAAGACTAGACAGACAAGACTAGACAGACAAGACTAGACAGACAAGACTAGACAGACAAGACTAGACAGACAAGACTAGACAGACAAGACTAGACAGACAAGACTAGACAGACAAGACTAGACAGACAAGACTAGACAGACAAGACTAGACAGACAAGACTAGACAGACAAGACTAGACAGACAAGACTAGACAGACAAGACTAGACAGACAAGACTAGACAGACAAGACTAGACAGACAAGACTAGACAGACAAGACTAGACAGACAAGACTAGACAGACAAGACTAGACAGACAAGACTAGACAGACAAGACTAGACAGACAAGACTAGACAGACAAGACTAGACAGACAAGACTAGACAGACAAGACTAGACAGACAAGACTAGACAGACAAGACTAGACAGACAAGACTAGACAGACAAGACTAGACAGACAAGACTAGACAGACAAGACTAGACAGACAAGACTAGACAGACAAGACTAGACAGACAAGACTAGACAGACAAGACTAGACAGACAAGACTAGACAGACAAGACTAGACAGACAAGACTAGACAGACAAGACTAGACAGACAAGACAAGACAGACAAGACTAGGCAGACAAGACTAGACAGACAAGACTAGACAGACAAGACTAGACAGGCAAGACTGTAATACTGCAAGACGTCCAGTAATCGGGCGGTCAGGAGACTGCTCGCGCTCTTCCCTCCCACCACTCCTTTTTTAAATCCGGCGGTTGTCTGGTCCCATATGTATCGGATTATGGAGATTATACTGTATATATTCATCACTACAGTAGACAATGTAATCTACAACTTGGTCTATTTACTTTTCTAAATTTGGACTATGTAGCTAAAGACCAAATTACCTTTACTAGATTAGACTAGATCTTTAGACTTATCTTCTGACAAAATAATCTTTAGACTAAATTTAGCCTGTTTAGTCTATCTACTATCTAAGAGTCTATCTACCATCTACAAAAAAAATATCTATCTTACTCTCAATATTTTTTTAATACTTGTAGTATAAGCTAACATTCACTTAGTTTATAGATATTTATGTTAATAGCAGAGGATTTATTTACACAGCGTGCAATATACACACACTAACGGATAGACATATCCTTCATTAAAATTATTTATTATCCTCCGCAATAAATAAACAAACGTTATGTAATGCATTATGATACTGGCAGGGAACGTGCATAATGAACGAGGCTTTGCCTACGCCTTTCTTTTAATCGTAAACATTTTTAATATTAGGAACAGTTAGACAACAGAGATAAACTCAATTTTCACTCTCAACTCACAATTTAATCGGTGTTGTATAGAAGGGGGTTCTTAAACTGGGTGCTGCGATAATATCTAGTAGCATTAGATTCAGGAGCAAAACTCTGGGACAAGTGATTTGAGCGTAAAATTAACTAAACTTCCAATTAACACGAAGGAAATAATGAGAAATCATACAAACAGTTTCATTCGTCGACTGTCCTTAGGTAGGGTCCCGCGTATTTTTCTTAGTCCGATAAGGTTGCTGCGGCGCAAAAAGTTTGAAAACCCTTCGTGTAGAGGAGGGATAGCGAACCTATGACCCGCGGGTCAGACACTGACCCACACATGCTTTTTAAGTGACCCAGGCATTGATTTGAAAATAATAAAAGATTATTATTTTCTTATCAAAGTTTCTCAACCACAAAGGTGTGGATATTAAATATATGAAAAAGAAATTTCTTCTCCAATTATTGTATTTTAAATATGTTGTATGTGAAGGACCATTATTATAATCGTGTATAAAAGTATAAAAATCATGCGTAAAAGTCCAATGTAAATCAAATGGAGTTTCATTATTAATTGATTTCTGTTTGTTGTTACTATGGCAACAACTCGCGTCACTAAACAAAAAACATAGACGTAGTGAAAATTTTCTGACCTCTATTAAAATTAACTTAAGTTTAAGTCTCGGCCCTTCAGTCTGGATTTGTCTGGCTCTAACATAACTTAATCTAATCCAGATTAAATCTACGATTACTTAGATTACATTGACAACTACCAAATAGTGTTTCCCTCACTGTGCGTCTTTACTAGTTAGCTATTTTTGCCACGGGGATGCTGAACGTTCTAAGAAATATTGGTTCTATTCAATTTCTTTAGCAGAATATTTCTTAATAATCCTTTAATTGGATTTCATTGTATAATACATCAGGAATTTTTATGGACTTTCGCTGCTCCAACCGTATATACTCGTAAAATAAAAGCGTGGCCCATACGCTCCGAGCGAGTTAACACGCACCTTGTTTTCAAATTGATCCCTGCTCCACACGAGTATTTAACGCTGTGTTTATATGCAACTCAAGTACCTACGCGCAAGTTGCTACGCGTTGGTGAACGTTGCAGTAGTTTTCATATGGTGTCGTTCCGCACAATTCAGATAGATAGTGTCTTATATTCAGTACGACTACATTCAGATATAAATATATGGTATGTAAATTATAATTGAACAGAAATTGAAACCATTGCTATATTATTTATAATAAATTAGTAGATATAAAGATATATTATAATTTTGCGGTGACGTGTGATTCTGAATTTGAGGAAATATTAATGAGAAGTGACAGTGAAGAGGAATTTCTGGATGAAATAATAACATGACGATAATATCATTGCTACCGATGATTCCGATAATACTGATGACGACCAGTTTGTCGCTGTGCCAAAAAAGAAAAAACGAACATTGGCAAAAAACGAGGACAAATGGAAAGATTCAGAGACCTTTATTCCAAAAGTTCACGATTTTGATAATGCACATTCTGGCCCCACGAAGGTAAACGCTACTTCCACTGAGTTAGATTGCTTCGAATTTTTTTTCTCCGAAAACATAGTGACAGAAATAGCAAATCAAACAAATAAGTATTTCATATTTGTCAATACTCAAGATGCGACTAAAAATAAATCCCGTCTTAAGCGTTGGAGAGATACCGACTACAAAGAACTATTTTGTTTTTTTTGCTATCAATCTGCTGATGCCGCAGGTAAAAAAATTATCCTTGAATGATTATTGGTCACAAGAATGGCTTCGATTAACCCCAGCATTTGCACAAATAATGTCACGGGATAGATATTTATTTCTTTTGGGGCTACTCCATTTTTCTGACAACAATCTACCGCTCCTTCAAGGTGATTCTTTACGCAAAATCAGAATTATTGTTGACCATTTGAAAAATACATTTAGGGAGGCTTTTATACCATATCAAAATATATGCATTGATGAGAGTTTAGTACTATTCAAAGGACGTGTATTTTTCAAACAATACATTCCGTCAATGCGTCACCGTTTTGGAATAAAATTTTTGTTATGTGTGACTGTAAAACCACCGGGTACGTTCTGGACTTTATTATGTACACAGGAGGAACCTCAGAAATTACAAATTTTGAAATTGAAAATCTTGGCAAATCAGGCAATATTGTGTTAACTTTTAAGAAGGCTTATCTGAATAAAGGTCATACAGTATATGTTGATAATTGGTATTCAAGCCCAGCACTATTCTCTCATTTGTTTGCAAATAAAACAAATGCATGTGGCACTGTCAAAGCAAAACGTAAGGGAATGCCAATTATGAATAACAAATTGAAGCACGGTGAAATTGAAAGCAAATTCAGTAAAGATCTGCTAGCGATCAAATGGGACGACAAGCGAGACGTTAGGGTTTTGTCTACAATGCATACAAATCAAATGGCCCCTTCTAGTAAAGTAGACCGAAATTCGGGTGAAAATGTTCTCAAGCCTGCCTGCATATTAGATTATAATAAAAACATGGGTGCTGTTGATAAAAGTGATATGATGCCGAGTTCAATTGAAACAGTGAGGAAGACAATCAAATGGTATAAGAAGACATTTTTCCATTTACTTGATTTAGCAGTTTTGAACGCTTTTATACTTCATAATCAGGTGACTCAAAAACATACCCCAATAGCAAAATTTCAACAAAATTTGGTAAAACAATTACTACATAAATATCATGTGCCCCAACAACTTCAAAGGTCTGGCAGACATTCAGAAGCTGCCATTTCGCCATTCCGCCTAACTGCTAGACATTTTGCAACATTTCTGCCAGCTACAGAATCAAAATCGAATCCAACAAAACGCTGCATTGTGTGCCTAACAAAATATAAGAGAAAGGAATCTCGCTATTTTTGTGAACCCTGCAATGTTTCATTATGTGTTGTACCATGTTTTGAGATTTTTCATACAAAAAAGAATTACTAAATCTTTGATAGTTAAGTATATCATATAGACACATATGTAAAAAAATTAATAAAATATTTTTCACTGTATTTTGGTATTCATTCACTCACATGTTTTCCTAACATTTCAAAAAAACTGTTAACTGCTCTACATGTACAAACTCGCAGCACTAGATGTTGATTAACTGCTATATACGAAAAAACTCGCAGCACTAGATATCGGCGAACTGCTCCACACGAATAAACTCGCAATCTACAAAATTTGTGCGCACAGCTAGCACGAAATCTCAAAACGTGTTGCGCAGCGAAAGGGTTAATACGACACCAAAGTAGGTAAATTCTTATAAAGCATTAGAGTTTTGTCTAAAGAGTTTTTGACTAACTTGTTTATTCCTGCTGATATCATCCCTTAAAGTTGACTTGGCCCAAATTGAACCTTCACTAATTTTTGTTAAAAATTGCAGAAAATTGATTAAAACAACTTTTATTAAGAATTAAATTCTGTATAACTCTCATTTAAAACACTTTTGTCTATTTCATCTAGGTTCTGAGTAATAAACTGTGAAACATTCAGCTTTTTTTCAAAATAACCTACTTTTAAACCTGTGAATTAAATATCAATTTCTTATAACGCCACGCGAAATTTTTGAAAATTTTGAAAAGATTCTTAGACAACATTAAATTTGCAACAAGTTTTATCTAAAACGTTTCTATAAATTCTTTACTTCATTGTGTGTCAGTCTGTCCGTCTGTCCCTATATGTGTATATGGAATTGTGTATTTGTGTTAATAAGTGTTTGTGGAATTGTAGCTCCTAAACAAAAGGACCGATTTTGATGCGGGTTTTTTTATTTGAAAGCTGACGTGAGCGAGGAGGTTCTTAGCTATAATTAATGTAGATCTGTTCATGCGCATGATGATCATCCACTTCTTTCCTACAAAATTAATCTGCAACCAATTTGACACAAGTGTTTGTCTAGTTCCGTATATTCAAAATTGTGTTTGAAAACTGACGTGATCGAGAAGGTTCTTAGCAGTAGTTTATGAAGATCTGTTCAGGCATTCGGTGATCCCTTATAACTTGTAATATTTTGATGATGACCGTCGCCGCGTCGGGGAACTGAATACAAAGAAAATAAAACAATACAAAGAAATAAAAAGAAGATTGATAATGATAAAGTGTGGTTTATACTTACTCTATGTAAGCAACGTAAGTACGTAACAAAACAACAATATCCAATCGTTTAGTTTTCAGTATTGATTCATTTACTCAGAATAATTCGCAAAATAAAAACAACAGTTAACGACGTCTGATCTCACCTGTTTGCGCGTTCTCTTTAACGCCAACGTGATGCATAGCATATCGACACTCTGCATGAACTTAGTAGACCTTGTAAGATATATTGATACATCTAAGTTCATACGTATTTTTTATTCGTTATACCTATGTAGGTATAACTAATTATACTACTTCACAAAGCGGTCCCCCGACGCGGCGACGCTCATCATCACAATATTAATAGGTACTTTTAATGTTAAATGGGCAAAAAAGAAACTTTTTATTTTTTTTAAGGGTTTTTTCCTTTTTAGAGGTTTTTGTGTCGGGGGTTGCTTCAAATTTTTAATTTTATTTATAAGATATCCCTTAAATTTGACAACCCAAAGCAGCTTTTAAGCTTCATTCCATTTTTTGCAATTTTCTGCATAAAAACACGAAATAACAAAAAATTGTTGAAAGTAACTTTTATAGAGAATTAAATTCTTTACAACTTTTATCTAAAAAAAATTGCCTAAAATTCTTAGTTTTTGATTTATAGTCTTCCAAACTTTCAACTTTTACTTAAATTAGATTTCCGATTTTATCAGAAAATTTTCAAAATAGTTAAAAACTCATAGAAATGCTAATGAGCTCATAGAAATGCATGACCAAAAGCAAGACATTGAAGAACTTGGTTGTTTAGACTAACTTGGTTCCAGTTGGAAACTTGTCTGAAGGCCTGAGCCAGAAGTTGGAAGCTCTCCTTTTTAGGTTTATTGGTATATCTTTGTTTCCCAGGATGTGCTTTAGTTTGCCAAACGCAGCCCATGTGAGACTAATCCGTCTGATCACTTCGTCTGTTTGGTTTTCCTTTCTCTCTTCTATATCACATGGCCGAGGTAGTGCCGATCTGTAGGTTCACGCCTTATCGAGCACAATGTGGGGAATCTCTAGGCTCATGATCTTTGTTCCACTCTCGCTGGATGCTTGCTTTAGCTGTTGCAGCATCTCGATTGGGTCTTTCGAATTTAAGACCGTAAGGTGGTTTAGATAAGTCAAAACATTTTTTAAACCAATTCGCTCCCAACGAAGTTGCTTGAAGACGTCTTGTAAACTCAATGTAAATAGCGGGGAGATCGTATCCCCTTGACGTACTTCTCTTCCTATATTTATTTTGTTGCTGTTAGTCCTTCTTCGATTTTATCGTGAAGCGTCGCATTTGAATAGATATTTTTAATGATGGCAACATATCTAGAAAGATACTACGAGCACCTTGAGGAGACATATTACAACTGCCCAAGGAATGATCACAAAATTATAATCGACGATACAAAAGCAAAAATTGAGGACTAGTACATTGGAACATTTGGAAAGCATTCACTACACAATGGGACAAACGAAAGCGGAGAGAAGCTCATCAACTTCGCTGCGAGTAAGAACATGGTCATCAGCTCTACGTGCTTTCCGTACATAAACATACACAAAGGTACATGGAGGTCGCCAGATGGAAGAACAACAAACCAAATAGATCACGTCTTAGTTGTCAGAAGAGCAGCAAACAGCATAATGGACGTAAAAGCGAGAAGAGGTGCATATTGTGGGTCGGATCATAACTTAGTTCAAATACTGTTTAGGTGCAGAATAGTTAAGAGTGCGAAGAAGCAGTAGCAGACAGAAACAAGAAATATAGGAAGTATATATTGAAAGAATAACCAGGGAGAGAACAGACTTTGAGGCAGCTAGGCATGTGGCGGACAAGCTATGTAGACAACAAGGAGAAATGACAACAAGGTCATAGGCCTAATGGAGGAGAACATTAAAGAGAGTATAGCGCATTTGGCCCTCATCAACCATGAGGGCCAAATGAAAAGTGATCTTTACAAAATAATGGACATATGGAAGGAGTACTTCAACAATCTCCGGGCAACAGAAGGACCTAGGGAACGAGAACGGAGCCTCCATCTCTGGAAGAAACGAAAGAAGCCATAAATAGGTTAGGTTAGGATAGGTTTATAGATATTATTTATTAATTGCAACATTAATATGTTACAGACAATTCAATTCTCTACTAATGTTGTTTATTTTGTCTATTTTGTTTGTTTTTCGCAAATTTCTACCATTTAGACTTTCCTTCAAATCGTTCCAAAAATCACAAAACAAGTGATAAAGCCAAACAAATTTTCTCTTAGACAATGAAATTCTTAACAGTTTGTGTCTAAACCAATGAACAAACAATGAACTTCCAAGTTACAACAAATCAAACCCAAACCTTGTCTAAATTTGATTCTCTCTGAATTTTTAAAAATTTCCAAAACAAAATTAACTCCGTTGTTTAGGCAATGGAATTTTCTACAAATATTGTCTAAGCCACTGTTGCCGAATTTCTAAGTTACAACCAATAAAACTAAAAACGGCTTATCACAGTGACTTCTAATTTTTACTAATGGGCGCACACTGAGACGAATTACGAATTTACGGTTTATTTTTTGTAATAAACTGCAATAAATTGATTTTTAAAAAAAGTTCCGCATAGTTCCATGAAATTAACTATTTTGTAAAACAAAACAAACATTGACAACTTTGGAAAAGCAAAAATCCCGTCCACATCGTTCCACCTTACTGAGAATTACACCTTTTTTCCAGGTAGTCGTGATGACCACCATTTGCAAGCGAGAACGTTGAATAGAAATGAACTATAAAGAGATTAAAGTTTTTATCAAGTTTTATTCGTTAAAGTGTAATGAACACTTTTGATGATACGATAACGATAATTTTGACGAAGATCGGTAGTGATTTTTTTTTTAATGTGCACTTTTGTCATATAAAAAATTTTTCCACTTAAATTTGCATTTTCAATTAATTGTGTACTTCTAATATAGACTAATATTATATTAGAATCATCAGAATGTCATCATAAGGTAATATGTGAGACAAAAAATTGAAATGAACTGGATTTTATTTTTGTCGCCGTACATTCGTAATCCGTCCCAGTTTGCGGCGTCCCAAAATTAGTCGGAAAGCATATATCATATTCACAAGAAGCTTTTAATTCAAAAATACCATAGAAGCAGCCATCGATCCGCTCGAGGACTCTTATACAGAATAATTTCGATAATCCGACACATATGGGACCAGACAACCGACGGATTATAAGAAAAAGTGGTGGGAGGGAAGAACGCGAGCGGTCTCCAGACCGCCGAATTACAGGACGTTTCGTCCGATTAACCAACGCCCGAATTACCGAGATTATACTGCATACATTTTTTGATTTCGACCTTTATTTTTTGCTCTCCACTTCCAAAGTAGAAGTTATAAAACAAGAAGGAAAGGTGAATATTGTAAAAGCCTTATAAGTGAGAAAGGCATTTTACCTCCCTCCTCTTTACAAAGTGATGCCAATGGCCTAGTGACCCATTAGCTAGTACGAAAAATATAATGAACAAAATTTGACCCACTACTCAAAAAGATTCGCCATCCCTGGTCTAGAGTCTAGAAGGACTGTTCGTGACTAGTTTGTCTAGGCTACCGACTACCGACATAGTCTAAATAAATCATAATATAAATCGGAAATTATCACAAGAACTATTGTGAATCAAATATTTTGCATTGTGAAAACTGAGAATCAATGTCTAGATTTTTTTTCCTGTGGTGCTACAGTCCTAGTGGACTTGACCTCATCCCCCGCCTACAATAATGCGTGGTATCTACAGCTTAGACACAAGTCTAAGCCCTTACAGTTTTTAACATGGGTGGCGAGCCACTATACTATAAGGTAAATATTTGTAAGAACAAGAACGTACAGGTTCTTGCCAATAAGGAGGAAATACACAACAGGTGGATGGAGCATTTCTCCGAACTCCTAGGCTCAGATAACCAAGAAGCAGAAGAGCTAGAAGAATTAAATGATGACCTGGCCGAACCGCCCAACTTGCAGGAAATCCAGGATGCCATAAAGAAGGTGAAAAACCACAAAGCTCCTGGAAAAGATACTACACAGCAGAACTCATTAAAGCTGTTGGAGAAGTATTGGAAGAAACCATGCTACAAATCATCCTAAAAGTCTGGCGTGAAAAACAAATGCCAGAAGAGTGGAACGTAGGGGTTATATGCCCTTTACACAAAAAAGGTGATCAGTTGGAATGCATCAGTGATCAGTAAGTCATCACAGGCGCAGGCATACGCAGACGACATGGACCTGACCTCTAGAACTCTCCGAAAAGCAAATGAAATCTTTGTAAATTTTGAAAATGCCGGAAGAAATATGGGACTACAAATAAATGCAAATAAGACAAAGTTTATGGCTGCCACAAAAGAACGCAGGGCGAGAGACGCGGGACAAAATATCACAATTGGAGAATATAACATCGAATCAGTGGATGAGTTCGTATATCTAGGAGCCTTGATAAACCCGAGTAATAATGTCAGGAAATATATCAAAGAAATAAAAAGGCGCATAATGCTTGCCAATCGCTGTTATTTTGTGCTGTCAAAATACGTACATAAATCGAGCCTTTCGAGAAGCACAGAATCAGAAATCTATAAAATGTTAATTGTATCAGTTTTAATCTATGGCTCGGAAACCTGGACCCCAACAAAAGCAGATGAGACGTTACTATCAACATTTGAACGAAAAATCCAAAGAAAGATTTATGGTGCTGTCCAAGAGGATAACGTCTGGAGAAGAAAATATAATTTTTAGCTTTATAACTTATACAGAGGATCATGAAACAGAGATACTGCTAATAACAGCAATCACGTTTGGTAGGTTAAGATGGGCAGGACATGTAGCACGCTATGAGAACAACGTGCCAACGCGAATAAACTTTTAGGCCATACCAACGGGCAGTAGAGGCAGAGGGAGACCAAGGCTGAGATGGAAAGACGGCGTTTCTGAGGATGCCAGAAAAATTGGTGCAGCTGACTGGAAGGTCCGTGCCAGAGACGGGAAAGGATGGCGGACGAGGCTGGAGAAATTCGAAGCCCCGTAGGGCTGTAGCACTACTGATGATGATGATGATGGCGAGCCACTATTTTAGGGGAGCTTTGTTGTCAGATTACTCTGACGGCCTTGCCAGAGCCATGCACTGGAGGACGGTGTCTTAATTCCTTATTCGTGCCCTAGCATTTGAACCTTGGGCTTATGGCTTATTAATCCGACACCTTGACTACTAGGCCACCACCGCCTCTCAAAGTCTAGATTAAACTTGAAAATTTACAGTTTCTCTAAGCAGAATAGACGAACACCGAGGAATCAAGTTCACTATACCAGACTACAACAGATTATATTTATATTTATATTTACAAACAGTAAAATAATAGGTCTAAAACCACTGAATAGACCTTTTTACGGGTAGTTAAGCGCATGCGCATCCGCCAAGTTTGAAAGGCGGGAATATGAAAGTTTCGCGCTCATATATAGTTATCCGTCAAAGAGTTCTATTTAGTTCTATTAGTCGAAACTTATTTGCTTAACGTCTAGCCGTATCTGTTTAATCAATCTGTCTGTCCTGTCTGTATATTATTCTTTTAATTTTATGTATAGTCTTGACTTGTATGTCTAGCCCGTGTCTGTCTAATCCTGCCTGTGGAGCCTTGACATATCTTTATCTGTTCAGTCATGTATTTCTGTCCTTGTCCATATTATCTACATAGACAGGCAGGTCTACTGAAAATACTATAAAGACATGATCGTCTTTTATGCAGCTACTTTAAACAAGATTTATGTAGAAGATAAAAATAATATTAAAGTAAGATTCATTGAAACAGCCAAGTCGGTTTAACATGGAAAAGTCAAGGATATATAAACACACCTTCATTTGACCATTTTTAAAATTCAAATTAAGTTTTTGATTTATTTTTATACCGAAATCCCACGTGAACAAAAACACGAGAGAAGTTTCCTCATTCGTGTAATTTTTAATTTTAACGATCTAACTAAATTTGTTTTCATCCAAATGAATCAAGTTTTTTTTCTCTGTTGTTTCTCCACGAATCTCGAATTAATTAACGTAATCTACAGAGATATGTTTTAATCGTGCTGCCGCGATAACGAGAATAGTTAGTCGGAGATGGACGGAGGAGACCTTGAGGTTCTTCCAAAATTATCTACACAATACTTTTATGTTGATTACACTCGGCTGAACACAAAAACTTTCACGGAACATATTATAAATCACCGAATGAAATTGTATATTTGCCAGTAATTATTAAATAAATTTAAGGTAATTACAAAAGAATTTGTTAATTTTAATCAGAATTTTTGATTAAGGAGAAATCATCACATTAGTTTAGGGTAAAACAACGCAGACAGACGTGAATAATGGTTGTTTAATATATAATTTTATTAGTTAAAGTATATTTATTATAGTAATTTTATCTAGTTTGCTCAAAATTAGTATTTTCTCGGACAATGGATGAGAGACTATTATGAGTTTAGATTAGTTCCAGACTGCATGTACTAGCCGCAATATAATTTATATTATGCAGGTGCGTGTATTGACAGCACTGCATATTGTCTATATATTAAAAAAATAATAATTCATGATTGATAGAAGTGAAATTCATAACAGAATTGAATTATGAACAAACGGAAATTGTGAGGGGGTAAAACCTTCATGAGGAAACTGTGTCTGATTGAAAATGGTTTCTGATGGTTAGCGTAAATTCGTCGCTTAAATTTCCGAAACGCGAGAACGAACGCGTTTGGGATTATTTTCGTGGTCGCGTTGGCATTTCACCCGAAACTATTAATCAAGGGCTGTTGTTTTCGGCCTCCGCCCCGACGGCTTAAATAGCTTGGATCTTTTTTTGTTGCCTTTTTCGAAACTCGTGGAATGGAATTCCAAATGATTCATAAACTCGAACCGAGAAAAACTTGCTACATAAAACTTTTCAAACAATAATCTCCAATAAAATATATTTTACTAGTCAGTTTTTTACTAGTTTACTTGAATACAAAGAGGCAGGACTACAAAGAAGTATGGACAAACAAAGCCAGTGATACAGACAGGAAAAGAATGTACAATGATGTGACACAAGTTAGATGACAAGACTAGATAGTGAAAACTAGAATATACAGACATTTTTTTTCCTTTTAGATTTAGATTAAGTTGTAGACAGCATATTTTCTTGATACATTGTCATCGTTTTTTTTTTGGTTTATTCAAGGTTTTGGACAAAAATTAATTTGTTTGTTGCCTAAATTGATTAACAACGTGTATATTCAAATAATTCGAATTTAAAAGAAAAACTGATTACAGTTAATTTTTTGGGTTTATTCAAAGTTTTACTAAAGTAAATGTGTTGGTTATCTAAATTAAGTAATAATTCAAATTAATTAAAACTAATTTGGAGTTTAACTCCATGCTGACTAATTCTATAGCAACTGGATGAATGAAAGTCACAAATTAGATATGCCCATATTAATTAAAAGCTTAAATAAACAAGGAATAATTTATAATTAAACCTTTTGTTCAATCTGGGTGGATTAAGCAGTTACATAGGGGTGAATTTAAACAATTAAATTAATTATGTGTAAATTGTTCCAACTAGTCAAAGACATAGCTATAGTCATAGTTAATTCAGAAAAATAGATATTAGTATAAAACTTATTGGTTTTAAAGTTATTAACTCTATTTCCCAATTTAAAAAAAATATAATTAATTCCCAGTCTGGATTAGATCAGTGAGTTTTAAACACTAAATAGCATTTAAGTTACAATGCCAATTTCAAAATTATTTGATTTCAAAATTATTTCATTCCGGAGAAGACTATTCTTATTACTTTCTTGTGGAATCTAGATCACCCGTTTGTAGACTAGTCTTTATTATATAATGTAGCTTTATTGGTATTGCCTAGTTAATCTTATTTACCCTTATTATGAGTACTAATCTTTTCTATTATCGCGGAGGTTCTCAAACTGGGTGCCGCGGCACCCTGGGGTGCGGCGAGCGTATGCCTCGGGTGCCGCAGCAGTAATCAAAATATATAAAAAATGTAAATAGAAAAATGAGCAGGTAAACGAATTTAAGTTCCGACTTTTATTGTAGAATTATGCACAATTGGCTAAAATCTGGGTCTTTGAAACGGATACACGCCACTGCTGACGCTGAAAGAGCCACATGGTTTCATGCTGATACCAGGAAAATTCAAAGGTGCGTGCCATTGTCGATTTCTTCGCCACCTGCTGCCGCATGTGGTAGACTGTAGTGAATTGTAAATGTGCTGCCAGATTATGAAAATTAAATCGCTATAGAAAGGGTTGCATAGCAATAGGGTTTTCGAAAGAATATAACATTTAAACCTGTTCTTTTTTTAATATCATGCAATTATGTGCGAATGAACAAAGGCGGTAGTATTTAGATAAAAAATGTATATTGCCACATTGACCTCATTTTGGATCTGGAGTTCGCGCGTATGTGATATCTTGATTTATCTGTCGATTCGCGGTGTGCAATTTAATCTAACCTGGGTTAAACCAACGGTCCTTGCCACATTGTCCTATATTGGATCGAGAGTTTGCGCTGCTGCGCGTATGTAGTCATGATTTATCAGCGGCTTCGCGGTGGGCAACCTAATCTAACCTGGCTAAAACCAAAAGTCCTTGCCATATTATCCTAATTTGGATCCTTCGGTTTAGTCACAAAAGTAAAAAATACCCCTTCTTTGAATTTCGTTTCTTAAATTACATGGGTTTAACTGGAGAACGCGGTTGGAGGTTTGCAAAGAAATTGCAATGTCAATTTCAATAGACAAACGTATGCTCTATCTAAAACTAAAAGATTTTTTAATGTGCTTGTTGCATTTTCCAAAATATAGTTATTTAAATATCTTACCATCTGGGCCGCTTTGAATTTGAATCTGGGCGGGTGCCGCCAGATCAAATATTTTGCAAAATACACAAGGAGATTTGATAGAATGATCCTTTCTCTACAAATGTGTAAAATTTTATTATTCCACGTAGTGTGAAATTTACAAAAATAATTTTTTAAACAATCGCGAATTCCAACCAAAACCGAACTCGAAAATATAAAAATATACAAAAATAGCGAAAAAATGTGTTAACCCTTCATATATTTCAATGAAACTTTTACTGAATATGTGTATCTACCAGAAGTACCCGCTGACCGAATTTGAAAGCTCTGCCCCCAATGTAGGCTGCGTGGCGAATTATTTTTGCCTCGAAATAGAAAATTACGACCGCGATCTCCGTATGTAGTTTGTCTGTGTCTACAAATAAGTATTCTTTGCAAATTTTGTAAAATCGTTCGATTTAGCCACAAAAGTAAAAAATATAAAATGCAAACATTTTTATCTTCTAAGGAGGAATCTTCTCTGAATTTCGATTTTCAATTTACATGGGTTTAAATGGAGAACGCAGTAAGAAGTTTGCAAATAAATTTATTTTGCAAAAACGGTTCGCTTTGGAAAAATGAACATGACAAACTTTAAAAAGTTGTTAAAAAACATCACGTGATTAATCGACGACCGCAACGGTGCCGCGAGATTTTTTCAGCTCGACAAGGGTGCCGCAGCAAAAAAAGTTTGAGAACCACTGTACTATCGCCTAGGTTTGTATAGCCTTGTCTATTCTTTCAAATGTAGCCTTGTCTTCTCTAAGGGATCGTCCATTAATCACGTGTGGCTCGAGAGGGGGGAGGGGGTGAAGTATTTTTTTCATTGAGCGCGCGATTTTTTAACCGAAAAGCGGCGCTGGTCGCGAAAAAATACGTGTGATTTTGGGAGGGGGGGGGTGGATTGGGCTTTTAACCTAAAACGTCACCACGTATCACCAGGGGGGGCATAAACAATTGGTAAAAAACATCACGTGATTAATGTACGACCCCTAACTTAGTTTATCAGTTGTGGTCCTATAGAATCGTAAATACCTAATATTGCTAAGTAAACTAGACTTACAAAACTAGGAAGAAAAGACTAGACAGACAAAACTAGGCAGGCAAGGCCACACATACAATACAGGCAAAGAAGAGTCCGATTCAATCTTCTATGTCTAGTCTTGTCTGTCTGTCTAGTTTCTATGTCTAATTGTAGCACAAGTTGTGTCTACGATTGTGTGTCTAGTTTTGTGTGTTTAGTCTTGCCTGTCTAGTCCTATCTGTCTAGGCTGTTATAAGTAGTATTATCTTTCCAGTCTTATCTGCTCAGTGATGTTTGGCCAGTCTTGTATGTCCTTATCTTATCCTTATCTTATCCAGTATTCTCTTATCTTTCCAGTCTTGTCTATCCAGCCTTGTCTGTCCAGTCTTACCTCTCCAGTCTTGTCTGTCCAGTCTTGTCTGTCCCGTCTTGTCTGTCCCGTCTTGTCACTCCAGTCTTGCCTGTCCGCTCTTGTCAGTCCAGTCTTGTCTGTCCAGTCTTGTCGGTTCAGTCTTGTCCGTCTTGACTTGTTTGTCCAGTCTAGTCTGTCTGGTATTGTCTGTCTAGTTATATCTCAGTCGTTCTCTCTCGTGTGTCGTTCTAAATAGTGCAGTGGACAACATGCCCGCCTGACAAGTGGGAGACCGCGGTTCGATATCCCACCGAGGTAGTGGCATGCCCACCCATAGTATAGAAGGAGGTATCACAATAAAAAACATCCGACCCGGGTATGGGAATAGTCAGATTGCAACCGTCACGCTTCCCAAAAAATCCGCGAAGGCCCTCATCGAGAAAGGAAAGTTAAAGATTGGTTGGCTGTACTGCAGAGCTAGGGAGAGGATATACCTGGTCTCCTCGGTCTTACTACCCTCACAAGAGTTTGGTGGCACTATGCTTTTACCATTTTTAAAGCAATTTTCCACTTCTCTCTGTTCTGGGCTAGTTCTGTGGCCTATTGCAGAGAGAGTTGAGTCAAGCTTCTGATTCCGTCTACGCATCGGGTTGGAGATCTTGCTCGTGACCTTCGTCCGTCGACTTTGCCTTGAACTACCAGCTTTTCTTATGCATCCGGTCTTCTGGAGACGTGCCCGAAATACAGCACTTTGTTCCCGTTTATTCTCTTGGACAGTCTGTCCTCGATTTTTAGTTCTTCTAGGATCGATACATTGGTGCGGTGCTACGTCCATGATATTCGGAGCATTCATCGGTAAACTCACATTTCAAATGCATCTATTTTCTTTCTGTCCGCTTGTCTGATCGACCAGGTTTCAGCCGCGTATGTGCAATTGGGAAAATTAAAGTAGAGACCAGCCTGATCTTCGTAGCTTTACTAATTGACGTGCCCTTCCATATGCGTGTCAGTTTAGTTGTGGCCGTTCTTGCTATTGATAGCCGTCGTCTTATTTTGGTTTCGCTACCTCCTATGTGGGTGATGAGGGAGCCAAGATAAATAAATTTATTCACTACTTCGAAACCGGCTACCTGTCGGATATGCGGAGAGTTGTTCGTTTTCCGGTCTACTATCATGACTTTGGTTTTACTGATGTTTAGTTTTAAGCCGTACTCTTTGCTTAGATTTCCCAGCTTTGTCATGATCATTTGCAGCTCGAGTTGATCTGCCGCCAATATAAGAGTATCATCGGCATACATCAGATTACTTATGCGCCTTCCTCCCACTGCAATCCTCCCATACCATTGATCGAGTGCTTTGCGCGCATGACGTACTCACTATATATGTTAAATAGGATTGGTGACAGGATACACCCTTGTCTAACCCCTCCTCTAACGTCAAATTTGTTTGAGTAAGTTTGATCTATTCTGACCCTTGCTGCGCTGTGTTCATAGAGGTTCCGTGTCAGTTGTATTAGGTGACCTGGTAAAGTGCTATAAATGCTGGGAGACCGGCCATTTTGCAAGCACATGTAAAGGACCAGACAGACAGAAGATATGCCTTCGACACGGCCAAGAGGGACACCAAGTGAAGGACTGCAAAGAGGAAAAGTACTGCCCAATTTGCAAATTGATGGAACATCAGGCGTATTCCGGAACATGCCCAGAATATAAAAAAGCTCTGTCGGAGGAACTTAGACTGAGACGGCAAGCAACAATAATTGGTTCATCGACAAAGAAAAGGACGCAGCAATATAGATAAAGAGCCGTAAACTACCAGTTATAAGAACTGGGCGCGGACCAGGATTCGTCTGGGTGGAGCTACCCTAATTTATAATCTACAGTTGCTACTTCTCATCTAATGCAAAACCCAAACAGTTGTGTCAATCCTTAAAAGCTCTAAGTCATAATATCAGGGACCAAGGGAAAAGAAAACAAATTATTGCGGGCGATTTCAACGCCAAGTCTCCCTATTGGGTTCATCAGGCATGTATAAAAGAGGAATCATGGTAACGTGTTGGGCTGCGAAACTAGATCTACTTGCACAAAACCAGAGAAATAACTACACGTTCGGGAGAGGAAACTCTCACTGTATTATAGATATTACATTTTGCAATAACATCATCCTTCCAGTTGGTTGCTCCCTTTATACGTATGAGATCCGTGCTGTGCAGTCACAATCTTAGTCTGAAGTTAAAAATACGTATTGTGAAATGCTATGTATTTTCAATCTTGCTTTATGGTATGGAGGCATGGACCTTAACAGAAGCATCCTCGAAGAAGATAGACGCCTTCGAGATGTGGGTGTATCGTAGAATTCTGCGGATCAGTTGGGTTGACAGATTAACGAACTAAGAGGTTCTGAGAAGAATGGGAAAGAAGATCGAAGTCATGCCAAACATCAAGATAATGAAGCTCTCTTACCTGGGACACAGCATACGAAATAATAAATACCGCCTACTTATCTTATTTATTTATTTACATAAGAAGGTCTATGTGTCCAGCACTCCGTCCACATGGACACTATGCTTGTTTAGCAGCTATTTACAATAATATTTTACAATTTATACATTAATTTAATCTTAAGCTCTACAAGTCTTGATCAAGTCCTTTTAACTCCTGCGCAGTTTGTCTCTGCCACCATTCACTTCACATTTTTTAGACAGGCAAAAACCAGACAGGCAAGACCAGACAGCTTATTTGTTTCCACATATGCTGTTACATATGTATTCAGCATTCCATCTAAAAGACGTTATGCTGGCTATACTGTCATCATGGCCATGTGTTTTAAAACTTTGTTGAATCATGGTCAAGTCTCTTAAATTAAGCTGCAATGCTGTTTTCCACCATGTTTTGTTTTTATTTGCTGCTTTTAATTCTGCTTTGTTTTTAGGCCAGATACCTCCGGCTCTATTAATTCTTAATTCTGTCTGGTTTCTCAAGTACTCTGTTAGAGGACAATTGAATAGCACATGTGATGCTGAGTCCGTTTCGCCGCATGAGCATAGCAAAGTTTCCATCCATGTTTCCATGGAAGTTTCCGTGACCAGTTATCAGTTGCACCGCGTGGTGTGTCAGCCGTAGATCCATTTTTGTCCAATCCTCTATGTTGGGTATAAAATTCTTCGTCCAGAGCCCAGTTTTTTGAGGCATCCCATCTCAACTGACATTCTTTTAGTCTGCAAGAAGCTATCATTAATAGTTTCCCTAGGTATTTTAGTGTGTGAAAGTGGGATATCCTGCAAATCTTCACCAGAAGGATTTATGTCTGAAGCTTGCCTTGCCAGACTATCCAGCCCGTTCATTTAAATACCGCCTACTGCAGCTCATCATGCAAGGCAAGATCAATGGTAATAGAGGACCGGCGAGAAGACGAACCTCATGGTTGGTGAACCTTAGACAGTGGTATGGAAAGAAATCAGTCGCTTTGTTCCGTGCTGCTGTCAATAAAGTTATTGATCGCCAACATTCCACCAACGCGATGATCGCCAACGGGATGATTGTTAGGCAGATATGGCACCAAGAAGAAGAACAACTTAATCGCAAGCAAACTCCAGGGCTGGAGGGTGTTGGATGGGGAATCCTTGAGTAACCACCGCTACCTAAAGCAACTAAAATCACCTAAAAACTTCAGAAACCTAAAATTTAGATCACCTAAAACATCCAGAAAAACAGAAGGCCAAAAGAAATAGCACCCCTATCAAGAACTAGATGGACAACAAATCACCTGAACGAGGAAAAAATTAAAGTGCCTTACTCAAGATCCTAGTAATAGCGACAATAAGGTGCAGATATACTAGCTCAGGCGATACACAAAGCATGTAAAAAATCTGTAACTGAGGAAGGACGACCAAAAATAAAAAATATAACATACTGGTGGACTGATGAAATTTCGAACATAAGAGCTGCATGTACCGCTGCCAAGAGGAAGTACCAACGCCAAACGACAAAACAAGCGGATAGCGACGTCACCAATGCGGCAAACCAGATATAGAGTCAAAGAAAGTCAGAGAATCGAAATATAGAGTCATAGAGTCGAAGAAAGGAGCTACGACAATTAATAAACAGATCTAAGCAGGAGCAATGGAAAATAATAATCCGCTGAACTAAAAAACGACATATAGGGGGAAGCCTTCCAAATCGTAAGAAGAAACGTGAAAATTTGCTCACAAACTCCTCCATTAACAATAGAAGCAGTACGTAGAGTAGCTGATGTGCTTTTTCCATACCACACTCGGTTCGATTGGCAACAGCCCGAAGTCACCAATATACCTCTCTTCAAGGCCAAAGAATTATCGCTCGCAAGCAGGCGAATTAAGAATGGCAGAGCACCGAGACCAGATGGAATACTACCCGAAGTTGTAAAAATAGCGGCCTAGCACCAACCAAGTTTCGTATTGGATACAATGAACAAGCTGCTCACAGTGGGTAACTTTCCGGTCAGATGGAAATGGGCAATGCTCGTCCTCTTCAGAAAAGTAGATAAAGAAATAGCGAACTCCACATTCTATAGACCTATTTGCCTAATGGATGTGTCGGGAAAACTCTTATAACAGCTTTTATTAAGCAGAATAAAACGAGAACTCGAGACCGGACATGGACTGTCAGTAAAACAATTTGGCTTCAGGCAAGGAAAATCCACAATTGACGCGCTAAGAGCTGTCTTAGAGAAGCATCGGTTGCGGGGTTCCACAAGGATCGACTTTAGGCCCAACCTTGTGGAACGTCCTATATGACTAAAGTGTTGAGATTGAGACTTCCATTGGGGGCGACATTGATTGGCTTTGCAGACGACTTGGCTCTAGTAGTAACAGCCAGGGCAGAAGGATTGATGCAGACGGCCATCCATGCTATAGAAAAAATCGTTAATTGGATGAAATGCAAAACCCTCAATCTGGCGCCGGAAAAAAGACGAGGTAGTTCTTACAATAAATGGGCCCAATTAATAAAATTAGAAATTAAAAAAAATGGCGATAATCCCAAGGCTTCAAACAAAATACCTGGACATAGTAATGGACAAGGCATTGTCTTTCAGACCGCACATAGAAGAAGCTGCAGCAAAGGGGATGAGGACAATGGCAGCAATAGTGCAACTCAAGCCCAACATTGGTGGTTCCAGGAGCAGTAAACGCTGGCTGCGTTTAAGTACAGGCCACTATGATGCACGGAGCACCAATGTGGGCCAGAACACTGTGAAAAGAGAGCAATACTTTAAAGCTCCTTGCAGTGCAAAGAAAAATGGCAATGCGCATCTGTAGCGCTTACCGCACCATATCAAACGAGGCAATCTTAACCATCGCGGGTATTCCGCCATTTGACTCACTGTTATTGTAAGACAGATGGACGAGAACAAGATCGAAAGGGACGAGAACAAGATCAAGGATCAAGACCTCACGGGAAACCGCCTAAAAGATGGAGAGATAATTGGAAATCTACCTCTAAGGAAAAGAAGCATAGGCGGCGCCAGAATTAACAGATCGATAGATCTCCAAGAAGAAGAAGAAGAAGCATTTAGTTTTGATTTCTTGGCAGAACCACGGCGTGTTACTGGTCTTTGTCTTTGATCTGGTGGTTCTCGTCATCATTTTGGACAATTTAATCAGGAAATTCAGAACTTGTTGTGAAACTTATTTCAGAACCTATGAAGAATTGTATTCAAGGTTCGAAGTATCAAAGCTTCGACGTATTCAATGTTCAACAGTTGATTCTGAATCTCCTCACATCAAACTGTCCAAATCTACAAATTTCAGTGGAAGTTAAACTGTACTTGAAATATGTGATTCCACAGGGTTCAACAATGGGGCTCGATACTGATTGTATTCAAATTAGAAAGGACGTTGAGAAACTGAACCACTTAAGCAAAATGAGACATTTCAGAAAAGCTCGTGGAAATGCGATCATTTATGCGAAGTTACCTTGTTAAATAAAAATAATTTAGATATTTGGACAATTCCAACATATTTTTCACCTACGTTTCAAAGACGCCCAGTTTTTGGTACAGACGAATGGGTTTTGTCTCATTTCTATTTATCTTAAGTAAATAGGGTGGCTAGACGAAGTGCTTCTTTTGACTAGACGTTAAATGTGGTTCATGCACGATGGTGCACCTGTACTTTTTGGCACGGTAGAGAGTTCACCTACATAACGCCTATCCTTTAAGGCGGATAGGTCGAGGCGGTCCAGTTGCTTGGCCAGCGAGGTCACTGGACATGAACCCCTTGGACTACTTAATTTGGGGTCAGTTAAAAAACTTGGTCTATGAAACGGAAGCGACGCAGAACTGCAGCGTCGTGTAAAAAATGGATGTGCAACCATTAAGGCCATTTTTTCTCAAAAACTCCCATCTTGAGCGACAGAAACAAAGAGTACCTCTGCAGTGTAGTATTTGATTGCGAACAAAAAACATTGGCTAAATGTGCAGATGGATAAAAACTTCTAATACTTTGACAACTGTACTCCTTTGATAATGGAGTAATTAATATCCTTTAATTTGAAGCGATTTGAAACGGCATAGTTCTAACTAACGATTTCGCATACTGGAATCTGGTCTCATTTCTAGGAAATGATTTGGGTCGCGTGTTTGATAGTTTTAGAAACGCTTTCATAAACCATAGGTTCACATACAGGTTCAGGTTGTGAGACACTGTATATTCGAAACAAAGGATTTTTCAGAAATCATCATACAACAAAATATTTTTAGAACAGGCCAAGGAGTAACCCCTTGAATTTTTGCCGCATGTTTACCCACATCCTGTATATAAATTAAACTGAAAATATGGTCACAGCATTCACAATCTCATAGTTTATTATGAGATTGTGAATGCTGTGACCATATTTTCGACGATGTGACTCACTAGTCTTGTCTGTTCAGTCTTGTCTGTCTAGTCTTGTCTGTCTAGTCTTGTCTGTCTAGTCTTGTCTGTCTAGTCTTGTCTGTCTAGTCTTGTCTGTCTAGTCTTGTCTGTCTAGTCTTGTCTGTCCAGTCTTGTCTGTCCAGTCTTGTCTGTCTAGTCTTGTCTGTCCAGTCCTGTCTGTCTAGTTTTGTCTGTCTAGTCTTGTCTGTCTAGTCTTGTCTGTCTAGTCTTGTCTGTCTAGTCTTGTCTGTCTTGTATGTCTTGTCTGTCTAGTCTTGTCTGTCTAGTTTTGTCTGTCTAGTCTTGTCTGTCTAGTCTTATCTGTCTAGTCTTGTCTGTCTAGTCTTGTCTTTCTAGTCTTGTCTGTCTAGTCTTGTCTGTCTAGTCTTGTCTGTCTAGTCTTGTCTGTCTAGTCTTGTCTGTCTAGTCTTGTCTGTCTAGTCTTGTCTGTCTAGTCTTGTCTGTCTAGTCTTGTCTGTCTAGTCTTGTCTGTCTAGTCTTGTCTGTCTAGTCTTGTCTGTCTAGTCTTGTCTGTCTAGTTTTGTCTGTCTAGTCTTGTCTGTCTAGTCTTGTCTGTCTAGTCTTGTCTGTCTAGTCTTGTCTGTCTAGTCTTGTCTGTCTAGTCTTGTCTGTCTAGTCTTGTCTGTCTAGTCTTGTCTGTCTAGTCTTGTCTGTCTAGTCTTGTCTGTCTAGTCTTGTCTGTCTAGTCTTGTCTGTCTAGTCTTGTCTGTCTAGTCTTGTCTGTCTAGTCTTGTCTGTCTAGTCTTGTCTGTCTAGTCTTGTCTGTCTAGTCTTGTCTGTCTAGTCTTGTCTGTCTAGTCTTGTCTGTCTAGTCTTGTCTGTCTAGTCTTGTCTGTCTAGTCTTGTCTGTCTAGTCTTGTCTGTCTAGTCTTGTCTGTCTAGTCTTGTCTGTCTAGTCTTGTCTGTCTAGTCTTGTCTGTCTAGTCTTGTCTGTCTAGTCTTGTCTGTCTAGTCTTGTCTGTCTAGTCTTGTCTGTCTAGTCTTGTCTGTCTAGTCTTGTCTGTCCAGTCTTGTCTGTCCAGTCTTGTCTGTCTAGTCTTGTCTGTCCAGTCCTGTCTGTCTAGTTTTGTCTGTCTAGTCTTGTCTGTCTAGTCTTGTCTGTCTAGTCTTGTCTGTCTAGTCTTGTCTGTCTAGTCTTGTCTGTCTTGTATGTCTTGTCTGTCTAGTCTTGTCTGTCTAGTTTTGTCTGTCTAGTCTTGTCTGTCTAGTCTTATCTGTCTAGTCTTGTCTGTCTAGTCTTGTCTTTCTAGTCTTGTCTGTCTAGTCTTGTCTGTCTAGTCTTGTCTGTCTAGTCTTGTCTGTCTAGTCTTGTCTGTCTAGTCTTGTCTGTCTAGTCTTGTCTGTCTAGTCTTGTCTGTCTAGTCTTGTCTGTCTAGTCTTGTCTGTCTAGTCTTGTCTGTCTAGTCTTGTCTGTCTAGTCTTGTCTGTCTAGTCTTGTCTGTCTAGTCTTGTCTGTCTAGTCTTGTCTGTCTAGTCTTGTCTGTCTAGTCTTGTCTGTCTAGTCTTGTCTGTCTAGTCTTGTCTGTCTAGTCTTGTCTGTCTAGTCTTGTCTGTCTAGTCTTGTCTGTCTAGTCTTGTCTGTCTAGTCTTGTCTGTCTAGTCTTGTCTGTCTAGTCTTGTCTGTCTAGTCTTGTCTGTCTAGTCTTGTCTGTCTAGTCTTGTCTGTCTACTCTTGTCTGTCTAGTCTTGTCTGTCTAGTCTTGTCTGTCTAGTCTTGTCTGTCTAGTCTTGTCTGTCTAGTCTTGTCTGTCTAGTCTTGTCTGTCTAGTCTTGTCTGTCTAGTCTTGTCTGTCTAGTCTTGTCTGTCTAGTCTTGTCTGTCTAGTCTTGTCTGTCTAGTCTTGTCTGTCTAGTCTTGTCTGTCTAGTCTTGTCTGTCTAGTCTTGTCTGTCTAGTCTTGTCTGTCTTGTATGTCTTGTCTGTCTAGTCTTGTCTGTCTAGTTTTGTCTGTCTAGTCTTGTCTGTCTATTCTTATCTGTCTAGTCTTGTCTGTCTAGTCTTGTCTTTCTAGTCTTGTCTGTCTAGTCTTGTCTGTCTAGTCTTGTCTGTCTAGTCTTGTCTGTCTAGTCTTGTCTGTCTAGTCTTGTCTGTCTAGTCTTGTCTGTCTAGTCTTGTCTGTCTAGTCTTGTCTGTCTAGTCTTGTCTGTCTAGTCTTGTCTGTCTAGTCTTGTCTGTCTAGTCTTGTCTGTCTAGTCTTGTCTGTCTAGTCTTGTCTGTCTAGTCTTGTCTGTCTAGTCTTGTCTGTCTAGTCTTGTCTGTCTAGTCTTGTCTGTCTAGTCTTGTCTGTCTAGTCTTGTCTGTCTAGTCTTGTCTGTCTAGTCTTGACTGTCTAGTCTTGTCTGTCTAGTCTTGTCTGTCTAGTCTTGTCTGTCTTGTATGTCTTGTCTGTCTAGTCTTGTCTGTCTAGTTTTGTCTGTCTAGTCTTGTCTGTCTAGTCTTATCTGTCTAGTCTTGTCTGTCTAGTCTTGTCTTTCTAGTCTTGTCTGTCTAGTCTTGTCTGTCTAGTCTTGTCTGTCTAGTCTTGTCTGTCTAGTCTTGTCTGTCTAGTCTTGTCTGTCTAGTCTTGTCTGTCTATTCTTGTCTGTCTAGTCTTGTCTGTCTAGTCTTGTCTGTCTAGTCTTGTCTGTCTAGTCTTGTCTGTCTAGTCTTGTCTGTCTAGTCTTGTCTGTCTAGTCTTGTCTGTCTAGTCTTGTCTGTCTAGTCTTGTCTGTCTAGTCTTGTCTGTCTAGTCTTGTCTGTCTAGTCTTGTCTGTCTAGTCTTGTCTGTCTTGTATGTCTTGTCTGTCTAGTCTTGTCTGTCTAGTTTTGTCTGTCTAGTCTTGTCTGTCTAGTCTTATCTGTCTAGTCTTGTCTGTCTAGTCTTGTCTTTCTAGTCTTGTCTGTCTAGTCTTGTCTGTCTAGTCTTGTCTGTCTAGTCTTGTCTGTCTAGTCTTGTCTGTCTAGTCTTGTCTGTCTAGTCTTGTCTGTCTAGTCTTGTCTGTCTAGTCTTGTCTGTCTAGTCTTGTGTGTCTAGTCTTGTGTGTCTAGTCTTGTCTGTCTAGTCTTGTCTGTCTAGTCTTGTCTGTCTAGTCTTGTCTGTCTAGTCTTGTCTGTCTAGTCTTGTCTGTCTAGTCTTGTCTGTCTAGTCTTGTCTGTCTAGTCTTGTCTGTCTAGTCTTGTCTTTCTAGTCTTGTCTGTCTAGTCTTGTCTGTCTAGTCTTGTCTGTCTACTCTTGTCTGTCTAGTCTTGTCTGTCTAGTCTTGTCTGTCTAGTCTTGTCTGTCTAGTCTTGTCTGTCTAGTCTTGTCTGTCTAGTCTTGTCTGTCTAGTCTTGTCTGTCTAGTCTTGTCTGTCTAGTCTTGTCTGTCTAGTCTTGTCTGTCTAGTCTTGTCTGTCTAGTCTTGTCTGTCTAGTCTTGTCTGTCTAGTCTTGTCTGTCTAGTCTTGTCTGTCTAGTCTTGTCTGTCTAGTCTTGTCTGTCTAGTCTTGTCTGTCTAGTCTTGTCTGTCTAGTCTTGTCTGTCTAGTCTTGTCTGTCTAGTCTTGTCTGTCTAGTCTTGTCTGTCTAGTCTTGTCTGTCTAGTCTTGTCTGTCTAGTCTTGTCTGTCTAGTCTTGTCTGTCTAGTCTTGTCTGTCTAGTCTTGTCTGTCTAGTCTTGTCTGTCTAGTCTTGTCTGTCTAGTCTTGTCTGTCTAGTCTTGTCTGTCTAGTCTTGTCTGTCTAGTCTTGTCTGTCTAGTCTTGTCTGTCTAGTCTTGTCTGTCTAGTCTTGTCTGTCTAGTCTTGTCTGTCTAGTCTTGTCTGTCTAGTCTTGTCTGTCTAGTTTTGCCTGTCTAGTCTTGTCTATCTAGTCTTATCTGTCTATTCTTGTCTGTCTGGTCTGAATAGGCTTGTCCATCTAGTCTTGTTTCTGTAATCTTGAATGTCTATTCTGTGTGTTTAGTCATGCTTGTTTAGTCTTGTCTGTCTAGTCTTGCCTTTGTTTTGCCAAAAGAAATAGAATGAGGCATTTGATTGAAATATTTTCATGAATGAAAAAGATATAAATCATTTAATTTAGAAGAAATTTCAATGTTATCTGAATTATTTGTTTATTGCTTCGCTGACTAATTAGTTATAATTTTTGATGTCCATAAAAAAAACGTATAAACTGAATTAGCCCGGCGTTCTTCTTTAAAATTCTAAACATTTTTTCATATAATTTACGTTACGGTTTATTTTTTTACTCGAAAAAGAGAAAAAAGATAGAAATTAGGGTTATTTCATATCTAGTATAATTTTTCAGATGCCGCAACGTTTTATCTTCGTACAAAAAACTTATTATTTTAAGTTAATTAAAGTTAAACATAACCAATTATGTAACTGCGAATGCCTCACCAGGAAATAAATAATATTAACTAATCAATAGAAATAATAACTTTAACTGTAAAAACGTTTAAAGGTGTTAAAACTAATCATATAAAGCTATAGTGAAACGGAACATTTTTACCAACCGGATAGCCCTCGACTTTCACAAAAATACGGTTTTAATTGTAACATTTGTATGTTTAGAAATTTAAAAATATTTCAATTGAATTGAAAAATTCACTATGTTTTTACTACACTTGTGTGGTAAACACATAGTGAATTTTTCAATTCAATGTAAGTATGAATTACCACGTAGTAACAGTGGCAACCCTCCTATTCATAAATATATTTCGTTCTTATAAATTTTGTCCTTCAACAAACAGTCGATAAAAACAATTCTGTTGACCCAATTAGTGTTTATTTGCAGTAACTCTGAGGAATAATTAAGCCTGGAATCCTCAGGTTAAAATGATTGTTCAGCACAATATGAGCAAAGAGCTTGATTGCGAGCAACCAATATTGACTAGTCTGCTAGTAAAAAAATCGCCTTGTGATTATTACTTTACTCGCGATTTCAGTTTACACAAAAATATAATAACTTGCAATCGATGATTCTTGTAACATATTTTTGACGAAACATATAAAATTAACTTAGTTTACAGTAAGTTCTCCTCTGTTTGAGATTTATTTAAACAGGTTAATCAAATGAAAAGCAAGGGTAGACGTGTTTACATCACTAATTTATTCAGCAATCAAAATGCCCCGAAAATAATCCCGGCTTTGATCTCCCGATCTCTGTTAACTTGTAAATATAAATATTTATGTAATTCCAACCCGCCGCAAAAGAAGAAAATCATGCGCGCTCGAGAAATATTTACATTATCGCGCGGCCAGATTTATATTCCTGTAATATTCCAAATAAAAAGGAGATCTAAGACGTTCAGTATTTTTCTTCTCGTGTGCGAGGGGACTCGGTGATTGGACGGTAACATATGCTTTTATGATAATCTCTTCGGATATAAAATCGTCGAATTTATGGAAATTGAATAATAAATTTCGACGGGCCGCTCGTAATCTTGTTTTTCAAACGGTTATTCTGCGATTAAAAAAATTAATTAAATTGGGCTTTCGACGGAGACGGCTTCATTATCGATACTTGTTTTCTACACTTTATTAATCGGACGGCTCACTTAGCTCGTCGGCCGTGTCTTAAGGGTGCAACATTATTTTCAAAATTAGCATTTACATTTGTTTTTAATGATTATATACTTACACTAAATTTATTTCGTTTTAGGTCTTTTTTTCAATTTAGTTTACTAGTAAATTGTTGAAATATAAACTGTTTTTTCTTCATTAAATATCATTCATTGACTTGTTTAATTTCGTCTTTTTTACACTTGTCTAGTCGGTTGTCCCTAGTTTTGTCAGATCTTATCTGGACTTGTTTGTCTGAAATACCTGTTTACATGTTTTTTTCACAAAATAGCCTTGTTTATTTTCGTCTAATCTTGTACAGTCTTGTCTTGTTTCGTCTTCCTAGCCTCGCACAGTCTTGTCTGGTATTGTCTGGTCTTGACTGGTCTTGCATACTCTTGTCTGGTCTTTTCTGGTCTCGTATGGTTTTTTGGTTGCGGCGTCGTTTTCAGAAAGTCATTTTCCTATTAATACACTAAGATTGTCCGCGGGAAATTCACGACATTCCGATATCTCTACCCGAGCGCCGATATTTCTGAAAAATGTCTTCAATTCTTGCAGGCGATTGTGAACGGAAAGAGCTAGCGCAATATAATTTACATATCTGTAATCAGCAGCAGCTTTCAGGAACGTTTTTAAATTTTGCGGTGACTCAAAAAATAACGATTTTGACAAAATCGATTT
The DNA here is from genome assembly GCA_944588485.1 of Phosphuga atrata. Lineage (NCBI taxonomy): Eukaryota > Metazoa > Arthropoda > Insecta > Coleoptera > Silphidae > Phosphuga > Phosphuga atrata. The sequence goes on along the minus strand of OX155897.1, from coordinate 65,517,485 downwards.
TCTCACATTTCGTCGTTTCGGCGGTCTAGACTCGCCTTGTCGTTGGCATTTCTTAACTAGAAGCTTCCTAGGGAATATTATATATACGTTTTTCGACTAATTTTGGGACGCTGAATCGATTGGTGAAGACTTGAAATCTCTGTGGTGAGCCGTTCCAAAGGTATGACAGCGTCAAATCAGTCGGAAATGCAAGATGGTGTACAGCGAAAGAATATATAAAACTAGTTTATATCTAACTTCAGAGCGAAATTAACTGGAAAACCGTTTTCAGCACTTCGATTTCCTTCGGGTAACAAAAAAAATCGCGAAATTTTTTTCCAAAAAATGTTCATCATCAATTTTGGGACGCTGAATAGATTGTTTATTGGTGAAGTCTCTGTGTGAATGGAGTCTCTGTGGTGTCCCGTTCTAAAGTTATGACAGCGTGAAATAAGACCTATGTTAAGTTGGCAGGAACATCGAGGAAAGAGAAAAATCCGCGACGGCACATAATAATCCGTTTTTTATTCGCAATTGTCTGGTATTGTCTAGTCTTGTCTTTTGGCGTAGCTGGTAGCTAGGAGCTACCAGCAGGCAAGTGCAGGCAAGTGGCCCCTAACAACTCCGTCATCATTCCGAAACTGCGTTTAGCATGCCTTCAAAATCTTTCTCCGTCAGCCCGTGTTCGTCCACTCCTTGACATAGACCTTTCCTATACTCTTCCATTTTTATCTGTCCTGTATCTGCTTTTTGGTGCCAGTTTTTGCCTGGGTCGCCTCAGCGCAATTTTAGCTGTCCAGCGTTCATCTGTTCGTCTTACGACATATCCAGCCCATTGCCACTTTAGTTTTGCGATTCTTTGTATTAGGTCTTTTACTCCTGTTATTTTCCTAACTTCTTCGTTAGTGATTTTGTCTTCTTGCGTTATGCCGAGCATGGTTTTTTCCATTCCCTTTAGAATGATTGTTTTAAATTTAATTTCAGTCTCTCGTCATCTTGTTTGGAAGACATGTTTTGAATATAGTACGTGTTTGAATGTGAATGTAGGGAGCAGCCATGTCCGCTGAGGACTTGAGTGAGCTGAACTCAGCTCTCCGTACTTTTTCTTTACCCATTACTTCCACTTCCTTTATAAGCACCTTTGTCCATTGCCCCTTCTCTCATGCTTCTCACTTATTTTGCCACGCCCGCAATAGTTCCGACCTTCCGGTCTTCTTTATTTCATCTATGCTTTTCTGGGTTTCAGTTCGTCTGGCTGTATATATGTTTAATCTCTCCGTTACTAACAGCTCTATGACTAGGACCGCTTCTCTGGAGAGAGTTCTATAGGCACTGCTGGTTCTGATTGTCAGCATTCTTTGGATCGCTCCATGCTCGCGTTTGTTTACATCTACGCTCATAGCACACCTCCATACGGGGGACGTGTAGAGCATTGCAGAGTGGGGCACTGAGCATAACAGTTTGCTCTTGCTGTTCCGTGGCCCTCCTACATTACGGATAAGCCGTTCCAGCGCAGACACCTTGTATTTTTCTATCCATCCAATGGCGCTACAGCCCAAATCGGGCCTTGGCCTCCACTATTTCTTCCTCCAACCATCCCTGCCCTCCGCCGCCTTTCTCCAGTTTGGAGTTCCGAGCATGGATCGTCCCCCTGGATTTTGTATGCCCATCTCGCCCCTGCTAGTATGCGAAGTAGTTGTTTTAGCTTTCCTATTTTGAATAGGGTTCGCACGTTCCATGTTCCGATACTCATTTCCATGTCTTGCTTGGGTCGTCTTATCAAAGTCCGTCCCGAGGCTTCTTTAGAGGTTTCGTAACAAAAGGTTTTTCCGGGGTGGGGTTGTTAGCCTCACGCCCAAACCCCTTTTCGGGCCAATTCTCCCGCTCTCGTCAGCCCTGACCTTTCTTTTACCGGGGTTGGTTACCCGATCTCCAGAAAAGTTACTCAGGTTGCCCAGGGTTCCCCACCTATCTCTACTAGGAGGTGAGAGTCGGAATTGGGTAGGAAAGGCTATGCGACGCTAACAGGAATCAGCATCGTGTGGTACGCACGCACTACCCCATTTGAACCCCCTTTGTATCGTTCATCATCATAAATAAGCCTTGATCTGGAAATCCAGATTTTCCCATAATATTATTAGTCCCATAATATTCAAAAAGAATAGTATATTTCGAAACGAGAGTTGTAAGAAGCATATTACGTACGAGCAGAACAGTTACGCACGACCCGCGTAGCGGGGAGTGCGTAATTCCGCGAGTACTTAATTACCTTACAACTCGAGTTATGTACTATACTTCATCTACCACCACACTAATTTGTTTCTGTTTAATAAGAAAAATATGTTTGATGCAACAAATTTATTTCTTATTAGGTTATGTTTATTTAATTATTATTATCTAACATTATAATGAACAAACAGTTGAATTTTCCTATATAACTGTTATTCGACATTATTTAACTTGAAAGAAATGAAAAAATACTTTCTTAATGGTTACATACCTTATTATTTAGTACTTATTTGGGTTAAACTGGAATAAGAGTGCTCATAGATATAGGCAACCCAATGCACGCAATGCCAATTTCCGTTAGTTTGTTTTGTGGCACGGGGGGGGGGGGCGCGCTGAACCTATGAGCAGGTAGTAGCAGCTCTCAACCAATCAACGAATCGTAAACCAAAAGCACGTGTCTGTTATCAATCATAACTTACCATTAACAGGCTGACTGCCACGCACTCCGATCGGAGTGGTTCGGTGTTTTCCAATAAATACTTTAATAAGAACTTTGGTTTTGGTGGCAGTCAACCTGTTAATCGCGGACTGTTACATACGTGTGTGTTATGATGTATTTACATAGTCCACGAACTGTACAATAATGGGCATTTTCAATAGTGGTCGTGGTGGTGGTAGATAAACTATTTTAACGGGGTGTATATATAGAAGAACCTATTTAAAGCTTTTGGAAGATCATATGTTATATGTGATCGCTGTAAGATTCGTTGTCTAGAACCATCCAATTTGCTAGCTTACCGGCCAAGCTGTTAGTAACTAGTGTGAGATCAAGGAAGTCATCGAATCATCGAAGTCCTTTTCTCTCAAAAGTTGGATTATGGCCTTCATTTATGACGACCAGATCTAGCTCTGTGATCGAGTCGAGACTAATATCTACAGGTTATTATCACAACTTAGCCTTGTCTACTCTTATCTGATCTCGTCTCGTCTTGTGTAGCCTTGGCTAGTCTTGTCTCGTTTTGGCTTGTCTGGTATTATCTGGGCTTGTCTGGTATTATCTGGTCTTGTCCGGTTTTGTCTTGTCTGGTCTTGACAGCTCTTGTCTGGGCTTGTCTTGTCTTGTCTTGTCTTGTCTTGTCGTGTCTTGTCTTGTCTTGTCTTGTCTTGTCTCGTCTCGTCTCGTCTCGTCTTGTCTTGTCTTGTCTGGTCTTGTTTGGTCTTGTATTGTCTGGTCTAGTCGGGTTTAGTCTTGTCGAGTCTTCACGGAATATTGATTTAAATCATAATAATAATATTTATTATCTTGACAAGGACAATATATTGTAATAAACGGATATCGACCTCAAGATCTTTCTGCCCTTTAAGTCATATGTTATCATAAATTGAAAAGTCTTGATCTGGAAATCCTGATCTTCCTTAGTCTCATGATATTCAAAAACAAACTATTTTAGCACGGTGTATATACAGGGCAACCAATTTAAAGTTTAATTCAAGGTTCTCAAGTGTCGCCCATTCTCTTTGACTCCACCGTGCCGCATACCATATCGAAACTCTGCAGGAACTTAGTAGACCTTGTAAGATAGATTGATACATCTAAGTTCATACGTACAATTTGAAACTAGTAGGTATTTTCTATTGGTTATACCTATGTAGGTATAACTAATTATATTTCTTCACATAGCGGTCCCCCGACATGGCGATCCTCGTAATACGCTGAAAATATTATAGGTACTTTTAATTAAGTTAAAAGGGCAAGAAAGAAATGTAGTTTTTTTACTTTTTAGTGGTTTTTGTGTGTCGGGGGTTACTTACAATTTTTGATTTAATTTATATTTTTCTGCATTTTTCGTCTGTTATTAACTAGTAGAAGTACAAAAATAGAACGAATATCCTATAAAATTTGTTGTATATTAAAGAAAATGAAATGAAATAAACAATAAAACATGTACGACATGAAAAATAAGTACGTGTCGGAATCCAGAAATAATACCTCCCTTAATTATCTTAATTACTGTAAATCTATGACTTACACGCATACCAAAATGCGTCCCCATAAATCAACCCCCGCACTTGCAAGCAAACAAAACTGGCTCCGTGCCAGCAGAAATAGCTTCAGAATTAGATTTTCATATATATCGACTTTTTCCTCTTCTCCTAGGGTCAGCTTTTATTACAGCCACCCTCTTTTCAATAACTTTGCAAAAGGGATGTCAAGACAAGTCAACAACATAAAAAAGGGACATGGCGCCAACAAAAAATGGATAAAAGTGTATCGATGAAAAATTTATCGACAAAAAATGTTCTGCTGATTTGTTTATTAGTATGCGGAAAAGATATATCGGGTGTTCTATGGGAAGTTATAAGCATGCGAAAACCTCAATTGTAACTATACCGTTTCAAATCACTTCAAATTAATAGATATTACTGCCGTAACATCGGAACTCCGGGTAGTTATACGTATAATAAATGTAAATCTTTATGACGAACTCACCACAAAACATTTGTATTAATTCTAACGCAAGATAGTGTTCCAATGTCCAACAAGATAGTGTTCCAATCCAACAACCTAGCTTTCGTGCGAGCAGTAGCTGAGCCGACCAAGTACTATCTCTCACAACCCATATCGAGTTTGATTTTGAGAGAAAGATGAAGACGTCTACAACAATCAGTTTCATTCATTGACTTGCTGCTGCCTATGATACGGTTTGAAGAGAGGGACTTCTGTATAAACTTATTAAGGTGATCCCTTGTCGCAAGATAACACATCTCGTAAAAAACATGCTTTCCAATCGACTATTTCAAGTATATCTGAACGACGACCTCAGCACTAGGAGAAAATTGAGCAACGACCTTCCGCGAGGCTCAGTTCTCGCACCACTCCTGTTTAACCTTTATATATGTCGTAGTCTTTTCGCAAAATCCGTCATTTCATGAAATACCTAGGCACTTCCAGAAACGTCGACGTTTAGTGAAAAATATTAAAATTGCATTTCCCGCCTAGGTAGTTCATGAAATGACCACTCGGCGCCGGCATCTCGTACTTAAAGCCGAGTTTTACAATCAGACGAACAATACAATTTCGTTCTTCCTGTAATGCCTGCGTGTTGTGGGACGTTCCGTAATAAAGAGTAATTGTTTAATTTACAAGAAAATGGAACGAATAACTGCAAACAAAGACTTCTTTTTTAAAAATATCATGAATGTTATGAAAAACAGCCCTAAATTGTTACCTCTCTGTGTCCGAAATTTGACATTTCCAATAACATATCAATTTTGACGTTTGCTATTTGACATTTCCAGCTACAAATTCGATGTTTGAAATTTAACTTTTCCGATGACATATCAAATTTGATGATTGAAATTTCCATTGACATATCAAATTTGATATTTCCAATGACAAATATGTTGTTTGAAAGTTGACATTTCCTAGAACATATCACATTTCACGTTTGAAATTTGACATTTACAATGACATATCATTTTTGACATATGAGATTTGACATTTCCATTGACAAATTCGATGTCTGAAATTTGACTTTTCCGATGACATATCAAATTTGACGTTTGACATTTCCAATGGCATATCAAATTTGACATTTCCAATGACAAATTTAATGTTTGAAATTTGACATTTCCTATGACATATCACATTTTACGTGTGAAATTTGACATTTCTAATGGCATATCTATTTTGAAGTTTGAGATTTGATATTTGCAACGACAAATTTGTTGTTTGAAATTTGACTTTTCCGATGACATATCAAATTTGACGTTTGACATTTCCAATGGCATATCAAATTTAACATTTTGAATGACAAATTTGATGTTTGAAATTTGACATTTCCTATGACATATCACATTTTACGTTCAAAATTTGACATTTCCAATGATATATCACATTTGATGTTGGAAATTTGATATTTCCAATGACACATCATATTTGACGTTTGTAATTTGACATTTCGTATGACATATTAAATTTAACATTTGTGTTATATTCACTGTTTTGTCGTCTGTGGCTAACTGTAAAAGCTGTGCGAAGGTTTCTAACCCCCGCAGGATTCTCCAAACGGTCTCAGCTGTCAAAGTCGACTTCTATTGTTTCTCTTGCATGATACTGAAGTCGTCTGGAAAATGTCAAAAACGTCATTTCAAAACAACTGCAGTTCTCTTTGGGTTACGTCCATGTCGGGTGGAGAAAACTCGTCTATGTCGGGTGTCCTGCTGCTCGCAGAAACGCCTGATAACCACATAAAGGCTGTCCAAAGTGCCCAAACAATTGGCGTCGTCCAATAAACGCGTCGGCTCTTGAACGCCAAGGGTTTCTAGATAACGGCCGCGATGTTCCAGGTGATTGGATCAGTCGATGATTCGCGAATATATGTCCAAAATTTAACACTCTTCTCTAATCACCTAAAATTGCAACCAAAAAGTTTTAGCAAAATTCGTCCGTTCGTTCGTTTGTTCGTTAGACCAAATTTCAATGAATAATTTCGCATAGTTCTAGACAAGCCAGATTAGCCAAATTTGAAACAGACTAAGCTAAGGCTTCAAAGTAATGTTTACAAAAGTTTAGCAAAATCCGTCCATTGGTTCGCCTGTGCCGCAAATTTGCATATTAACAGAATTAGACCAAATTTCAACGAGTAATTTTGCACAGACTAAGATAAGGCTTCAAAGTTAATCTTTACAAAAGATTAGCAAAATCCGTCCGTTGGTTTGCGTGTGCCGCAAATTTGCAAATCCAACAGTTACAAAAAAATCTAAAATTCAAAATATTAATGTAGATTGTGAAGTTGGACTTGTCAAATTTAGCACAGACTTAGATAAGGTCTCAATGATAATCTGTGCAAAATTTTTGCAAAATCCGTTTGCTTTTTCGTCTGTCCCGCTAATTTGCGAATTAACAGAATTAGACCAAATTTCAACCAATAATTTCGCGTAGTTCTAGAAAAGTTAGATTAGCCAAATTTTGAACAAAGATAAGGCTTCAAAGTCAATACATGCAAAATTTTAGCAAAATCCGTCTATGGCATTACAAGAAAAATCAAACTGCATTGTGCGTCTGATTCTGGAACTCGGCTTTAAGCTCGAGATACCGGCGTCGACTGGTCATTTCATGAACTACCTAGGCGGGAAATGCAATTTCAATATTTTTCACTAAACGCCGACATTTCTGGAAGTGCTCAGGTATTTCAACGAAAAATAACGGATTTTGCAAAATGACTACGACATATACATGATCTACCACCGACGGTCTAAATAAGCAGACGGTATGGCGATTGCAGGGCAAGGTAAAGAACATGGGGCGTGAACGTGTGAGCACGTAATAGCAGTTCTCAACCAATCGTAAACCAAACGCACGCGTGTGTTATCAATCATAACTTATCATTAATAGCGGACTCTTACATACGTGTGTGTTATGATGTATTTACATTGTCCACGAACTGTACAGTAATCGGCATTTGCAATAGTGGTCGTAGATAAAATATTTAAATGTACATATTTTTCATTTCCAACTGTGCAAATTATATATACAAATATTTGCACCTGTCGGCTATAAAATTGCCACAAACTGTGTAAAAGTCAACATTTACTTTCAACAAACTCAAAACTATTCCCAATCATTTCCCAGCACAACTTCCACCAATGTATCAATCCGCAAATTACTAATTAACTCTTTTTTTTCAGGTGAGTGTCTGCATCCTGTTTTCTAACTCGACTCTTTCTCTCGGTACGTATTAGTATGGAACACAATCGTATAATTTGATATAAGAGTGATTGATTATAGTAATAAGCGCGATAGGCAGTCGAGGATATTAATAATAGTTCGGCGAATATTGGCTGTTATTAATGATTCGTTAAAATCGATGAGATATGCATATTCGATGAAAAGAAGATAATAAAGACAATTAGCTGCAAGATTTCTCGTAATTGTGATTACAAAAATGTTCATACAATTGATTTGACGGAGATTCTTTCATCTTTTAATTAGAATAAATCTAATCTACTTTTCTCCATATTTATTGTCTTTCAAAATATTATACTATTGTTTTGTTATTTTATACTTATTTACTTCAAGAAATAATAATAAATATTATTACCTACTAGTTTACCTACTAGTTATCATCAGGGTAAAAATGAACAAATATATATATGAAAATAAAAAATTAAAACTTTCAAATTTGTTATGTCGATCGTTTTTCTTTATACAAATATTGAAAATATTATACTATTATTATAAATTTTCAAGATAATTATATACACTCTACAAATCCTAAGCTCAAACAATCGACTTCGTTCGCGGTTCTATTTGTGTTTAATATTTACTTTATTAGTCATAATAACACTTACATAAACTTCTCTCTCTCTCTCTAGTCGTTTACTTCATGGCTGAAGTGTCGTGATCCCATGCTGGCGTTTTATTATGTCATAGCGGAGTTAGCGATCTTCCTCCATTTACCCCTGTCTGCCGCCGTTCTTATGTTTTCTTGTAGTGGTGTCTCGGTGATATCTTGCACTTGCTCGATCCTGCGTTTTCGAGAGCATCCCCGAGGTCGCGTATCTTCAATTTTCCCATGGACGACCAGTTTTTCGAGATTGTCACCCGTTTCACGATTGACGTGTCCAAAATATATAAGTATTCGTCGATTAAAAACGGTTGATAGTCTTATGTCAATGTCGAGGTCTTTTAGTATAAATTCATTAGTTCTATGCTCTGCTTAAAGGAACCTTAAAGCCTTCTCCATGTCCACATCTCGAAAACGTCTATTTTCGGCCGATCTACTGCTTTCAGTAGATCGTCTGCTTCCTCGATTCCATGCCTCTGCTCCATATAGTGCAATTGGAAACACCAGTGTGTTGACGAACCTTCGTTTTGTTTCTTTCGTGATGTGGTCATCTTTCCATACTTTGGTTAGTTTCGTCATGGCTGTTTTCGCAAGAGTTATGCGTCTTCTAATTTCTGTGGACGTATTTCCGTCACTATTTATGCTGGAGCCTATATAAATTATGTTGTCGACGTTTTCTACGTTCTGCTTCTTTTTTGAATAGGCGTACTTTGGACCACGCTTGTTCAACTGTTGGGCTTTGTTCTTTGCCCAATTTTGTCGCGTCTTCTTCCGGTGTAACTCCTTTCTCTCTTCTGTCTAGGGGGTATCTTTCCTTCGGGGTTTTTCCTGAAATCTACGCACTTCCTTCAGGGTGCGTCTCACAGACTGTCTGTTTTCGAGATCTGTTATTCGCAGTTCTTTAATATCCTTCTCGGTTTCTGTCAACCAAGTGGTACGAACCTTCTTGTTTTGCCAGAAGGTGAACAGATGGTTTGTTAGTCGGTTTGGAGGCAATCTTGCAACGTGGCCATAAAAGGCTACCCTTCTTTTCCTTGCACAGTCAAGCAGCATCTCAATATGTTCGTAGAGCTCAGAGTTCTGCCGCCTTCGGAATTCCCCATCTTCCTTTACAGGGCCTAGGATCTTCCTGAGGATTCTCCTCTCTTTGATTTCCAATTTCTCTACCAGACCTCTTCGGTTCAAGGAAAGGCACTCCATGGCATCCATGGCTCCAACACTGATGTGTAGTACTTAAGTTTCAGGTTGCGCGACAGGCATTTCTTGTTGTAAGTGTTCTTAGTCAGTCGATAGGCTAGTTCTAACGTGTTGTTGGATAATGATGCTCTTTCTGATAAGTTGGGTTCAATTCATTCGCCGAAATACTTGAATTTCTCAGTCCTCTTTATGTTTCCCTGCTCTAGTAACATCTCTCTGTTTGCTTCTCTGATGTTTGTGAAGAATTCTGTTTTTTCCAGCGACACTTGAAGACCCACTTTGGCATCCTGTTTTCTCAGGCAATTTACCTGCATTTTTGCCATCTCAAGAGAATCAGCAAACAGTGCCATGTCATCTGCAAAGTCCAGGCAATCTACAACCTTTCCATCGTTCTTGCGTTCCAGGTAGATAGTTCTCTGAGCACCCAAATTGATCAATTGCTTGCGCCATTCTCTTATAACCTTCTCAAGGACGCAGTTGAAGAGAAGTGGGGAAACTCCATTTCCTTGTCTCACTCCAGTTTATATTTCAAAGCTTTCTGAAATCTCGCCTCTAAATGTAACCTTGGAATGGGTGTTGGTCAAAGTTTCTAGGATGAGTCTGTGGGTTTTGTAGTCTAGCCCTAATTCCTGGAGTACTTTGCCAAGCGTTTCTCTATCAATGGAATCGTAGGCCTTCCTAAAATCAACAAAGGTGACGGCCACCTTGCGGTTTCTCATCTTGGAGTATGCAAGTATAGTTTTAAGATTGAGGATCTGTTCAACACAGGCCCCTTTCTTCATGAAACCCCCCTGGTATTCTCCCAGTTAACTATCCAGCTGATTTTCTGCCCTTGTTTGCAATGTTTTCGAGAGAATCTTGTATGTTACCGGGTATTACCGTTAATCTCCCTTTTTGTGAAGCGGATGGATCAGAGCAAATTTCCAATCGGGTGGTCATTTCTCTGTTTTCCCAGATGTCCTGGATGATCTCCGTTAGCCTGCGCACGGCATTTTTTCCAGCACCTTTCCACAATTCAGCAACGATAGAGTCCTCTGTCTTATTATTCTTAAGAAGTTGAACGATCTGGCCAACTTCTTCTAATGAAGGGGGAAGCGAGTCCGGGTTTGGTGTGGTTTGTTATAGTCGAAGTCTTCCCTGGGTGGGTCACAGTTGAGTAGATATTTAAAGTACTGAGCCAAAAGGTGGCAGTTGTCCTTGTCGTTAAAAGCCAGTTTGCCTTGTGAGTCCCTGAAGTGGAGGCTTGGCGGAGCGTATTTTCTGAGTGTCTGCTTGAAGATTCCCAAGAAATCTCTGTAGTTATTCTTAGCTATGCTCTCTTCGATTTGGGTTAGTTGGTTTTGTGTTTAGGTTAGTTTGGTTCCTTGTATTATCTAGGCTGTAACCTATCTTTGTTCCAAAAATGTATGCCAATTTTCCTTGGTCTTTTTGGAATTCCATTTCACCCAGGCTGTCTGTCTTTGGGCTATTGCATTGTCATAGTCTTCAGTCCACCACGGATGCTTCCTTCTTCTAGCGAGAGGGGCGAGTTCATTGGCCGCCTTGGCAATTTTCTTCTACATCGTTTTCTACGTTGATTATATTGGGAGGATTTTCTCTCCTGTTGCCACAACTTACTACCATCAGCTTTGTTTTTTAGCGATTTAGACTGCCATCGTAGTTCATAGCATCTGATCGTCCAATTAATTGGACTACTATAACAGTCCATAGCACCTGGGCATCAAATCAATTGAACTGCTATAGCAGTTCATAGCAGCGAAAGGGTTAAATGTTCAGGCAAGAAATCTCATATTTGGTCAAGAAATTCCATGTTAGGTGTTCGAGACTTTTTTAAAATAAATAAAATAAGTAATTTTAATTAAAGTGAAATAAATACCCAAGAGTGAACACTACACACAAGTTCTATCTAATTAAAATTGAAAGGTGCAATTTAAGCTCTGGAGCTTCAATGGCACTTGGCACAATGGCACTTTAGAGTTTATAATCTCAGCCTTCCAACAACAAACGGCTTCGCAAATACTTCTCGCATCCTTCAACTAAAATTGATAATTACAATCAATTGACCATTTTCGGGGCACTTAAGGGTTTCTGATCCTTTCCAACAGCAAGTGTTCCAAAATTATATAATTTGGTTTATATTGTAGTAAATGCCGTAAATGGGAAAAAGAAGAAACTAGAAAAGAAAAGAACGTTAAACGATTGTTTCAGCAAGCTCGGTAAACTCCTACCTTGTTACGACCCATCATCTACCCTTAGCAAGATCGACATTCTTACAAAGTCTGCTGCCTTCATAGAGGATCTACAAAATAAACTTAAGGACAATCTTATAAATAAAGAATACCGATAACAAACCTGAACGTACGTAAACAAATAAATAATAATAATAGTTCATTGAAAATATTGCAAGGCATTTCACAACATCACATGAGCTTTTGTTACACTTGCTCAGGTGCCTTGTGGTACCAGCTCCACTAGTGAAATGCATTGAACACCTGTTGCCATTCAATGTTTGTTCAATGTGTTTCAAGGAGATTCCATGAGTCCTCACCTGTTTCGCATTTCACTGTTGCCGCTTTCTATTGCCTTGAGACGTACCTGTGGCTATGCATGTAAGCCACCGGAGACATGAGATCACCCACTTGTCTTACATGGATGATCTCAAGCTCTGCACCTCCGGGGAGAGAAACCTCCGACTATCTCTCGCAGTGGTGCAGGAGTACACACGGGACGTTGGCATGGAGCAGGAGTTGAATAAGTGCGCTGCATGGGCGTAGCCAGTGTTTAGTTTCGGGGAGGGGTTTTAAGAAAATACAATAAGAGAATTGCACCAATTTACTTTTTAAAACTGACAAACAAGGGTTCTAACCTAACCTAACCTAAACTCCACATCTACCATGCTCTCTTGAAGATGAGTCGTTTCTACTCGTTCCTCACATTTCAATATAATATTTATGTTAATATTTTGCATATTTCGGGAGGGGCGGGGGTGGGGATGAACTCTCAAAACCCCCTCCTGACTACGCCCATGGTGCGCAGTGATGCACCTTAGGAGAGGACTATCACCGGAGTTCCCTGACGATATGCAGGTCACCGATGAAAGCATCTTAAAGCATCTAGATGCTGGAGAGATCTATAGATACCTGGTGATTAAGCAGCACTATGCTCATGATGTCCCCCGCGTGAAAAAGGCTCTCCGCGGCAAATATAGACACCTTGTCCGGAAGATTTGGTCTTCTGATATTTATTATCCGGACAGAATAAGGTGTGTGCCACTAATATGCTTGCCGTCCAGTCCTGCTCTACTCCTTCGGAGTGGTGAAATGGACAATCGATGGGTTGTGTCAACTCGACAGGGACACCCGTAAAACGATGCAAATCCAGCGAGGAGCCAACATTTGAACTTTCTCTCTCTTCCCAAAAGTTCGGTCATTTCTTCTTCGTTTTGTGCTATGATTGTGGTATTTTCGGCAAACCGTAAGTTGTTTATTCCCTTACCGCCAATGACTATTCGGCCTTCCCAGTTTTTCAGAGCTATTATAGCTTAGTATAAACTCACGGTATATGTGGAATAGTAAGGGTGATAGGACGCATCTTTGCCGAACTTCTCCTATCCTAAAGAGTCTTGAGTTTCTTCCCTCGATCTTCATGATTCCTTTGCTGTTGTCATATAAAGTTTTTAGCAGAACGACAAGGTAGGGAGAGGTTCTCATATCTAAGAGGGCATTCTATAATTGGTGCCAGTTTACACAGTCAAACGCTTTGCTGTAGTTGAGGAAGCATAGATATGTGGGCTTTGCAAATTCTCTGGCTTTTTTAATAATTTGTCATACATCCATGATCTGCTCTCGAGTGCCTTTGCCCGCCACGTATCCAACTTGTTCCTCTTGAATTTGTCGGTCTAAGAAGTTTCCGAGTCGTTGTAACAGAATTATGAGCATGACCTTGCTTGGTTGCGAGAATAATGCGATATTTCTGTAATGCGATATTTCTGGTTTGATCCTTTTTTGTGCAGTGGAATGAAGATAGATATATTCCTGTCAGTTGGCCATTGCCATACCTTGATGAAGTCACCTCCTTCCCACAAGAGGTTGATGCCTTTAGGGGACAGCTGTCTTAGCATTCCTCCACCAATATCATCTTCCCCTGTACTTTTGTTGTTCTTGACCATGTTGATGGCTCCACTTTAACTTTTAAGATGTCAGGTTCCTGTTCTACTTGTGTGATGGGTGGGAGACGAACAATTCCCTGACTATGACCTTTATCCGCGTAGAGGTCTTCACAGTACTGTCAACATACCTCTACTACATCGTCGACGTTGGTTATGACTTTCCCATCCTTGTTTTCTATTTTCCACCTTCTTGGGTTGAACTCTCTCGTTATTTCTTTGATTCTTTGGAATAGATCGCGTGTTTGCCAATATTTCAATCTCGGAGGTTTTTCGTCTCGTCAACATAGCCTTTGTATTTCGCGGCTTAAAGTTCAATATTCTGTTTTCTGTTCTTCTGTTTATTGCATCTGAAGAGTCATTTCGTGGCTCCAAAAATTCATCCCAAATTTCCCAAAAAATCATCTTTGGGAACCGCTGCTCTAGTCCATCTAAATGAAATAAACGTAGAAATATAACTACAATACAATTAGAAATAGTTTAAGATTTACGACGTTTTGCAATATCGCCACGCCATAACTTTTCATTTTTGTAACACTAGTTGCAATAAATAAATCCATAAGTGACGATTTTTAAGAGCAATTAATACACATTTATTATTTTCCAACTGCGAGTTATTTTAATTGCTTTTGTATTGTGTGCGTTGTATTAATGACGATAAATAATTGTGGATTTTTGTTGTATATAGAATGAATTATTTTTTCGCATTTGTAAATTATCTGAGCGGCGTTCTAGCACGAGGAAAATTATGCTGGCAATTACCCGTTTGCTATCCCACTGTCGTTTTAATAATTGAAAACGCGATCAAGTATTTAATAGTTTGTTCTTTCGGCGTTTGAATTAAAAATTTTTAAATCTTTTGTCGGTTTTTTTGGTTACTTAATTTGCACACAATGCACTCGGATTTCTCAAATGCCAAATTAGAAATCGATGCATTCGGACAACGAGCCAGCTGAATTCAGAATATCAATGGGGAGGCGGAAGGTTGGTTCTGGAATTTTCGCACAGATTGCAAATATCAAAAAGCCGGAGATTTCAAATAAAGTTTCTTGCAATGATGAACTTCTGTTAAGTTTAAATTAACTAATAACTCTAAATAAAGTAAATTATTTGTTTTTTTGACAATTCCACAACATGACTAAATTTAAATTTATATTTAATTTTTATTTAATGTACCAATGTTAATACATTTTTTGTTTAAATTGGAAAATAGTAGTTGTTTAGCCTGAGCAAGGTGAAAATAAATCACCGACACGTGCCTTTAACAACAATTTTTTTTAATAACTTATTCCACAGACCTCATGAACATTGTATAAGTAATTATAATTTTGGGAAATGAGTAAGATGATTAATTTTATGTAATGTTTGAATCAATAAATGTATACTACTCTGTTAGTAAAGTATCCGACCTTATTTTTTATTTTGACAACCTGATGGATTTGAATTAAGCGCGCTTGCATGAGCCGACCTTGAACCTTCGTGCGCATGCGTGAATTTTTTCCCGCCTGTAGATAGCGTCAGTTGCTGTCGAGCAGTGTTTGAGTGACGTAGTGCTCTGGTCGGTTTTTCAATGCAAGTAAAATGACAGAACGACTGGAGCAGCGCTACTGCATCAAATTTTGCTAGAAACTGGGCGACAACCAGGTCGAAACCATTCGGAAGATTCAGTCGGCTTTCGGTGACGATTCTATGGACATCACACAGATTAAGGATTGGTACAACCGGTTTAAAGACGGTCGCACATCGGTGGAAAGCGAGCCACGCTCTGGTCGGCCATCAACATGCCGAAATGACTATGTCATTGCCAATGTGAACGCTGTGGTGATGCGGGACCGTCGTGTGACTATCGAGAAATTGCGGAAGAGGTGGGCATTAGCACTTTTTCAATTCGTGCCGAAGCTGCTGACGCCGGAGCAAAAGCAAGTTCATGTTGAAGTCTCAAAGGACATGCTGGACTCCATAAACAGTGACCCCGACTTCATGAACACCATATTCACTGCTGACGAGTCCTGGTGTACGGGTACGACCCGGAAACCATATCTCAGTCGTCACAGTGGAAGCATTCCACGTGACCAAGATCAAAGAAGGCCTGCCAAGTGCGCAACAACGGCAAAGAGATGCTGACTGCTTTTTTGACTCCCGCGGAATGGTACACCAAGAGTACACACCACAGGGCCAAACAATCACCAAAGAGTACTATAGGGATATCCTACGTCGCCTACGTGATGCTGTGCGGCGCAAGCGACTGGAGTTGTGGTCATCAGGAAATTGACGACTCCACCACGACAATGCTCCAGCACATTCTTCGCACTTGGTTCACATTTTTTTGGTGAAAAACCAGACTCCTCTGGTTCGACAGGCTCCTTACTCTCCTGATATGGCCCCCTGCGACTTCTGGCTATTCCCCAAAGTCAGGAGGCCATTGAAAGGAACGCGATTTCAGGACATTATATCTGCAACGACAGCCGAGCTAAAGTTGATTCCGATAAAGAGTTTTTTTCGGAATGCTTCCAACAATGGCGGCACCGCTGGGAGAAGTGTGTGGAGTCCCATGGAGACTACTTTGAGGGTGATTAGGTTTCCGACGCTCCAGGTATGCCAGTTTTTTTTTAACATATTTTTCTAACATACCACGTATATTGCAAAATATCTGTTACTTCCTTTGAATAGGGTATATGCATGTATTTATTTTATATTTAATATATAATTCACTGTTTACATCGTTATAACATAATAAAAAATTAGACGCCGCCATTTTAGCGCGTTCTGTTGATGACGTCAAATACTATGTCAGGTGACAGTTCAGTCCATTGTTTATTACAGGTACTTAACTTATTTCACCATGGAAAAAGCTCAAAAGCCAGTTTATAAGTATTGCATTGTGTCTCAATGTCGGAACACTATCAGAAGTGCACAAGATAAAGTATTTTTTCCAGTCCCGAGAGCTGTAAAAATACGTAACAAGGAATGGTGTAAGGTCATCAGAAGATTTATAGTATCTGCAACAACTTATTTACATTATGGTGAAGATCACTTTAATGCAAGTATAACGTATTTCGACACCTAAAATGATTTCATTTAATCAGAAGTAAGTTTTGTAATGAGAATCATTCATACAAGTAATATAACTGTATCTAAATCCAGTTTTACAAAGTTTTGTGACTTCGTCTATTGTTTTTTTACGTAAACAAAAAAACAATAAAATATTTAACTATTCAGCTCTGTTCCTAAATTATACCACAGCAGAAACGAGAGATTCCTTCAGACACGTTCATCCCTTGACTTTTTTATTTTTTTATATCAATTTTAAATGTTTGGTTTTTATATTTACAATACATTTTTAATCACAGATTATTATATTTATATTTATGTTTAATACTTTACGATAATTATGTTTAATACAACAGAATGAAAAAAGAAGATGTAAATGTGGCATTACGATTAAATAAAGGTGTTCTGCCTCACATATTCCATTGCCAAAATCTAAATATAAGACTACCTGTTACTGTTATAAGAATGGATGCTATCAAGAGAAAACGGTTGGCACTGATAGAAGAAACACTTCTGTCAGTATTAGTATCAGATTGAAATTTAGATTTGAAAGAAAATAAGATGACAGCATGAATCGATCTATTCTCGGCAAATTTGCCGATTGTGCTTTTACAAAACCGATTTCAGTCTTAAATGATCTTCAATCTAATCTCACTAGGAAGCTAAAAAACACTTAACCTTTGGCTGTGGACATATTTTTTTTACACTTCCAATGGGTAACTGCAACTGCAGTATTTTATGTTTGAAAAATTACGCGATAATTTAGAATAATGGAAAAAATATTTTTTTAATTTACAAACTGTAAGGACACACTTCAATCTTTGGCGATATAAGATCATGCGACATGAAAGTTTTACAAACGAAAAAAATCTTAATATAAACTATAAATCGTAAACAAAAATGAAGTTGTAAACCTCTTACTCAATCTAGGACTTGGTGGAGAATACGGGTCTATTGAAACTTAGTGTTCTGGACTTTTTAGCTGGTGTAACTCTTGTTAATCGTCCTTGCTACGGCTTAACTAAGGTCGGAAAACAATAATAGAGCTTCTACGTTGTCTGGTTCAATAAATATTCGTGTTTTTGTTGAAAATAGTTGTTGACATAGACCTAACCTATATTGGATCGAGAGTTCGCGCTGCCGCGAGTATGTTGTCTTGATTCATGTGTCCGCTTCGCTGCCGACAACCTAATCTAACCGGGGTTAAACCAACGGTCCTTGCCACATTGATCTATATTGGATCGAGAGTTCGCGCTGCCGCGCGTATGTTGTCTTGATTTATCTGTCCGCTTTGCGGCGGACAACCCAATCTAACCAACCAAAATGTCAACAAGTATTTTCAACAAAAACACGAATATTTATTGAACCAGACAACGTAGAAGCTTCATTTTTGCTTTTCGATCTTAGTTAAAGAGTTATGTATGTATGTAGTTAAAGCGTGCCAAAGACGATTAACAGTTACATCAGGGAAAAAGTCCGCAAAAATATTTTCAACAGACCCGTATTCTTCACCTAACCCCTAAATCAAATAAAAAATTTGACAAAACATGTATGTGTTGTCTTCCTATGTAGTTTTTCAGGGCAAAGTCTATTTTTTACGAGTACCAGGGATGATTTCTGCAGCTCCAGTTTCATGAGGTGGTAAAACAGAACCTAAAACGCGAGTCAAAGTCATCCTCAACTCTTTAGGTAGTTTTGTATTGACAACGCGTCTTTGCCTATGGGGAACTACTAGAAATCGAGCCAATTTCTTCAGAAAATCTTTTCGTTCTGGGGCTCTTGTTTGATGTTGGTTATAAAGAACTGTACTTACGTAAGTACCTAAAGAACTTACGCATTGACACTGCTCAAAACCAGGATTCTATAAAACACAACCAAAGGCCGTCTTCTTGTTTGTCGGCTATAAGAATAAATAGAACACTTTTTGTCCGTCTCATCGACACCACTTGTTGTTGAATTATAATACTCTATTATCTCGTATTATTATCGATAGTAACACTGTAATGCTTTGAAGATATCAAACCGACGGATTTGTTCTTCTTAGGAACAAATGAACACAAAGTTTTATTTTTAGTGAAACGAAACAAGATGGATTGTACTACACTGGTCTTGTGGGGTTCAAATTTGTTGGGGATCTCTCTTATATTTTTTCATGGTTCCAACGTCATTAAGATTCCTTTTAGAAAGTTCACCAGCGAGTTACACTGAAGAAAACCAATTATCAGCAATGACATTGCGATTACTTCCTTGTAGTGGTTTCGTGAAACGCAGAACGCACTGAGTCGGTAAACAAGAAAATCAATTTCTTCATCTCTCAAACCTATATCATCGGAACCTATAACACAATACGTGGTCTGTTTTGAAAACCTGATGGATATGAATCAAGCGCGCTTGCATGAACCGACCTTGAACCTTCGTGCGCGTTCGTGAATTTTTTCCCGCCTGTAGATAGCGTCAGTTGCTGTCGAGCTGTGTTCGAGTGACGTAGTGTGTAGTGGTCTCGTCGGTTTTTTAATGCAAGTAAAATGACGGAACGACTGGAGCAGCGCTACTGCATCAAATTTTGCCAGAAACTGAGCGACAACCAGGTGGAAACCATTCGGAAAACTCAGACGGCTTTCGGTGACGATGCTATGGGCATCACACAGATTAAGGAGTGATATAACCGGTTTAAAGACTGTCGCACGTCGGTGGAAAGGGAGCCACGCTCTGGTCGACCATCAACATGCTGTAATGACCATGTCATTGCCAAAGTGAACGATGTGGTGACTATCCGAGAAATTTTGACTGGAGTTGTGGTCATCAGGAAATTGACGACTACATCACGACAATGCTCCAGCACATTCTTTGCATTTGGTTTACAATTTTTTGGCGGAAAACCAGACTCGTCTGGTTCGACAGGCTCTTTACTCTCCTGATATGCTCCCCTGCGATTTCTGGCTATTACCCAAAGTTAAGAGGCCATTGAAAGGAACGCGATTTCAGACAAGAGAGGACATTATGGCTGCAACGACAGCCGAGCTAAAGTCGATTCCGAAAGAGGCTTTTTCGGAATGCTTCCAACAATGGCGGCACCGCTGGGAGTGTGTGGAGTCCCAAGGACTCTACTTTGAGGGTGATTAGGTTTCCAACGCTCCAGATATGCCAGTTTTTTTTACCGGCTAAAGGTCGGATACTTTTCTAACAGACCACGTATATGTAGCCGTTGTAGAAATAAAAGTATATTCGAATCGCACAACGCCCTTATTATTAGTCCATATTTGAAGTGACTTTGGCCACGAAACTTTACCAGGATTTCATCAGCGGGAACACATTCACCAGGTTGACATAATTTCTGGGAATTTGGGACAAACCGATCAAAAACAGATGATATTGCCATCTTATCAGTCTTCTTCTCTTCTTATCCTCTCGCAACGATCTGATGGATTATCAAAAAGCAAACATAAAACTTCTAAATATTTCGCAGTCTGTGCAATCTGTAGCAAATATGTAACGTTTATATTTGGTTCGAACTTGGCAATTTTTTCATTAATTCTCAATATTGTATGTCGCATTTCTTTATAAACAATCTTATCCCAAATACTAAGCACGTTCTTTCTATCCTCTGTTGACAATAAGATAGATGTGTTGTTGATAGATATTATATTATGTTGCGGTGTACGACTCGATCTACTTGATGGGGGATTTTAGTTTGCATAAATTTGAGAGTGGAGCGCGGTCATTAGAACTATCATGATTATGAGGTTGGCCTAACCTATAAAACCCAACCTAACGTAGAAAAGGTTCTTCTTCCATTACATTTTCGTCTTCACTTTCACACGCTTGCAGAAAATTTTCTTCGGAAATCAAACAGTGGGCAATATCGTTTTCGGTACCTGATTCACCGCAGGTCAGTAGAAACCCAGTAACCTCATCTTCTCATTGCAACTGAAGCGTTTTCTAAGCACAATATCTTACTTTCAACCAGATTTCCAAAGTACTTGCTTGGCCGTCTTATTCCGGACTACTTGCCGATTATTATCCATTTTTATTGCAAAATCTACAACCAAACATTGTCTAAAATACTGGGTATGGAAAATGTGAACGTGATGTTTCACAGGCCCAGCAAAATTTTGAAAGCTAAATACCTACGTGTTTTAAAGTCGGCGACATAACCACCTCCGTCTACAATCGTTCCGGCACTAACATGAAAGGTACTGAGCCGCTCCGTATCGGAAGTAGTGGGAAAGTCACTTCTTTGCGAATTTCTCAGAACAGGCGGAGCCTCTGAGACTCCACATTCACAGTTAAAGCTTAATTAATAAATTAATTCACACAAGGAAACGCACGCAAGTAATACGAACTTGTTGACATAGTATTTGACGTCACGTTTCGTTTTAATGAAGAACATTTATAATAAAAAATGTTCGTATCAATTTAAATCGTGGAGCTGTATATTACTTAACAAATATGAACTTATTAAAGGCGAAACATAGCCTGAATTTGTAACTATATTCAACCTTTCTGTAGCTCTATAATATTATTAAGTCTCTTTAAAACTACAAAACAAATTCTCATGTTGAAATAACTACTACTTTTGCTAATACCACGCAAGATATTGAATTATACAACAGAAATTTGATGTCATTTACTAGCCCCAAGTCCACTTTCGTGGCATTAAACAAAAACTAGATAAATAACATTGTTTTTATAATCATATCTTTCTTTTTAACTCAACTGAATAGCCATCTGCAGACGAGTTTCGAGACTTATCTCTCAATAGTGCAGCTTTGCGGTTTTTAATTATAACTTGGAATACACTTACTTGAATGGCTCGTTTTTTATTTCTGACATTTCGGTAGGGAGACATGAGACGGAGCAGGTTATTGATTTAAATAATAATTTACTGTTGGTGAAACCATAATACATTATAGAAAATCATATAAACTATTCATTTAACATGGCTATTCACTTAACTTAAGAAAGATATGATCTTAAAAATAATGTTATATATCTATTTCTTGCTTAGTGCCACGAAAGTGGTCGGGGGGCTAGTAAATGACATACAAATATCTGTTGTATAATTCAATAAGGAAGTAGTTGTTTCATCATGAGATTTGTTTTGTAGTCTTAGAAAGACTTAATAATATTATAGAGCTACGGAAAGGTTGAATCTATTTATATATTCAGGCTATGTTTTGCCTTTAATAAGTTTATATGATTATCTATAATGTAGTATGGTTTCAACAATATTAAAAAATGTGAGTACAGTTTGTGTATTTAATAGTATCTCCCAGAAACTTTCTACTACGGGGTACGAAGTGTTAAAAAATATTTGAAAGGTGTCAAAAGTCGGTTGTTCAAGGGATCAAAGGTTGATCATGAATTAAAAGTTTGGGAAACACTGATCTACATAAACTATTCATATTTTGCTTCCTTTCCACTCTGCATTCATTTCATGAAATCCCAATAATCCAACCCCCATAACATTTGAACCCCAACTATACACTTTATCAATATCACAAGAAATAATTTCCGACAAAACCGGAAACTTGTCTCGGGCCAGACACACTTATGTGATTTCAGCCGGGGCGAGACGGAGGAATTGTTTTTGTGGTTTGCTGCTTCCTCGTCGATAGATACTTAATGGACAGGCCGGCGGTTAAGCCGGACACGGTCTGGAAAGTCTAGTTAACTCGCAGACTCGTTTATCAAACAGAAGATAATTGGATTTCGGTGCCAATCGATATTTTCTTATGGACGATTAGGTGTTTTATTTTGATGACTTGGAAATATTTACTTCGCAATTTTATAATCACTTTAATAACGAAGCCTTGTCTCTTGCTTAATAACTACCCCATGACTGGTTAATAGCAATTAAAATGTTATGCATTTCTACGACGCGACATTCAGATAATTCACACAGTTTGGATATTGACGATGTATGAATTAACGATGTAACGAGTAACGATGTATGTAGGTTTACCCTACATACATCGGTGTGACAATACATACATCGTTCTTCAATACACAAACCGTATGAATTATCTGAATGTCGCGTCGATTAAATGCTTGACATTTTAATTTCTATTAAAACATAATATTTAGACATTCAGATAATTCATAGAGTTTGTATATTGAAGAACGATGTATGTAGGTTTACCCTACATACATCGGTGTAGGGTCACTGTAGGGTCGTCATACATCGTTAATCAATATACAAACTGTGTGAATTATCTGAATCTCGTAGAAATGCTTTTGTAATATTTATTTAATCTAAACTAATTAATAAATTGTAATTAAAAACTAGCAAAATTTCCTTGTTATATTATATTATTGATTATTATAAAGCTTGCGTGGTGAAAAATCGTTAATTTTGTATGCAACTAGGGAGCTTACCTGGTCATGAATATTATATTTAAAGTAGGGTAGCGCGAAACCAAATTACCTGGCTGCATTAGCGGGCCGGACTATCTCGACTTAATTACACAATAAACCAAGTTGTTTTTCATGGGCCAGTACACCATTAAACTTGGGTGTGATATATGAAGTTATTTATCACGCAGTTATCTCGAAAACCATAAAAAATAAATAGTAAATCATGAATGTGATTATGCAAATATTTTCATTTGCTTCTGTAAAATATAACACCAAGTTGCAGAACTGGAGTGAAATAATTTCAATGGAAACGTTTTTTATTCTTCTGTTTACTAATTAGTTGAATGCATTTGCTGTGAATTTATGTACAATTAATGTACAAAATAATGTATTAAAAGTGTTTATTAAGGTAGTAAATTCACGTTTAATTTGATCAAGTTTATAACTTTATGTAGTGTGGCGGAATAATGGGTGAGGTGGAGACGTTGCAATAAAAAATATTTTCAGATTCCAAATCTTTTTCTTTAAAGCTCTTCTTTAGAACTGGGATCATCACTGGACATAGGTTTGTGACGATGCTAAATGTAATATATTAGTGTAAATGTAATATATTAGTGTAGTGAGTTTTAAGGAATGTTTATAGTTTATACCCACCTTGTTATATGTACGATATATGTACGATGTATACGATAATAATAATAATAATAAACTGGGATTATGAAAAAATCACACGAATGACAATTGATGAAAAATGTGAGCGATGACAAAGGCAGAATGAATTTTAGACGCTTAGTTTTAATTACTTTAGTAATTTTAAAAACCAGTTAGCGTAATGGATAATAAAAATATTCGATATTTTAATAACTATAATTACTCGGTTTCGTCATTAAGTGTTGACAAGCGATCCAATTTCGAAATTACTTATATGGAGTAATTATAATTAAAAGTCGATTAAAGCTAGCTAAAACGCAATAAAAAACCGTAATAGCTTAACCGTGTTCATCAATTCTAGTTTTGCGTTTAAATCAGGTCTGTTGAAACAATGTTTTAATTTTCTTCTAATATTTTTTTTTTCAAGCTGTGTTTTACCCACTGGATAAGCCTTCCGTTTCCTTTCATTTCCTTTCATTTTTCACGTTTTTTTGTGCTGTTTGGTACCAGTTTAGCCCTGCATGGAGTTTCACTCCAACTGGTTAATGGGAGTCCCGCATTCAGTTTCTCCATCGTACTACCTCCGGGCTCCATCTGGTTGTTCCTCTAGTAACATGTCCTGCCCAATTCCATTTCAGGTTGGCAATATGTTCTGTGATGTCCCGCACAGTTGTCTGCTCTTCAATTCACTTATTGGTCTTACGGCGTCTTAATGACATCCCCAATATTCTCCCTTCTATAGTTCCTTGCTGCACACGTAGCTTGTTTAATATGGTGTTCTTGAGAGCCCCCCTTTCTACACCATATGTGCTTACTTTTTTTTAATGGGGATGTAGCAAGCACCTTTCCGTTATAACTTAGTATGATAACTTAAACAAAACGTGGGGTTGTAACCCCACAATCCTGCGATGCATGTACACCGTGATAGTGAGAACTGCGACCAATTACGGGGCAATTGCGTGGTGAAGTAGAACCAAGCTGGCCTCTATGAGCAAGCAGCTTGAGAAGATTCAAAGACTGGCGTGTGTCTGCATCACGGGGGCGATGGGGTCGTGTCCGACAGCAGCAATGGAAGGAACTTCAGGAGAGGGCCGCCAGATCGGCGATTGTAAGGTTCAGCAAGGAAAGAATAGGCAGAGGTAAAATAATAGGGAGCAGAGACCGGAACAGCCTCGCTGCCAAGGTCCCATTTCTGGAAGCACTAAAAGACGAAATGATATGCAAATACCATTTCGAGAAAAACTACACAGCAATGTGTAGTAGTAAGGCCGATTGGAGCGACGAATCCTCAGCATACCACATAGAGCAAAATGCTAGCAAGTGGTATACAGATGGTTCGAAGACAAAGGAAGGTACTGGTGCAGGAGTGTTAGGACCTCGTACCAAATACATCGCATCCATGGGAACATTCCCAAGTATCTTCCAAGCAGAGGTACACGCAATCGTAAGATGTGCACAATTTAACCTCGACGAGAATTATCGCAATAAAAAACTGCTATCCTGTCAGGCAGCCATCAAGGCCATTAACCCACACACCATCAGATTAAACTAGTAGAAGACTGTGTGGGAAAGCTAAACAAGCTTGGCAAAGAAAATAAAGTAACGCTATACTAGGTACCAGGACAAACTGGTATAGACGGAAACGAATAAGCCGATCACCTAGCAATCATCATCTCACAATCACCTCGTCCGGTAAGAACCCTTTTGAGACATGAGTGTGACACCATCCACAAAAGTTTAGATGAAGAAATAAGAGAACAATGGATGAAAACCTGGAAGGAACTTCCAGGGTTGAGACAATCCAAAGTAATGCTGGGATCTTCTAACCAGAAAAGAACAAAAGCTTGCCTGAAACCAAACAGGAACAAGCTTAGAATTCTGGCAGGAGTCCTGACGGGACACTGCAGACTTAGAAAATACCTCAAGACCTTAGGCCTAGAGGAAGATGACAGATGCAGATTCTATGTTTCAGCAGAGGAAACCCCTATACATTTGCACAAAGACTGCGGAGCACTCCTCCGCAAGAGACAGATGTACCGTGGGGCCTACTGCTTGAACTCAGAGGAGTTGCAGTCCTCGAATCCCACCCAGATCCTGAAATTCTTAAAGGAATGAGGACTAGAAGAGGCGATCTAAATGGGTAAGTATACCAACGCTTAGAGGAAGAGGGTGGGGTCCAATAGATCTATAAAGGTCGCAGTACAACTCGTCACCTCCAAATCTACAATCTACAATATAACTTAAACAATTGGACCCCTTAAAAGCCCGCACATACCGGAACCGCTCTTCGCATTACTTCAGGATGATGGCATCGCACATTCTGTGTTTCGACTGGTTAAAACTATGAGCAGTCTTACATCCACTATACACGCAATGTGTTTAGGGGTTCAGGTGTTCTGTATATTCTATGTATCTCCCTTGGTTCTGATTTCCTTCTGTCTGATTCGTCTTTTTCCTTTTTGCTTAAGATATTTAACTCATGGTTTCTGTTGCTAGCCAGTTTTCTTTGGACCTGAGTAGTTGTGGTTGTTTGAAGTCTTTCATTCGTATTGGTTGTCCATACGTGTCTCTCTGTCGTGTATCTGTCGTAGTGTATCACTATCGGTAAGGCCGCCGTAATCACAGCGATTGTCTGGGGCCCTGCGGATGTTATGCAAGTACTCTTTGAAGCACCCATGCCCATCTAGCGCCTGAGTGAGATGATAACCCACTTCTTTGTGCTTTCGTGTCACTCATGGTAACAGATCTAGGATTAGCTGTCTGGTCCACTGGTTTTAAAAGCACTTAGAAGTTAGAAGCACTCCAGTGTCTTTGTCACTTTTCGAACTTCTGACACTTTCTTTTTCTGTTTCATCTTATTTCTCCCATCCCCTTGTTTTTTTGTGTGTTATACAGTTAGGTCCTTGCTTACGTGCTTACTAAGAGGATACATTGGTTGTATATTTCTGCTTTAAAGCTAAGCAGTATGTATAGACTTAATATATCTTTAGTTTGGCGAAAGCAGCCCAACTTTGTCGTATTCTCTCATTTACCTCAAGTATCTGATTGGCTTTACCCACGGTTATTGTTTGGCCCAGGTACTTATAGGGTGTCCGTTTTCTCGATTTTATTGTTGCCAATTGTTTAGTCTTCTGCACGTTTCGCACTGTTCGTCATGTTCTGTATTTCTTGAAAAATAATTTCTAGACCAATCCGCTTGGTTGCTTGGATGTCTGAAATAAGTGTTCCTCTCTGCTACTTGCTATGAGCACGATGTCGTCTGCAAATATGAGGTGATTTTTGCCTTTCGCCGTTGATGTTAATGCCTCTGTCTAGCCAATTGATATTATTTATGGCATCCGATAAGACCTAGGTAGCCATATTTCAGAGCAGTTCTCCAGTACTACAATGCACTGCTCCGCAAGAGACAAATGTAACTTTGGGCCCACTGCTTGAACGCAGACGAGTTGCAGTCCTTCAATCCCATCCAGATCCTTTTCCTAGAGGATTCAGAACTAGAGGAGGCGCTCTAAATGGGTAAGTATACCAACGCTTATATGAAGAGGGTAGGGTACAATAGATCTATAAAGGTCGCAGTACAAGTCGTCACCATCAAATCTACAATACTACAATAAAAGAGTTTTGGTCTCCCATAAATTCAAAAATTACAACTTTATCTGCTTGAATTTGTCTACAGGGTTTGTATAAAAAGTATCGGAAAATAGATTTACAATGAGAATAAGTACAGTGTGTTTGAAAAAGAACTCCCTAGTTGTAAGGATAAATTTAATGTTGAAATTAATGAAAAACTATATCCACGAGTACATACCATAAAAGAGAGTACTTCCAAGTTTTGTTTTAATATTAATGGGCTTCAGCGTGGCATCCATTTATTACCCTGCACACATCGAGACGATAATCCAATTCTCACCACGTATTCACCAACATATCTGTAACTTACATGTAACTTATTATGTAACTTACATGTAATATGTAACTTACCCAATCGCCGCGACGATTCTTTCGCGTCACTACACAACATTTTTTACGTGACCCCAAAAGAAAAGACCAATGGGCTTAGGTCCGGGCTTTATGGTTGACAAGAGATTGGGCCAACTCTGCCTATCCATCTACCCGAAAAGCGAGTGTCTAGAGCTGCACTCACGTGGCTACTGGAATGTGATGAGGCGCCATCTTGTTTGAAAAACACAAGGGCTATTTCCGCCTCAATATCATTCATTTGGGGAAAAACATATTCTTTTAACATATCGTAATAATTGTCCCCATTTATTGTTGGTTCTACAAAAATGAACACGATATTCCATCAAGCCGCACCAAACCTTAATTTTGAGTCACGTTGATGCTGAATAAATTCGTGTGGATGCTCTGACACCCAAATTCTGCAGTCGTGACGATTTACTCTTCCACTAACATTAAATGTAGTCTCATCGGAAAATAAATCATTTTTCAACAAATTGTCATCATCAATTCTGTTTAGAAAGTCAACAGCAGACTTTAACCTTTTGATTTCATCATTAGGTTTTATTACATGTAGCAGTCGCAATTTGTAGGCACGCAAATGAAGTCTTTTACGTATAGCATCATCCACGGTACCTTTAGGTAATCCTAATTGGAAACTACATCTGGCCGATGACTTCTTTGCGCTCTGAACACACGAAACACGGATCTGTTCAACATCTTCAGAACTTCTCAGTTTACCTGGCGATTTCCCTTTTAAAACACTACCGGTTTCCTTGAAGAAACTGACGGATAGTTTTTGCTGTAGGAGGTTCAACTTCTGCTGTAGGAGGTTCATACTGACGTCTAAAATTACTTTGCACTTTTAAAACAGATTCAGTTTTCACAAGCCAAATAACACACTGCGCTTTTTGTAGTCATTGCACTGCATGCTTGGACTGAATTAAGCGAACTGAGCTCTAGCGCCGTCTCAAGGTCAAGCAGATTTACCAGCTCTAGGGGAGCAAGACTTGGGACAGTTGATGAATCAAACACCATAAACTAGAATAGTGTGTATCACTTTAAACAGTTTCTATGACACAATAAAACTAGGGAGTTCTTTTTCAAACGCACTGTACATCTCTTGAGCGTTGACACACTTTTGACGGCTTTTCCACGTATCGAAAGCTCCCTGGTAGACGTATTCTAGAAGGTCCTTAAGGGTACGTGTGCGAACTTCTTTGACGGATCTTTGGGGCCTATTGTGGTGTCTTTTGAGGGAGGATTTCACTTTTGGGAATAGAGAAAGGCTGCTGGGGCTAAGTCGGGGCTGTAAGCGGGTTAGGGAATCGTCGCAATGCAGTTTTGCGTAGGGTAGTCGATCAGCTTGGAGCAGGTGTGGCTAGATGCATTGTCCTGATTCAATTTCCAAATTCCGGCAATGGCTTCACTCGGTTGACCCTCCTCTTAAGTCACCTAGCGCTTCTAGGTAAAGAGCACCATTCACTATCTGCCCCTCAGGTACAAATTCGTAGTGGAACACCCTCTCGGTATAGGAGAAAACGATGACCACGGCTTTCATTCTGCATTTGCTCATTCGAGCCTTTTATGTACGAGGTGATGCCGCAGTGTGCCATCCGAAACTTTGATGCTTTGTTTCCGACTCGTAATCAATAAAACAACTTTTGTGATTACGCAGTCCAAAAAGCTGAGGTCTGCTTCAACGCGTTGCAGAAGGTGTGCACAAGCAGACACTCGCATGTGCTTTTGTTCATCCGTATGGACGAGTTTGACGCGGATCTTCCGCATCGTTAAATTTTCAGTGATAAAGGTCTACCTGTCATACTGTCTGTCTAACTGTCATCTTATGAATGCCAATTCGATCTTCAGCACTTACGCTCTGACGCTCTGAATTCAGCACTTTCCGCACACGTTGTCGTGGGTTCTTGATGTCGAAAGCCGGCCAGCTGAGCTCGTCCTCCAAACTCTCACTGCCATCTTTGAGCTTGTGTCACTTAAAAACCGAAGTTTGTGATGCATGCTTTCATCATTAAACACTGATCGAATAATGATCAACATCTGCCTACCCGATTTCCCAAGTTCAACGTAAAAATGGATGACGTAGCTTTCAATCGTTCAGCAAAAAAACATTCAGCAACGAAACATTCAGCATAAGGTTAGGAATTTATTAGTTGGCTTGGAGGGCAGTCAGTCCAGCGAGATGCGCCCTTTATATATAATATTCCCTATGCATCTCTAGGGAGTCTAGGGGATTCTCTTTTTAGCCTTTTGAATGTTGAATTATCATTCATTAAGTGCCTAGCCAGTACGTTTGGATGATTATCAAGTGTGTTCCTGTACGACTTCATCGAGTGTTTAATCTCTTCTTGAACTGTTCTGATGTCAAGGTCGTGCTGTACTTGTTGGTTTGTTATGAACCATGGAGTCAATTATCCGCAGAATTTTGGACTGGATACCTCTGGAATATTTCCAAGTTTCAATTGGAGGCTGTGCCCCAGAGTTGAACTCCGTAAGTCCAGATTGGTCTAAGAATACATTTGTATAACAGCTGTTTGTTTGCCGGTGACAACTGCGATTTTTTTGCCGAACATCCTGTACATTTTCATTAGTTGGATCCCTAGTGCTTTTGGTTTTGTGAATAGTTTTTTTTCCATGTAAGACGACGATCCAAATAAAGTCCAAGGTATCTAACTTCATTTGCTTGGGGAATCTGTACGACACGGTCACGACATTAGGCTACATTAGGCGACATAGAGGGGCATGTTGCGCGACGCGTCGTAAAGGTCACCTGAACCGGCTAAGTCTCGTTTGCTTTTATCCACCAGGTAGTTAGCCATTCCGCGATGTTGTCTAAGGAGCGTTGGAGAATTAAGGCGCAGTGCCGGTCTGAGCTCACAGATCGACGCGGAAGTTTCGCTGCCGCGATCGGTGCATTATCACTGCGGACCGATTGACTTGCCGGCTAAAGTACATGTTCAGATCTTCAAGCGCGCTTTCCGCCATAGCCGCGGTAGTGCAGCGTTGCATGACAAGAACGCTGCATGCGCGGTTAGCTTCGCTGCCTTCGCTGTATTTTGAAATGGCGATTACAGAGAAGTTGATTGAGAATTAAAAAAAATATCCAATATTGTATGACCTGGATGATGAAAACTATAAAAACATAAGGAAAATTTGTAGCAGATGGGATTATAATTTGAAGAAAATTAGGTTTGTTGAGTTTATGAACCCATGTTCTTTTTCTTTTATTTCTTAAATGAGTTTTAAGTGTTTTAAAAATGAAAAACAAATAAAAAATATCAAACTGACCGTTTTTCTTCTTCTGTGGTCAATACTAATAATAGCAGAGTTTCTTCCTCTGATTAATTCATGACTATACACCTACAAATCGCGTTTTGATGTGGACATGGCAATTTAGTCGCCGGGCCGCTAGCGAATTTTTCGCTGAAGAAATTTCGCGTCGCAAACATTTCGCGTCGGTTTGAACGAGCCTTAAAAGAATAAGAACTTAGATTCATAAAAACAATGTTATTACAGAGATCACCATTACAAAACACAGCGGCAGCGAAACTAACCGCGCATACAGCGTCCTTGTCGTGCAACGCTGCACTACCGCAACTATGACGGAAATGGCGCCTGTTGATCTGAACATGTACATTAATGTTGAAATTAATGAAAGATTAATGTTGAAATTAAATAAAGCCGCAGTGTAAATCGGTCCGCGATATCGCACTGGTGACAGCGAAACTTCCGCTCCGGTCTGTGAGATCCTTTATACTCCTTTTAAGACTGCTGTATCATCAGCGAAAGTGCGCTCACAACTCCGTCTGTCATGGGCAGGTCCGAGGTAAAAATTAGATAGTGGATCGGACCAAGCACGCTTCCCTGAGGCACTTCTGCGTGAGCTCTGTGAAGTTCGGTTATGTCTCCTCCTTGCTTAACATAGAAAAACCTGTCGGCAAGATATTGCTTTAAGAATATGTAATAGTTTGTCGGGAGTTTTGTACAGTAAGCTCTCATGACAGACTCTGTCAGAGGCTTGGGAAATATCGAGAAATGCCGTGGAACAATATTTTTCTTTTTCGAAAGCTTTATAGATTTCTTCTACTAGTCAATGCACCTGCTCTGTCGTGCCTTAAATTTTTCTGGTGTGATCTTATTTTCTGTTATTACTGTGTTTAACCGCTTTAAAAATAGTACTTCCATAACTTTTGACAGAATGAGACAGGCTGATCAATCTGTAGAAAGTCATCATTAGTCAAATTTCAAAGAGGTAACATTAATCACGTATTTACAAAGAAATTATTAAAGAAAATCTTGTGGGGCTTTACCAGGTTTCAGGATCATTTTTATTTGGGCAACCTACTATTGGGGCGGGAAGAAGCCTCCTTATTTGAATTTTTGATTAAAACTTTATATTTTTACTATTTTTAACTCCCGACACAAAAGACGGGTGTTATAAGTTTGATGTATCTGTCTGTCAGTCTGTCTGTCTGTCCGTATATGTGGCTGTTTATGGAATCGTAGCTCCTAAACGAATCGACCGATTTTGATGCGTTTTTTTTAAAGCTGACGTGATCGCGGAGGTTCTTAGCTATAATTTATGAAGATCTGTTCATGCGTTTCATGACCATCAGCTCTTTTCCTATTTGACAAAATTAACCTGCAACCAATTTGATGTGTGTTTGATTTGTGAGACAAATGTTTGTCTAGTTCCGTATATCCAAACTTGTGTTTAAAAGCTGTGGTTATCGAGAAAGTTCTTAGCTATATTTTACGAAGATCTGTTCAGGCGTTTGGTGATGAGCAGCTCATTTCCTACTTGACAAAAGTTAATCTTTATTTGTAAACAATCGCCATCAATTTGCGTATTTGCGAACGAAATTTCAAAGAGGATATCACGTATTTACAAACAAATTATTAAAGAAAAGAATAAAGTTCAAAAAATAAAATTAATTTAAAAATTTTAAGTAACCCCCGACACAAAAAAAACTCTTCATTAAAAGTACCTCTTAATATTTTGATGATGAGCGTCGCGTCGCCGTGTCGGGAGACTGCAAAGTAAATCAAATAATAAAACTTGACTAAAGATACCTTTTAAGATAAATTGAAACTAGTAGGTATTTTCTATTGGTTATACCTATGTAGGTATAACTAATTATACTTCTTCATATAGCGGTCCCCGGAAGAATAAAACTAATTTGACTTTCTTTTAAAATAATCTCATTATAATCTCACATATCCAGTTATCATTTCCACCTCATCCCACATATATATTTTAATCTAACTTTTTAACTTCCTTTATTTAATCCTATCCTTCCTTTCCAAACCCATTTATTCGCAATAAACTTTTCTTATAAGAAAACCGTCTTCCTCAGCGTCTCTAACGAGTAGTAAAACTATTCCACTAGGGATTATTAACAACATGAACTGAAACGTTAGCCTGAAATGAATTTTCAAAGTTGTCCATGTCCATAAACAAGTTCCAACTATTTTATATTTTCCAGGCACAGACCAAGTAAACCATTTGAAACGCAAAAAACAACGTTTTACCGTCCAGTCTAGACTCTACTAGATCGATTGAAAACGGATATAGTCAATACAAGTCATTAAGCACACATGGAAAATAGCAGTTAAACGGGAAATATTGATGTTTGTAAGGCATAATATTCAATAAGTCTGTTTACTGTTTCCTTTAAAATTTAGTTTTAATTACCCTTGCTGTTTAAGTGGCAAAAAGTATTTGCAATACAGTTAAACTGAGGCTTAATAGGTGCAGTTTTTTTTCTCTCTCATTCGGTGTGTGTTTCAATTATACCGAAAACAGAAACCGGTCGCAACATGTTGAAATTCGTGCAGCAATAAACCGAAACAAAAACCAATTTAAATTTCAATAAATATGCAAAACCGTCCGTCAGAAAACGGAGCGATAAAAAGTCCCAAGTAAAATTAAACGAAACCAATTCCGCGTCGAAGCTATCCCGATAACGCGACTCACATTATGCGAACAATTCTATATTTATTCAAATTTGGATCTGATTAACACTTTTAACGACGTCGCGCCGTGTGTTTCGCCTCTTGCGCCACTTGATAAGAAATCATTAGGTTATATATGGCATTCCCGTACGGATTTCAATTCCGGTCTATTGAAACCGCAATCGGAGAGATATATGACATACATTTAATTTCCATTATCTCCCGAGCCGAGATGCGTGATCTTGTGAAGCCTTTCCGCACGAATGGGTTCACCTCGTCAAGGTGAATTCCTTGTGTGTGCAGACGCCGTTTTAACCTTTTTTTTCACAACTTTGTTATTTTACTCATTTGCTTTTTTTAAATATGAAGAATAATAATTATATCCATTGAAGATTATTTATTATTAATTTACTTATTATTAATATTTACGTCATTTGATAATTACCACCTCATTAGTAATGTTCTATGCGTTTGGTAATAAACTGCAAGGTCTGATACTAGTTCTCTAATTTCTCTAAGACATGACTTGATAGCCCATATTAGACATTTTCCTATTCTCATTGTTTCCTATCTCATTAAGAGATAAGAGATAGAGAGAGATAGGAATAGACAAATAGAAGTAGACACAGAATACTAGACAGGCAAGAATAGACTGATAAGACGAGACATAAAAAAACCAAACATACAAGACTAAATAGATTTGACTAGACAGTCAAGCTTAGATAAGAAAGACTAGACAAAACAGACAAAATTAAACCGTCAAGACTTTTTTTTGAAGGGCGTAGCTGTAGGTTGTACAGACAAATGGTCACCTGGAAACCATCTAGGCACTCCGGAAACGCTTGTCGCATGGCTTCAGAGTGCTAGTTGTGTCTAACTAATGTTAATCTATTTGTTTCTCTATACTACGTTTAGCATCTGCTTCTTTGGTCGAGAGAATTGTTTGTATACATTTCTGAACTCTCTTCCAATTTTGTTTATCCTCCAGCATATGTCCAATGATTGTTCATGCATTAAATGTATATATTTATTTTTTTCCACAACTTCATCCCTTTTGTTCTCCCATCTACAACAATCAAAAAATGTATGGTATACTGTGTCAGTGTAAATCTGACTAAAAAAATAAGAAGTCCCTGAAGCAATCGTGACCGGTTAGGAATTGTGGCAGGTGGTAACTGACTTCTCCGAGTACTCGCTTAGTCCATGTATTTTTGTCTGGGATTAATAGCCTAGTCCACTAACCTTTCTCCGTATTTGTCCATCTTTCTTGCCATTCTCGTCGTTCTAGCATATAAGTTGTTTCCCAATTTTGTTTTATTTCTCTTCTCTCTTTCGCCAGCAGTTCAATTGGTACAATACCCGCTCTAACTATTGCTGCCTCTCCGGCACAGTACGATATGCACTGCACACCCTCAATGCAATCTTCCATTGGACGGATGCTAATTTATCCAGGTTGCTTTTTGTTTCCAATTTATTTGAAGACGATGGTGCACCATGATTGTGCTAGAGTGCCTTGCAGTCACTTGCGTTTAGAGTTTCTGGCTCCTTCTACGTTTGCCAATATTTGCTCCATTGCTGCGAGGGTTTTTAGACGTTTTCCTGCAGCCTCAGTAAGGTGTGCAGCGAATGTTTTTTTTCCTTTTAGCATTTTATAATAATAGCATAAGCCCTTTATCATTTATAATACCCAGGTATTTAATATGTGGTTTGGGAACTATTTCTCTCCTTCCTACTTTAAATTGTATTGGACTTAGTTCTCTTTGTCCTGAAGTAGCACTGCCTGCATTTTCTTCGGCGCCAAGTTTAGTTTCTTAGTCACAATCCACTATGTTACTGTATCTATTACACGATTATACTTACTCATTATAGCTTGTTAGTTTTTGGGAGTTACAACCACCGCCAAGTCGTCTGCGAATCCAATTAATTTGGCGCCCTCGGGCAGTTTAGTTCTTAGGATGCCGTCGTATAAGAGGTTCCACAGTGTAGGACCCAATATAGAGCCCTGAGGAATCCCACAACTTACTTCTATTTTTACTGTCTTATTTTGGGCTTGCAGCACTAATTTCCTGTTGGTTAGGAAACTTTTTATCATATGTAACAGATACGGAGCTATGCGTCCCTTTGTGAGTTCACCCATTATTATTTCCCAATTGGCTGTATTAAACGAATTGCGCACATCAAATGTTATTAAAGCGCAAATTTTCCTTGTTCTTTTTATGCCCGTTCTAGCTTTCTCTGCGATCTTTAAAACTGCATCGACTGCGTCTATAGTTGATGTTTGGACCGTGTCTCACGAAAATAAAATTTTCCAGTTTGAAACAGTAATCACTTACCTGTTAGGGTCGCTCGCGTCTCCGCCACGTGTGGATCGTCCTTCCAGGGCCTTTTTTAAGGGAGGAAATGGGGATAATGGGTGGAGGTAGCCCTTAAAATGACTTTTAAGGTGACTTCCAGACGTTGGATGCCGCTTCAGCCCTTTGAGCTCGTGATTACAGCCCTGGTTAATTTGACTTGAAACGCTAAACTTAATAATGCGTGCACGTGTCGGTCGAGCTTGATTCGCGCTTCGATTCTCGTCTTTACGCTTCTCACACTCGAAGCATACCACCCGAATAATATATATATAAATTGATAAGTAAATCGCGCGATTTCGGCCCAGGTCGATACACCTTTCCCCTTCTGTTAATCGGTGCTGAAATCGATTCAAATGTTAAATTGAAAATACAAATTTATTAAAATTGGCGCGAACAGTTGATCGCCTTTTCTAAAACCGTACTGCCTGTCGGATAACCCCAGTCCGGTGTTTCCAGCGATCTGTTTCCAGCGATGCGTTTCCAGCGATGAGTGTTTCCAGCAATTTTCCAGACACGTCTAGTATACATAGAGGCCTGTATGATGATGGCTCCCCAATTGGTTTCTCTCCCTTCTTAATGAGAACTAGTCTTGAACGTTTCCATTTGTCTGGAAAGTCTCCCGTAGTCAGGAAAACGTTCATTACTTTAAAAATAAACGTAGGGTCATACTGGGCGATGATCTTGATTACTTCTGGTGGCACGCCGTCTAGTTCTGGTGCTGTTTCGTTACGTATACAATTTATTGCGTTAATCAGTTCCTCTTCGTTTATTTATTTATTTATCGTATGGCGATCTACAAATTCACTCTTAAATGTGGGTAGAGTATGTACATATAACTAACACTTACACAGATTAAAACTAACACTTTTACATAAAACATAAAATTACATAAAACTAACACTTTTACAGATTGACTAACAAGATTTGAGATACAGGCTATGGGTTATAAATCGATATCCAGGGAGGTCAGCCAATTCACGGCAGCAGGAGTGGCATTTAGAATCTCGCTCCATTCTCTTTCAAATTTTCTTATTGGGCACTCGTGGGCTATGTGAGCTACAGTTTGATCTGGCGCTCCACAGTCGCATTCTTGCGAGTGCGAGAGTCCCCACTTGTACAGCATGGACTTGCATCTGGCATGGCCAGTCCTGATGCGGTTAAGGCTACACCATGCTTTCCTAGACATTTGCATTCCTGGGAGAGGGACGGTAGGATCCTCATGGTCATTATGGTTAAAATTGTGATTGGATGTCCATTTGGTTTTCCAAGCTTCTCTGATATGAAATGGCTCATGGTCGGTTAGTACCTTATCTTGCCAAATGGGTTTTCGGGATTTAAGACGACGGCCCGGAGCATTATTCAATATCGTGTGGATTGGTAGAATTCTAGGGTGTTTAGGATCGTGTAGTTTGTCCCATTCGCGAACAGCAGCTTGTTGTCTCCTCAGGTCTGGTGGGGCTAAATTTGTTAGTGCGTGAAGCCAGGGTACCGGAGTGGACTTTAGGGTTCCTGATATAATTCTCATGGTATCACTGAGGTGCACATCGACTTTGTTTGTATGAGAACTCTTGTACCACACTGGTGCACAGTATTCTGCCGTTGAGAGAACAAGTGATTGAGCTGCCGTTCGTAGTGTTTCTGTTTTTGCTCCCCAAGTAGTCCCAGCCAGTTTTCTAATTATGTTGTTTCTGGTTTTTAGTTTTTGCCCAGTTAACTCCAAATGTCTTTTATATGTTAGGGTCCAGACTAGTGTAACGCCAAGGTATTTGGGGTGGCTGTTGTATTTTACTCTTTTACCACAGAATGTTACATTCAGCTCTTTATTTGCGAGGCGGTTATTAAGATGGAATGCACATACCTCGGTTTTGCTTGGGTTTGGGCATAGTCGCCACTGTTTGTAGTATCTCCCGATGTTTTCTAAGTCCGCCGTTAGAGTTTCCTCGCCATCCTCAAGGAGCCTGCTTTGAGTGGCTATAGCGGTGTCATCAGCATAGCAGAACTTCCGGGAGTTGGTTTCCGGCATGTCACTGGTGTAAAGATTAAAGAGTATAGGGGCTAGTACTGATCCCTGGGGCAGTCCATTTCTGATGGTGTATGACTTGCTAGTTGATTGTCCAAGAGTGACTTTGAAATATCGGTTTCTTAACATGTTTCCCATAAGCTTAGTTAACTTGGAGCAGGGTATTGTTTTCTTTAGTTTTAGTATTAGACCATCCAGCCATACGGTGTCGTATGCAGCCGTCAGATCAACAAATGCTACGGACGTTTTTAGACCCTTTTGGTATCCTGATTCGATGTGTGACGTTAGGGCTAGCACTTGCTCACAACAACTTCGGTTGGATCTGAAACCAGCCTGGTCTGGCGGAATAATATCGTCTATAGTTTGATATATTCTATTGTATATTAGCCTCTCCAGTAATTTATAGCAAACACTGAGCCGTGCGATTGGACGATAGCTAGTTGGGACGTCACTTGGTTTCCTTGGTTTTAGAATAGCAAGGGTCTGGGCTATTTTGAACTGTTCCGGGATTTGTCCCGTATTTAGTATATCTGTGAGGCAATTTCTAAGCCATTCTCTCGCAGGTTGTCCTAGGTGCCTTATAAACTCTGGGAATATACCATCCAGGCCAGCTGCCTGGAATTTGAGTGTTCTTATGGCCTTGTTCAGTTCAGCGTTAGTGAAAGAGGAAGACAAAAGAGGGTTGTCTTCAAGACCTCTGTTAGTTATTTTAAGTTCTTCCTTTATCGCTACTTCAAACTCTTTATGGATCGGTACATTTTCTGAACGTTGTTTAATATGCAACGGTAATTGCGAAGGGGTCACTTTAGGTTCTTTGGTAAGTATAGGCGTGGCAGCTCCAAGTCGACGTAGAAGAGACCATCCCCTTCGGCTGGAGACTGTAAAATCCATATTTTCTGTCGTACTTTCCCATCGCTCCCTTCTTTCATCGTTGAGCGAGTGCAATATCTGGCTTCCCAGATCTGGATTCCCAGTTTTCTCATACTCTTTGTATAACGTTTCCGTGTTTTTATTCCAACAGGGTATGCATTCTTTTCTATATCCCCGGGGTATGTTACGCTTAGCGCTTCCGATCAGTACGCCAGCAAATCTTCCATAGTTTTCTGATTTTGGTGGGATTCACCGTAGATGTGAGTCGACTTCTTTAGAATATGATGTCCAGTCCGCCTTGCGAAAGTTCCATCTTGGTTTTGGTGTAGATTTTATCAAAGGTACCTGGATTCCGATATTGATAATAACTGGCCGGTGTTGACTGCGTGGGAAGCTTCTCAAGACCTTTCTTGTATGAGGTAGAGGGACTTGCGATGAGTCAGTTGTAACAAAGCACAGATCGGGGTTTGTGTCGCTCTGCCATCGTGCTGAGTGAAAGGTTTTCAAATCCTTAGCATCATAGACCAGATGGAGATCCAATCCATCCATCCAATTTGATAGGCTCTCTCCGTTCTCGTCATTAGTTGAGTATCCCTACATGACATGGTGGCTTTCCTCTTCGTTGAATAATGGTGTTTCCATTACTTTGTGTTATTTCCAAAGGAAGGGCTCCTGGTGTGGGAAAAGAGCTTCAACCACCTGAAGCTATCCTTCCATCGTCAATTGTACACTTGGGGGTTTGTTTTTAAGTTTTTTTTTTAAGATTTGGATGGCTCCCCATATATTATTGCCAAGATCTTTGCATAGTTTCTTCCAGTGTTCCCGTTTTGACTTTTTTTATTAGGTCGCACAGATCCTTTTTTGATTTCTTGTAGAGTTTTTGCTGGTCTTGGGCATCCTCTTCGTTTTTAATTCGTTTGCGCTGGAATTTCCTTCTTGCAGCGACACTTGCAACCCTGATGCTAGCAATTTCATCGTTCCACCAATACACAATACATATTCTTGAATGTCCTCTTTTGTTTTATTAGAGTGATATCACATGTCTTCGTCATTACGTCTATTAGCGTATCCACGTTTCGTTTGTGTGTTCGTGTTATTTCTATTACCAGATTTGTTGCCATTTTCTCCTTATAAAGATTCTTTGGATTCCATCCTATAATTTTTCCCTGGCGTATCCGTTTCGAGCCTTCTTCGACGCTGTAGATAATGTATCGATGATCACTTAGGCTTTCTCTCTCGAGCATTCTCCAGCCTTGGATCATATTGGATAGGCTTATTGTTGAGAAAGTAAGGTCTATTATGCATTGTAAATTTATTTTAATGAACGTGCACGCAGCTCCTTTGTTTTCTAAAACAAGGTCTAGTTCACTTGCCCAATACATGACCAGGTCTCTCTTATCCAGCTTTGGGGATCCCCAATAGGGAAACTTGGCGTTACAGACCCTGACCGTGGATCGATACACCATTATCTAATGGTACTACAGTCCCTGTAGGACCTGAGGACCTCCTTCCACAGAGTTGGGCTTAAAGCCTTGGCGTTAAAGTCCCCAGCTATTAATACTTTCTTCCCTTGGCGTCGTATGTCCTGGTCTAGTTCTCCTAGTGTTTCTGCTAGCTTTTCTATGTTTTCGTTTGGAGAGAAGTAGCAGCTGTATATAATAAACTGCTGAAACTCAACCCATACGAAACCAGGTCCGGTTCCTGTTTTAAAGGCAGGTATCTTCAGGGTTTATGATATCAGATATGATATCAGGGATGATGATAAAAAGTCAATCGACTTTTGGTTAGTCTCGCTTACGAGTAATATCTCCCTCTGGAGTTCTAGAGCCGTCGCAATGGGCAAGTCATAAGCTGCACGGCATCTCATTGTGTTGACTTGAATGAAATCTTCATAAACACATTCCATTGACGGTTTACGTCTGTTTCGTCTAAGATTTATAGGTCAGCCCATGACTCTTCTTGTAGAGATTGTTTGTGCCTTGTTATATTTTCTGAGCTAAATGACCTTATGATTTTGCGCGTTGTTGTATTTTGTTTTTCTTCTGTAAACGTTATCTTCTGAGGTCAGATATGTGGTACTCAATGTTTTGCACTGAGTAGGGCATTTCTGATTTTACAGCTATGTTATCGATACAAGATCCACTTGAGGGATGGCTTGGCTCATTCATTGTCAGTTGTGTTGAAAGATCGTAAAATCGAGTCGAATTGTTGGCGATGGCGTGTGGGTTTTATTGTATCTATATTGAATTCACACATGATAATATAATGTTTATTTTCTTTGAATATTTTAAGCACTAGGTGTTTGTCTATGAATTGAGCGTGGCTCGTTAGTCTTCGCCTGTTCAGTCTCCTCTGTCTAAACCTGTCTGTTTAGTTCTGTCTGTCTACTTTTGTTTGTCTAGTCTTGCCTTTTTTGAATTCTGGTACCGCTTTTTCCATGTTGTCAGGATACCGTTGTCTTTGTTAAGTCTATGTTATTGCTTTACATCCCTCATTTCAAACCCCAACCCAACAAGTGCTTAGGGGATCAGGCATTTTGTTAGATTGGTTTGTTCCTGGCATTCTGTCCAGAATGTTCGTCTGTCTGTTTCATGCTCATAATGCTTCTTATCATATCATCCGTTGCTGTCCAGTTGTCTTAGGACTTTAACATGACCTCCAAGAGTGTCTTTACGCCTAGTTCTGTTTTTGTCTTCGCTGTCCAGTCGTCCCTCTCCGGAATACACCTTTCACAGTCGAAGACCGGGTGCGGTGCCACTGTCCGTTTATCCACAGTAGACACACAAACTGTCAGAGGCCCTTCCAATATTGTGCAGGTACGCTCTGAAGCATCCGTGCTCACTGAACGCTTGAGATATTAGTTCATCTTCCCCATATTTTCGTTCTACCCAGATTCCTACTTGTAGGATTAATAATTTTTTCCACTGTCCGTTTGTACAGCATGTCCAGTGCTTTTGCTACAACTGGAAAATATGTTGTTTGGCAATTTTACTAATTGTTATTTCTTCTACCTGCTGTTCCGCTTTTTGTACAGTTCTGTTCTTTCTTTTACCAAGAGTTCTATTTGTGCTGTGCCTGCCAACAGGAGCACTGCATCCGTTTAAACTCATTTATGCACTGCACACACGTATTGCCAGTTTTCTCTGCACTGTGACCAGCTTATGTTTAATGGTCTCTTTCTCGACTGCGTTTGCCCAGGCCAGAGCACCATAGAGCATTGCCAAGTGAGCGACTGAGCATAATATTTTTCTCTTGCTACTTTTTGGTCCGCGACATTGGACATCATCTTTTCCAGTGCTTCTGTTACCTTGAGGGCTTTAGTCGCTGCTCGCATGATATGTGATGTAAAACATAGCTTCTTATCAATAATCACACCAAGACATTTAACGGCGTTATGATTATGCCTCTGACCTTAAATACTATCGGCCTACATGCCTCATTCCAGTCAGTAGAACAGCCTCCGTTTTTTCAGGGGCCAGTCTTAAGCGCATTTTCTCCATCCATTTATCAACATGTGCAATCGACCTATTTGCATGTTACATTATTCTCTCTCCTCGTCTTTTCCTGCTACTACCAGAGCAGTATGATCAAGGAAACCTATTATCTCAACACCTTCTGGTAGCTTCAGGCTAAATACTCCATCATACAGGATGTTCCACAGTGTAGGACCCATTGCTAAGTCCTGTGGAACATAACCATGGAGCGACTTCACCGCCTGATTCATTTATCATCTAATTCCTGTAGTCATTTTTTCTTAGCCATGTCGAATGCTTTGCCTCCGCCAAAGCTTTCTTGAATCCTGGACACGTTCCGGTAGCAGCTCGATGACCGTTCGTATCGCATATTGGACAATATACTTCAGGGATGGCGAACCTTTTTGAGTAGTGGGTCAAACTTTGTTCATAATATTTTTCGCACTAGCTCATGGGGCACCAGGTCACAGGCATCACTTGGAAAAGGAGGAGGGAGGTCAAAGACCACTTTTTTGTTCTCACTTTAAAAAAAATTCAAGTTTCCTTTTGGTTTAAGAATTTCTGCTTTGGAAGTGAAGAGCAAAAAATAAAGGTCGAAGTCAAAAAAATTGTATCAATGAATAAGTCTATAAAACATCCTGATGTATTATATAATGAAATCCAATAGACCTTTTCATAGTTGAAATTTTTTTGTGCGCATGTGTAAATTTCCGCTTGTTATACGTCACAAGGTGCCAGAATTTTTTGACGTATAACCAGTAAATTTGCCCGAAAATTTCATATTCCCGCCTTTCAAACTTGGCGGATGCGCATGCGCTTTACTAACCGTAAAAATGTCTATTAGAGGATGTGGAATATTTTGCTTAATTTATTCAATAAAACCAATGTTTTCCCCCACCATTTTAGGTTCCCCACCGTCTGTTGTAACAGAAACAATTTTCTGTAGGTCAATATCTATTTCTTTAAATGCAATATCAAATTCTTAGACCGGTCAACCTCCCTTTCAACGTTATTTGTTTCAAAAGCTTTTCTTTCATTATATTTCATGATTTATATCCAGCAAAAACTGCTAATTGCCCAAAACCGTTTACATCATTACTCTCATCTAAAGTAATTACATTGCTTCATAATTTAAATCATTATGTATTTAAAATACATTCCTGCATAATTTAAGCCATTATATATTTGCGAAAAAATGTCTCTGATTCTAGTATTCGATCTTTAATTGTATTCTGACTTATTGGTAACTCATTTATACGTCTTTGTCTTTAAAATCCGGAAATAAAGTATCACTACATTCTTAAAACACTTGTTTTACAAACTCTCCTTTTGAAAGATGTTTCTCTCACAAGCAATGCAATGGGCAATTTGAACATATAATCGTGTGTAAAGGTATCCAAATCGTTCGTTAAAGTCCAATTTTAATCAAATGGAGTTTAATTATTAAACGATTTCTGTTTGTTGTTACTATGGCTACAAATCGGCTTAGAAAAGGCTAATATGAATTTTTCCTGGAATGGTTTCACAGCTTCTTTTTTATTCGATAGTTTTTCACCACTAAGTTTGAGTTGGCGTATCTTTTCTTGAATTTGTCTAACCATCCTCTACTAGCAACAAATTCTCCTATTCCAAGTCTTTCATGGAAAAAATTAGCTTTTACCATCTATGTTACCTGATAAGGGGACAGCTTTTCTTCGCTGCTTTAAAAACCACATAAATAAGGCATCTTCAAGCTGGGGGTTTTCAGGCAACTTAAAAGTTTTTCTAGCGCCTGGACCCTTTTCTGTATTTATCACAAACGATCGTATTTTGTCTTCCTTGCTTTTGATATCAAAAACAGTCGATTTTCCAACGTTATACTGATGCGCAAGAGTTAACGAAAAACCTTCTTTAATCTTTTCTAAAATCTCGCAATTTTGTGATATTGTCAATGTCACATGTTTTCGCTTCTTTGATGTTGAAGCCATGATTCAAAACGTACAAATATATTTAGAGCATACGACGATTGATTCACCTAAAGAGAATGAGACAGCCCTACGTGGCACTGCGATATTCTGCCAGACATCGACTTGCACGCGCAGGGGGTGTCGTTCGGATTATAGAGGCGTTCGGATTATCGGGGGTTCGGATTATCGAGG
This sequence comes from Phosphuga atrata, assembly GCA_944588485.1. Taxonomy (NCBI): domain Eukaryota; kingdom Metazoa; phylum Arthropoda; class Insecta; order Coleoptera; family Silphidae; genus Phosphuga; species Phosphuga atrata. Next base: position 65,472,721 of record OX155897.1, on the reverse strand, counting down.
CTCTACTGTATAGCAAAATTTGCGAAATTTCAACCGTAAATTTCTCGAAATCTGTGTAGAATTTTGGAAAATTCTTCAAACAAAACTTATAGAACAGCAAATTCTCTACAAATTTGGTTGAAACAGTTTTTTCAAATCTCTGCAAATTCCTGCAATAATCTCAAAAAAATTTCACCTCAAATTTGAATAAATGTTATAATGAAGCAGATTTAGACTACGTTTAAGTTTCTCTTAGATAATAGACTAGACGTAAATACTAGACTATTAGACTAAAGACTAAGTCCTCCTCGGTAGTGTAGTTGACAACATATTTGCCTTTCAATGCGGAAGATCCGGGTTCGAATCCTGGTCAGGGAGGCGACAACTAGGGCGGTTTTCACTAACCGTCCGGGCTGCCCACCCTGAATGAATGCAGAATATGCGATACCGGGGTGGCGCATACTAAAAGCCAAAGTGGAATATACTAAAGAGTAAGACTAAATTCTAGACTAAGGTCTAAAGTCTAAACTAACAATTAGTCTAGACTAGACATACCGACTTTAAATTAGTTTAGACTAGATTAGTTAGTCCAGGTTCCTTATCAATTATTTACTAAACATAGACTACCTTTAGTATATCTTTGAGCAACAGATTAGACTAAACATACTATTAACTATATTCAGTTAACATCAACTAGACTAGACTAGCATTAACTAATTCCTTATGCTTACTAGTCTAGACTAGACTTCATAAATTCCTTAGTTATTTTATATTAGACTAGACTATCGTTAACACCTTAGTTTAGATTAGACTAGTCTAGATTAAACTTAATCTTGGGATTCAGATATTAACTAATCTATAATTGGGGAAGTAGTCTAAATAGAGTCTTGTAGTTTTCGATAGTATCTAGATAATTGTCTGGGCTAGATACCTAGAAATTTTGGATAATCTACATTATCTAGTTCTTGAGTTATAGATCAAAATGTAAGAATCGACATATTTTTGTTACCTTTGCACTAAGGCAGATTAATGCATCTATAAGTCCGGAACTAGTTTAAATATGATCTTCTAGTTTTGTGTATTATCTTGACAATTTCATATTCTATAAATTTCCTAAGTTTAGTTGATCTACATGATCTATTTCTTGATTTATAGACCAAAATGTTAAACTCTACATAGTTTTGTTATTTTTTGCACTTAGACAGATTAATTAATGCATCTATAACTCCGGAACTAGTTGAAGTAGAATCTTCTAGTTTTCGTTATTATTTAAATATTTTCATTATCTATAAATTTTCTAAGCTTAGATTGTCTATTTCTTGATTTATAGTCCAAAATGTTAAACTCTACATAGTTTTGTTACGCTTGCACTTAGACAGATGAATGCATCTATAAGTCCTGAACTAGTCTAAATAGAATCTTCTAGTTTTCGTTATTATCTAGATAATTTTATAATCTATAAATTTTCTACGTTTAGTTAATCTAGATTATCTACTTCTTGATTTATAGACCAAAATGTTAAACTCTACATATTTTTGTTACCTTTGGACTACGACAGATTAAAGCATCTATAAGTCGGAAACTAGTCTAAATAGAATCTTCTAGTTTTCGTTATTATCTAGATAATTTTATAATCTATAAATTGTCTAGGTTTAGTTAATCTAGATTATCTAGTTCTTGATTTCTAGACCAAAATCTTAAACTCTACATATTTTTGTTACCTTTGGACTACGACATATTGAAGCATCTATAACTCGGGAACTACTCTAAATAGAATCTTCTAGTTTTCGCTATTATCTAGATAATTTTATAATCTATAAATTTCCTTAGCTTAGTTAATCTAGATTATCAATTTCTTGATTTATAGACCAAAATGTTAAACTCTACATATTTTTATTACCTTTGGACTACAACATATTGAAGCATCTATAACTCGGGAACTACTCTAAATAGAATCTTCTAGTTTTCGCTATTATCTAGATAATTTTATAATCTATAAATTTCCTTAGTTTAGTTAATCTAGATTATAAATTTCTTGATTTATAGACCAAAATGTTAAACTCTACATATTTTTATTACCTTTGGTCTACAACAGATTAAAGCATCTATAAATCGGTAACTAGTCTAAATAGAATCTTCTAGTTTTCGTTATTATCTAGATAATTTTATAATCTATAAATTGTCAAAGTTTAGTTAATCTAGATTATCTAGTTCTTCATTTATAGACCAAAATGTTAAACTCTACATATTTTTGTTGCCTTTGGACTACGACAGATTAAAGCATCTATAAGTCGGGAACTAGTCTAAATAGAATCTTCTAGTTTTCGTTATTATCTAGATAATTTTATAATCTATAAATTGTCTAAGTTTAGTTAATCTAGATTATCTAGTTCTTGATTTCTAGACCAAAATCTTAAACTCTACATATTTTTGTTACCTTTGGACTACGACATATTGAAGCATCTATAACTCGGGAACTACACTAAATAGAATCTTCTAGTTTTCGCTATTATCTAGATAATTTTATAATCTATAAATTTCCTTAGTTTAGTTAATCTAGATTATCAATTTCTTGATTTATAGACCAAAATATTAAACTCTACATATTTTTATTACCTTTGGACTACAACATATTGAAGCATCTATAACTCGGGAACTACTCTAAATAGAATCTTCTAGTTTTCGCTATTATCTAGATAATTTTATAATCTATAAATTTCCTTAGTTTAGTTAATCTAGATTATAAATTTCTTGATTTATAGACCAAAATGTTAAACTCTACATATTTTTATTACCTTTGGTCTACAACAGATTAAAGCATCTATAAATTGGCAACTAGTCTAAATAGAATCTTCTACTTTTCGTTATTATCTAGATAATTTTATAATCTATAAATTGTCCAAGTTTAGTTAATCTAGATTATCTAGTTCTTCATTTATAGACCAAAATGTTAAACTCTACATGTTTTTGTTGCCTTTGGACTACGACAGATTAAAGCATCTATAAGTCGGGAACTAGTCTGAATAGAATCTTCTAGTTTTCGTTTTTATCTAGATCATTTTATAGTCTATAAATAGCCTAAGTTTAGTTAATCTAGATTATCTAGTTCTTGATTTACAGAGCAAAATGTAAAACTTCACATATTTTTGTTACCTTTGGACTACGACATGTTAAAGCATCTATAAGTCGGGAACTAGTCTAAATAGAATCTTCTATCTTTCGTTATTATCTAGATAATTTTATAATCTATAAATTGCTTAAGTTTAGTTAATCCAAATTATTTATTTCTTGATTTATAGACCAAAATGTTAAACTCTACATATTTTTTTACCTTTGGACTACAACAGATTAAAACATCTATAAATCGGGAACTCGTCTAAATAGAATCTTCTAGCTTTCGTTATTATTTAGGTAATTTAATAATCTATAAATTGCCGAAGGTTAGTTAATATAGATTATCTAGTTCTTGATTTATGGACCAAAATGTGAAATTCTATATATTTTTGTTACCTTTGGACTAAGACAGATTAATGCATCTATAAGTCCGGAAAAACTACTTCGGAAACGGCTATCTAGCCGTCCGGAAAAGGCTAGATAGACAAGACTAAACTAGACAGATGAGACTAGGCTGACAAGACCATATTTCTAGTATTATATATTTTTTATTGCCTTTACTTTAAGCTAGTTATGTCTTGTTTATTTAGTGTTATCGCTTTAGGTTTCTTCTGTCTTGTCTAATAAGTAATTTCTGTGCAGAGTTGCTTGTCGTCTAATCTTGGGTGGCTAGACTATTTTATGTTGCAGTCTGTTTTATCTGAAATCTCCAACATTAGAGTATACGTAGGAAGCGACAACTGGAAAGTGCTAGACCAAATGTTGCAAATTGTCGTTTCAACTGTTGATATTCCCGGATTAAAATATACAAGCGGAATAGTACAAACGCATAATCAAAACACGACAAAGCAACGGATTTAGTAGAAGTGCCGCGATTTATCGCGACAATCTTGAAAACCGTTTTTGTTTACGAACCGGATTTGTCAAGCAGGTAATAAATCATAATAAAGAAATATTTACAAAAGTTCATTTTTGTATGGTTGTTTAACCGTAGGTTTGTAAATGAGGTCGCAAAGAAGTATTTAGATAAAAAAATATATATATAGAAAGGATAATAAAAAACGGGTATATCTAGAGAATGTCAAGCGAGAAACCCACAAACAATAAAATCTTTTAAATAATAGCAGTTAATACATTTTTAAAACCCCATTTGTTTCACCGTTGACTGTTATTGTTAGGCGTTTTGAATGTATAATGTTAAACTTTTTTTTTAATTTTAATAAATCGGTATTATTTATTAATTTATCCTCGAGGTGTAAGGTTGTGCCTCGTCTGGCCGGTATCAACATACCAGTGCACTATAAATTATGTAAAACAAGGCTTTACACAAATCATCTAATCGAGGAAAAGAGAAGCATTTTTCTAGGCACGAAAAAGCGGCCGTTCTATCAGGCGTTAATTGACTCGTTTTATGGACGGCCACAAATTTCAACGTTAAGTACGCAGAGATTAGTAAATTTAATAACGTAAAGCCGTCGCTTCTAGTTTGAAAACAAAAAATAAAACTTTATTACTTTTTACTTTTTGAAAATTATTGCTTAAATAACTTAATGTCACGATATATTAAGACTTATTATATAACAACTTACTTTTTTATTACTACTTTAGATATTTGTCATGTCTATACAAATATGATTAGACCAACAAACGTCGTCGTCGTCGTCGAGATTTCTTCGTTGCCGAAGATCCTTCCCTCATTGTCATCGCCACCTCCGCTCATGGGCCAGTTGGTAACTCCAAAGACTGATGCGAGATCGGGTGGTAGTTTGTTGGTGAAGAAGGGGTGGGGATGGTTGATGGTGAATGAGGATGACTGAGCACAGAGTAATAGGGGGGCTTGCAAAAAACCCCGCCTGTTGCTACAGGTACAGGCTCCGATCCTAGTGGCACAAAAGCTGGGACAACTAGTGAGAGTGAGTACCCTTAAGTAGCAAAGACAGTAGCCCCAATTTTCAGGGCTGAGGAACTCCGCCGTACTTTTGAGAGCCTGTCTCATTCCGCCGCCGTCCATAGAATAGATATGGACCTCTACCCAGTCTAGGAGGCCATTCCCCAGCTACACCAGGTACTACCCCTACCTAAACCCCCAACACTCTTCAGCTTGCTGACCTGGTTTCCCGCTGGGATTGGTTACCCAAATCTTCCAGCAGGTTGCTCAGCGAAACAGGGGACCACGTGTATGCGAGTGTGGAGTAGGGATGGAGAGGCTATGTGGCCGCTGGTGACCATATATTGCTCATCACACCCAAGACCAACAAAACTGAATTGTTGACATTGTCAAAACTTCAATTTCTTCCATTTGATCCATTCATTTTTCGATATGCTGGGCCTAGAGTCCAGCCCTCTAAACCTACCACTTTAAACAGGCTATAAACGTATGGACTATAAACCAAACTAGATAGCACTGAACAATCAAGACAAATTGTAGTAAGAAATAAATCTTGCCAAACAAAACATATTTTATCTAGTCTTATTATTAGTCTTTGTTCTGTGAGTTTTAGTATGTTATTCCAAACATGTTAATTACGTACAATTAGATTCATGTAACTTCTAATTAAGTTTACATAGGTTTTGCCGCATTAGGACATTCGACTAATTAACCAGTTTCCAGTAATCTAAGTTATGAAGAAGAAGTGCTAATTATATCGACGAGTATTTTTAGACTAAACTTGTAATTACGGCGATTCGAGATTAAAAACAATGTCGAGTAAGCATCGTAAAGCCATAACGAAATTCCGAACGGTCTTAACCGATGTCGTACAAAACGATAACGAAATATTTTTCCGTTCGTTTCGGTTTCACTTTAAAGCGTCGTTAAGTTTTACAGCTTAATTAACAGAAAGCAAATTTTACAACCGCCGCACAAATCCAAAGTTATTGGTATAAAGCAACTATTGAATTAACAAGAATAAGTAGATAGGCTTAAGATTAGAGTAGATGCAAGACTGTCAAAGAACCAAGACATACAAATTTAACTAAGTACATTTGATAATCCGACACCTATGGGACCAGACAACTATAAGGGACGCGCCGAGGCACGCGCAGATTAGTTTGGATTAAGGACAACTATCAAATACGGACAACTAAACACCGCGCACTCGAAATAAAGTGGGGGTGTGCGCAGAACAATGCTAAACTCGTCGAGACGGGATGCATTCTCTCGCCGGACAGAGTATAGATAGCACTGAACAATCAAGACAAATTGTAAGAAATACTGGATTATCAAAAAATTCCGGATTATCAGGGTTTAAACAAAACAATAGCAATTTTACATATTTTATGTACAATTGTATTTCAGAAAGAATAAAGTATGTATCTATAAAGCGTGAACATACAAAAGAAAATTGTACAAACTTAAAACTGATAGTTAGACAATTCTAGAGTGTAGTTATAAAACTGGATGTTATTGTTTTTGACTTTATTTCTTGTGTGCGCGAGACTTCTATACGGCGCGGGGCAACGTAAAGAAAAGACACGTGTTTCCCCAGAGCGCCGGATTACCTAACGTGCCGGATTGTTGGTTAATCGGGCGCCTTCAGTAATCCGGCGTTCTGGGGGAAACACAAAGCACGTGTTTCCTCAGAGCGCCGGATTACTCAACGTGTCGGATTGTTGGTTAATCCGGCACTGTCAGTAATCTGGCCGGATTATCAAGATTATACTGGATGTTAGTCCAAAATAAACCAAGATTACTTAATTAGTTGGTAATACACTTGCTAGGGCTATTGGGCTAGGGCTATTATTGTATCCTATAAAGATGAGGTAGACTACACGGACAGGAGCGAATAGAAACAAAACAAGATAGACGGGGCTACTCGAACATGAAATAATAAACAAGATGAAACAACCAACCCTAAACAGTCTGCACTCAACTGATAGAACTAAACCAAAATAACGTGGTAAAATAGATAAAAGATTACGTCTTGTCTGGCGTTGTTTGGTGTTGCTTGGTCCGGGTGTTTCTTTGGTCTTGTCTGGTCTTGTCTAGTCATATGTAGTCTTGTGTAGTCTTACCTGGTCTTCTTTGGCCTATTCTGGTCTTGTATAGTGTTCTCTGATCTAGTCTCGTCTTGTCTCGTCTCTTCTTGTCTCCCCTTATCACTTCTCGTATTGTATTGTCTAGTCTTATCTAGAGTTGTCTACTCAAGCCTAGTCTTGTCTAGCTTGGCATAGTCTTGTCTAGCCGTCTCTTTCCTAGTCTTGTCTGGTCTAGTTTAGTTTTGCCTTGTCGGCTCGTGCCTGGTTTTGTCTTGCCTTGTCTTGTCTATTCTCTTTTTAGTTGGGGATGTAATGCACCTCAGGGTTAACTTAAAAAGAGGACCCTCTGAATATCACGAGCATCTTGGGACCGCTTTTCGCATAACTTTCAAAATGTTGCTGCATGGTGTCGCCCCTTCTACTTGCATCGATTGTGGGTTCAGGTATTAACATTTTTCATCCTTTCGGCTTCTTTCCTTTTTCGCTCGCCAAGCGTTTTTATTGTGATTATGTGTTGGATCATCCTTGATGTATCTGCCCATAAGTCTACCATTGTTCAACCATTGTTGATTGTTCGGTCATAATTTTTCATTCATCCCTTTCGGGTATCCACCTGTCACACTACGAGATGCGCCGCGCTGTCTGTGAGTCCACAGCAAATACAAAGGCAATCTGTGACCGCACCGATGTTATGGAGAAAGTTTCTGAAATCTAAAAAAGTCTAACTTCTGCAAGGTGAGATAGTTTGTGGTGAGAGACGCAATGGAAGGCTTTAGAAAGCTCGCAAAAAAACACCCACTGGGAATTTACCTTCATCCATATCGCATACTATTTTGTTGTAGAGTATCTTTGTCTGCTGTACACAGAGAAAATAGCGCAGGTGCAAAAATACACACTTGAAGGATACCTACGTTAACGACGATAGCATTTGACAATCCTATCTTCTCAGTTGAATTAATTTTGACGTATCGTTTCCTGTTGGCCAAATACGACTTGAACCAGTTGCCTGGTTTACCTCTAATTCCATAAGAGTCCAACTTCTGCAATATTTTGTGGTGAGAGACGCAATCGAAGGCTTTAGAGAGGTCGCAGAAAACACCCACTGGGAATTTACCCTCATCTACCTCGCATACTATTTTGTTGTGGAGTATATTTGTCTGCTGTATACAGAGAAAATAGCACAGGTGCTAAAATACTCCCTTGAGCGATACCAACCTTAAAAGCACCAGTATTTGACTATTCTATCTTCTCATTTGAATTAATTTTCACGCATTGTTTCCTGTTGGTCAAATACGATTTGAACCTCAGTTGTCTGTTTTACCACTAATTCTATAAGAGTCCAACTTCTGCAATAGTATGTGGCGAGAGACTCAATCTTTAGGCTTTAGAGAGGTCGCAGAAAACACCCGCTGGGAATCTACATGCATCCACCTTGCATACTATTTTGTTCTAGAATTCGTTAATTGTCGTAGTGGTAGATTTGTTCCTGTAAAAACAATATTGTTCATTTGGAATAAGGTTGTGGTTTCTTATAAAGGGCATTAATCTGTATTCAATGTAGTATTCTAGTATTTTAGCTAATACTGATACCAACAATATAGGCCTGTAGTTGTTTTTATACAAGCGGTCTCCTCGTTTGAATACACGAATCACAGTTGATGCAGTTGCTTTTTCAGAAGAGAACGAACAATTGATGATATGGGTAAGATTTTCAAATTGGAATTTTTTGATGATATTTCCGGGGAGTGAATTCGGGCCTTGAGTAAATTTGTTTTTTAATTTTCTTAGAAGTTTGGAGTTTGGTTATTCTGGTCAGCTATTGAGCTATTGAAAAGCTATTCCCGCTTAAAACTTGGGTGACATAAAAATTTGTCTCGCCGTGTTTTCTTGTTGCCCAACGCTATACATCAGGGACTAGGATTCTGGTCTAGTGGCCATTAGTGGATACACGCCACCGGTTAAGCCAGGTATATTCGGGCCTTCGCTAGTGCCTCTTTGTGTGCTATTTCCGTTTGATCTGCCATTGTGATCCACCCTCTCTTCTACCAGTTGTAGACCAGATAAGATCAGACGAGTCCAGAGAAGATCAGACAAGATTACACAAGATTATGCAAGACCAGACAAGACCGTACAACACCAGACAAGACCAGACAAGACCAGACAAGACCAAACAAAACCAGGCAAGACCAGACAAGGCCAGACAAGATCACACAAGACCACACGAGACCTACACGATTAGGATTTTTATTGTCATGATGTCTTGGATCATCCTTGATGTATCTGCCCATAAGACCTCCAACGAGATCATTTGTTCAACCATTGCACTGAAATAGTTGGTCAGAGTAGGTAAGAAGGACCAGAGAGTAATACGTTCCACAGGATAGAGCCCAGTATGGATCCCTATGGAACATCACTATTGACTTCACACACTTCAGTCTGCCGCCCAGTTTGCTGTATCAAACGCATATATCTTTTGCAGTCAGGCTATTCATTATATGCGTCCAACTTGCGCTGTTGAAAGTGTTTCTTGCGTCGAATGGACTTGGCAGACTAGACAGACAAGACTAGACACACAAGTCTAGACAGACAAAACTAGACAGACAAGACTAGGCAGACGAGACTAGACAGAGAAAACTAGACAGACAAGACTAGAGAGACTAGACTAGACAGACAAGACTAAACAGGAAAGGCTAGACAAACAAGACTAAAAGTGGTTCGGGGGAAGCTCTCACTAAACCCCCTAATCTATTTCGGCTTTTAGTATGCGCCACCCCGGTATCACAAATTTTTGCATTCATTCAGGGTGAGCAGCCCGGCCGGTTAGTGATAACCGCCCTTTTGTCGTCTCCCCGACCAGGATTCGAACCCGAGTCTCCCGCATTGAAAGGAGTCACACAAGACTAGACGTTCTATGGCCTAGGACGCACTATGGCTAAATTTTGTGACTCAAGTAAGCTAATACAAGCGGCCTCAATTGCGGTTTTTTCCCGCGACTGATTTTTCCCATAGCGTACTATGTGTTTCTCGAGCGGTTTCGCGGTTATTGGGGTTACCGCTCGCGGGAAAAAAGTGTAGTGCGGCCTCGGCCAATGGGTGGTGTACCGGCTAACACTAGGGCGTCATCCCGCGTGACAGTCGGGTAAGCACTGCATACTTTTAGCGCCATATGCCTTTGAATAGTTATCAGCTTTTGTCTAATCACCTATTTTCTCAAGACATTTTCTCTAGTCGGGGCTGCGTAGAGCATTGTGGAGTGAACTACCGAGCAAAGAAGTTTTCGCTTACTAATGCGGTGTATTCCAACGTTGGGCGTTAGTTTATCTAACGCTGCTGCATTTTTCAGTGCTTTGCCTGCCACTGTGGTGATATGGTGATTAACGGATAGACGCTAATCAAAGGTTGCACCTAGATATTTCAGCGATTCATTTGGGGTTATTTTTGCTCCTTTTATTTTGAAAGTGATGAGTTTCGTAGGTTGTTTTTTTTTTATATGGTTTTCTTAGTCCAGTTGGCAATACTGCTTCTGTCTTTTCTACACCACCACCTTTAGTTTTTTTAGTTCCATCCATTTGTCCACCTGTTCAATGGCCCTGTTTGTTCTAGACATAGTTTCCATTTCCGCCATCCCAGACACGAGAAGTGCCAAATCATTAGCGAAGCCCACGATGTCCACACCCTCCAGTAGCTTTAGTCGGTGGACTTCGTCGTAAAGGACATTCCATAGTGTCGGTCCCAAAACAGAACCCTGTGGTAGCCCACTACAGACATCACGCTCCATTAATTTATTGTTTTCTTGAAACAATTTTTCTGTTACGTAGGTAACTTTGTACCAGACGTAGCAGGTACCTCTTGTTGGATGTCACGGATCACATGGATCACATTAGAGGAAATAAAAGAAGCCGGAAGGAGATTGCGAGCCGGCAAGGCAGCGGGACCGGATGGCATACCACTAGAAGTAATTAAAAGTATTACCGAGATAAATCCAGAACTGTTTCAAACGACAATAGAACAACTAATTAAAATAGGAATGTTCCCAGAAGATTTAACTGGCAATGGGATGAAACTTACTCTAATCGAAAAACCTAAGACAGTAGGGAAAAATAAAAAATACAGACCAATATTTGGGCATATATTACATAGAATTGGGCATGTGGAAGACGGAGGAATTCTTTATGATACCTCAAACATGTCTATTTGTGTATTTCTCTACTCCAGCGTTTCCCAAACTTTTTTCATCGGGACCCGGTTGTTTTTATATTTTCCTTCGTGACCCGTAGACATTGTTCATCAAATAAGAGAGATAGTCAGAAACAGAAAATATGTAGAGCGCAGTAGTTTCTTTGCGCATTCAAGTGGACAATTCAAATATTTTTCAAAATGGCCTGAGATCAGAAAAGCGTTTACATGTTCTAACGTGCAGGAAATATGCAACTCGTAAATGATAGCTAATTGCTAGCCGATAACAAAGAATAATGAATAAGTACTAGTTTTTTACAATTAAATTCAAAACAATTTAAGTTTGTGTTCTCTCAAAAGTCTCGGCATTGTGGGACGTTATTTGTTTTTAATACTTTCTTCCAAAAATAGCTTGAAATATTCCCAGAAAGAATAAAAGTATTAGGGGTACCGGATAGTAATCCATTTTTTTTTTAATGTTGTGACTTGTAACCTCTTATACTGGTTTCTGTCAGCATGTAAACTAATTATGACAAATAAGTTTGGTTGGCTAAACTTGGAGATTCGATTTTTGAGTAAACCGTTTAAAAATGGAAAGTCAATTAGTAGAAGAAATATTCCTGCGCCATTGTATACGATTTCTCTTTGATCAAGGTTTAAAGGCTACTGCTGCGGCGGAATCTTGCAGTATACGGCAAGATCGTAAAATGAAGCAAATGCCAATTCTGGTTCAGAAAGTTTAGAGAAGGTGACACCAATCTCTCAGATGCTCCACGAAGTGGAAGAGCTAGTAATTTCAAAGAGGACGCTTTAAAAGACCTGGTGGAATCAGATCCACGACTAACCATTTAATATATGTCTGAAAGGCTCTCTGCATCCTAGTCAACTGTTCAGGAACACTTAAGAAAGATTGGCAAAGTGAATAGACAGGGTGTGTGGGTTCCGCATGAATTAAACGAAATTCACAAACAACAGCGTCGAATGATTTGTGTTTCTTTGATTACAAGGAACCATGGCACATTGCCACCCTGTCAAACGATAACTGGAGAAGTATACCGACGACAATTAACTAGGTGGAATGAGAAAATATATCAAAAACGTCCGGTGTTGGTTAACAGAAAAGGCGTAATCTTGCTTCACGATAATGCAATACCACATTCTGCGAAAGACACCCAAGAACATTTAAAACAAATGGGTTGGGAAGTTTTGCCATATCCGCCATATTCTCTAGACCTGGCGCCATCGGATTACCACTTATTCAGATCATTAGAACATTATATTCGGAATAAAACATATAGGAATCAAAATGCCATCGAAAATGACTTAAACTCATTTTTTCATCAGAAGACACCTGAATTTTTCAAAGAGGGTATTCAAAATCTGGTAACACGTTGGCAAGAGGTTATTTCAAACAATGGAAATTATATTTTGAGTTAATAATAATAAAATTTTGTAATAAATGATTTTTAACTTTTTTGTAAAAAAATGGATTACTTTCCGGTAACCCTAATATAATGTCGATTTAATTTTATTTAGATATATTTTACCTTTTCGTAAAAATAAATAAACTAAAACAAAAAGCAGCTAATTTTTGTAACTTCTTACCTGCTCAAAGAACTGACAGTTGACACCTGTCAAATGTCAAATTTGACGTATGTCAACTTAGAAAACTTCACGCCGTGATCCGGAGCGGTCATCCATTCGAACGCTCAACTTTCCAAGATTTTTCATTGATATTTGACAGTTGACAATTGTCAAATGTCAAATTTGACGTATGCCTGCTTAGAGAACGTCATGCCGCGAGCCCGAGCACTAAAACATTGCACCAACTGCATTTCGTTTCACTTGTTCGCTGAACTGACAGTTGACAGTTGACATCTGTCAAATTTCAAATTTGACGTATGTCTACTTTGAAAACGTCTCGCCGTGATACGGAGCAGTCACCCATTCGAGCGCAGTCCTTGAACATGCGTGCTAAACTTTCCAAGATTTTCTCTGTTGATTGACAGTCGATACTTAAAAAAAAAAAAAGTAAATGCACAATCGGTATTTCATCAACGACGTGGCAGTTACCTGAGATTAGATTAATCTTTCTTTCATTCTTTTTTTTTTCATCCGCTATATAATTATTATTTCAAAATTTATTATTTTATTCTTTGAGTAATTATATACTTTTTTTTGGTTTTTTTTTTTCAACTTCTATCGAATCTGTCTGTCCAGTGTCGACGAACGTTGCAACTTCTTACCTGCTCAAAGAACTGACAGTTGACACCTGTCAAATGTCAAATTTGACGTATGTCAGCTTAGAAAACTTCACGCCGTGATCCGGAGCGGTCATCCATTCGAACGCTCAACTTTCCAAGATTTTTTATTGATATTTGACAGTTGACAATTGTCAAATGTCAAATTTGACGTATGTCTGCTTAGAGAACGTCATGCCGCGAGCCCGAGCACTAAAACATTGCACCAAATGCATTTCATTTCACTTGTTCGCTGAACTGACAGTTGACAGTTGTCATTTGTCAAATTTCAAATTTGACGTATGTCTACTTAGAAAACGTCACGCCGTGATACGGAGCAGTCACCCATTCGAGCGCAGTCCTTGAACATGCGTGCTAAACTTTCCAAGATTTCCTTTGCCACCCGGTATTTTTTTCCGTGGCCCGGTACCGGGTCGCGACCCGGCATTTGGGAAACTCTGCTACTCAATGTTATTGTAAACTTCTTTTTCTCTATGTAACTGAAATACACAATAAATGATTACAAAAATAAAATATGCTAAAATACGGCGGCAAAACTATGTGAAAAAGTACTGATCAAGAGGCTAATAGACGAGATCGCAGAAAACGGGGGCCTCGCACCGACCCAATTTGGTTTTAGGAGAGGACGCTCCACCATAGATGTGGTGAAATTAGTGCAGGATCTGGTCAAGAAAAAAAGGAAAAACTCGATTAAAAAATACGTCACCCTAGTAACACTAGACGTACAGAATGCTTTCAACTCGGCCTCGGATGATGTCCTGGCCGGACATCATCAGAACGCTACAAGAAAGGCCCCTACCTGGTGAACGTGATATGTAGCTATTTCCCAAACCGGAAAATACTCGTAGGTGTACAGCATAGTCTGTAAATGAAATGCGGGCTTCCACAGGGTTCAGTAATAAGCCCCACACTCAGTAACCTCTTCTACGATGACATACTTAGAGAAATAATGTCATATGAATCCACACTGATAGGTTACGCAGATGACTTGGCACTTGTAGTGAGTGTAGACAACAAAGAAAATATGGAAAGAGAGACACAGCAAAAGATCCAAAGTTGGATGGAAGGTAAGAAACTACAACTGACACCGCAGAAGACAGAAGCCATAATACTAGCCGACATCAAGAAATTGGAAACCTCCATAAAAATAGGCGAGACAACGATAACCAACAAACCCAAACTACAATATCTAGGTGTCACCTTTGAACATAATGTGAATATGGGAGCCCACATAACTAGAGTAACAGAGAAAGCAGATAGGACTATAGCCGCACTGGCACGAATAATGCCGAACACAAGAGGTGCAAGACAGGGAGTTAGGAAAGTGGTATACAGCGTGATAAACTCTATACAAAACACCGGCGTGGCGTGAGTGGGCCACTAAAACTAAATATAGAAGAATTCTAGAAAAGACACAACTAAAGGCAGACCTCAAGATTGCGTGTGTCCATAGGACGGTATCCACAAAGGGCATACAGGTGATTGCAGTCACGACAGCAATCCATTTGCTGGTACAAGAACGTACCTACGATAAAGCAGAAAACAAAAAAGAAGAAAGACTAGCGGGCGAGGAGGCTACTAAATAAGTGGGAAGAATGGTTGCAGGATAGCAATGCCGCTATGTGGACGAAGGAACTAATTCCCGAACTAAAGCCATGGATTCAAAGGGAACAAGGAGATGTGGGATAGCACCTCACCCAGTTCCTTAGCGGACATGGCTGTTTTAATAGCTATCTATTTAGATTTAAATTAGTCACAAGCGAAGAGTGCAGATATTGCGGTCAGTTGCAAATAAGTCAGGCAACGGAACGCAAGAATTAATTAAGATCCTTACGAAAACATGCGACGCCACACTTAATACCAGCTTTCAGTAGGAAGAGACGGACCTATTGGTGGAATGATCGCAAATCGCAAAAAAAAGAAAGGATTGTATTGCTGCACGAATAAAATATCAACGCAAAGCCAAACAAAATCGAAACCCTGACTCTGTGCAGTATCTCAGAAACCAATACAAAGAAGAAAAGAGATTACTGAAGAAGGCTATAAATATTTCAAAAAGAGAACACTGGCGTGCCCTATGTACGAAACTAGACGAAAACATCTGGGGTGATGCCTACGCACTCGCCACCCGTGAACTAAGGCTTAGGTACCCAAATCCCAAACTCCCCATGGAACAGCTGCAAGCAGTTGCAGATGTCCTGTTCCCAAAACACGAGGTACCACAGTGGAATCTACCGGAAGTGAAAGAAACCGAAGATTTCACGCTTGAGGAATTAGAAAGAGACAGCAGACGACTAGAAAATAATAAAGCGCCAGGACCCGACGGTATACCGCCAGAAGCTCTTAAAATTGCCGCAAAGATATGTCCTGACTTCATATTAGAAATTGCAAACACGATAATGAAGGATGGAAATTTCCCTGATATATGGAAAATCCAGGTTGGTCCTCCTAAGGCAAGGCAGTAAACCTATAGAGAAATCGTCTTCCTATAGGTCCATATGCCTACTAGATGTCGCAGGGAAGCTATTAGAACATCTAATACTAAAAAAAATGCAAATGAGCTCAGCCAAGGCAAAGGTATCTCGGACAGACAATTTGGGTTTAGAAAAGGGCTATCCACCGAATATGCCATATTAAGGGTGCTAAATGTTGCAGAAGACGCTTCAGAGGGCTCCCAGCAGAGAAGGAAGATATGTGCTCTGAGCACGTCAGACGTCAAAAATGCTTTTAATTCAGCTGCATGACAGAACATCGTAGAAGATCTGATGGCCAGAAGTTTCCCCCCATGCCTACTGAAACTGGTGAGCAGCTATCTATCGAAGCGCTGTATCATATTGGAGGCGGAAGGTAAAGCTGTCGGAAGAGAAGTTTACAGTGGTGTTCCGCAGGGCTCAGTGATGGGACCCACCCTTTGGAACATTCTGTATGACGGTGTTCTAAGGCTGAGATTACCAGAGGGCGTTGACATAGTAGGCTTCGCCGACGACCTGGCACTCATCGTGACGGGCAAAAACGAAAAACAAA
Organism: Phosphuga atrata; assembly: GCA_944588485.1. NCBI lineage: Eukaryota > Metazoa > Arthropoda > Insecta > Coleoptera > Silphidae > Phosphuga > Phosphuga atrata. The sequence continues at coordinate 65,456,189 of OX155897.1, read as the reverse complement.
TAATGGACAGAGGGAACATGGCAATTAAGAGAAAACCGAAGCTGTGTTACTAACAGGAAGGAGAAAAATAGGCTCCATCATATTCAAAATAGAACATGAAAAAATCATACCAAAGAAATCTATAGAATACCTTGGAATCACTATAGACCAATGTGTCTCTTTCGATCAACACATTGCGACAACAATGGCAAAGGCCCTCAAAACCTGTGCTGCATTCGGAAGGCTCATGCCAAACGTTGGAGGACCAAAGAGCAGCTAACGGAGAGTGTTATGCACAGTAGTCCACTCCACTGTACTGTACGGTTCCCCCTTATGGAACAAGGCCATGGAAAACCCGCGAGACAAAAGTTGGCATCAATTCAGAGGAAGGTTTTTGGCACTGAGAACTTGTAGTGCATACAGGACGGTGTCAGGAGACGCAGCACTTGTAATAGCGGGGATACCACCAATACAGCTGCTAGCCAAAGAAAGAGCTGTATTACACAGCACAAAAAGCAGTAGTCAGGCTGGAGACAGAAATCAGCGAAAGGAGACTGCGAGGTCACAACTGTACACCAGCTGGCAACAACTGTGGGACAGCTCAAACAAAGGAGAATGGACCCGACTGTTAATCTCCCAAGTAAAACCATGGGCGACAAGGAAACATGGAGAGGTGGGCTACTACCTGACACAATTACTGTCCAGATACGGGTGCTTCAGACAGTACCTGTGATGCTCGTCCTCAGACGGCTCGTGTGTCTACTGTGGGGAAATGGACAGTGTGCAACACACAATCTTCGATTGCCCCAGGTGGACACCAGAAAGAGACAAATGGGCAGTCAGAGCCCAAGCAACACTGGAAGTGAAAACACTTACGCACATAATGTTAAGGTCGGAGCAGAACTGGATAATAACGGTGATCATGGTTAACGACATATTACGAGAAAATGAAAACGACGAACGGAACGCACATATACATACCTGAACCTCTAATCACCTACGGTGGAAGGAGGAAGTAAGGCCTTAAATTGACCGAAACTACACACACCTTTAGAAACTAATAAACAGACAACGTCATCTTGAAGCTAAATGCCATGAGGCGGTACCAATTGATCGTGTTATTTCAGGGGGCCACTTGTCAAGTTAACAGAATGTGCTTGCTACGTCCCATTTAAAAAAACAGATAGCGCCGGAGCACACGGTCCTGTGGTGTTGCAGGTGGCACACTGTAAGAGAAGAAGCCGTAGACGAAGTAGGGGAACAACTAACAAAAAACAACATAATAAAGTTAATGTTAGAAAGCTAGGATAAATGGGATGCAATAGAAGGAGCAATCAAGGAAATAATCCGAAAAAAGGAGGAGGAAGAAAGGCAAAGATGACAGAATTTGTGGATCTCATGCTTTAAGGAAATTAAACTGATTTTCATGTAACCGAGGAGGGGTTTTTAGTAGGTAAACCTATCCCGACCATCTGGATGGGGAGTCTCAAACTCTCCAGGGAAACCTCGAGATTGTACATAAAGTATTTCCCCCTCCTTCACAAAAAAAGGTACCTCTTGCTGAGAGCTCGCCAGGAATGTTTTGCCAGGCAGCTGAGTTGAAAGCATTGCTTACGTCTTGTCTAGTCTAATCTTGTCCGGTCTTGTGTGGTACTGTCTAGCCTTGTTTCGTCTCGTCTTGCGTCATCTGGTCTTCTCTGGTCTTGTCTGGTCTTGAACGATACTGTCTGGTCTTGTCTGGCTTTGTCTGCTCTTGTCTGGTTTTGTATGGTCTTGTCTGGTCTTATCTGGTCTTGTATGATCTTGTCTGGTCCTGTCTGGTTTTGTCTGGTCTTGTTTGAGCTTATCTAGTCTTGTCTGGTCCTATCGGTTCATGTTTGGTCTTGTATGGGCTAGGATTTGCTTGCCTGGTCTTTTGTAGTCGTGTCCACTCTTTTCTAGTCTTATTTCATCAGGTCTTGCCTTGTCTAGTCTATTATCAATTTACTAGACCATCTGGTCTTGGTTGTCTTGTGTGGTCTTTTCTGTTCTGAGCATTATTTGTTAACTGGTCTTTAGAATTGAATTTGTGTAGGTTTTCCTTGATTTGTAAATATTAATCTAACAATCGTTTCTCATAAAACCTTTCTACAATTTACTTTTCGGAAACTTATAGGTGTAATATTATACATTTATAAGATATATTTTATTGCTGTTTTTATTATTCTCACGTAATCTCCATTTAGCCTCTGCAATAAACCAGAGGAGATAAAGCTCGAATTGTAATTGCACTCTCAACTCCGTATCAAGTTACTTGCCGGAGCGAAAAGAATATTACTCAACGTTCACTCACTTAAAAAAATATTTACTGTGAGCATAAGTCTAAGCTACTTACTGTAGATTAGAGCCGGCGCCGTCTCCAATTGCCGACTACGTAGTTCAACTATCCCCACACGCTTCTTTTTTTGTACAGTTTTAAGCGGACGCGCCCTTTCTACTTAGAAACATCCTGTGCAATAATAGCTGACTAGTTTTAGTCGTTAAAGAAAGTATTGATAATGCAGATGGGGAAACATTATAAGAAAAATCTCAGGCTTTGAGCGACGTTTTGGCATTGTAGTGTGTAATTATCTCCAACACGATTCCTTTCACAGACACGATTATAATCAAGGAAATGTTAAATGCAATGTTTTTCGATTTGTGTCAATTTCTTGACTATTATTACATATTGTTAGGTCTTATATTTCGTAAGATTATACAGTGATTCATTACATTTATTATTTTAACAACAAGAGCAGAACAAATATTTATTTTGAAAGTTATTCTTGTTCCAATTTGCTTGCTTAGTATATTACTTTTTATTCTAGTTTTATATTCAATTTTATAAAAAAGTAAAGATTTTCATTGATAATGCAGAGGAAGTTGTGCGCTTTGTGTGGAAAAATTCCCGAACAAAAGGTTTAAAATATCACCTCCAGTGTCTATTCATAAAAACAGATTATATGCTAATGTCACGTTCTTAAGAGGAAGTGACCAGTTAGTGTCTTTCTCTATATAGCTTAGTATCCCAATAGAATAAATAAATAAGTTGCCGAACGCCGACGAGAAACTAATTCCAATTCAGGTTGCGTAACGCCGCGTTGCCTTCGCGGCGTAGTCGAGCACTCATCGCGATTATTAATTAAATTAATTAACAAGTAGTGGGAACGAGATCCATCGGAAGATTTATGTGTGCGTGAAATTACGGTGTTTTCGTCCGAGAGCTGATTTTTATATTTTCCCCCCCGAGAGTTTTCTTAACGTGTAAATGGTAGGCAGCGATCCTGGCTGGGCGGAAATGGTGCAATTACACTCAGTATTTATTAAATTATTTATTTACGGGCCTCGTTTGGTGATTATTCACAACAGTTTCGAACTGTACTTTGCGTCAAATAAATCTTTGTACTTGCACACTTTCTGTAATTTAGTTTCTTCTATAATTCCTCTACAACACACGTAAATGTTAGTTTATTAAGTATTTTCTAGTTTTGATATCTAAATTAATCAATACAATAATTATGATACTAATGAATTAATTAGTATCATAATCATTTTTTTTATTGTGGTTTAGGAAAGCTCTACCAGCCGGTGTGTGAAGCTCTCACTCACTAAACCTCCACTTCCACTTGACCTCAGTATGCGCCACCCCGGTATAGCTCGCGCATTCCTTCAGGATGTGGTCATTTCATCAGAGATGCATCATTTTTGTTTGTGTTTTTAATCAAATAAATTTTTATCTCTGCTTAGCATTTCTCTTTCTTCCCTTGCTTTTTTGGACATTATGTTCCTCTACATGCTGGTGGCTATTATCCAGCCCTCCTCGTTTCTGAGTAGCACTTTCGCGATGTTTCCACTTGTCAATACGATGCCGCTAGTGTCTGTTACGCTTTGTCTTTCTGCGTTACATCTGGGGCAGTGGAACAGTCTGTTCAGGCCCATTCCTGTCTTCGGAGCGGCGGTTCCGGCGATAGCCAGCACGGCCTCTGTAGAGACAGTTCTGTATGCTGCCCTTATTCTTATGGCCATCCATGGTGTTTATATTTTAACGCGCTCCTCCACACTCGAGCTCCATAGAGGATGATGGAGGCAACTACGGTTGCTAACATTCTTCGTATATTTGTTGTAGGGCTATTAACCCTTTCACTGCCATGTCAATTTTAAGTATCACATTATTCACCTATTGTTCCTTTCACATTGATCACCTATTGATCAAAAGCGGAAAATTGCGCTCCTCTATTATCCTTTGCTCCTCCATAACTCGGCGCCGCGGCGCCCGGTGGCAGCGCCGGTTACTCTGCTGCAAAGCCATAGGTTTAATCCAAAGAACTGCGTCGAAAAATCGCGACTCCGCCGCGGCACGTTGAACGCAGACGACGGCAAACTTGTAGGTACACTTTTACAATGCACCCTGCATACTTATGGAGATATTTTCCGATCGGGGGCCCGACGGAAGTGCCGATCGGTTTTTTAGATGCGAATACAAATTTTCGCCGATGACCGTCGAAGCAAAATATCGGCAAAAGATGCAGTTGCGGATTTTTTTTCTTCATTTCGGATGCACCGGGTGAAGGGAGCGACGCAGAAAGCCGCAAGTGGTACTGAAATACGCGTATCGGCAAGCGGTGCCGCAAAAGTCAGTTTCAGCCGCGCGGTGAGTGTGGTAAATGTCAAAGAATCGTGCAAAAAAGAGTGATATTTTCCAACGTCGACAGCTCGACAGGGACGGATTGGATCGCGAACCCATAAATGCAAAAGAGGCGCGGGCGTCCGTTCTGAATCGAACGCGTGCAGTTTAGAGTCGCTGCGCCTAGAAACGGCGAAACTGCAGCGGTCATACTGACCGCACCTTATAGCGAAGGAGAGCCGATACGTTACAAACTATGGCGGACGACTCCATGGTCGCAGCAACGCAAAATGCGCGCCTCGGCGAGTCCCACTTGCAATTTCAAAAACGCGACATCCTGGTGCGCCAAATCGACATCCAAGTTTTTCTCTGTGCAGATTAATAGTTACAAGTGGGCGTCGCGACGCGATTCCGCGACATCCAATTATGAGTGCGGAAAGCCAAAACACCATTCTGCAATCCACTGAAAAATCCAGAAGATTCACCGAGAGCTCTAAAAATATGAACGTTTTACTTTCTTCATTTATTTCCTGCAATACGGCGAGTTTCGGCGGGCATCGCGACGGTTTCAAATGACGCAGCGCGATGTCGCTTGCATTAAAAGATAAAGCGTTCAATTCTCTGCGGGAATCGTGCGAAACCGTTCCCGCAGAGTGTAAGTTGGTGATTCTGCGGAAGTTTTGCCTGGACGTTCAAAAAACGTCGTTTTTACGGCGTCCCGACTCCGTCGTCAACGCAATCTGGATTAAACTCGAAAACAAACCAACAAGTTCTATGCCCGATCGAACGGCGTCGGTCCCGTACCGATCCGACAATTGGTTCGGACGTTCTAGGTATCACCGCAAAACACTGGTTTTTCTCACTTTTTGCGCACTTTTATTTTTAAATTGCCGTAGATGTGCAAGAAGTCGTCGCAGCTTAAAAATTCTTGCCGGAATAGCCGCGGGCAAGTGTTCTAAAGAGAACGAACCCAACCGGCGATCTGGGACCCCTTTAAATAAGTGTAAGGCGTCCGTGGAAGTGATTGCAAAATCCACAAAAAAAAAGTTGCATTTTCTCTTACACCAGGTGAACAGGACGGCGCAGGACGGAGAGCAATGGCTCTAAAAACGCGGTGCGACGTCAGCTAAAGCGTCTGGGAAGAATTTTCGAGATCCGACGTAAAATGCGCCTCGAAGGTAAAAAAATCTTGATTTTAGGTTTCGGTCTGGTGCGTCCGAACCTTGGGAGTTGAGTCGCCAAAATGGCACCGCTCCACGGGGCTTTCGGTTCTAAACCAGAAAAATGAACAATCCTGTTTTGCGCCGCCGCCTCCACTTCCGTCGGGAAGTTTTCGCAAAAACATTCGATTTTCGGGGGGGGGGGGGTTGACCCTCGGGGGGAGCGGCAGGATGGAGGACAAAATAACATTATACATACATTATATATACATTATATAAATGAATATACCATTATCAAGTGAGTGAATAGTTTCCAAAGAACAGGACCTTTGAGACCAGGAACTGCACGGGGACGTCATCGAACTGTAGGGACCCCGGAAAACGGTACGTCACGCTCGCGTTCTTCAGATGTCTGACAAGTCAGTTCGCAGAATCTTTCACTTGGACCTTCATTTTCATCCGTACAAGATTATGATTGTGCAAAAACTGCTGAAAAACGATTTCATGAGACGACACAGGTTCGCAGATGCGATGTTCGAATTGCTGACGAACGATGTCGTGTCGATCGGCCCACTTTCATTTATCGGGGATGGTAACCAAACAATACTTACAGTACTAGGCAAGTGAAAACTAGGCAGCGAGATAGTAACTTTTTGGTGTGGCATATCTCAAACTTGCATTATTGGGCCTTATTTTATTTTTTGTGAAAACGGACGAACAGTGACTGTTGACACAGATCACTATGTTCTATCATGTTGCGTGATTATTTCCTGCTAGAAGTAAGAAAAATCAACCTTAACATAGTTTGGTCTCAACAAAATGGCGCATATACACAGCACATGCCATACATCAAGAGTAATATTGGCTCTTTTAAGACAACATTTCCCAGGACCCCTGATTCCATTGCGTGGAAATATGGAGTGGCCGGACCTGTCATCTCGTGACTATTTTTTATGGGACTACATGAAATCGCAGATTTACATTAACAAACCACTCTTGATGAGCTTTCCGAAACCGTAACGCAAGATATTCGAAGGACTTCACGTGCCATGCTTGAAAGGAGTATGGACAGTTTCGCCCGGTTACAAGAATGTCTGGACAAAAAGGAAACCAGCTAACTAATGTGATTGCCAACGGTTTTATGATGTTTCTGAATCAGTGTCTAACACCTTAACTTTTTTGTCTAATTTTGCCCAATGATATACTATAGGCCAATCCCTAAGCTTAACAGAAGGAGCGTTTGAAAAAGTTTCCTCTGTATTTCTGAGGGACCATTCGTTGACCATCTCTGATGAAGCAATCAGAAATCTAGAAAAAGGCGTGTGCGCACAATGTGTTACAATCTTTTATGATTCTATTAAAATATCGAATCCAGTGAATTATTTGTAACTGGTGATTCCGCCGCCGCCCCTAAGTACCAGTTGCAATTTTGAGTTAACCACTCTTCTTTAATACATCTAATAAAAATGGATTGATTTTATTAAAAAAAGCTTTAAAGCCATATCGTAAGCTTCGAAGTAGAATTGCAAAGCGTCAATGTTGTTCAATAAATCTGTGGTTTGTTCCACTTTAGTTTGCATGTTCTTTTTGGCGTGCGCCCAGCACATTCTCACAAGGGATTCTGGACCAAACAATTGACTAAAGGCATTCTGGATGCTCTTGGCTGCATCACAAACTAACACTGTCGGTTGCAGTGAATGAGACTGTATAGAAAAAGCGCTCTCCTTTAACACATTAAACAAAATTTAAAAACCTTCTCGACGCTCAGAAGTAGAGACTTCAAGACATAACGGATGAAATTTTTTATCTTTGTCTATGGTTCCTACTATTAAAATTAGAAATCCCTGCCAGATTAATTTGTATGTCGCGTCTGCGTATACGCTTTTTGCGGAACAGGCGGCTAACTGTAATAAATGTTTGGTGGACAGTACAAAACGAGAACTCGGCGGTTCACCCTCAAATATATACAATAGAGTCTCACTAATCCGGCACTATTACGAGGTGCCGGATTATTGGAATGTTCGGATTACTGGATTTTATTGAAAAATTCATCTTAAATAAAATAAAACATTTCATAGAGAGAATACATAACATATATTCGTATTCCTTTACTACACTTTTTTTTATAAATAATATATCTTACAATTAACTAATTAATCTTAAAATACTCGTTAATAGACCTTTTTACGGTTAGTTAAGCGCATGCGAATCGGTCAAGTTTGAAAGGCGGGAATATGAAAGTTTCGGGCAAATATTAAGGTTATACATCAAAAAGTTCGGGCAATTCTGACGTATAGCAGGCGGAAATTGACGCATGCGCACAAAAAAAATTCAACTATGAAAAGGTCTATTGAGGTTTGTTGTTTGCAATTTCTAGTTCAATCATTGCAAATGTAATCTTTAGCAGATACAGCGCTTTCTTCGGATATTGAAACAATTAAATGCAGTATCTGGTTTTATTTTAGAAATTGTAGTAGTCGGAAGCTCTAATATTTCTACAAGGCATTCTTCACATATTTCTACATCTGTCATAAATTGTTCTGTTCCTTTGGTCCCTTCAAACCAAGAATTTAAATCTTATTGGCTTGTCTCGAATCCTCTTTCTAATGAACTTTGCAATCAATCGGCAATAGGTAGATTATTTTCAGTATCTCATTCTTTTGCTTCTTGTGATAAGTATTTATTGTAGGCCATAGCTTCTTTCACGATGATTGGATTAAGTCAGGTGAAACAGAGTTCCATGCGTGAGCGAGGGAGAATACAACATCCTTCAAGTTCAATGTTTTGAGACACTGCTTTATGTCACCACGCTGAGAAATAATATAAAGAGCAACATATTTTTATACAAGGACTTTACTTTCTGGATATCATTTTGATCCATCGGCTGCAGTAAAGGTATTCAGTTTGGTGGTACGAATATGGTTTCGATCTTCCCATCATTTGATCTAAGTTCTTGTTCATTTGGGTAGCCTGGAGCATTGTTAAGTACGAGTAAAGAATTTTTCAGTTAAATCTTTTCATAAATTTCTTCACTTATTGGACAAAGTCTTTATGGAACCATACACTAAATAGTTCTCTCGCGATCCAACTTTAAAATTGGTTCTTGAATGAGAGTGACAGACAAATATTCTTGAATGCTTCGGGATTTTAGCATTACCAAGCACCAATAAATTAAATTTGTGTGTTCCAGTAGCATTTGTACATGGCTTAAGGAAGTTTCTATCTTTACTCACTTTCCGGCCTGGTGGACTGGCTTTATACGAATGTTTTATTGGACAACAGCCTCCAGAACAGACCACTCTCGTCTGCATTTTAAATTTGGTTCGGAAAAAGACCCACTCTCCACTCCTCAAGACACTCCTTTACTTTTTTTTTAAACGCTGGCTGCACTGCGGATTCTTCGCTTGACATTTTTCACCTGATACGGTTTAAACGCATATCAAATCGCATTTTTAATTTATACAACTTGGGCACTGGCACGAAAATCATCTTTTTGGGTAATTGTTTGATAAAATCCGATTGCTTTTGCTTTCAGAATTTCGGCAGATATATGAACGTGTATAGGCTCTTGTTTGAACCACATAGATTCGAAAGCGTTTTCCTTCTTTGGACTCAATATAGACTAATGTTTTTCCTAGTCCGAATTCCATCGTCTTCACGATTTCTTTTGTTTTTTTTTTGAGCGGAGGGTGCCGGATTGTTGGAGGTGCCGGACTATTGCAGCGCCGGATTCCTGAGACTCTATTGTAATAAGAAATTACAAATACTTGACGTGTGTCTTCAGGAACTTTTGTATGATTTAATATATGCCTTTTCAATTCTTCTAAACGACCTAAACTGATAGTTGAAGAAATTGTTCAGTTACTTTGTTGTAGGTAATTTAATCCCTTCTATCTTACCTAGACTATTTAGAATGGCTTTAGGTTTTCAGTTGTAAATAAAATTATTTATTTATTTCTATTTTTACTTCTTCACTGATCCCATAATCACCTAGTGCCGATCGACTTATGGTTGTAGTCAGAATCGACACGATAACGAAAAACAGCATCAGAGGTCGCTTTAAACAGTAAATAAATATGTGTTGCACACTGAGGGCCACGACGTTTAACTTTTAAAGTTGCAGCGATAAAACCTTTTTGCCTTCCTCGGTTATGTGTGTTAAAATGGTCCATTTCATTAACACACGTCTTTTTTCCACTCACAGTATCATTTGCTTCTTTAAAATTTGCTAATTTACTTACGAAAAGCCATTTCAACCAATTTCATCCTGCCCGAACTGTACGCAGGAATTTCATTTTGTACATTGAACACTGTGAATATTACCACTACTTGACCCAGGTGAAACGTCTCATCATCATCATCATTTCCTTTGCTCCTCGTGGGAGCATAGGGCATCAACAAACGCTCTCCATCTGATTCTATTCTGAGCCAGGGGCTTTACCTCGCGCCACTCCTTTCCGCTTGCCCTGGCTTCCTGTACGACTGTCCTCCGCCACGTGATTTTTGGGCGGCCTCTCTTTCTTGAACCTTGGGGGTTCCAGTCAAGAGCTTCTTTTGCAATATCCCCCTCCGGCCTTCTAAGTGTGTGTCCGATCCATTTCCACTTCCTTCTTCTTATTTGGGTTTCAAGACGCTCCATATTTGCTTTTTTCCAAAGTTCAATATTTGCTATGGTATTGGGCCAAAATATTTTAAGTATTCTTCTCAGACACTTGTTCGTGAATACTTGAAGTTGTGATACTATGGTGGTAGTCACTTTCCACGTTTCGCTGCCGTAAAGAAGAACTGATACTACATTAGATTTGAAAATTTGGAGCTTTAAGTTACGGGAAGTTTTTGTTGAGTTCCACAGATTGTTAAGCATTCCGAATACCTGTCGCGCCTTCTGTATCCGTTGTTTTACGTCTTTATCAGCACCACCATCCTGTGAAATAAGGCTTCCAAGGTAGCAAAAACTATCTACTACCTGTACTTGCCTGCCATCTATCTCCAGGTTGCAGGGGGCTGTCGCATTGATCTTTATCAGCTTGGTTTTATCGACATTGATTTTCATTCCCACCTGCATTGCGTACTTTTTGAGAGCCTCCAACTTTTTTCCATATCTACTTTCGTGTGGGACAGGAGACAGATATCATCGGCAAAATCTAGGTCTTCTAAATGCCTCACGAGCGTCCATCGAATTCCCCTTGTTTTTTTATTTGCTTTCTTCATGGCCCAGTCTAAGACTATGGTAAACAGAAGTGGGGAGAGCGTGCATCCTTGTTTTACTCCCGAATGCACTGTGAAAGGTGTGCCGCGTCGTCCTTGGTGGATTACCATGCAGCTTGCTTCTTTGTATAGTAATTTGATTATGTTTATGTACTTTGTAGGCACCCCGTAGTTGGCTAGTATTATCCACATAAATTCCCTGTCCACACTATCGAACGCTTGCTTGAAGTCGATGAACAGTAGATAGAGTGGTGACTGCCACTCGACCGACTGTTCAACGATGATTCAGAGGGTGTTTATCTGGTCGGTACAGGACCTGCCAGGCCTGAAACCCGCTTGCTCCTTGCGTAGTGTCGGTTCAACCACATTGCTGATCCGATCGTGAATTATTTTGGAAACTAATTGGTTAATGGTGTTAAGAAGAGTTATTCCTCTCCAATTGGAGCATATACTCAGGTCTCCTTTTTTCGCCAGTTTGATAATTAGGCCTTCTTTCCACGTGGATGGTATTACTTCTGTTTCCCATGCTTCTCGAATTATAGTTGTTATAATCTCGGTGATTCCCTTTATGTCTATTTTAAACATCTCCGAGTATGTCTCGTCAGCGCCAGGCGCCTTGCCGTTTTTAAGGTGTTTGATGGCGGCCTTCACCTCCTCTATGCTTGGCTGGTCGTCTCTAAATCTTCTGTTTCCGCTTGGTGTCATAGGACTTTGTGGTACCTCTTCCAACGGTGTGTTTAGGAGCTCTTGGATGTGTTCTGTCCAGCGGGTTATTTGCTGTGCCTCGGTTGTGCATAGCTTGCCGTTCGTCGTGCGTATTGGTGGTTCTGAGGGGTAGCCTGTGTTTGTGAGCTTTCGTGTCAGGCGATATGTTTCCTTGGTGTTCATGCTGTCAGCAGCTAGTTGCGCTCGGGTTGCAATATCAGCTAGCCATTTCCTCTTATCAGTTCTAGCACTCTTTCCCACTTGCTTATCGGCTGCGTTGTAAATCTGGGATAGCCTTTGTTTATCTTTATCTTCAGCACAGTTTCTTTGTTGCTTTAAGTTTCGGCGGTCTTGGATTAATTTCCAAGTCGCATCAGATATCCATTCTTTTCTCTCATTGGATTTGTACCCAAGGATGTCTCCAGCTCCTCTTAACGCATCTACGATGCTTGACCATCGTTCTGTAATGTCTTTGTTCCCTGTGGTCTTGTCCTTCAGTTTGTTGGCTACTTCCTCTGCGAAGGCCTTTGCCGTCATTTTATCTTGAAGTTTTGCGATGTCAATTTTCTTTGTCTTCCTGGTGGCTTGGCGCTTGGTGTTTGAGATCAGTTTAATACGTAACTGTCCACAGAGAAGGTGGTGGTCGCTATGTACGTCGGCTCCACGGTGATTCCGGACATCAAGCAGTGATGTTCTCCATTTCTTGCTTATGCAAATATGATCTATCTGATTTTGGGTTCTGCCATCCGGTGAGCACCATGTCACTTTATGTATTTCCTTGTGTGGAAAAACTGTTCCGCCTATAAGCAAGTCGTGGTTTGTGCAGAGGTCCGCTAGTAATTCTCCATTTTCATTCATTTCCCCTATACCGTAGTTTCCCATTACTGTCTCCCAGTTAGTGCTGCTTTTCCCAACCTTGGCATTGAAATCTCCCATCACAACTTTTATATCCGTCTTTTTAAGGCGAATTGTGCTTGACAATTGTTGGTAGAATGTATCCTTTTCTTCTTCTCTAGCTGCCATTGTCGGTGCGTAAACTAGAATTATTGATATATACCTCGAGCGCGTTCGGAATCGGGCTGTTATTATCCTTTCTGAGATTGGGCTCCAATCTTCTAAACTTTGCTTTGATTTCTCTGTTAGCATGAATACGACACCACCTCTGCGCGCCTCGCCAATTTGTTTCCCGGAGTAGAGGAGCACCTCTCCCGTTGATGTTTTCTTTACGCCACTTCCTTCCCATCTGATTTCACTTAGGCCTAGTACTTGTAAGTTGTATCTCCGAAATTCTTTCGTCAGTTGGGCTAAAGTGGTTGGCTTCAGCAACGTCCTTACGTTCCATGTTCCAAATCGTGTCCGATATCGTGCGCTAAAAGTCGTCATTGATTTCATCTGTCCGTTTCCGAGGCTTGTTGGTGTTTCTTTTACAAAGTTGAGTTTCGGTATAGCAGGTTGTAAGCCTGTTGCTACCTAGTCTTATTTTGGTCCGCGGAGGCTATTTTATTTTACTTCTACCCTTCAAGCATGCTTGACGAGCGTTCCCCTATCCGCCACCTGGGGACGCGCCTTGTAGGGGTTAGACTTCCCCCCAGGGTGAAACTTCTAGACTGATTAATTCCATTTTATTTGATCTTTAAAGCAATTGTCCAACAATTAATTTGCTAACGATGCACAGACATAGCAGCAACCGACAACACGATACCTACCATATCAACCATCGATAGTTGTAGGATTCGCACCATACTGTGGCTCGCCAACAACCACGTACTCTACACTCTCTTTCATGAAATATGGCATCAAAATCTAAATAAAAATGACTAAAAACTTTAAAATGACTGTTACGGATGTTGCTGATGCAAGATGATGGAGAGAGGATTTTTTGGTGAACAAGATTAGACGTTATAAAAAATGGTTAAACTGCTATAAGAGTGCTCATACGTTCAGCGCCCCCGGTGCCACAATCCAAACTAACAAAAATTGACATAAAACATCCAGGGGCGCGTTAAAAACGCCACCGTAGCTACAGATTTTAACAAAATGGATGGTTAGATTAGGTGATATTAGGAGCAGATCAATCAAGACCATATATCGCGCGTCAGCGCGACCTCTCGATCTCGATCAAATTTATTTTCCCTACCCCTATGTGTCTTGAATGCGCACAATGCGTACATTGGGTTGCATATATCTATGAGCACTCTTACCACGTTTACCAAAAAAATTGGTGCTTAGCATGGAAATTAGATGCCCAGTAACGCTAGGATATAGTTTCTATCTTACAATTATTTTCTTGTTCATATATTGTTTGCCTGAGAATTTTGTTGATGTACCCTTTTATTGATCTTGATGTTTGTAAGTTTAATAGTTAGTTAAATTGATGCTCTATATTGTTGAACGTTCATATTTTTATGCTCGATTAAAAATTAGCCCATTCAATTATATACCATAATTGCACAATGAGAAGAATTATATAAATATTGAAACAATTTCTTTAATAACTTTATTACTGTACAGAATTTCAGTGATTATCTCTAACTTCAAAGTGATTCGTTTTAATTTATTGAAATGTTTTCGATCCAATTAAAATTACGCAAGAGATTCGAGAGAGAGAAAAATGATACGGAGTGAAAGAGTTTTGTAAAGGTGATCGGTAATATAGCCATTACAGTTCCAATTATATCCTGTGTATAATCAATTTTCTATAAATTTATAAAATTACATTTAAATTTTTTTTTCATACTTGTGCGTATTGATTTCTTCCTACCGCCGTTTATAATTAAAATATTATATGAAAAGATTATTAAGTGAATTGGTCGGTTTTATTTAATTATATTATTATCTCTGTGTATCCGAGAAAACCGGTCATTATGTGTTTGGTCTATACGGTTTTGCTTTTTTTATTATAACTTGGTCTGCGTCTTCAAATTTATTTTAATCGAGCCGCAAAGTGTATATTTTATCTAAATTGCTTGTTAAAATTCTTAAATTTTTTTCCCTCTGTCAAATCTTGGATTGAGACGTCTCGCCGACCATTTCAATATACTTTGCCTGATTATCTCAACCGTCTTCTTAATTGATTTATAAAAAGTATAGACAAGATAACGTAAATAATTAGTCGAAGAAAATAGAACAAGCTATAATAGAACAGTCAACAACCAACGCATTATTGATAATAGGGTATATTTAAGGTTTTATCTATTTTTCTACGTCTTTATTTGTCTGTTCTGGGCACTGTTCTCAAAAATTTTGCAATTAATTTTGAACTTCCCGGTGGGGTAAACTACAAAGTTTAAACTTTTAGCTCAGAAATGAATGATGATGCAATATTTTAATACTTAAGACCAGTGATTCTCAACCTTTTTTCTCTTGCGGTACACTTTCCACAACATCAAAATTTAGCGGCACACCAACAATAAAATGAGTTTCATAGTTGTTTATTATGCAAGGGTATAAAATTAAGGTTAACCTAGCGGATTGATAAATTCAATTTACATTTACGAGTTAAACCTTAATTTTACCTGCGAGTGAAATACAATCTTTTATTCAATTTTGCTTTTGTTTAAACAAAAAATATTCCAAAGAAAAGTTGGGTTATGATTGTGGTGTTGTCATGACAACGATAAAATTATTGATTCGTGCGTCAAAATTTTGTTTAATGTGTTTAATTAATTTGTGTTTTATTAATCATAACTGGATATTCTACCGAAGAATTATTGTTATTGATGGTGACGCGGAAAGATTACTCCGGCAGAAATCAAGCGATTTATAAAAAAAAATGTAGGTATAATAAGTTTTGTGATTGGCGATCAAAAAAGAACATCAGCCAACATTTAGGATTATGTTTACGGAGTCCGTAAATGAGTTATTTTGATGCGCTGCCATAGAGGCTTTTATTGCACTAGTGCAGTGTTTCCCAAAGTGTGGTATGCGTACCCCTTTGGGTACGAAAAAAAAGAGGTACGAAACGATGTCCCAAAATATTCATTTTTCTATGTGTGCCAAAGTGTATATAAGATGAAAATGGTATATTGTGCACCTATGGCGGTAAGTTGTCAATTGCCCACGAGAGCAAAATTGGGCTCACGAACGAAGTGAGATCTCTCGTTTTTCGCAATTGACAATACCGCACGAGTTGCAGATAATATTTTGGAATTTGTGAAGAATATGGGAATGGCCATTTTTTTTGGAGTTGGCGGATTTTTACCTTGAATAACTGTTACTAATCGTCCTCCGTAGTGTATTTGCAAACTTAGAGAGCCAAAACGAAGCTTCTACGTCGATTTATTAAAAAAATATACGGGTTTTTATGAAAAAAATGACATTTTTTTGACGCAACAGTTAATATTTTCCTTCACTACCTAACCTCTCTAATTACTTGTCAAACAAAAAGTGCAGGAGAAGCCCAACCGACGTTGCCAATTTTATCTTTTTATTTTACCTTGTTCTGGTAAACATTCAATATACAATTTCTTCACATGCACTTACAACAACATTGAAATATAAATTTAATTTTTAATTCTAATTTCATTCTAATTGGTTTAACTCAGGTTAACTCAATACTTCTTGCAACTTTATCTTATTTTAGACCATATAGGCGCAGCAGTGCGTTTAAATTTATGGCCCTTGACGGTATTATTAAAAAAATAGGTACCGAAGGAGACACAGACCACATTGGACCGAGAGTTCGCGCTGCCGCGCGTATATTGTCTTGATTTATCTTCCCGCTTCGCGGCGGACAACCTAATCTAACCAAGGTAAAACCACCGGTCGTTGCCACTTTGTTCTACATTGGACCGAGAGTACCATAAAAGTTTGGATCTACGAAGTTAAAGTTTAAACCACATGCGTGCGGCAGCGCGAACTCTCGATCAAACCACATGCGCGCTGCGCGCGCATGTGATCGAGAGTTCGCGCTGCCGCGCGTATGTTGTCTTGATTTATCTTCCCGCTTCGCGGCGGACAACCTAATCTAACCAAGGTGAAACCACCGGTCGTTGCAACTTTGTCGTGCGGCAGCGCGAACTCTCGATCAAACCACATGCGCGCTGCGCGCGCATGTGATCGAGAGTTCGCGCTGCCGCGCGTATGTTGTCTTGATTTATCTTCCCGCTTCGCGGCGGACAACCTAATCTAACCAAGGTGAAACCACCGGTCGTTGCAACTTTGTCGTGCGGCAGCGCGAACTCTCGATCAAACCACATGCGCGCTGCGCGCGCATGTGATCGAGAGTTCGCGCTGCCGCGCGTATGTTGTCTTGATTTATCTTCCCGCTTCGCGGCGGACAACCTAATCTAACCAAGGTGAAACCAAGGGTGCTTGCCACTTTGTCCTATATTGGACCGAGAGTTCGCGCTGCCGCGCGTATATTGTCTTGATTTATCTTCCCGCTTCGCGGCGGACAACCTAATCTAACCAAGGTAAAACCACCGGTCGTTGCCACTTTGTTCTACATTGGACCGAGAGTACCATAAAAGTTTGGATCTACGAAGTTAAAGTTTAAACCACATGCGTGCGGCAGCGCGAACTCTCGATCAAACCACATGCGCGCGCAGCGTTTCGAGAGTTTGCGCTGCCGTGCTATATGCGGTCTTGATCTATTCTCTCTCGGACAACCTAATCTAATTTATACCCATGGTAATTTCATACCCATGGAGGAAGATAACGGGAAATCACCTCCATTATACTTCCCAAGAGAACCACATGATGACGACATTCAAGTCATTATCGTGGTCGCAAACATTCATTAGTGAATATGCATAAGAATAAGAAGAATACATAGAAGATTAACATGACCCCTGCGCAAGAATTAAAATAAAATTAAATATATTTAATACATATAATACTTAAATTGTAGCGACACAGAAAAAAAGTATAATCTCTGCAAAAGAATTGAACTTGGCAACAGCGTATCTGCTGTATAAACATATTTTCTGTCAAATAACCGGACAGAAGTTGCAGTTATATTTGTTGTTGTATTAAAAAATGTCAGTTTTTTGGATTACAAAAGCCCGTATATTTCTTGAACCAGCCGACGTAGAAGATTCATTTTTACTTTCCACGTTTAGAAATACAGTTTGGAAGACGATTAGCAACAGTTAGTGAAGGTAACTCCACCATTCCCATATTCTTCATAATAGCGAATATTTTTTATTACTCATGTAAGGGGAAGCATCTTACAAGATTCTGGTTCAGGGGCCATCAAAAAAAAAACGAAGTAAAACTGAAGAATTTGATTTTTCAATTGTCCTCGGTGGTGTGAATTCGTCATATAAACTCTCCTCAGTCTCCGATATCACCATAGTATTTACACTCGTTTTAAAACATTTTCTTTAATTTTTATTTTGAAATGAAAAAAATGTCATTTTCACGTCACTTTTTTAATATTAAGGTTTTGATTGTGTTTATTTTATTTATTCAAATGTTTTTGTGTAATTTATCGATTTTTATTGAATATTAGCATGCACGAAGCATAATTTGAATTTGAATTGACAAACGGCCATTTGTCGCACCCAAAAACGGGCGCCAAAACAGTACTTATCCCGCATGAGTAATAAAAATAACAATATTTAAATTATATAAAAAAATGGTGCATCAAACAATACTTTTTATAAAGTGTTTGAAATCTAAAAATAATTCAGCTTCATCATCTTTGATAATTAATTAATACAATACAACCAATAGATTATTTTACTAACTGCTCACGATAAAATAATTGCAGATTGTTTTTACGTATATAAAGTCTTAAATTGAACTCATAAAGAATAATATTTTTCCTAAGATTTGTAATAATTTTGATGCGATTTACCTTAAAAAGTAATGTTTTAAATAAGTATAAGTTATAATTAATTCCTTGGATGCGTATCGATAAAATAGTGAAATGAACAGTAATGAAATAAAAAAAATTATTTCGCTAGTGAAATAAAAGTATCCATAGCAACGCATCAAAATAATTCACTTGTGGGCTCCGTAAACACAACCCTAAATGTTGACTTCGCTGATGTTCTTTTTTGATCCCCAATTACAAAACTTATTACACATTTTTTGTATAAATGTCTTGATTTCCGCGAGAGTAATCTTTCCGCAATTGCGTCATCATCATCATCACGTAGCGCTACAACCCTGAGTGGGTCTTGGCTGACTGTACAACTTTTTTCCAATTTGTTCGGTCTTCCATCAACCTAGGGTCAAATGGAATGTTCATTTTCCGGAGATCTGCTTGGATGTTATCTCTCCATCGCATTCTGGGACGTCCGAGCGGTCTCTTGCCTGTGGGAATCTCCTCCCATACCAGTTTTACAAGTCTTTCGTTATGCAGTCTGTGCACGTGGCCTGCCCATCTTAGTCGCTGTGATTTAATTTCTTGGACAATATCGGTGTCGTTGTAGAGTGCTTTTAATTCGATATTGGTTCTGATCTTATACTGGTCTGTGGTGATGTCATGGTGAGGTCCGAAAATTTTTCTAAGTATTTTTCGTCTGAGCTTTTCTTCGTTTGCTTTGGTCATGGTCCACGTTTCGCATCTGTATGTTATTACACTTCTTGTGAGATTTTTTGATTTTATGAGCTTATTCAGTGCAAATAGACAGCGGTTTGCAGATTGGATTCTGTCTTTTATTTCTTCGGTAACATCGTTGTCCGCTGTGATTACGGCCCCCAGATACTTAAAACGTTGTACTCTTTCGAAATTAAAGGTGTTGATCGTCATATTTTGTCCTATTCTGTCTCTTCGTGTCGTTCTATTTATACACATATATTTCGTTTTCTCTTCATTAATCTTCAGCCCTACTTCACTTGTTGCTCCTTCCACCTTGTTGAAAATGTCTTTCGTGGATAGAATGGAGTCTCCAACGAGATCTATGTCATCTGCATATGCGAGTAACACTTTGGGACCTTGACCCGATAGCAATTCTGTTTTTATTTCGGCCGACCTCATGGCTTTCTCTAATACAAGGTTGAATAGTAGTGGAGATAACGCATCACCCTGTTTAAGTCCACTGTTGATTTCAAAGCTGCCAGACAGTTTATTATTTACACGTACTTTAGATATTCCACCCTCCATACAGACTTTGGTCATCCGAATGAGTTTCTTTGGTATTGAGAACTCCGCCATGGCATTCCATACTTGGCTTCTTTCTACGCTATCATATGCCAGTCGAAAGTCTATGAAAAGATTGTGTATGGGTTTTTTATACTCCCATCCCTTTTCTAGAAGTTGTCTCAGCGTGAATAGTTGATCTATTGTTGATCTGTTTGCCCTAAACCCGGCTTGATATTCGCCTAGGACATTTTCAGCATAAGGGATTAGTCTACTAAGAATGATGTTTGAGAGGGTTTTATATGCCGTGTTTGGGAGTGAGATTCCTCTATAATTCGCGCATTTTGTTTTGTCCCCTTTTTTGTGGATGGGCACTATTATGTTTTCCTTCCATCGTGCTGGTATCCTTTCTTCTAACCATATGTGCGTTATTAGCTGGTGGATTTGGCGATGTAGTGCGTCTCCCCCATATTTCAGAAGTTCTGCTGGTATCTCGTCCGTACCCGGCGCTTTGTGATTTTTCAGCTTATTTAAGGCCTGTTGGGTTTCTTCAAAGGAAGGATTTTTGACGGGCATGTCCGCTGTGATATAGATCTCTTCTTTGTGCTGTTCTTCCTGTATGATGTTTAGAAGGTCTCTAAAATACTTTTTCCATTCTTCAGTTATTTCTTTACCGTCGATTATCATACGGCCTTGGTTGTCTCTCAGTGTGTGGATGGAATTGGCTCTATGCCCTCTTTTCTCAGAGGAAATTGCTTTGTAGAATTCTCTGGAGCCTGGTTTGGGCCGGTCTCTCTCCATAGTTTCATATTTTTGTTGTTCGTAGTTTCTTTTCTTTGTGCGTATTATTTTTCTTGTTTCTTTTCGACAGTCGTCATATTCCTTTTTACTTTGGTCTGTTTGCAGTTGTATCCAAGTCTTTCTTACTGTTTGTCTTTTTTCCAGTTGTTTCCGACATTCCTCGTCATACCATGTTTTTGCCCTCTTCTGCTTACTCCTTCCAAAGATCTTGTCAGCTGTCTTGGTTATTATTTCGGCAGTCGCTTCCCATAGCTGTTCTATATCATTGTCTTCTCTTTCAGAGTTCAAGGTTTGTTCAAGTTGTTCTCTATAGTTTTGTTGTTTCTCTGCATTGTGTATTTTGTCCATGTTCCATTGTGGGTTTATTGTTGTTTTATTGTATTTGTGGCTAGATATTCTGGACTTGACTTTTGCTCTGACTAAGTAATGATCTGTGTCTCCGTCTATTCCTCTCAGGCTTCTTACGTCTATAATATTGTTGCCATGACGGGCATCTACAATGATGTGGTCAATTTGGTTGCGTGTAATATGGTCGTTTGAGACCCAGGTTTGCTTATCGATGTCTTTATGCGGAAACATGGTTGACTTTATTAGCATATTATTAGCTGCTGCAGTTTCTGTGAGTCTTAAGCCATTGTCGTTGGATATATTGTGTAGGATGTGTTTACCTATTGTGGGGTATAGACTGGGCTCTCTGCCTATTTTAGCATTAAAATATTAATTAGCAATTGCGTCACCATTTAACAATTCTTAGGATGTATCCATTTATGGTTAATAAAACACAAATTAATTAAACACTAAACAAGATTTTGACAAGCATAAACTCAACAAAAAAATCAACAATTTTATCGTTGTCATGACAACAATACAATAATGGGCTTCGGGCGACTTCGATGCTTCTCTTAAAAAAAAACCAAAATGGCACTTTTCTTCAAAATGGAATTTAACTTGTTATTGTTATTGTTATAACATATCTCAGACATTTTCTATTAAGGGGTACGAAGTGTTAAAACATATTTGAAAGGGGTACACGTGGATAGAAAGTTTGGGAAACACTGCACTAGTGAATAAATTACTGTTTTATTGATCTGTATGCAAGAAATTAAACATGACTATAAGGCAAAATTGAATAAATAGAAAACTCGGATTACATGTAAGGAGTGCAAGTCGCAAAATTAATTATTTGAATTATTTTTTCTATATATTGTCTGGATCTATCTGTTCTAATATTACCCAATCTAATCTTTGATCTAATCTAGGTTAAACCGTGAAATCAGTAAAATATTATATTTTTACGTTAGTTCTAATTTCTGCCAGAGCTTACATGCATCGAGCTACGTTTTAGCCGAAAACTCTGTTAGTAAATAGTTTTGTCTGGGTTTAATCCAAATATGGGGCTTGGTAAAGAATACGGGTTTTTTGAAACTTAGTTTTGCGGACTTTTTACCTGTTATAACCGTTGTTAATCGTCCTCGTTTGGTCCTCTTTAACTAAGATCGGAAAGAAAAAATAAGCTTCTACGTTGCTTGGTTCAATAAATATTCGTGTTTTTGTCGTCCTAAAAATTGACATTTTCAAAAGTAACAGATGGTGGAGGCGCACGCAACTGGGCTGGCGTTGCCACGTTTATTTTTTTTTAAGTAAAAAGAGTTTTTAAAGAGTGCCAAAGACGATTAACAACAGTTACACCAGGTAAAAAGTCGTGTTGCGGACTTTTTACCTTTTAAGTATTTACCTTTTTACCTTTTACCATTTTTTAAGTTTAAAAAAAACCCGTATTCTTTACCAAGCCCCAGATTTGTAGTAAAACTAGGTATACGTAAGCATGCTGTATCAAAGTACATACCAAATAATTTTTATTGTATACACTTCTAAAATTTGACGGCACACATCAAGAATTTGGCGGCACATAAAAGTGCCGCGGCACAGTAGTTGAGAATCACTGCTTTTGACACTTAACTTTTTAAATTAGTTTATATTCTTTTAGATTAGCAATAGCGTAATGTAGAAAACCATGTGTGCTAAGAATGCTTATATATGAGGCATTGAGAGCAAAAGCGATCTAAACCCAGCACATATACAACTAACAATAAGTAATTGGCCAATTAGTTCACTCTGTGTGTGTGTGCATGTGCGTGTGCAGGTGGGTGTGCGTGTGCGTATGTGTGTGTCGGGGACCGTACGATATTTGAATCTGAGTATTGTTTATAAACATCCGGACTACGTAACATTTACACATTTCGAGAAGAATGCATGTAAGCAGAATCGAGACTGATCAAACAATGTTTAACATCGATCGCAAAATTTCACACACTCGAGACTAAAAAGCAGAAACAAAAAAATATGTTTTTATTAAAATGCACTGATAACGAGAAAATATTTTTTCCGTGTTGACTATGGATAAAAGCGTGGAGCGATAAATTATATTGACGTCATCTTCGTGGACACTCCATGTTTTTATTTACAGTTAACGTGGAAAAAAATATTTTCTCCTTTTTAGTGCATTTTTTAGTGCAAATAGTAGTTTATGATACAAGTGTGTGAAGAAGGGCTTTTGTGCAAGAGTAACGAAGTTTAAAGCACGAGCCGAAGGCGAGTGGTTTAATCGCAATGAATGCACAAAAGCCCTTTTGAGTGACTAAAAACACACACGTGTGTCATACATTATTTTGTCTACGAAGCAAGTTAAAATTCTGTTGAATCTATGTTTTGAATCTCTGTTATATCTAATACAAACAAATAATTGTTTCTTACCGATAATATTGCAAAAATTGTAATTTTGACAGACAAAATGCTTCAAATCACTGACACAATAAGGTTAGAACGTTCAGCGCCTACGTGGAAAAATATGTTAACTACGGAAACACTATTTGGTCATTGTCGATGTCATCTAGGTTAACCTAGATTTAATTACGTTATGGTTAGGTTAAGTTATATTAGAGCTAGATAAATCCAGACTATGAGGCCGAGACTTCTTGATTCAAACTAAGAAAAATTAATACACGTCAGAAAATATATTTTCACTACGTCTATGTTTTTTGTTTAGTGACGCGATTTGTTGCCATAGTAACAAAAAACAGAAATCGTTTAATAATGAAACTCCATTTGATTTACATTGGACTTTTATGCACGATTTGGATACTTTTACACACTATTATAATAATGACATCCTTCACATACAATAATGTATTTATTAATGTGTTCATGGTGTGCGTTTTTTAATACATTTCGTTTTTTATTAAATAATATATTTATCCGGATTGAGTGATTTATGAATCATTTTTGACACTGGAGTTTTTTTATTGTTTTATTCTCAAATTTACGCCTTACGTCTTTTATTACCCTATCGATGCTGTCTAAGTTAATATTGGTTTTTATCATCCCTAGCATTCATAATTTGTTTAGTTATTGGGAATGGGAAATTCAAAGTAAGTATCAAAATTCTAAAGTAAGTTTCTCTATCTAGAGATATCTATCTAGATTTGATAAATTCCTACAGATTGCCTTAATATTTGTACAAGAGTTTGTCTATCTGTCTTAAATGGTGTGCGAAATTTTGCAGGGCAAACGAGGGGTTGTCACCCCACAATCGTGCGATAGATCAGCGGTCGAGGAACTTTTTTAACCATTACCCCCAAATATTTTTGTCGAGATTACCCCCTCAATTTGAAAATGAGACAATCAATGTAAATCTAAATTAAACATTATTTATTAAATTAATTTACATGGATTTACATTAATTCACATAAATTACCAATAAAAAAACTTGCATGAAAATTGTAAGTATGTACCTATAAGACAAACAAAATAAAATTCTCATATTGGAACAAACAAAAATTAATTGAAAATTTTCCTGCTTCAGGTTTTATAGAAATGATGTTTATAGCGCAATTTGAATACAGTCTTCGGTGTTTCATCGATTTCTGTTTTTCGTTTTTATGTTCATTAGAGTGTAAAAGCCTTATTCACAAAGGTAAGTTGTTACAAATGGCAGCAACTTTTTACCGCCTCCGCATGTGCAATTTTGAAAGTCTGTGCAGCTTTTGACATCCAAAAAGACGACATATTTGCTTTGCTCTCAAATTGAATACCTGCTTCCATATTAGATCGAAGTTCAAGAATTGCCCCTGTCAAACCTGGAGGTTCTTCTGGTATGTTAGCAATTTCACATTTAAAAGTATCTACAACGCAACTGACAGTATTTATCTCAAGATCTGGAAAGTAATCAGAGGACCAGCAATATTTTCACAATCTTCCAAAAACAAAGATAACTTTAAAAAAGAAGTTATCTCCTTGTTTTTTTTTTGTTCTTTGTTCAATATATTTATATTCTCACAAATGTCAGCTATATATGCGAGATGTGCAACCCACGAGGGGTTTTTAAACTTGTCTGCTAGAATATCCCCTTTATCATCCATAAAAATTTTCGAGTACAGTTTTGAGAGTCCATACTCGATTTAGAACATTTCGGTAAGAGAGGCTCCTGACTTCTGTATTTTCACTTCAGCTTCACTGTCCTGACATAATTCACGAAATAGCCGCGTGTGTAGTGCATGTATTTTATAGCATTAACAATCTTGATGATATCATGCATGACGGCTTCCAGTGTAGGTTCCAAATGTTTCACAAGAAGTGCCTGGCGATTGATCATACAGTGAGTGAGTTACTTCAATATTTGGATTATTTTTTTCACGAAAGCCGAAAAACAATTAATATGACCCAGCATAGCTGGATCAACAGAAACAGCAATTCAATTTTCCCATTTTAAATTAATGCTTTCTGAAGTAAATTTACCTTATTATACGCAACAATTCCACGAGATCTCAACTCGAGAGAACAACACAACAATTCCTCTTCAATTGCATGTGTACCTTTGTAGCGAACATACACCATTAGCTGTGAATTGCTACTGACATATGTAGTCTCATCAAGCTGAATATCAAAATATTTAGCCAGTTTTAGCGAGAAAATAACCAGTTCCTTCACATTTTCTGCCAAGATTCTTTCTTTTACAATTCTTGCAGACAAGGGCACTGAATTTAGTTTCTTCACCTCTTTCTGACCACACATGATCTTTGCCATTTTCACCAACTTCTGCAAACTTCTGCATCTTTGCCAACTGCTGATTTAACCAAATCTTCACCAATAGTATATGGTTTCTTGTTTCGGGCAATCAAACAGGCTTTTTCAATGCTAGCCTTTGATGCTGATATCTGATCAAAGCTACTTAATAAGTTACTGTCCATCTTTGTCTTTTAACACACATTTCTAAATTTACAAAGTATTCTCGCGGTTTGGAAAACAGATGAAATGGATTTCATGGATTGACGTATTTGGTACGATTTCCAAATACTCCTGCACCAGCACCTTCCTTCATCTTCCAATCATCTGTATACCACTTGATGGCACTTTGCTCAATGTGGTATGCTCAGGGTTCGTCGCTCCAGTCGGCTTTAATGCTACACACTGCTGTGTAGTTTTTCTCGAAACGGTATTTGCATACCATATCGTCTTCCAGCCAGGAGATCTTGGCAGCGAGACTGTTCCGGTCTCTGCTCTCGATTATTTTACCTCTGTCTATTCTTTCCTGGTTGAAGCTTATGATCGGCGATCGTAAGGTTGTCTCCTCCACCACAAGGTGAAACGGAATCAGACCCAGCAGCAGTTCCATTGCTGCTGTCTGGCATGATCCCATCGCCCCCGAAATGCAAGTTATCCAAATGTTCCTTCAATTGACTTCTTTTGAAAGATTCTGAAGTCAGTACTTTCAAACATACAACATACGGTGGGTTCACTGTACCTTTCTCATCTATTATGTAAAACCATAATTAAGGAATTCTTAGGGTGTTAGGCTAATCTTATTCTAATTAATGCCCGGCATACACGTTACGGTCTACCGTACAGGTTACATGCGCAGGTTTGCCTGCGCAGGTCAACCGTACACAAGAAACTGTACAGGTCTATTCCCACACACGCTCCGGTCTACCTGTGCAGGTTAGACCTGTCATGTGGACTGTTGTGTGTATGGCGGGCATAAGGAATCTGAAGGTAAACAGAACCAGTGGTTGAAAAACACTTACATTAAATTACGCGTTTATAAAATAGTAATTAGAAAAATTTTCTTATTGTTATTACCATGAAAATTTTCAGTTTTACCCCATTTGGGGTGATTTACCCCGGTTCCCCGACCGCTGCGATAGATGTACACCATGATAGTGAGACCTGCGATCACTTACGGGCCAGTTGCGTGGGGAAGAAGAACCATGCTGCTTTCTATGAAGAAGCAGCTTGAGAAGATTCAAAGGCTGTCATGTGTCTGTATCACGGGGGCGATGGGGTCATGCCAGACAGCAGCAATGGAACTGCTGCTGGGTCTGATTCCGTTGCACCTTGTGGTGGAGGAGACAACCTTACGATCGCTGATCATAAGGTTCAACCAGGAAAGAATAGACAGAGGTAAAATAATCGGGAGCAGAGACCGGAACAGTCTCGCTGCCAAGATCTCCTGGCTGGAAGACGATATGGTATGCAAATACCGTTTCGAGAAAAACTACACAGCAGTGTGTAGCATTCTGGAGCCGACTCTGAAGCCGACTGGAGCGACGAACCCTGAGCATACCACATTGAGCAAAGTGCCATCAAGTGGATGATTCGAAGATGAAAAAAGGTGCTGGTGCAGGAGTATTTGGTACTCGTACCAAATACGTCAATCCATGAAAATCTAACCAAGTATCTTCAAAGCAAAGGTATATGCAATAGATGTGCACAAATTAACCTCGGCACGTACTATTGCAAAAAACGACTTGCTATCCTGTCAGATAGTCAAGAAGCAATCAAGGCTATTGGCTTATACGATATTAGATGGTAATGGATTGTGTAATAAAAGTAAACAAGCTTGTCAGAAAAAATAAAGGAACGCTATACTGGATACCAGGACACACTGGTATAGAGGGAAATGAATAAGCCGAACACGTAGCAAAAACGGGATCTGCTAATCCCTTTCTAGGTCGGAAATCCTTTTGTGGTATGAGCATGAATACCGTCAACAAAAGTTTAAATGAAGAAATAAGAAAACAATGGATCAAAACCTGGAAAGAACTGTCAGGGCTAAGTCAATCTAAAGTAAAGCTGCGATCTTTTAACTAGAAAAGAACAAAAGCTTGCCTGAAACAGGAACAACCTTAGAATTATGATAGGAGCCCTGACGGGGAGCACTGCAGACTTAGAAAACACCTCAAGATCCTAGAGGAAGATAACAATTGCAGATTCTGAAGCTCGGCAAAGGAACTCCCCATAGCTCGCGGGCTGCGCATCACTGCTGCGTAAGGAACAGATGTACCTTGGGGTTCATTGCTTGAACGAAGAGGAGTTTCAATCCATGAATGCCACCCAGATCCTGCAATTCCTAAAGGAATCGGGACTAGAAGAGGCGCTACAAATTGGAACGTCGCGCTACGATATACGGTAACGATTAGAGGAAAAGGGCGGGTGCAATAGATCTTAATATATCTATATATAATCTTAAGGTCGCAGTACAAGTCCCCACCGAAATCTATCTATCTATCTGTTTTTCCTGAATTCGTCTGCGCAGTTTAAATTCTGTAACATTTATATCATGTCTGCAATTTCTTCCCAAATTCTCACAAACGCTATATTTGAGCTTAAGTTGATCTATCAATCTTCTTTCAATGTGCAGTCGAAATAACTAATCATTCGTTTTTTACCCAATAAACAAAACAGCAACAAAATAGAGATTTTTGTCGATAGCAACAATACTTACAATAATTTTTAAGATATTTTAAAATTAAGTTATTGGTGTTTAGAACAAAAACAAAGATACTTTTTAATTAAAACCCGACCTAAGTGTCTGTCTGTATTTGTAAATCTCGACAGACCCGGAATATTTCTACATGAGTTTGTCTAATCTTGTATTCGCTCCGAGCGCAACAGCAACAGCACCAAAGGTGACCTTTTAAAACCTTGACCAGTTACGCCATTATTCAACATATATTTATTTGTATTTGAAAAAAATTTAATTCGGAATTTCGCAATAAAAAATTGAATCTTTCCAAACAATTTATAATTTTTTTTCTCTTCTTGTCGTCTAGTTTCAGCGTGCTGATAATGATTTCGCCGGGATTTGTTGTTTCCGAGAGGATCGTAGAGAAAATGCAACTTTTTTCCTAATCAAAACGATGGATTTTTTTGGCGATTTTTTCAGAAAATTTTAGGCTCTTTTTTCAGTTTATCCGAGGGAAATGGAAGTGCTGAACACGATTTTCCAGTATATTCGGTTCAAATGCTCAAAATACCCAATATATAGGCTATATCTTGTTTATTTGTAACATCAGAGCAAAATTTTTCACGGAACTATGCTGTGGCCACCTCGTGGAAAGCAATGGAAAACTACCACGAGTAATTCTGCCAAGAGAACCTCTCAAATAGTGCCGTTCGGAACCGGCGATAAACTGAAGGTTCCGCATATGAGTGTGACGATGCGTTCCACAAGTATGCGCGAGAGGTTGCCTACGCTAGAACACTAGTATGGCACCCTAAGAAGAAGAGCAAAATTAACTAGAAAATCGTTTTTAGCACTTTGATTTCCTTCGGGTAACCAGAAAAAAAATCAGGAAAAAAATTTCCAAAAAATTCGTTAATTTTTGGGTACCGAAATTTCCATCATTTCGGTCGAAAAAAATGTGCTTTTGATTTGTTTTCAATTTTCTCAAGAACGGTAAATAGCAACGAAATCATTTTCGGCACACAGAAACTACTCGACAAGACGAACAAGTCGATGTGTAAATTGTTCGGAAAGATTCAATAATTCGTCGAGTAATTTCAAACAGCAATTTTACGATTCTCGCTTTGCCAGTCGATATCTCAGAAACGGTTACAGATAATCAAAAACGAATTGCGGCATCGTTTTCAGAAGGTCATTTTCGTATTGACACACTCAGATTATCCGCGGGACATTCATTACTTTCCAAGATCTCCACTCGAGCGCCGAAAGTTCTTAAAATTTTGCTCAAATTTAGCATAAGATAATTAAATGCAACAAAATAATTTGCAACAAAAATGCATTCAGAAACGTTTTTAAATTTTGCTGTAACTCAAAAAATAACGATTTTAGCGGAATCAATTTTCTCGCATTTTACCGCAATTTGACTTCACGCTTCGACGGTATTTCCTAATTAAAGCCTCCAACGAATATGATATACGTTTTCCCACTAATTTTGGGACGCTGAATCGATTGGTGAAAACTAGAAGTCTCTGTGATAAGCCGTTGAAAGGTTGTGGCATAGTGAAATCTTCGAAAAATGCGATCAAATTTTTCCTGAAAAGTATGTAATAAAGTTTTGCAAATATACAAATTGCTTTTTTCTAGCCGCTTCCGTTTGCGAGATATGACCTGAAATAATTAGCAACATTTTTTGCTGTCAAATATTGTATATTTTATTAAATAAATTATTTTGTGTTTTTTTCCTGTTGTTTTTATACACCATTATTGGAGACGAAGTTGTATGTTTGGCCACGGGTGGCGTTAAGCGTGGTAGTGCACGGAGCGAATACTTCTATCTAGTCTTGTCAAGTTCTGTATAGGTCAGTCTCGATTTCTCTCGACTTGTCTTTTCTTGTGTGGCCTTCTCTAATAATGTCTGGTCTATTACCTGTCTATTGTCATAAATACTTTCAAATTGTTCGCGATCAATACATCAATATAATATATCAAGAAAGTCCGATCAATAGAAAGGGAAAAGGCGTATCGATCTGCGCCGAAATAGCGCGATTTAATTATCATTTTCGCGAATTGATAGATCAGTCGACTAAGTACGCTCGGAAGGTGCAATAGTCCGGTCATTTTAGACATAAAAATAGTGATCAAATAAAAAAAATTCCGACAGAGCCAAATCTTCGTAGAGACGTTAGGTTTACCACAAGGAATAAAGTGTCAAAAGTCCCCATCAGTCCCATGTGAGCTTAGGGACTTATTCGGGGCCCAAGGTCAAAATTTTAGTTTTTTTTTTATTTTTCTCGAAAACAGTAAGTTTTATCGAAAAAGTACCTTAGAGCAAAGTTGTAGATCTTAAAATTCTCTATAAAAATGGTCCCTACGATTTTTTCTCTAAGACCCACTATTTCCTAGATATTGCGCTTGTAAGAATCATGTTCTACATAGTATGCACACATATGCCACGTATTAGTCCGGTCATTTTAGACAATTGAAATAAAGAAAATTCCGACAGAGCCAAATCTTCGTAGAGACGTTAGGTTTACCACAAGGAATAAAGTGTCAAAAGTCCCCATCAGTCCCATGTGAGCTTAGGGACTTATTCGGGGCCCAAGGTCAAAATTTTAGGTTTTTTTGATTTTTCTCGAAAACGGTAAGTTTTATCGAAAAAGTACCTCAGAGCAAAGTTGTAGATCTTAAAATTCTCTATAAAAATGTTCCCTATGATTTTTTCTCTAAGACCCACTATTTCCCAGATATTGCGCTTGTAAGAATCATGTTCTACATAGTATGCACACATATGCCACGTATTAGTCCGGTCATTTTAGACAATTGAAATAAAGAAAATTCCGACAGAGCCAAATCTTCGTAGAGACCTTAGGTTTACCACAAGGAATAAAGTGTCAAAAGTCCCCATCAGTCCCATGTGAGCTTAGGGACCTATTCGGGGCCCAATGTCAAAATTTTAGGTTTTTTGGATTTTTCTCGAAAACGGTAAGTTTTATCGAAAAAGTACCTCAGAGCAAAGTTGTAGATCTTAAAATTCTCTATAAAAATGGTCTCTATGATTTTTTCTCTAAGACCCACTATTTCCCAGATATTGCGCTTGTAAGAATCACGTTCTACATAATATGCACACATTTCCACACCACCTGTGAGGTAGTGTACTCGGCGCGTTTTTTTTAACGTGGTATCCCCGGTAGGCCTATTCCACGAACCTTTATGACGTTATTTTCAGGAACAATAATTATTTAATAGTTTGAAGATTTTTGATATGGGTTACTGAGTTTAACTGTCGTTCTAACTTTTTTTTATTACTTTAATCTGACTCATACTCTTCATATTCAACTTCAACAATCATGTTTTCTTCAATTTCTTCTTGTTCTTCTTCTTCTCCTTCCTGTTGATGAACGCTTAGAAATTGTTCAAATGAAGATGAATCTGTTGTCTCTTCATCAAAATCACATGAATCTTCCTCTCTTGTATTTAATTGAACATTTGAGCAAGAGACACCTTGGCAATTGGTACACGCTGGAGAACACTGCAACCCTACTTTTTTACAGCCACTTTTGGCACTACAACCTTTCTTGCAATTGCAAAAAATAGTGTTAAGAAGTTTTTCTGGAGCAGGGGGCAGTAAAGTTCGAACCGGTTCCAAAGTATTATTTATCAATTTCCAACCCCAGTCTTCAGGGTTCAGATCATTGCCTTGCCATGTCTGAACTTGATAGTATACTCGAAACAAATGTTGACTAGCAGATGCCGATGTTGGAGGAAGACAAGATAGCTGTACTTGCTTTTTGTTTCGTGTATTTTTTACAAATGTTAAATGCCAGATGTTATTCAAGTAGAGGGGATTCGGTAAGGGACCGGCGGTCATTTTAGAGTAAATTTTCTTAGAATAGTATAATGTATACATAAAAGTGACACGAGTAGGCATTTTTGCTTGCTTGAGTACCTAAATATGTATATACGTGGCATATGTGTGCATACTATGTAGAACATGATTCTTACAAGCGCAATATCTGGGAAATAGTGGGTCTTAGAGAAAAAATCATAGGGACCATTTTTATAGAGAATTTTAAGATCTACAACTTTGCTCTTAGGTACTTTTTCGATAAAACTTACCGTTTTCGAGAAAAATACAAAAAACCTAAAATTTTGACCTTGGGGCCCCGAATAAGTCCCTAAGCTCACATGGGACTGATGGGGACTTTTGACACTTTATTCCTTGTGGTAAACCTAAGGTCTCTACAAAGATTTGGCTCTGTCGGAATTTTCTTTATTTCAATTGTCTAAAATGACCAGACTACAAAGCGTGGAGAGCGAGAGCAAAACGCGAAGGCCACTTCGACCGGCACATGCACGCGTTCTTTAGTTTTCAAGCCAAACTAACCAGGGGGTGATCACGAGCCCAAAGGGCTGAAGCGGAACCGAACGTCCTGAAGAGACGATTTTAAGGGAATCCCTATACCCACTATCCCCATTTCCTCCCTTAAAAGATGCGCCGGAAGGACGATCCCACGTGGAGGAGACGCGAGCAGCCCTCACAGGTAAGTGATTTGACCAGCCTGTGTTTTACTTGAAAATTTTGGAATTTCGTGAGACACGATCCGAACACAAATTAAAGGTAAAATTCGATTGTGGTTTTGGTTTTTATATGTGTATAGTTGAAGTATATTGACCTGAGAAGTTTGAATTGAATTTTTCATAAAATTTAAAAACCAAATTATTAATAAATTCCAAACTCATAAACACGATTTAAATAATGAATAAAATTACGGTTTTTTAACTGTATGCTTTGCCTCCCTACGTAGTTTTTGAAAGTAACATTTTTTTTTAATATCAAACAAGAAGTTATGACCAGATCGAATGCTTGGAGATAAATTATGTGGCAACTTGCATGTGCAGTGCACATTCTACATCACAAAATGATAAATCGTACAATCTAATAATTAATTATACATTGTTGGCCTTATGTTTCACTTCAACTGTAAAAGGTGAGAATCTATTGCACCTTCGAACAAATAAATAAAAAGGCAGCAATTTTACTCGTAGATAAGACTAAAAGGCTAGTAGGCAATTTCACAAGGTTTAATGTTCAAGTTGAACCGTGGAAAATGTTATCTAAATTGGTGCTTTTTTTTGTAATACAAAGCTTTTTTTGAAACGAATACTAATCTTTACGACACCAACACGTAGGATTTTATAGGAAATTTATTGTAATAGAAAATACTTAATGCAATTATAATAAATAAAACCTAAATAAATATTTTATTTTTTGACCCTATTTCTACCCCCCAGCGGGTCCATTTAATGGATTTATTATTCCATTTTTAAGTAAATCCCAAATGGTTTGGACCCATTGTCAGTGTCACTTACTATTTACAAGGGTGTAAAAACGCAATACGTTTATTATCATTCTAACTTTTTCTCATGGCGTGCGAGTTGGGGTGGTTTTTATCTGTCGATTGTTCTTTTTAACCAGTGTTACTACCCCACGGTTTTATATTTCGGTCGAGCATCTGTAAGCCATTTAGATAACGCGGCGACAAGCGGAATTCTGGAACGACTTGATGGTGTAAAAATACGACATTCACGCGAGCTTGTTTTCAAAGATAAGTTTGAAATTATTTGCGTTAATCTCGTTGATCTTTGCCTCACGAAAACGAAATAAAAAAATGTTTAAAGAGCAAAAGTCTGGAAATTTCGTATCTAGTATGAATGGGTACTTTACGACCGTTTTATTAACGCCAATTTTTGTTGTGTAATCCAATTTTTATTGCGATAATAATCGTAATAAAATAATAGCTGTAATTTTTACGATTTCACCTTTTCCTTTTAACCGTAATTTTTTATTGTTTGGTGCATTATTTTCTTGGCCGTAAAATTCACACGTACTTTCAATATTCGGACCACACAAAGCGAAAATGTTGAAAATTCACAATAAAATTTAAATTGTTTTACAATATACGAGTATTAAATAGTAACATTTGTATCTTTTATTTAAAGATTATTTCTAGGAAATCATTGTTGATTTCCTAGAAATTATAATCTTTCAAGAAAACATACAAATGTTACTATTTAATATTATCAAAATCTTCAAACTCGACAAAATATAAATAAATAAACGAGTATTTGTTTTATCCAATTTTATTCATATCCATTTTTATTTTAATCTCCTGTTAAAAAGCTACTTGAAAGTTGCCGACGAAAGATTCGGCCATTCGATGATTGGCTTGTCTTAATTGTTACTTTAAATTTTGTTCACATAAAAAAGAGCACTAAATTATTTTAGATTTTAAAGTTGGTTTAAAAAAAAATAACGTTTGACCCCGACGTGATTTGAACACGCAACCTTCTGATCTGGAGTCAGACGCGCTACCGTTGCGCCACGGAGTCTTGTGTAGTTCAATAGCTAGTAATTAGTTTATATTTTGTAGCACTCTTTTTCTATTTTGCGTCTATAATGGACTCATAACAGCACTCATATACGTGCGGTTATGACTCGCAGAGTGCGATACAATTTTCTCAATGAATATCGGCGATTTTTTTTATTTACAAATGGCATAAAAAGGCGCAAACTAGAAAAAAATACTATGAAAAACTCGTTCGTAGGGCGTTTTTCAGCACTTGTCCATTAGAAAACTCCTCGGTACGCTCCTCATTTTCCAAACTTGGACGCGTGCTGTAAAATCGCGCTTACTGAACTCGTCCTGTAATGTACTATTAAATACTAGATATGAGGGTTTTGTTAAATTTACTGAAAAAATTATCATAATTCTGTCGTAAAATTCTAATTTATTCTGGTAAAATGAACAACTAGAGAAATTTTACTGTTTGTGAAAAAATCATCAATCAAAAATAAATGAATTCTTTAGATTAAGTAAATAGGATAAGACTAATTATTCAAGAGAGAAAACTTGATTCAGCAGTAGAATGAAAAATGAAGTAGATACACGTTAAATATTTTAGTCCAAGATTAATTACAAACATTAACCTTAAGTTCTGCATATAAAATAATTTTTATTTAATTTATGTTAATGTATATTTTTAACATATTCCTACTAAATATTAAATTACTTTGCTACAATTGCTGAAAGTAATCTACGAAGCCACTTTTCAACACCTTCCTCTAATCTCTGTACTATTTCCAAAACCAGTATCTCATCTTCATTCTTTGCTTCCCCCATAGATTGTCCACCTTCGTAATGTAATCTAAGGCTTGATATCTAAAAACTCGTCCGCAATTGATGGATTTTCTATAACCATAATCAAATTTATTTACGATATCCTGGAAGCACCACAACTTCATTTATAAATATATATAATAAGTCACTAGAACTTGGCATTCGTCCATTTACTTAGCTTTGGTTGTACCACTGCATAAAAAGTCTGATCCGAGTCAACTATCACCAACTGTCGACCTATTTCCATTCTGTCCACCTTTTCAAAAATATTTGAACGACTTATTGATTTAATATAATTCTATATATAATATCGACTTATATAATTATTGAAACGACCAATAAAATGATGGATTATATTAAAAAACATGATATTTTAACAGAATGTCAACATGGGTTACGCGCCAAAAATCATTTGATTCAACTACTCGTAATTTTGATAAATATATTCTAGAGGAACTGGATAAAAGTAAACATGTTTTGGCTTTGTTTTTCGATTTTTCGAAAGCTTTTGATACAGTTAATGCAAAGTTTATAGCAAGGAAAATTGAAACATATGAGATTCAGGGGAACCATTATCTTATTCATTCTCTTCTAATGGGACGCTCCTTAATTGTTGACGTACCTAAATCTGACGAGAAATATCTAACCTGGGGGTTCCGCAGGAGTCAGTTTTGTGTCTACTAATTTTCTTGCTATCTGTAAATGATTTTCCGCAATGAAAACGTGGAAAAATCATCATGTTTGTTGATGACGCTACTATAGCTTTATCTAGTGAAAGTTTAGACCATCTAAGATCGAAAGTTGAACATACTATTAATGACATGGTAATTTGGTGCAAACATAACGACATAATATTGAACATTAAAAAAACAATATGTATATATTTCTCCAAAAGAAGGGAATTACCATCTGACTAATGTATAAAGGTTTACATTGAAAATCTACTACTGTCTTCCTATACGAACTTTCTTGGATTATATATCGACTCCAAATTTACTTGGAATTAACGCATAGATAGGGTTTGTAAGACACTAAGTAGTGCCTACTTCGCTATATTTCAAATGAAAAAAACAAAGGATGAAAGTACAATACGTTCCATGTACTATGCTCTTGCCTTCTCTCATCTATCGTTTTTCTAATGCATCCAAAGGTTCGATTTGCATTACTCAGTCACTGTTAACAGAGACTGCCTGACAAATGCAAGCTCACCAACAAAGACGTGTTCATATTGTTGTTCTGTTGAAACTATAATTTGCCAAAGTAAATTTAATTAAACACATTCGATGTACTGATCAATATTTAGTTTCCTATAACATCAAGAACATCTTTTTGTAGACTTAGGCCTAGGCCGCAATACGGCTAAACGGCCGCGGTTTTTAATCGCGTGATTTTGTCGCGTGACTCACGTAAGCTAATACAAGCGGCCTCACTTTTCAGGCCAAAGCGGCCTTTCCCGCGACTGATTTTTCCCATAGTGTACTGTGTGTTTCTCGAGTGGTTTTGCGGTTATAGCGGTTACCGCTCGCGGGAAAAAACCGTAGTGCGGCCTCAGCCTAAGAAGTACCTTAGTATTCGCGGAGAATTTACCGGAAAAAATCACTATGTTTTTACAACTAATTACACGGAATTAGTGCTAAAAACGTAGTTAATTTTTTAATTCAGAGCAAATATAGATACTATGTAGTAACAGTCGCATGCCATATTTTTTATCAAATGACTATAGCTTAAAAAGTTTAAGTGGTACATTAAAGTTCATTCAGTTCTATATAGATTATACATTTTCTATTTTTTGTTTTGGTATCTTTGACGCTGATAGCCTTGCCGCAGGATTTAATTAAAAAGCTATGTATTGATATTCTCCAAAGCTTCTTCTCATTCCTACCAAACTTGCATATAACACTGCTCGATAAAGCAGATGTTTTTTCTAAAAAGTGTGCAATTTTTATTCTTCCAGATCAAACCTTGTGGCCGCGTGACCTCTCGATTCATAATAAAATAAGGTAGCAAGAGGTGTTGTTAAACCTAGGTTAGGTTAGAACACCTCGATCTAAAATAAACTAAAGTGGCAAAGTCTGTTAGCCTAACTTAGGTAGGGTTGCATACCGCAAAGCGGCAGAAAAATTAAGAAAAAAAAACAAACTACAAGCGGTAGCGCGACCCAAGAGATCAAAAATAAGATAAAGCTGTAAAGCTGAATGATGGTTTAACCTAGGTTAAGCTATTAGGTTACATGTCGCAAAGCGCCATGTAAATCCAGATCACATACACATCCCTCGAAGTCAAACCGGAACTGATACTAATAGATTCAAATAGCAACAACTTGAAAACTGTAATAGATATAATAAAAACTCTTTCAGATCTATTAAGATCAGAGATATTTCTATTGAAGCAATTTGACCATTTTGGAATTTTCATGGTCGATAATCTTGACACTGGATTTTTTAAATAAAGAAATACATGAAAATCAGGTCAAAATTGGCATTAACCTCAGTTGAGTAATTTATTTGTTATTGTTTTTTTTTAGTGATACTTTTAGCAAGTATTGCAAGTATTGCTAATTATCTAATAGCAAACACTATAATTGTAGGAGTTACATTAAAAACCAAGAGTCGCCAACCTTCATAAAAGGAAGTTACTATATATGATGAAGTGACGTTAGTAACTAAAGCTTACAACTTTGACAAAAAAAAGTCTTAACAGCTGACTTTTTTCTGACTTAGTTATGTTAGCTGTCAAACTTGACAACAACAACGTAACTTCCACAAATAGTTGGTGAGATTATGTTTGAGTATGTTGGTAACTCAACAACACAAGATTCCAACTTCATTAGAACAATATGTTGGTTATGTTGAACGTCAAAGTTGACAATATCAATGTCACTTTATTACTTTAAAGGTTTCGAAATGTTTAGTGAGATTTTCAGTAACTTTTACTCCATAGCTGATTTTTTATCGTCCATGTTGTACGCCTTAGTAACTAATATCACATCGTTAGATATAGTAACTTTTTATTAACGTTGGGAACTTTTCATTTCTTATATCACTCCTTTAATTATATTAACTTTGATTTCAGACAATTGGCAACCCTATATGATTAAGTACATATCAAAAGTGTTTGATTATATTATTTTACAAACCTGACAAAATCATTTGAGACGAATGAATTATTAGTTAATATTTTGTGCAGTAGGAGTTGTACATCTTGAAACTCATACAACCTAAGTTGATGCGCTTTCTACAAGAATCGCTCAGCTCACAATTCAGCTTACTCTTTCATAAACAACTTCACGTTCCACATGTATCATGTGGCGCTGAAAGCGCCACAAGTGTCAAAATTCATTATACAATTTCACCCTCATCAATTATTCCGCCTTTAGCCACTATTCCATTCTTTTTAACTGTTCCATTCACAATAACTATTCCATTCCGAAAAATACGATCCACATGTACTAGTAATCTACTATTTTGTTAGTTGAATGATAAACGATACGTTATTCACATGCGTTTCTCAAGCATGCGGGAAATGTAAACATATTTATGCACTGATTGATTTTATTAACAAGGACACTAGTGAATCGAAGACTTGTGATGAGCATATGTCAATATATTACAAAATACATGTCAATATAACTACACTTGAAGTTCTTAAAAGTGTCACCTTTGGCGCTAGTACTGTTGCGCTCGGAGCGAATAGAAAGATTTTTTTTAGTATTAGTCATTGCTTGTAACATTAATTATTTTCTAAAATATTTCTTTGCATTTCCATATCTTGTTTCGGTTTTAAATATTACAAATACGGAAACAGTTTTTTTTTTATTGAAAAATTGAATTGGTTCAAAGGGAAACTTCCCTTCCGTTGAGAGCGTTCCAGAGAGGAAAAATGCTATAATGCAGGGCAATAACGGCTTTTGTGTACACGGTGCCACATAAAAACACACTAATGCATTCAAAAGTCACGCCGAGAACAAACGCACGCATTACATACAAAACACTTTCCAAACAGACTGCACACATAAATATAAAAATAAAGTGCGCACGGAGATAATTTCATTCCGAAGGGAAACGCGCTGTTTCAGTGTACTGGACGTTATTGCACATAAAAAGGCTAGGCAAGGCTACATAAAAAATGTTATTTAAAATTTATATATATATATACAGTCGAACTTCCCGTCGAATTACAATAGTTCACAAATATAATAATGAATATAATAATTCACGAAAAAAAATTGCACAATTTATTGAATATAAATATGTACCTATTTATTTATAAACGAAAAACAAAAAAAAGAAATGTACATTATACATTTAATGTTATATAATTATAATTAATTAAAAACAGTTATAATTATTATATTATTTTTTTAAAGTCAGTTATCTTTAATTGTTTTTCATTAAAATATTCTCTATCTACAAAGTTCTAAAAAGTAGATAATGCGCGGTTCACTTCGTCTGGGAGATTGTCAACACAAATATTCGCTATACTTATTTAAATAATTACGCATTTCTTTGTTCGTGGGTGGAATTAGTACTGTTTCGGACATCTTCATCTTCGCGTTTTGTAATCTTGTTTGAAATATCGGCATCTGTTGGATAGTCCGCTATTCACTGCGATCGCAACAGCACTAGCGCCAAAGGTGACACTTTTAAGAACTTCACGTCTAGTTACGTCATTATTCAGCATTTTTTTGTATATATTGACATGTATTTGAAAAAATTTGAATTTAGAATTTCGCAATAAAAATTTCTTTCCCAACAATTTACACATCGATTTTCTCTTCTTGTCGTCTAGTTTCAGTCTGCCGAAAATGATTTCGCTAGGATTTGTTGTTTCCAAGAGGATCGTAACGAACCGAAAATGCAACTTTCTTCCTGATCAAAATGGTGGATTTTTTTTGGCGTTTTTGTTTTTCAGAAAATTTTAGGATCTTTCGCGGAACGCGATTTACCGGTTTATTCGGTTCAAATGCTTAAAACACCCAATATATAGGCAGTATCTTGTTTATTTGTGACTTTAGAGCGAAATAAACTAGAAAATCGTTTTCAGTACTTCCTTTACGATTTCCTTCGGGTAACAAAAAAAAAATCACGAAAAAAATTTCCAAAAAAATTTTCAACAAAAATTTTCTATCAAATCGTTCGAAAAATATGTACTTTTTCGGTTATTTTCGATTTTCTCGAGAACGGTATAAACCAGCGTATTCATTTTCGGCACACAGAAACTACAAGACAAGACAAACAAGTCCATGTGTAAATTGTCCGGAAAGATTCAATAATTCGTCGTGAAATTTCAAACTTAAATTTACCCAAATCTCGATTTGCTAACTAGATGTCTCGGAAACGGTTAATGATAATGAAAAACGGATTGCGGCATCATTCTCAGAAGGTCATTTTCCTCTAAATACACTAAGAATGCCTGCGGGAAAATCACGACTTTCCGAGATCTCTACTTGAGCGCCTAAATTTCTTAAAAATTTCTTCAATTTTAGCAGGCGATAGTGAGCAGAGAGACTTAGCGAAATATAAGTTGCATATTTGTAATCAGCAGCAAAAATTCTTTCAGAAACGTTTTTAAATTTTGCTGTAACTCGAAAAATAACGATTTTAGCAAAATCGATTTTCTCGCTTTTTGCCGTTACCGCAATCTTGACTTCACGCTTGAACGGTATTTCCTAATTAAAAGCCTCCTACGAATATGGTATACGTTTTCTGACTAATTTTGGGATGCTGAATAGATTGGTGAAAACTAGAAGTCTCTGTGGTTAGCCTTTCAAAAGTTATGACATAGTGATATCTATGAAATTATTTTTCAAGTGAATGGAAAATTTCAAAGTGTGTCTGAATGTGTTTTCCCTGCTGGTTGCAAATATACATAATTGGCAATTTTTTTGCTGTTAAATATTGTATATTTTATTAAATTCATTTATTTTTTTTGCCTGTTGTTTTTACACTATTATTGGAGGCGAGGTTGTCTCTTTGGCCAGAAGTGGTGCTAAGCGCGGTTATACATGGAGCGAATAACCACATCTTCATTTACAGATAAATAATCATTAAGAGACACTGTATTATCTACGTTATGCTGTTTATATGTATCATATTCGGGCTTCAATTTTGACAGAAGAGTATCTATCATCTTCTTCGCTCCAGCTTGGTTTGCTTTGTTTTTTAAAGCAAATCTTTCTGAAACAAGGTTGCTTGCTTAATATGGATCTCCGACGCTTTTGTCAAGTTTGTAACAGCATCCCATAAACTAATATGTTCGGGTTGATTGTCTACTAGGGCAACTATAGTTTTTTCTCAGAATTTCTTCTCTAGTGTAATTTTTTATTGTTAATAATTCCTTGGTCTATAGGTTGTAACTTTGTCCTCAGGTTTGGCGGAAGAAGAACAACAAGAATCGAATTAATATCCTTAGTAATTTTTGAGTGTGACGATGTTCGGCATTGAATTTCTTGTCTAAACTAGCCATTCTTCATAAATTGCG
Organism: Phosphuga atrata; assembly: GCA_944588485.1. Taxonomy (NCBI): domain Eukaryota; kingdom Metazoa; phylum Arthropoda; class Insecta; order Coleoptera; family Silphidae; genus Phosphuga; species Phosphuga atrata. The sequence goes on along the minus strand of OX155897.1, from coordinate 65,414,263 downwards.
CTTGTCATCCAAGCTTTTTTGTTGTTTCTGTATTTGACTGGTAAAAAACGTTTACCTTTAAAGAATCGCGGATTTTTCAATCACCAACGATTTCAGTTTTTCAGTACCACACATATTGTCTCCCACCATGGCTGTCATTCTCTCTTTGCTGTGTTTTCCACCGAAGCAGTTTTCGTCTTTAAATGCTAATGTTTTATTAGGCAAACATTTAAAAAATAAGCCCGTCTCGTCCGCGTTAAAAATGTCTTTTTCATGATAAGGTGCTAAAGGTTCCGGCAAGATATTGTTGCACCACTCTTCTACCTTTTCTTAAATTTATCTACCCATCCTACATTAGCGATGCCATTTTCTCTAATATGCGGTCCACACTAGTGATGTAACGAATACCATTTTTAAGCATTCGCGAATGCGAATATTCGGTTTTTAAATTTGTTTTATGGATTATAAAAGATTCCAAATCTCTTTAAGAATTCGTAATGGATATTTTATGATGGGGTTTGTTTCTATAATCCGTCAGACAATTTGTTAATCACGTAATGGACTTTCCGATAGGGTTTTTAAAGAATTTGGAAATTTCGTAATATAATTTTTATGACCCGATTATAGAATCAATACCCCACGAAAGATTCCTCATACCTGGAAGGAGATATAAATAAGGTCTCCCCCCAACAACGGATCAGTTCACACCGAGACACAAGTTAGTGATTTGTTAAAATGAGTAAATCAGTTTCTACTTCTAGTAAAATATGGAATTATTTCACGCTTTGTGAAGCTGAAAGAGCTAGATGCAAGCTATGTAACAATAAATATTCTCGAAAAGGAAGAACTACAACAGGTATGAGAAATCATTTGAAGTCGATGCATAAAACCGAGTTTGCTGAATTGGAAAAATGCGAAAAAGGTAAGCAGGATGCAATTAATACACTTGCACTTGCATCATTTTCCCAGGAAAGTTCTAAATCTGACACTAAACAGATGTCGCTTCAAGAATGTTTCGAAAAAACGAAACAGTGGGATAATAAATCTGTGAGGTCCTTGGAAGCTGATAAATGAATAAGTGAAATGATTGCGTTGGAAGACTTGCCATTTAGTTTCGTGGAATCTGTTGGATTCGTAAGACTTGTGAAACACCTATGTCCATCGTATAATTTAAAGTCGCATCAATATTTTACTTCTTTTATCTGCGATGAATTATATGGCAAAGTGAGCCAGAAAATCCACGAATTACTGAAAACCTTTGAAAAAATGTTATTTACTAGTGACATCTGGTCCGATTTTTGTTCTGGGATTTCACTACTGAGTTTTACTTGTTATGGGATAACTGAATAATTCGAAAGAAAAATGATAGTGATAAAGGCAGATGTGTTCAATGACAGCCGCCATACCGAAGAAAACATTGCTCGTAAACTTGAAGGCATGTTGTCATCATGGGAAATACCTAAAGAAAAATTGAAATGTGTAGTTTCGGATGCAGGCACAAACATGAAAAAAGGTGTTTCATTATTAAATGTTCAACACATCGACTGTGTTTCACACAAGATTCAAAACTTGTTAAAAGACCGGATGAAAGCTCAAGAAACTGTAGTGGCTGCCATAACAAAATGCAAAAAGATGGCAACACATTTTCATCATTCGAATACTGCTCAAGAAGAGCTTAAAACTTTACAGAAAAGACTAAATCAAACACCCCTCAAGATTATACAAGAGTGTGCTACTAGATGGAACAGCACCTTTTATATGTTAGAGCGTATTTTGCAAATCAAAGAATCTTTATGTCTTTATGCATCCACAAATAATAAAATCCCCCAACTGACCTCAGAAGAGTGGACGATCATTGAAAAACTTATCGGTTTACTAAAACCATTTGAAGACCAACCAAAGAATTAAGTGCGACCAGTGTTTCTGTATCATCAGTGATTCCCTTAATCTTCACATTGGAAAGAATTCTTGATGATCTTGATTCATCCGATGAACACATTGGTGAGACAATAGCCGCTTTGAAACAGGGTCTCATTAGCAAATTTTTAGTTTTAGAAAATGAAATATTGTTTGTCGCAGCAACCTTCATTGATCTAAGATATAAAGTAAAATTTTTTAAAAATATTTCGACCAAAGAGCGTGCCATACAGCATATTTTGGATTTGCTTGAAGACAGTCAAACAATGGTACCTTCAAGATTATGTTGTTCGAATGCGAAACGTGCCAGATTGGACGAAACTCAAGATTCCGTAAACAATAAAAATGTATCTTTGAGGAAACGATGACTTTACTAATGGATACGAGTGATAGTGAAGGAGAAGATGCCATTCCTTTTTTTACCTCCTAGTAAAAAAGTTTTGTTTAACACATATAGTTTAAGTTTGTTTATTAATATTTTTAGTTAATATATTAATTATATATGTTGTATTTAGAATTAGTTACGAAGAAAAAGGTTTTGTAATAAAAATTATAAGAACTTAATATTTTTTTGTTGTATTTACCTAATATTATTTACCTATTTTTTCTGACGTTCATATTCGCAAAATATTCGCATTAGTGCTGCGAATGCGAATATCAAGAAATACGCGAATATTCGCGAATGCGAATACGAATATTCGTTACATGACTAGTCCACACATTGGTACATTTTTACCCCGCGCCATTTTAAACTATTCCAAAGTAGTTTTGTCAAAATGTCTTTGTAGGTACTCTTTTTCAAACGTTTCATCATTAGTTGCACCATTTTCGGATTTGTTCAGAATTTCTTCGCGGTTTCTTATAATTGAAAAAGTGTACTTGGAGGAATATCAAATTCATTTGTCAACTTCACTTATCAAAACCTCACTTCGTCAGATAACGGCATAGTATTGAGTTTTCTTCTCTGGCCACTCATATTTGCAATTGTAACGGCAGAGGCAAGAAGAAGGAATGAGTTTAAACTCTAAAATTTCATTAATATATAGCACCCTTGGGCTTGTCGCACACTGGGTCGGCTCGTCTCCGCTCGGATCAGCCTTTCAGCCCAGAAAAATATAAAACCCGTGTATTTAAATAGAAACGCACATACTGCGTCCGATCAACTCAGCTTGGCTCCGTTCCGCTCCTCTCCGCTCCTTATCATTTGTTTGTGAAGAATACTAGGCCGGAGGTCGGATGCTGGCGGATGGTTCACGCAGGCGCAACACTAACGTTTTCATGTATGCGCTAAGGCATTTATGCAACCAGGTTAGCAGCACATATTTAACTCTCCCGATGGAGAGGTGGGAGGAGATTGAGTGGAAAACTGACGTAGCTGAGCGGATTCAATATGTGGAAAAATTACGGAGCTGAGAGGAGTGGACCCGATCTGAGTGAGCTGAGCGGAGCGGATCCAGTGTGCGACAAGTCTTACTAGAACAAACAGGGTACGGTTTATGATAGGCAATATCCGGCACCATACATTCAAGTACGCAACGGTTAAAAGATTGGAGCTGTAGAGATTATTTTGTATGCAAAATTTTACGATTTTACAAATTTTTACTACGAGTTATGGAAAAAATTGAGTTAAGGAAAATTCGAGTTATCGAATTTAAAATTTATGTCACTAAACATTAGCAGAGAAGACAATATAAATCTAGAGAAAGCAATGAAAGTGCAGGAGTTTTGCTGGGACCTGTATTATGACTTTGTTTTACTGTGATTGCCAATTCTTGAAGAAGCGTCAGTGCACAGGACTAGACAGGACAAGACTAGACAAAACAAGACTAAAGAAGATCAGACAAAACTATACAAGGCCAGACAGGACCAGACAAGACCAAACAAAATCAGACAAGACCAGAGAAGGTCAGACAACAACAAACCAGATAAGACCAGACAATACTAGATAAGACCAGACAAGACCGGAGAAGGCCAGACTAGACCTTACAGGATCAGACAAGACCAAACAAAACCAGACAAGACGAACAAGATCAGACGAGACCAGACAGGACCAGACAAGATCAGACAATACAAGACCAGACAAGACCAGGCAATACCAGACAAGATCAGACAAGATTAAAGACGATTTCTAATATTTCACAATAAACATGTCCAGCTGATTATACTAGATAAGACTAATCTAATTTAACTTTAATCTTAACATATTTACCAATTAGATTTACCAAAAAGATCAGGCAGGATCACACATAACCAAACAATAATACAAGACAATATATAAAGCCAGACATGACAAAGCAAAAGCGAGGACTTTCACAAGGAACTGTATTTGCATCCAATCTCTTTAACTGTAATTGCAAATTCTTGAAAAAATATCAGTGCATAGGACTAGAGAAGACTAGATAGGACGGGACTAAACTAAACAAGGCTAGACAAGAGCAGAAAAAACTCAACAAGGCCAGACAAGAGCAGAATAGACTAAAGAAGGGCAGACAGGACTATGCTGAGCCAGACAAGACCAGACGAGACCGACAAGACCAGAGAAGACCAGATAAAACCCTACAAGACCAGCAAGACCAGACAAGACCAGACAAGACCAGTCAAGACCATAACAACCAGACAAGACCAGACAAAATTAGACAAGACCAAACAAGACCAGACCATACAAGACCAGACAAGACAAGACCAGACTATACCAGACAAGACAAGACAAGAACCGGCAAGACCAGACAAGACCGACCAGACCATACAAGACCAGACAAGACAAGACCAGACTATACCAGACAAGACAAGACAAGAACCGGTAAGACCAGACAAGACCGACAAAATCAGACAATGCAAGACAAGACTAGAGAGAGCTAGACAAAACTAGACAAGGCAATACAAGAATTAACGAAACTAGACTAGACAAGACTAAACAAGATAAATCAATGGAAGGCTGGACAAGAGTGGAGAAGACTAGACGCGAGTACAGATAGCTAGGTAGGATTGAACAAGACTAGACAAGTCTAGATTAGACGAAACTACTTAGACTAGATTAGACTAACTAGCACTGCGGGTGACCCAGGTTCGAGTCCTGCTCGGCGAGGCGACAACTAGTGCGAGGTTTCACTAACCGTTCTGGGCTATCCTCCCTGAATTATTGCAAAAAATTGCGATACCGGGGTGGCGCATAAAAATGCCAAAGTGAAATACGGGGTTTAGTGAGAGCTCCCCCGAAACCACTTTTAAAAAAGACGAAAGAAAGTACTTAAAACTAGACAAGATTAGTTTATATAGTATAAAAAGACTTGTGAGTATAAGAAGAATTTTAATTGGTAAATATGATAAGATTAAAGTTAAATTAGATAGGCTAGATAATAGTCTAAATGTATAACTAATTCTAATCAATTAAACTCACCACTTAAATGCAATACCAGTAAAAATCTTTTTAATTATCTATTATTATTAAAATGAATTCGCCGAAAAGTAAAACTGAGATTTATTACCATAAACAAACAATTAATTAACGATATAAAAATCCGTCCCCCACACGCTGTTTTCATTTGACTTTTTGCCGACACCCTATATTTACATTTCGGTTTCCGCCGCTCGAGCCTCCCGTTTTTATCGTCTTAATTATCATACGGCACACTCGCACGCAGACGCATTATAAATCATCCCTCAGCGTTTGGGATGGGGTGTGTGTGTTGGGAACGCGGGCCCGTCGAGAAAAATATAATATGTGATTGCAGCTCTCGGCTTTTAAGGCCAATAAATTATAACTAGCAGCGTGTGCTTGGGACACAAAAAAAAAATCCAAACATGAGAACGGAAAGATAGGTTGTGGATAGAAATTTGATAGCGGAAGTTTTCAAATATTTTGTTTAGGGAGTCAGGCGTTTAGCGTTTTTGGTCATCTAATCTTGTCTGTCTAGTACGTTGACATTTTAGTACCAAAGATATTGGAACAGAAACTATTTCCATTGAGTTTTGTATAGTCAATGCGCTAGATGAGTGTCAACCAAATTTACTCGGCCCATATGTGTCGGATTATCGAGATTATAATGTATTTAAATAAGACTATACGTTTACACATTTTTTCTGATAAATTTGACTTTTATTCCACCTTTTTTGAAATTTTAAAGCTATTATAGAAAGTTGTTGCTGTTGTCACAGCTGACAATCTAATTATAAATTAAACAGATGTCAATGGTATCAGGTAAGGGGAGTTTAGGCCTGCCAGGCAAAATGTTTTTACCTTCATTTCACCCAAAAACATATTTTATCCAGGTGTCAATTCCAAAAAGAAAACATTCACAGGAAATGACATTGATCCAAAAATATTTTCTTACAAATCAACAGCTATAAACTTTACTAGATTACTAAAACTGCTACATAAATCTTGTTTCTAATAAAAATAAATAAATAAATGCACACTGTAGTGTTTCCTGTCTACTTCCAATTTTTGTATTTATTGTCACTGTAGCCTTTCTATGCAGTCTTGCCCGTTTAACATTGTCTACGCGATCTCATCTAATTATCTTTTCTATGAAGCCTTGTAAAACTGGTTTTATCCCAAGATTGGATGACGTCCGTCTAGTCTGTATATTATGATTTCTTTGTAAAAATATCTTGATTTGTAATTTGAAATAGCACTAAAGGAACGTTTACAAGATTTCAATCGCCACCGATTGATTCCGTTTTTCACCATTGAAACTAGTACAAAGAGAGGATTTATAGGCAGCTCTCAGTGTATTTGTCATATTGAGCTAAACAGTTAACAGTGAACCAGAAAAGAAAGCAACGCATAGAATTAAACGACTGTCGCATTAAATACCTACTTTTTTTCCGCTGCAATTTTCTACATAATAGCGTCAGACAAGATCTATAATGTTGGATTTTTCTTGGAAATTAATGAAATTATCAGTCAATCGGGTTTCTCAATATGGCCGCAAAAAGCCGCGTAAGAACTACTCGCTGGCAACTAGCGGCGGGCAAGGAATGTATTATATAGTTGTAAGTCGACCGGGGAGATTTAGGATCGTCTGGGATCAAGATACTGGAGGAGAATGGGATAGGAACGGAGAGGAGGATGTTATTCAGGCTGTCATTAGCTATCGGAAGGAATTACTCTGAGGCTATTACATAAATTTTCGTTTCTAATTTCTTTTTCTCCGTCCGTTCGCTTTAACGGAATGATAAATTGTGCAAGCAGACGACGCTATTCATTAAACGAGCTCGAAGCGAATACAAATACAGTGTCACCGTCCCTCCCACCATTATTCGCTCGAGTTTTCTTGTATTCAAATTATTGTCGCATTCATTAAATCACAGAAGAAAAAATATAAATACTTTGTTATATTATTTGTTTCAACCATCTTATTAATTTTCCAATATTATAAGAACCTAACAATTTTGCATTTAAATAAAACGCAGAATAATTGAGATATCGGGCTGAAATTTATTCCAGGTGTAGTAAATATATTACAATTATGTATGGAATTCGACGTCGTTATATGACTACCACGAGCACGACGTCAGCGATCGATTCTTTGGATAGAATTTTCAATCACCCTTTCACACATATTAGCCGGAATCTTGGCAATTTAGCGTTCGATATTGTTCCTGAGCTCCTCTAACATTGTTGGATTGTTGACATAAACCTTCGACTTGAGATAACCTCGTAAGAAAAAACTACAACGGCGTCAAATCGTATGAGTGAGGTGGCCATTCGCCTGGACCATATCTCAAGATTAAACGATTACCAAATTTTCCTTTCAATGAATTAATTGTTTGAGCATTTGTGTGCTTTGGTTTGGCACCATCTTATAGGAACCACACATCGCTGATTTCAAGTTTATGCAATTCTGGCCAAAAATAGTCTTCCAACATTGCACTATAGCGAACTCCATTGACCATAACATTATTTTCATCGACGAAAAAATGCGTCCCTAACACACCTCCGGCGTGAAATCCGCATCAAACGCTCACTTTTTGAGTAATCAATGTAGTCTCATAAATCACATGGGGGTTTGTTGCTGTTTAGTAACGCATATTCTGCTTATCGACAAAGCCATTCAGCCAAAAATGAGCTTCATCGCTAAAGATAATTTTTCCATGAAATTCAGAATTTTCTTCAAACAAAATCAGATAAGTTTCGGTTAATTTGATCTTGTAAGGGTGTAGCTGGAGATCTTTACGCAAAATTCACCATAATGCGGGGCTGAGAAATTCCCAATTCTTGTGAACAGCGTAAAATCGACTTGTTTGGTTCATTTTGAACAGAAGCTCTTACGTCTGCAATATTTTCAGTACTTCGACCGGTGCGTTGTCTCACTGACACAGGAACATTCAATAGTGAATATGTTAATTCAAATTTATTCACAATCGCTCGCACAACTAGTCTGGTGGGACAATTATAGTGGTAAGCGCTCTTAAAGTTGCGACTACCGACTCAGAACTTTTAAAGATTTCCTCGTTGATAAAGGTTGCTCGTTCCCGAACTTCACCTTGATAAAAATGTAAGCCTTGACTGACGTTTTGGATTTGACAGATCCTAAAAGAGTTTGTAGGTTATGTTGCGTATTATAAAACTAAATTGTTAAAATGTCCCTATTGAAAAACCCTTTACAAGGTTCATGAGGTGTGGGGAATAAGTTACTAAAATTGTTGTTAATGCAACGCTTCGGTGTTTAATTTTCACCTTACATATAATACATATGGGTTCTTATATATACATGTAGAGACAAGTATTTCTCTAAGTTTCCTTCTAAATCGTTTGTAGGACTTTTCTTCGGTGAGACTGGTTGGGAGTTTATTTTAGAGGAGGTTTCCATTAATATTTGGCCCTTGCTGCATATCGTCAGTCTACATCTAGGAGTGCACAGTTTATGGTGTGCCCTGGTGGAATAGTTATGCTTCTTCATATTTACCTTCCTCAGGCGATAAACGAAACATGGGTGTTAAAATAGTACATTTTGTAACTAGGGCGGAAAGTTGTCAATTTCAGGCGAGAGCGAAATTGGGCGCACCAACGAAGTGAGTGCGCACTTTCGCTCGAGAAGGGAATTGACAAGACCGCCCGTGTTACAAACAATATTTTCTATTACTCATGCGAGGGATTGTATCTTACAAGTTTGGGATCCAGGGGCCATGCATAAAAAATGAAGAATTTGCTTTTTCAATTGTCTCCGGTGGTGTGGATTCGTTATAAGAACTCCCAGTATCCGGTCTCTGGTATCACTATAGAATTACACTCATTTTAAAACATTTTCTTTCATTTTTATTATTATTTTCTAATGAAAAAATTTCTGACACTTTCACGTCTCTTTTTTAATATCGAGATCTTGTTTGTATTTTATTTTATTTGTTTTTTCTTAATGTGACCTAGCGATATTAAATATTTGCGTGCGTTACCCAAGTTGAAATACAACGAGGGGTGACATTTCTCGTATTAAATAATGTACGCCAAGAAGTACTTTTCGCGCATCAGTAATAAAAAAAAATCTCGCTCCCATTTCCCGGGAAAATGGGGTCCCGCTAACTTAACAGAAAGTTAATAATTATTTTGAGGAAATAAATGCGCAGGAATAAAATTTTCCTGCAAATAATCACGGACTCTCTCTTCTTCCTCATCATCTACCCCTCTCTTTCTTTATTTTCCAAAATTACCTCAAAGAAAATTTTTTCGTCGGTATCTTTATTTCGCGGCGATAGCACTTGATATCCTTTGTTTCGTCCGCAAACCAAGGCCGCGAGAGAAAAAAATTCCGCACTTCCGCACGGAAAAATTTCTTTTTTTTTTCGCGGAATTCGTTTGTGGATGAAGCTAAGGCTGCTATCGCGGAGAAATGAAGATACCGGGGAAAAAATTTGCAGTGAGGTAATTTTGAAGAACAAAGAAAGAGAGGGGTAGATAATGAGGAAGAATAGAGTCCACGATTATTTAAAGGAAAATTTTGTTTATTAACTTCTATTAAACTTGTGATAGACTTCTGAAAACTTTATGATACACTTCTGGAAACAATTCTCTTAAAGCTTAATCGCAACGAGTATAAATAAGTAATTTCGGGCTGACTAGTATCCATCATAGGTAACGGTGATTCATTAAACCCATCGTATTCATTTCATCCCGGAAATAGATAGCGGATGCAGGTATAGTGTCCGACATCATTGACACTTTTCATAATTTCAGGGCCAGAATACACTACCATACTAAATTGCTTATACCATCCTAGTGGTCCCCGAAATTGGGTGCCAATGTTACGGAGCTCGATTGTAGAGCCGCCGGTAACTTGCTCGGTTTAGGGTTCCAAGCACACAATTTCGCGTGAAAAAAAGCCGATTTATTTCATTTATATTTTTTAAGATTTTGTATGTGCCGAGCTTCATTACAACCGTGGCCGCTTTTTGCATCCTAGCTTCCATCTTCTTCTATCTGCCCAATCATCTTCTTTTAGATCTCTACTGGTCATAGCTTCTTCAACTTCATTTCTCCAGTTTCTTCTGGACCGTCCTCTCTTTCGCCTTTCCACCGGGTTCCAGTTCAATACCCTCTTTGGCCAGCGTTCATTTGACATTCTATTTACGTGTCCATACCATCGTAAACGTTTTGCTTCTATTGTCTCAATGATATGGACAACAATATCTATTTCTAACTATCTATTTCTTATCTCTGTGTTACGGACATGGTCCATTCTTGTAAGTCCGTAACACCGCCTCCAATAATCCATTTCCATAGCTTTAATTTTAGATTTATTTGCTTTATTTATCTCCCATAATTCTGCTCCATATATCCCCACGCTTTCAACAATTATTTTGTAAATCCTTATTTTTGTATTTTTGCTGATCTTTTGATTCCACAATACCCTGTTTAATTCTCTCGTTACTTTTCTACCGATTCCAATTTTATTCTTAATTTCGTCATTACTTCCTTGCCTTCAGAGTTAGTAATTTTTATTCCTAGGTATTTATAATAGCTAACGTTTTTAATGGTGTCTATTTCCAGTTCTAGCTGATCTCCTGTACGTCCTACTACTACATATTCTGTTTTAGATGTATTGATGGTTAATTCACAGTTGTTATATTCATCATTTAATTTGCGCAGCATGTAATGAATATCATTTTCATCTTCAGCCATGATGACTTGATCATCTGCGAAATGTAGTGTGTACAGTGTATCATTGTCAACAGGTATTCGCATGGAGTGGCATTTACGTCTCCATTTCTCAAGCGCTGCATTTAAATGCATCTTAAAAAGTGTCGGAACTGTCCAGCATCCTTGTCGAAGGCCTTTGGTTGCTCTTAATTCACATGATACGCGTTATCCTATTTTCATGCAGCTTAGCATATTTTTATACAAATTCCGCACAGGCTTATAATTATTCTTTTAATGCCTTGTTCCTTCATGGCTTGCCACAGTTTGCACTGCGGAATGCTGTCATAAGCTTTTTGCAAGTCCACGAAAACCATGTGTCTTTCTTGATTACGAGAGAGCTGTTTGTCTACTACTTGTCTTAGGTAGAATATACTATCAATGCAGGAACGGCCAGCTCGGACAATTTTTTAAAAATTAAATGGTGAATGTGTATATACCACAGTTGGGAAAAAGTTGATTACCCGATAAAGTACTCTATTTTGCCCATCTTTGATGCTCGATTCCATTATCTTCTCAGTCTATCCTTCCATAATCTACCCAGATAAAATTTCAAGAGTCATATCATATCTGACATTCAAAGTGTCATACTCCTTTACCTAGGTACCTTTAAACGCATCATAAATTCGACTCTTAGCCTATAGACATGGTGGGAAAGCTTATAATTGTGCTCGATAACGTAGTTTATTATCCGGTAAAACTCATTTTCTGCTGCATTCTATATAATATATTGTTCGTTTGGATGAACAGGGTATTAACTCATAATGTTCTTGCCTGCAGAATTTTTTTTTTCTCAGTAATAGCCAAATTGACAAAGTCAGGAAGTGAACAAAAACGTTATCAATAAACTTGAATCAATAGTTTGAAAGATATTATAAGAGAGGTTAACCAATTATTTACAGAAATGAAAATATATTGATTTGAAAACTTTCTTATCGCTCACACAAATCGCTTACAAATGGTTCTTCAGGCTTTTTTGAGTTAATACCCTGTTCATCTAGACCGACGATATGTTGTGGTGCAAGTGGACTGTCACATGCTGCAGCTAATAATTCTTAAAAATCTTAAAACTCAAAGAATATTTTCCACCTTTGATACTGACAAAATTTAGTCATCGACTCGGCAAATGCGCCCGATTACTTTTGGAACTGAAAAATTGTTCCCCAATTTTTTGTCTGCTGTCTCAGATCAGGTATTGCTTTCTTGTTTTTTTTTCTCTTCTTGCATCTGTTTTTCTGCTAGCCCGTGATGATTTTCGATCTGATTCAACGCCAATTTTTCCTCCAGGCGATCATCGCTCGTACATTTCTCACAAGTTTGTACATCATTTGACGTTTCCCACGAAGAAACGACTTGACGTTTACAAGAATAAACCGCCCGTTTTTTTTAATTTATTGTCAAGTGGCTGCGTCACATCGATTTCTTGTCGGAGACTCTGATCGGTGCTTTCTGATGCTGCTCGATATTATTATTATTTTTTTTTTACTAAAAGTTTGGTTCGATGTGATTACCGGGTTTGCCTTCGAACACTGCGGCCTGTTGGTAGCCTATTGTATTCTATCACATGCACTTAGGCCCAGAAAACCTGTTGTTATAGTAAATTGCGCTAATTGCCATTTTTCTCATTTGTCTTTCTGGAACAAATGCGACCGGACGCTGGGAATAGAAGGCCTCGGGCCTCTATACTCGTTAGTTAGCTCTCTAACATGAGGCCACGAGCGTCACCACTACGCCACTCGCGCCGGCTCGATATTAATACTGGGAAAGTCTTCGTCTCCATTTTTTATCTCGATTTATTTTAGGGGACTCTGGTCGGTATAATGATGCTTCTTCTACAAGTTCCCGAGGCTTAACTTCATTTGCGGCGACAGTGACATTTGTGCTGATGGACTGTAATTTTCCGTTATAGTACTGTACCAATTTTTGGACAGTAGAATCTACGCGTCTCACTAGAACTCTCACTAGAGAATTGTTTTTAGAGGTTTATCATAAAGTTTTCAAAAGTTAATCAGAAGTTTAGATTGTAGATTTGGTGGTGACGACTTGTACTGCGACCTTCATGGATCTATTGTACCCCCATCCTCTTCCTCTAAACGTTGGTATACTTACCCATTTAGAGCGCCTCCTCTAGTCCCTATCAGAAGTTTAACAGAAGTTAATAAATAAAATTTTCAATAAAATTCAAAAAAAATTCAATAAACAATCGTGGACGTCCAAATTACCCCAGCAATTTTTTTTACCGGTATCTTCATTTCTCCGCGAGAACATATGACAACAGGAAAATGAAAAGTGCGGATTTTTTTTTCTTGCGGCATTCGTTTGCGGATAAAAAGCGGATAATTCCGGTGCATTTATTTCCTCAAAATAATTATCTTTAGGGTGGGTCCCGCCAACTTTCTATTAAGTTATCAGGACCCTATTTCCCTCGGGAAATGAGAAGTTGTACACATTTTCAAACAATCGTTTGCGGATAAAAAGCGGATTATAACGTGCGTCTCCGATTTTTTGTTTCCTCCTTCTTCCTGCCAACTTAACAAAGGTGCCATTTTGTTCTCTTTACCGGCTTGTTAGGTTAGGTTAGAATTTGTTTGGTGGTAATCTCTTTTATATTATGTGATCCTCTTCCGTAACAATTGTCTCGTTTGGCCAATATATTGTTTGTCACAGTTTTTGCATAGTATTATGTATACTTCACCATTCGGACCACCTGTATCTGGTTTGTCCTTGGAGTTGTTAAATACTTATTCGTTTTTAAAACGTCTGCTGTAATTTCTTATTCGTCTTTAAGCTGTACATAGCGAATTTGCTTACTTCTGTCTTCAGAATACATGCTTTAAGGACAACTGGTCTACAGAAGGCATTCTCTAGCATTTGATTTATCTCTGAGCATTCCTATCGTCCAGTCACAACCCCAATCGCCACTGACTCCACTCACACCCAAAGACAACAAAGACGCGAACCAACATTTAAATGCAAAAAAAGCACCGGGAATTGACCTAATAACACCCAAAATGCTGAAGCAGTTGCCAAGAAAAGTCATTGTGCTGCTCACATACATCTTCAATGCAATCCTCAGACTCCAGTACTGACCTAAACACTTCAAGCTTACTGAGATAATACTAATACCAAAGCTAAGAAAGGATTCAAGCTCCGTGGCATCTTACTGACAACTTGCTGCCAGTTGTTTCTAAACTACTGGAGAGATTGATACTGAAAACAATAGACCCAGACTTTCAGGCAACAGACTGGATCCCAAACCATCAGTTTGGATTTCGTCAGCACCAATCAAATGTTGAACAATGCCGCAGAATCGCCCATCAAATTAATACCGCATTTGAAGAAAAAGAATACTGCACTTCACTATTCCTAGATGTAAGACAGGCATTCCACAGGGTCTGGTACGAGGGACTATTATATAAAATATAAAAGGCAATTCCAGCTTTCTTGAACCTACACCGATCATACCTACACAACCGATAGTTCAGAACCAGAGTCAACGAAGAAGTATCTGCAGCAGTTCCTCTCAATGCTGTGGTCCCGCAAGGCAGTGCAATGAGTTCTCTACTGTATGTGCTGTACACCTCAGTTATCCCCGAAACATTAAACACAAGCGTAGGAACATTTGCAGACGATACAGCTGTATTTACTAACCACTCGAACCCCAACATCGCCACAAAACATCTCTAAGACTACATAAATTTATTGGACAAGTGGAAAGATAAAATCAATGAAACCAAGTCCTGCCATGCAACATTCACGGTGCAAAAAGGTTTCTCTCCTCCAGTTTATTTAAATAATATAGAAATTCCCCAATACTAAATCTAGGCAGCAAACTCAATTGGCCGAACCACATCCTCAAAAAGAGAAAACAGATCTCAGACATAGAGAACTTTGCTGGCTCACCGGCAAAAACTCGAGTTTTACGCTAAGCAACAAAATACTTTTATATAAAACTATCATCAAACTTATCTTGACTTATGGCATTGAACTCTGGGGATGCGCCAGCAAATCGAATATTGCGATCATGGAAAGATGCCAAGCTAAAATATTAAGATCAATTGCCAACGCTCCATGGTGCGTAACAAGCCACAGGATTCAAGAAGATATGCAAATTACCCCAGGGAAGAAAGAAATTCAACTTGGAAAGTATATCAACTACAACCAAAGTCAATATACAAAGCATAAGTAAGACCAGCAATGAGAGCGCTAAGAGTAATAAAGGGAAACACACTCAAAGACCAAAGAAGGAGAAAAGAAATTCGGGAAGAATGCGAGACAGAAGACGCGGTGAGGTGGACACGCGCGCGGATGTGCTTCTGGAATGAACACATATCTAGGATGGAAGATCACAGACTAGCAAAATTCGCGCGAGGCGGAAAACCTGCATCATGTCGACTACCATGACGACCACCAAAGAAATGGAAGGACAGCTGGTAGTCAGAATCTCAAGAGCATGTGGAATGAGGATGGGGAAAAAACATGCATTTAGGCTTCCGGAAAGAAAAAGCAGAAGCGAAAGGTATAGCCTTGATAAATATAAAAAAGACGAAATTAATGATTTTTATTAAATCACACATTGTTAATTGTCAATTCATAGTCAATCAGAAACCCATCGAGAGAGGAAATAAATATTCATATCTTGGACTACTCTAAACGATCATTGCGACCATTCTCCAGAAGTGAAGATCCGTTTCAAGAAAGCGAATGCTGTTTTAAACAGCATGGGATCCCTTTTAAAAAGTCACGACCTCGCAATGTTCACGAAACTGACAATTCTGCTTTGTTTCGTGTTTTAGGTTCCTTTTTATGAGTTGAATCGTGGAGACTAACCGATGCTATGAGCAAGAAACTGGACACATTCCAGATGTGGTTATATCGAAGAATGTTGAGTTTCGTGGAAAGATCGCATAACCGTCACTGAGATCCGTCATAGAATGCAAAAGGTTAAAGAGCTCCACAATACCATAAAATACAGAAAACTCCCATACCTGTGGCATATTATGAGGAATGAAAGAAGATTCCATTTACTGTAAACAATACTACAAGGGAAAGTAGCGGGAAGAAGGATGTTGTTGGAGGAAGGAGAAGGATCTGAGAATATGGTTTGCCATGACCACAATCGAGCTTTTCCGAGCAGCATCAAACAAGTGATGATTGCCAAAATAGTTACTAACGTCCGGAACGGATAAAGAAGTTCAAGAAGAAAAATCTTGAAAATTAAATCAATTATGTAAAAAGTGCGTGCGAAAAACTAACTGTAAATTATTAAAAGAGGTATTCAATTTTGAAATGGTGACTTTTGGTCACCCTGTATATTGAATTTGCCTTATCTAAAATCTGATCTATTTAGTCACATCCAATCTATTTAACAATGTAGACGGTTAACAAATAAGAAATGTTTTATTTTAAGTAAAGATTATATCCAGCTAGGTAATCCTGGAAATTTATTCATACCAAATCCAAATCCCCTAATCATTTAATTTGAAAACCCATAGAATATTAAATGGAACCCACAACAATAGAAGCCGAAAATCCGATTATGTTAATCCGCAATAAAAGCGACAATGAAGGTTTACGATTTCCACCCACAACACTCAAAAACGTCCTCTCAAAAAGAACCTTTTATGTAACTCTCTTACTTAATATTGACGTTCCAATTCTAAACGGTAAAATATTTAATACTTTCGAGCCCTATTGCATTAGTCGACAAGGGAGACGTTTTCACTCTCGTTTTCAGTTTCGCTAGTGCAGAAAGAAAATGCGAGTTTTTTGTGTCTTCGCAGTGCAATTCCAGTCACGCAAATGTGGAAACACGCGACGGCTATTAAACGACGAAACTCATACGCGGCGAGAATTATGTGCGTGTGGAATATTTTTGTTTCGAGTTTTTTGCAGAAATAAAACTTTTCATTACGGCTGAAACTTTTTTCTTTGAAGTTGTTAATAATTAAATGGAGCGGAAATTATAGATTTTGTTATAATGAGAGGTTTTAATTCACCTCAATAATTATAAGACCTCTGCTAGATTAATTACTATTTGAAATTGTTATTTATACTAGATAACGCTAAACAAGACAAAACCAGTCAATATTAAACACGACCAGACTAGACCTTTTGCATGGATACCAAACAAAACCACAAAAGACCTCAGATCATTTTTTTTTTATAAAAAATAAAATTTTTTCCTAAAACTCATAATAGAAAAGTTTTCACTTTATACACTCCATATGGATGGATATAAATATTGTGTTTCGTTTTCTGCAGAAAAACGCGATAGTTAGAAAACATCTGCAAGTTTTGGCAAACCTCCAACTTTTAAGAGCAAACCAACCAATGGCAAGCAATCGCGGAAATAAAAACTGTTCCTCCATGCAAATTAACAAAGATAATTTAGCAAACGAGACTTTACAAAACTACTATAAAATCTATCTTACTTTAAATGATATACTTAAAATATAGTGAAGAAATAAATATACACTATCACTTAGTATTAATTTCATTGCAGTCTAATTTACTTATTAAAATAATTGTCTTTGTGGTAAACTCGACAGCGATCAACCTACGCCGGTTTTCACTTCTTGTCGGATCCGTTTAACGGAATGATGAATTGCGCAATGAGTAATGATTAATCACACGTCGTGCCCCCTTACTAGATACCGAAATAAAGATATTTTAGACTACTTTAACAAAATTCGAGATTCAAATAATGAATACAGATTTATTTATTTGTACCTAGTATTTTATATAAACTGATAGTAATCTATTAAATCGAAAAAAAATAATTAGGTATAATCTAACTAAATGAAAATAAAAATGTGTTGTAATTAGTAATATAATTAGTGACAACATTTGTTTTAATGCATGATATATTGGATTTGATCCATTGATATATATTGTAATTGTAGCTACTTTGATGTTTATGGGATAAACCAATTATTTCAACACAAGGAACTGGAATTAAAAAATGATACGAGAATCGAGAGTAATTATTTACTTTTTCTAGTTTAGTTAGACAATTTTTTTGAAGCAAAAAAACTTGATCTATAAATTAATACAAATAAGATGTATTGGATTATCTATAAATGTATTGGGTTATACCATAAGTAATGCGGTACATTACTTAACGACGCGTATTATATATACAGTTGAACATAGCCATAGACAGGCATATATGTGTAAAGTGTGCTAAATTTACTTGGCGTCTGGAAGTGTTAGTGATATAGACGTTAATTTAATTAAATTGTGAAGTGTTAACAAGTGTCGACGCACATTATAAGGAGTAGAACTCAATGATCGATGTGGCTATATTGTAAAGACGACAGCGAAGGTGTTTATATGAAGATGTTGAATGTTGTGGATCAAATTCTGGGCCAAGAAAAATTTTGATAACTCTCTCCGTGGCGCTACAGTCCTATATGGACCCGGGCCTCCCTTAATTTTCTCCTCCAATTCTCTCTACTTCTGGCTGCATTTTCCCAATTTCGGCTTTGTAGAATTTGTTCCGCATCTTTCTCGACATTTTCCGACCATCGACGACGTGGTCTTCCTCTGGTTCTGGTGCCTTCCAGTTGTGCCTTATATATCTTTTTTGGGATTCTTTCTTCTGGCATCCTAATCATATGTCCAGCCCACTTTAATCTGAGGATTTTTATATGTGTTATCACATCTGGATAGCCGTATAATTCTCTTAGCTCGTGGTTATATCTTATTCTCCAGACGCCTTGTTCTTGTATTGTGCCGAATATCCTTCTAAGTATTCTTCTTTCAAACCTTAGGAGCATTTCTTCCGTTTTCTTTGTCAGGGTCCAGGTTTGGCATCCATAGGTCAATATAGGTCGGATTATAGTCTGGTATATTTTAATTTTTGTACTTTTTCTTACTATATTGGATTTAAACGTGTTTTGGAGGGAGTAATATGTTCTGTTGCTTGATATTATTCTTTGTTGTATTTCTTGAATTATTTCATTATTTTCATTTAGTTGTGATCCTAAATATTTAAATTGTTTCACCACTTCAAAGTTGCGATCCTCTATTGTTAAGTTTGGTCCCATTCTTCTAGATGGTTTCATGGCTAGACATTTGGTTTTCTCCTCGTTTACCTCTAACCCTACTTTATGTGCTTTGGTTTCTATCTTGTTATACGTTTCTTTAAGGGCTGTTATTGATCTTGTGATAATGTTTAGATCATCTGCATAGCCAACAAATTGTTGAGATTTATTTGCTATGGTACCGTTCGTTTGTATTTTCGTTTCTCTGATGGCCTTTTCCATTAGTAGGTTAAAGAGTATAGGGGCCAAGCTGTCCCCTTGACGCAATCCTTGATCCGTGTCTAATTTCTCTGTTAGCTTATTTTGTATCTTTACTTGGGAATTGGTGTTGTTCATCGTTGTTCGGGTTAGTTTTATAAGTTTATGTGGTACCCCGAGTTCTTCCATGGCTAGATACAGTGCCTCCCTATCTACATTATCATATGCTTGTTTAAAGTCTACATATAATTGGTATATAGGGGTGTTATATTCCCAGCATTTTTCCATGATCTGTCTCACTGTAAAGAGTTGGTCTGTGGTTGACCTGTTCTTTCTAAATCCAGCCTGATACTCCCCTATAATTTCCTTAGCATAATCCATTATGCGTTTTCTTAGTATGTTCGTAAATATTTTGTAGGCCACGCAGAATAGCGATATTGGTCTATAATTCTGGCAGTCCAATCGGTCTCCTTTCTTATATATTGGGCATATTATGGCAGTGGTCCATTCTTGGGGGATTTTTTCTTCTAGCCATATCTTTTTAATTAAGTGTAGGAGTTATTCGGCCACTTTATCTCCTCCATATTTGAAAAGTTCTGCTGAGATGTTGTCTGCTCCTGGTGTTTTATTATTTTTATATCCGTAATGCTGTCTTGTACTTCTCGAAGAGTTGGCTCTAGTACGAGTGGTTGAGCCGTGTGATAGGGTACATTCTCCAGGCGATTTCCTCTTATCGTTTGGTTTGTTAGAATATCCAAGAAATGCTCCTTCTACCTTTCCAGTACTTTTGCTTCTTCTGTTATCCATTTCCCTTGTTTGTCTTTGCATAAGGACGTTCTGGGGTGGAACTCGCTCCTTGTGTCCTTCAGTGTTTGATATAGTTTCTTACTCTCTCTCATATGGTTCGCTTGTTCTAATTCTCTCAGTTTTTTATTTAGCATGTCTCTCTTCTTTTCCCTACAAGTCCTCTTTGCTTCTCTTCTAAGTAGTTGGTATCTTTCATCTTTGGCTCTTGTGGGTCTCTGTAGTAGTGCTTTCTTGGCTTCGTTTCGTCTATTTATGGCTTCCTCGCAGTCGTGGTCCCACCAAATGTCTCTAGTTTTCCTTTCGGTAGTTCCTAGTATTTCTTGTGCCGCGTTACTTATTTTTCCTTTGTTTCTCATCCATATCTCGTCCACTCCCTCTTGATCATTGCCCCTTCCCTCCGTTTCGATATTTTCAGAGAGGTTCTGTGAGTATCTCAGTCGAGTTTCTTCTTCTTTGAGCTTGTGTATGTTGTATTAGGGCGTTCTGATTCCTGGAATTGTTCTTGCTTTGTGATTTTTGTCTCTTAGTCTCGTTTTTACCAAGAAGTGGTCAGATTCGGACGTTGCCCCTCTCATAGTTCTTATGTCCGTTATACTTGAGTAATGTCTTGCAGATATTAGTACATGATCTATCTGGTTGACTGTGTTTCCGTTTGGTGATGTCCATGTACCCTTGTGTATTTGTTTGTGAGGGAATGTTGTACTTCTTATTACCAACCTCTTGGCTGCCGCAAATTCTATTGCCCTTTCTCCGTTGTCGTTGGATATTTCATGTAGGCTATGTTTTCCCACTATAGGTAGGTAGGCTTGCTCCTTGCCTATTTTCTCTTTCTAGTTCTGAGTAGAAGGTTTCTTTAGTTTGGTCTTCTTTTTCTTCGGTTGGGGCATGAACTGAGAAGATTGATATATTATGGAACTTAGCTCTTACCCTTAGGTTTAAAGCTAATTATTTTGTTTTTCAATCTGTTGTTGATTACGAAACCAACACCGAATTCGTGGATGTTGTTGTTTGTTCCACTATAGTAGATATCCCATTCTTGTCTCCTTAGTCGTCCTTGTCCTGTCCATCTCATTTCTTGTAAGGCTGTAATATCAAGGTGGTATTTCTTAATTTCTCTAAGTGGCGCGTCTAGGGCTCCCGCTTGGTACAGCGTTCTAATATTCCATGTTCCCAAAATCATGTCCTTATCTCTTTGCTTGAGTCGTCGTCCTTTAAGCCGTCCAATCCGAGGCAAAATTAGGGTATTCGTAACTATATGGTTTTTTTATAGGTATAGGGTAGTTAGCCCCATTACCGCCGGATTACTGGACGTGTCGTCCGATTAACCAATGCGTTGGGTTATGGCGTTGCAACGGCCGAATTACCGAGTTTATACTATAACTGCTTTATATATATTTTTTTTATTGAACAGTTTTTTCACCAATTTATACATTTTGAAGTTTTAATTTATGAATTGGCGTTAAATATGGTGGCGGTGGGAATAGAGCATAGAATCTTTCGGGAAAATTACATGGATGGAACAGATAATTACATGGATGGAGCCCATAAGAAGGCGGTTTTAGAACATACTATCTTTCCCTACTATTTTGAAATTTTGTTAATGGCGGGTAGAAGAGGTGACTATCAGGCGAATACTGTCATTATGTCACCGCTTCATTCGACAATCGTCCGACAACTAAGTAGCGTACGTAATCATATGCTGGCTTTCACACCATCCGATTTTAAATCGTCCGACTAGTCTGCTCTCGGAGGTTTCCTCTACATTTTTGCTCGTTTAAAGCGCTCGTTCGTGTGACGGGATTACTTATAGCTGTCTGGCTTCGGGTCATGCGCGTTGTGTGCGCTGCATCGGTTCGCTTGTTTCTTCATCTTGTTGGTCGTATATGAGTCTGGGATGTCTGGGATTGCATTTTGAGAGTGGATATAATCGGTCGTCATGCTGGGGGAGGGAGTCGGAAGGAATCATCTCTCGTGTTCAAGCAGTCGTCTCGTTTTTCTATCTCTCCATGAACATATGGTAGGTATGCTGCGCAGTCGGATTGCTGGCGTTTTTCAGTTCTTTGGTTATAGTTCTTAGCCAGCATATGATCTGCAGTTCTTTGGTTACTTTCGTGAAGAACGCCAGAAATCCGTCAGCACATCATACCTACCATATGTTCATGGATCAATTGTCAAAATCGCGAAAATCCGAAAAAGACATAATATCGACACCATTTTCAAGTCAAACCAAATAATATCCTCCATGCTAAGCAGCGTTAAAGACACCATCCCATTAGAATCCCATGGAATTTACGAAATACCCTGTGGAACATGTGAATTATTGGACGTACCAATAGAATATTAACAGCTAGGATTCAAGAACTTGCAGTTTCAGTCAGACACAAAGAGAAAGTTTCATCCGCTTTTGTCCAACACACCAACACCAAGCCACTGGATGGATTTCAGAAACACAAGGACTCTTGGACAGATAAGCCACGAAATGTCACGGATACAGAGAGAAGCCAAAGAGATAGAAAAACGAGACTACTGCCTGAACACGAGAGATGATTCCTTGCGACTCCAGCACTGGCGACCGATTATATCCACCCTCAAAATGCAATCCTAGACTCCCCAGACACATATACGACCTACAAAACGAGCAAACAAGCCAACCGAAGCATCGCACGCAACGCAAATGACCCGAAGCAAGACAGCTATAAATAATCGCGTCACACGAACAAGCGCTCCATAGTCTCACCGACTTTCGCAACCGCAACATGAACTCGCTCATTCCGCCAACCCTCAACGAAGCCGCCGCAGCTATGTACCTCGACCCCGCCTACCTGGACACCCTGGACGACAGCCTCATCGACCAAATGATAAATTATATAATGAAAAGGAGAAAGACACAAATTGTCAACCAGAAACCCCAGGAAACCGCCGCCGACAAGACAACCAAAGCCCCCGCCTAGAAGACAACCAAAACCGACGCCGAGAAAACAACCGAAGCCGCCGCCGAGAAGACAACCGAAGCCGCCGCCGAGAAGACAACCGAAGCTGCCCCAAGGAAAACTACCGATGCCGCCCACAAAAGTACAACTGAAGCCGCCCAAAAGAGAACAACTGAAATCGCCACCAAGAGAACAACTGAAGCCCCCGGGAGACAAAATGAAGCAGACCCCAAAACAGCAACTGAAGCCGCCCCATGGAGAAGAGTGTCTATCACACCGATAGACACGCACAGCCCCACCGAAGCCGCCCCAAGCGTAAACCCGACCAAGAAGAAGAGGAAACCAACAAGTCAAGAAAAAATGCCAAATCGGAGAAGACCAAGCACATCAGGACCGCTGGAGAACACCCGCAGAAGGTCAAACACAGAAGAACCAACCAAGGAAGCCGACAACCCCACCAAGACAACAGGACCCAGCTATAGTCAAGTAAATCCACCGAAGAAAACCAAGGAGAAAAAAAAATGAAAGACGAAAGACAGACGACCACAACAGGCAAAAAAAAAACAACAACCGAAAATCAAAACAAACGACGGCGGAACAACGGGCTCACGCCCACGACCGCCAAAAAACAAAGGATCCCATATCAACAAGCGCTCAATATACGTCTAACGCTTAACCTGCACGGACGCATATATGTCTTGAAAATGGCGAATGTTAGTTCGCCGAAACGTCGAGAATCTGGTTCTTTACAGAACCAACCCTCAATATCAACGCGGAATCCAAGAGAAAACAAATAAACACATATTTCCATCCGCGATTACCTCAAATATAACATTTGAAAATAACAAAGTTTTACTTGAAGACTAGAACTTCTATTATTCATAGTCTTATCTAGCTTCTATAAACTCGCAAACTTTTTGCTAATAAGCTATTTTTTCATCAGTAATTCGGCTTGTAGACCAAGTATAAAGACAACTTGGCATATGTAATCTAGACTAATTTAGTTTAACTAATTTGAAGATTAAGTCGATCTTCTCAAAGCCTTAAATTCTCTTCACGATCAACACCCATGAAGAGAGTTATCTCACTATAATTAACCTAAACTGAGATAACATAAAATAACCCAACCTTCCTGCTTGCTGTGTTTCTTTGGTTTTGTAGTGTTTTTGTAATCAGTAACTCGGCTTATAGAGTAAATATCTTATCTTCTTCTTATTCGTCTATGTAGGCACTATGTGCCTGTTTCTGTAAGTTTCTCCGTAGTCGTTCGGCTCCTGCGATTAGGAAGTCCAGGAGTCTCTCCATCTCTTCGGTGGTCTTCCAGGAGGTCTCGTTCTGGTGGGTTTTTGTGTCATGGCCCAGTTAGCGATTCGGACTCTTGCCCAGCGCACGACGTCCTGGATTTGTAGGTCAGCTCTGATCTTAGAGCTCCTAACATGGTCTATTAATGTGACTCCTCTTATTGCTCTCAGGGTCCGCATTTTGGTCGTTTTTAGCGCTTTTTTGGCGGCTGATGTGTCGGCCCTTGTTTCAGCCGCATATGTGAGTATTGGCCTTACTGCTGTCTTGTATATTCGGATTTTATCTTCTTGCGATATGTGTTTGTTTCTCCAGATTACGTTATTTAGTGCGCCAGATATTCGTCGAGCCTTGTTCGTTGCTGCTCGTACCTCTAGCTTGATGTCTCTGTCGCTTGAGATCTCTACTACAAGGTAGGTAAAGCACATCACCTGCTCTATCACCTTGTTGTCAAGTTCTAATTTGCATCTGGTTGCTGATCTGTTCGCTACCATGCACTTGGTTTTTTCATGGGAGATATCAAGATTGTATCTCTTTGCTGTTTTGGAGAATGTCTGTAAGTCGTTTTCATTGTCAGTTATTAATACAGCGTCATCCGCGTAGCACAGTATGTGGAAGGACTGGTTTCCCATCCAATATCCTGCTTTGAGGTTTTTTACACTCGTTATTATGTTGTCCATTATTAGGTTGAATATGGCTGGGCTCGTACTGTCGCCTTGTGTAATTCCATCGCTTACGCATACGCTCTCTGCTGACTTGGTTTTTCTTTTTATTATTGTATAGTTGTTAGTGTTGATGTCTTTTATTAAGTTTGGTAGTTTTTCCCCCGCTTCATATCGCCTCGTTTTCCTAGTTCTTCAATCACATCGGCAATTCTGATCTTGTCGAATGCTTTACTTAGGTCAACAAAGCACATGTAGGCGGGCTTTGCGAACCCAATTGCTTTTTACGGATATTTGCCTGGTCGTAAATATTGCGTCTATTGTAGATCGATTCTGTCGAAATCCTTGACTCTGCCAGCGCCGGTCCAAAGCCCGTTTCAAAAAAGAGGAGGGTTGGGGGACAAGGCTAGCAACCTACCCCCCGTAAAAAACCACCAAACGCTCAAGGAAGCAATTCTCAAGACTAAATATCATTTTTGGTAATATATTTGTTTGTCAACTTAACCCGAACGACTGCGTTTTGTCCTATTTTGTTTACAAAACTTAATGTTCCACGTAGAAAACGAAAGATTTTGATAGGATCTCTATCCAGTGTTCAGTAATGCGTGTCACACGCTCGAAATTTATGCATTCGATGGTTTGTTGAGAAACACAGACACGCTGATAAACATTTAATTGATCAAACCTCGACCGTTTCTAATCAATTTCACGAAATTAATTCACAACAAATATTCCACCGCCCATATAATTACGGCTAATAACTCGTTTCATTTACTTTCTTCAATTAAAAAAAAAATGTTCAAATTAATCAGAGACGTAGTATGCAAATTACCCGGGGAAATTAATAATGTTAATGAATAAAAACGCAGTAGGTGGTTTATTCAATTATTTTTAATTTGGCAGATGCTTAATTTTCCTTTGTTCATTTACATTGATTGTTTTATAATTTTCATCGATTGTTAGTTTTTTTCTTTTATTGCTGTTTATTGTTCTTGGGCTCCTTTGTTTCTCTATTTCCGTTTCTTGTTAGTCCTTAGATTTATTCAAATGCACAAAGCGTGTCCAATTGTCTAATACTAGGTTAGGTAAATTATATTGCACATCTTATTTCGAGAAAGAACGACAAGTCTAGACAGAAAATACTTCACGGACAATATTATATAAAGTTATACTAAATATTATTCTTAATATTAAGTAATATCCAAGCTGTAACAGAGTCCATTTGTAAATGGAAATTCTGGTTTCCTTTCTTGTGCAAGTTGTTTGAGATTATGTTATTTTATTGGCGATGGTGTGCAATAAATTGGAAATATTCTCGAGAATACGCGACAAGATTACCAGTTGAACTCGACTCCAATGACATTATTTAAATGTTTCCAGTTGAAATTCGTCATAAATTTTTCGCCCCAAGATAATAATATGAAAAAATGTTACCACACGGGCAGTTAAAATTCTTCATAAATTTCCTTCAAAAAAATCACACAAAAAGTTTTTCTTTAGTTTGTTTTTATGAAGAAGTATAAAATTTAGTTACAAATATATAGCCTTTATAATAGCGTAACAATTAAAAGTAATAAGGAATTTCCTTAGCAGTCTAGCAGATAATGTACTAAAAGTATTTTTAGTTTAGTGCTCATAAACTTAGTAATAATCAACTTTATTATTTGCAAGATAATTATAATATCTTAAGTTTCACAGACATATAACCTACAATAATCCGCTAATAAAAACTCTTAATTTAACCTTTTAATGTTTGTTTTTATAGTCTCGTATGTCTGTCTGCTTTATTTGGTCTAGTCTTCATAGTTTTGTCTTTTTACATTTTATAGTTCTAGTCTGTACTTTATATAACAGTAATGACTACTGTTTTGTTTTTAAATATTCAAGATCAAGGCCTAGACCAACATGACTGGATTGACAAGAATTGATTGACAATAGACAGGCAAGATTGAACAGGCTAGACAAGCCAGACAAATTTAGGCAGAAAAGAGAGACAGAACTAGACAGATAACATTTTTTTTGTTTGAGGGGGGGGGTCGTAGCAGACATATCATTAACTTGATAAATGCCCCCCTGGAATCACGAACATCCTGGAACCGCTCTTTACACAGCATTAACCTCAAGGATGTCGCCGCTCCGCGCGGCATCTACATTTTTTTCCGTGCGTTCCCTATTCACTGGAGTGTTAAGGGCGTTGGGAAACTGACTCTATGGTTTTGGTTTTCTTTTTTTGTAGTTTGGTTTTGTAACGGTTCTTGTAGTACTTTTTGTCCGCTGATCTTGTTCTTTTTGTGTCAGAATGTCACGTATCATTGTTTCGCTGTATATCCAGTCCTCCGGTGATCTTAGCAACACGTCTACCAGTGTTTGGACATCTAGGTTACAGCTTATCTTTTCCTTCCATTTGTCCCTCTCGGATATTCAACTTATACATTAAAACACGGTACGAAATGCACTGTCCACGTCGCCGCAGGATTCACACATTGCCTCATTTGCCCTGCCAAAACCATGAATAAATACTTCCTGAAGTATCCTTAACCGCTGAGTGCCTGTGTTAAATGGTAAGTGATATTTCCATGGTTTCGTGTTAATAAGGGTTTCGTGTTAACAAGTTTTAGTATCAGTAGTCTTGTCCCAGGTCCGGTTTTGGACACGCTCCATGACTTTTACCAGGCTTCAAGCATTTGGTGGTTTACCATTTCTTTGCTATCTGCCCTATTTCCCCAGTTCCTTGCCTTATACAGTTGAACTATCTCTTGAATTTTGTATTCTATCGCGGCGATGCCAGCAATCACCAACACAGCTCCCCTGGAGATAGTCCTGTATGCAGTGCAAACTCTGATGTGCACTTTTCTCTGTTTGCTAGTCGATTTTATGTACGCCTTTTCTAGCCTAGCCTAGCCCATACCGGCGCTCCATAGAGCATGGCCGAGTGAACGACGCAGTCTTCTTTTACTGCTCTTCGGGCCGCCGGTGTTAGGCAATAGTTTTCCTAGGTCCGACATAATTTTTATGGCTTTTTCTGCGGTCTTCTCCATGTGCGCTTTGAAATATAGTTTCTGGCCATTCTGGTTAGGTCTCATAATTGATCTTCATCTGATAAAATATATAGACGATACATGTCAGTGTATCTGAAAACGAGACTGTGGTGTTGTTAAGGGATCTTTTAGACCAGAGGTGGGCAACCTTTTTAGGTGATAGGCCAGTCAGAGTTCGTACTAGCTACGAAAGTCAGCAATTTTACAAATCCTGAAAAGTCGTTGAAATAACGCAAATGCTGAAAATCAAACATTTTAACTTTTTCGAATATTTTTAAGAATCTTCCAATTTGTCTGAAGAATCGATATCAAAATTAAAAGTTATATTGAGTGCTGCGTTCTGCGGGCCAATTGTTATGTATTTAAAATAGATTTTCGGGGGCGGCGGGCCGTTGGTTGCCTATCCCGATTTTAGACCATACTGTACGGAGACACAAGTTCAGCCGGATGTTATTATCCAAAACATGGACCAAACTAATAACTGTCTTGAAATTAGTTAGATGTGGGGTCTAGATAGCAGTGGGGGGGTATACATAAGCAAAAGTGTGCTAATTACAATTTGTATGCTGACTCAAATATAATTTTATGTACAATTGTGCCTGGAATTATCTCAAAAACGTGAAAATAGTACAAAAATATTTTTTTCCTTTTTTCAACAGATACGTCCAATTTCTTTTAGATTAAAAAAAGTAAAATGACAAAAATATTAAAGATGAAGTTGAATAGCAAACGAATTTGCAATTTGCAGCCAACGAATATCACCCTGGGTGACAAAACAATTGAGTTCAAACATGTGCCAATTTTTACGATGTTACCGATGTTTTACGATGCCAAAACAGTAAACGTCTTAACTGAAACAAAAAGGACACATGCCTGTAATATGTGCAAAGCAACGGCGGCTCTAATTATAAATAATATATAAAAGTTCAAAAAAGGGCCTGTGATGATAGGTCATATAAATTGCCTTTTTGTTTTGCACATAGCATATAAATTGGAACTAAAAGAATGGCAAGCCAGAGGGCAGGAAGCGCTAGAAAGAGTGAAACAGAGAAAGAGTAAAATTACTCATTACTCTAAGATTTTTATAAGGAAATGGGACGATTTACCAAAACAAGGTGGTGACAACAGTAATGAGTGGAACACGCAGGCCCAGACTTACAAGACCCAGGGCCCCTAGGCACTTGACATTTGCCCACCTCTTTGATTATTTGAGCCTCTTCTCTCGTATGTTACATCTTAAGTAATTCTTTACTCTCTAGCGCTGAAAACGACCGTTCTGCTGAACAGTTTGACGCTGGTGTTCATAACAGTATTCGAAGCACAATTATCCTACGTTTGGATAAATGTCCAAAAAGCCTTTTTCCGATAAGTATTTGCATAGGTTCAGTTACGATAACTCTATCATTCGACGATAAATGAGCTTGCAGGTGCAGACACTCGTTTTCCAAAGGCCTATCCAAATCCCCCGAATAAAAAGTTACAAGGTTCCTGGCCCCTTCACCGATGTCCTTAGATTCCAAACGATGTAGTTTCGTAGGAAAGTCAAACTTTTTACTTAACTCCTCATGAGCAGATCCGCGTCTTCGTATTTCTGTAATTAGTCTATCTATAATGGCGTTAAAAATGGTAACTCTGAGTCTGTCCCTGGCAGAGAGTTCGTTCTATGCATAGCTATTTTCACCGGATTTTTCAATAACTTGCGACTCACAATGATCAAAGGTACAGGTACTGGGTTTCCTTAAGTGTTCTAGGTATATTACCAAAAACTGATACAGTTCAACGATCGTACCCATGTCGATTTTAACAGATTGGAAATATTTGCTTACTTTGTTGAGCAACATAGACTTCGACAGGCGTCAGCTAGAGCAAACTCTTTTCTGAGAAAGACTCTTCACGATGGTTGAATTTTACTTCAGTTTCGCCACCGGGGCCCCTAGGATGACTGAGCCCCTAGGCCTGGGCCTTGTAGGCCTAGGCAGAAATCCGGCACTGGGAACACTGCACGAAAATTTTTCAAAAACTTTGAAGTGAGTTCCCGAATCACAGGTTTAGATGGAGATTTTATTGAAAGACTCTCGTCATTACTGTTGACACCACCTTGTTTTGGTAAGTCCCGTTCCTTATAAAAATCATGAGTAATTTTACTCTTTGGATACAAGTATAAACTGCTGCAGAGCATTCTTCAAGAAAAGATTCCTGGTAAAAGAGGACGAGGAAGAAGAAGATTCGAGAGACAAGGTGTTGAAGACCATCCAAGATGTCAGCAAATATTACAGTATCGTCAGCTTAGCGGATATTGTTCAGATACTCTCCATTCACGTGTATTTCTTCTTCCACATTTTCGAAGGCTTCTGTATCTAAGATCTTGTATTCCTCAGCATTAAAGAGATGTCCTTCACTAAATCTGTGATCTGCCAGGGCCGTTTTGTTCTCTTGGCTTGTTGAGGATGGCAATTTTCTTTTATGTTGTGTGATTCTGTTCCGTACCAATTGTATCGTTTGGCCAATATATTGTTTGTCACAGTTTTTGCATGGTATTGTGTATACTACACCACTGAGACCACCTGTAGCTGGTTTGTCCTTATAAAGGAGAACAAACCAGATACAGGTGGTCTCAGTAGTGTAGTATACGCAATACTAAGCAAAAACTTAACAAAGACTTGACACTTCAAAAGGGCAAACATGTTTACCACTACGGCCACATATATTTATAAAAACGTCATTTTCCTCAAGAAAAATAAACATCTCTTCAAGGATTTTGTGAAACCTACTGAAGGTTTAACAAGGTTTAACAAGGAACTTTATCAGTTTCCTAAACATGTCCTCACGATGATCGAAAAAAATCCTCCATATGTCAGTATGAAACAATACAACGTTCTTCCAAGTGAAATCAAAGAACTAGATAACATTAAGAGATTTAAGAAGCAGCTGTTCCAACTCCTAAATAATATTGAACCTTATGACTTAGCTGAGTTTTTCTCGAAGGTCTAACCAAAGGAGTATTATATTATATTCACACTACCGACACATTTCATTTAGAATGTATTTGTAATATTCTTACTATACTTGCTTAAATAATGAAATAAATATTTTGAATTTGAACTGTGACCAACAATAAATTGGCATAACCAAGAGAGATGGTATGGAACAAAATAATACAGCATAAAAGAGATTGCCACCCTCAACAAGCTGGTAAAGTGAACCAAACGACCCTGGCAAATAACAGATTTAGTGAAGGACATCTCTTCAATTTTTATGAATATAAGATCTTAAGTATGCCCTACAGAGGTTACCTGTGCAGGTTTGCCTGCGCAGGTCAACCGCATGTCGGTAGCGCGTATGGGGACGTTCCGGTATATCGGAGCGGTCTTCAGTTCTTTTTGCTATGACAGTGAAAAATCTGGTAAATGCATAATCAATATAAGAATATTTAATATTATATCTAAGCCCTTCAACGTATATACCAATACATTCAAAACCACTACATTCCAAAACAACTCTAGAAACAACTGACGTGACCTGCACAGGTCCACCGTCGAAAGAATTGATTTTCGATCTTGCTCCGGTCGCCTGCGCAGGTTAAAAAAACTGCACATGTCTATTCCCACACATGCTCCGATCTACCTGCTCAGGCAAACCTGCACTGGTGGACCTCTCCGGTGGACCGTTGTGTGTATGGCGGGCATTAGATACAGAACTAAACAACTTCAAAAGAAACATTGGAAAAATGTTCTGTATCCAGTATCATAATTGTGTGAATTACGGAAGCGACACGAGAAACCTAAGTAGTCATTAGGAAGGTATAATTGAAAGACAGAAGAAATTTAAACACAGAAATTCTCCGGTTCAACACCAGAATAAGGTTGATTACAATTTGGTAGGCAAGTCCCAAACAAGACGGTTACTGGAGACACGAAACTGACTTTCTGACTTCTTCTCTGCTCCGTTATAATTTTCTTTTTGATGTTTGATGTTAATTTTAATTTATTGTTTTTCAATCAACTTATTATCGCGGAACATAGATTGTATATATAAATAAATATATTCAACCTTTCCTTTCCGTAGCTCTATAATATTATTAAGTCTTTTTAAGACTACAAAACAAATCTCATGTTGAAACACAACAGATATTGGTCTGTTATTTACTAGCAATCAGTCCACTTTCATATAACTAAAACAAAACTAAAAACTCGACTTTTTTTCACTAAAACAAAAACTCGATAAATAACGTTGTTTTTAAGATCAGATCTTTCTATTTAACCCTACTCTACTCTACTCTATTAACTACTCTATTTAATTTAATAAAGTGAATGGACGCGTTTCGAGATTTATCTCTCATCAGTGCAGCTTTGCTCTTTTGAATTATAAAATGGAATACACTTACATTAATTTGAAAACCATGTGCTGGGCTGTCGAGGGTAAGTTTTGATATGACATGTGTATAGAGACTTGAAATTGATTTATATGATAATTGAATATAGGCATGAAACTAAACTATCTATAGATATAATCATACCAACTTATTAAGGTTATGCCTAGTTAGAATTTTCAAAAAATCGATTTTTTTGTTTTTGCATTTTTCTAATGTACATATGTTTAAATATATTCTCTGAAAATTTGAAGTTGATCCGGCTAATATTTTCGGAGATAGGAGCGCATTTGTTGCCACGTCACCAAGCGCTCGAAAGTTAGGCGTACAAACCGGAGTGGCAACTGCTTCTATTACCTTGTGTCTCTGCATTTAATGGTTCTGCGTATTATAAGGGCAAGATAAAAGGTCTATTTTATATCTGAAAGTGAAATTTGGAAAGTTTATGTACAGTACAGGCATTAATAACAATAATAGCCCCTTTTCTCCTAGCATTTACATGCCTTAAGGGGGATAGCTAAGCAAGGTAGCTATTTTTTAGCCTCGGCGTATGTTAGAGATAGGGTGGCTGGCCCTATGCTCCTACGCCGCCTATTATTACGCCAGGTTTAAGCTAGCTTCTCACTTTCTAAGGCTGAGTGAACCTTGGCCGAAAAATTGCCTGATAAATTTGGCTTGGTGTGGGGATCGAACCCACGACCGCTGGATTTGTAGTTTAGAGCCTTACCTCTAGACCAGGTACAGGAATATACTGGTCAATTAACAGTTTATCTTGGTTTGACTATCAGGAGACACTGTGATTCAGTTGAAAACATGTATAATGCCATATGGGTAACATATTTATCATTATTGCTCAACTGATGATAATCCTCAACACGAAAAATGTCCAGTTTAGGAAGACCCGTGGTGTTCTTGACAGAAACTTATAACCAAGATTATCAGTCCTTACCACCTGAAGTTGCAACAGCTATCTTTCCAATGTATACTGATCTCAGTAATGAAAAAATATTAGAAAGATGCGTTGGTGGTTTCACGCAAAATAATAACGAAAGTTATAATCAGTTGATATGGAAAATATCAACTCCAAAAATAATCCCATGTGGCTCAAAGGTCGTTGAAATAGCTGCGTATGTTGCAGGCGGCATGTTTAATGAAGGAAAAACATCTCCTTTATTTTATGAGAGCACTTGGACATAATGCCCATGCCTACGTCGGAAAAGAGGACGAAGAGCGCATCACGATCTCCGACTCAAGAGCGCAGAGGAGCACGCGCGAGGGAAGAATGTGTCGTAGACAACAACAATTCGAAATTTTAGAAGCTAACGGCGACGCAGAGGGTTCACTTTATGGTCCTGGAACAGATGACTCGTTATAAGTGGAAAAACATTTTTTGAACTAAGTTTAAATGTTTCTTCAAACTTTAAACGCGTTTATCTCGAAACGATGGTTTCTGAGTTTGTGAGCAAAATTTTGCCGAAATGACAGGACCGATCGTTTTGAAATTTACACACAATTTTCCTAGATATATTTCTCAGGTAATGACCGAAGGAATAAGATTTTTGACAAAAAATACCATTTTTTTAAGCCAAAAAACGAGTTTTTTTGAGACGGCGCCAATTGGTCAAAAATCGAACTTTTGACTATTTATCTATCCATAAAATAAATCCGTTTTGTTTTTTGATGTCAGATAATTTGACCCAGAGATATCTTTCTCACCGCCGGACACCTTTTTACGGAGGACCTTAGAGATTATCTATAGGAGCAAGGGAGCTCAATATTTAAAAATAAAATTAGCAGGGTCTTAAAGTACATTAAATTCTCTAAATGCACATGTATTTGATGTACCTACAGTAGGGCCTCGGTAATCCGAACACCCAAAATTTATGCCCTGTTCGGATTAATGAGGCGTTCGGATTATAGTATGTAGATATTTTGAAAGGTGTTTTTTGAAATGAAACAAATATTTTTATAATTGAAAGTAAATACAAATTTTAATCATTAAGTACATATGTATTACACTTTTAAAAAAAAATCTAGCATAGTACTTTGACAAGTGGTGTTTAAGGACAAAGTAAATGCAATTACTTACTTACGCAATAACATTTTTTCTGAAATTGAAATATCTACTTGATACGCCCATTCCAAACATTCATTTAATGCAGACACAACTCGAGTATGTGGAATCCTTTCAATTGCTTCCGATTCCTCTAATACTTCTTCGTTTTCGCTATTAGTCTCATTTAGTGTTTGTCTTACTATGTCTTCATCAGTTAAGAGCTCCTGACAATCAATGTTGTCATTACTTGATAAGAATTTTTTAATCTCCTCTTCTGAAAAGTCTCTGTTACGGAAAATGTTCAATGGAAGATCATCTTCAGGGTCAAAGTCATCCAGATCTTGGACAAAAGTTTCCTCTGAGAAGTTTCCAACAGAGGCTTCCAAGATTTTTTGATCAGATTTGAGGACACTTGCTGCCAATATTGAGCCAGAGAAAATACAGCATCTTTCATGGTGTTTTTTTTAAGGATTTCAGATCATGTGCATCCTGAATCAACTTCTTTCTGACCAAAAACTTGTAATAGGAATGTTTTTTTGTATGTTGCTTTAATGTTCTGGATTACGTTTTGATCCATGGGTTAAATTAAGGCTGTACAGTTAGGGGGCATGTATAGAACAGCGAAATTTTCGTCAATCGACTGAAGATCTTCTTCTTGAGGATGCGCTGGTGCATTATCAAGAAGCAGAAGTGCCTTTAGCGGTAGGTTCTTTTTCGATAAATATTTCTTTACTTCAGGAATAAAATGCACCTTCAGCCAGTCTAAAAAAATTGCTTTTGTAACCAAAGCACTTCTTTGACCTGAGTAATGAACTAGCAATTTTTTAATTGACGCAAATGCATGTGGTCTTTGTGCTTTACCAACAACCAGCACGGGTGTGTTCCGGTTGAGTTCGCACATGGCATAAATGTGATCCTTTCTTTCGACATCTTTGAACCTGATGCACTACTCTCTGACCCAGAAGCCAAAGTTTTATTTGGTAGCAATTTGCAATACAAGCCCGATTCATCCGCATTATAAATTTGATCGGCAGTTAAGTCTTTCTTCATAATTATGTCTATGAATTTTTCCTGGAATGGTTTCACAGCTTCTTTATTATTCGACAGTTTTTCACCAATAA